>OY482672.1:20649260-21350760 GCA_960531455.1 Urophora cardui | reverse complement strand
GCATATACCAATTTGTTTGCACGTTACAAAGTGCGAATGTTGTATGCATGCGTTTTTTTGATCTCAGTACGTGCATGCGTATGCAAAATGAAGGATATCGGTTTTTTCACTTGTTCACTTCTTGCCTAGAGATGCATTTTTTCTTAAAACACAAACAAAAAATTGTTAAGCCGGCGTTTTTTGCTCAGCGTTATTAAATTTTCAGAGCTTGAATAGTACGTTTAAAAACTCATTTTTTATTGGCTATTCTGTAGTAAAATAAGATTTGTTTACGACCTTATTCCGGTGTGGTAACATAATTTACTTTACTGGTGAAATAAAGAATCTGGTACTTTAAACACTCTTTTCGTATTCTGGCAGCAGAAAATTAAGTTACCACCTCAATACGTGGTAACATTTTGTTACCATTTTCAGCCCGATTCCATTCCCTTCGTATGGAAATGCTTTGACAGCGTTACCATTTGTGCCAGAATACCAATTGAAAAGATGGTAACAATTTTCAGCAACATAAATTACCAGTAAAGTAATTTTCCGGTAACGCTCGGAATAGCAGTGCTAATAGTAAATTAGCGAACAGTAAATGTTGCCTACTTAGTAATTATTTGTGTTTGTGTTTTACAGACTGAAGAGGCGTAAATTCTTTTTTTTATATAAAGAACTTCACTAACCAATTGCCTACAAAGCGTAAAATTAATTCTGCCACGCTGCTCACGTTATTACTACTGTCTGGTGCTCAAAGATAGAGAGAGGGAGAGTGCAAAAACACCAGCTGGGGCAGAGAATTACAGTTCATTCGTTTACAGCCAAATCTGGTCTAGACGAGAGATATTGACAAACGGAATCCAAATGACCGATAACAGAAATCTTATCCGCATGGCGATCAGACTCGGAATCGCTTGGATTAAAAAATGCACAGAATAATGGTGATGCTGCACATTTTCCTCTTTAAAGGATAATGGATAATTTTATACTTTTCATTGGATAGGTTTTTTACGTGATGGGTGCCAAACTTGACGCACAATCCGCACTGCGCGGGAGTTGTGGATTGTCACACGTTTATATAGCGAGCCGTTTGCTCCAAGACTGACGCTCGCTCGCAGCTACGCCTTCTGGTGAACAGATGCTGCAATTATTCCCCTCAACAAGCCCTTAAACCGAATATGTCTGAGTGCCCTTGTCGAGTTGTCGCCTTCTCACTTTAGTTCACCACCAAACGAATGGTCGATAGCTATCCAGAGGAGACTGCGAGGAAGTCATGAGATGCTTGATCCGCATGCGAAAGAATCGCTCTGGCCATCGCCAGGTGGATGGCAGTCAGAAACTTTCCCCACTTACGTGCACTGCTACACACGGAACCATCCTCCAACGAGTAATCACTCATGCAATTGAAAAGTAAAGTTCGCTCTCGACGAACAAAAGTCACACTCTGCAGAATGCTCATCGTTACGGTCCTTATGTGAGGCGCATAAGCATGGACAATGTCAAAATCAGATGAGATGACAATGGGAGTATTAGAGAGAATGGTCGAAGGTGCTCTGGCCCAGAAAGTAGATATTTCTATCGAAACCCGTTAAAGGCAAAAGAAAAGGGAGACTTCCACTGTCTTGGGAAGAGCAGTTGGCGAGTCCGTATTTTTATCCACTTTGTATTTAATATAATAAAGATGAAATTGTGAGTTTAAAAGCATTTTAAGCATAAATACGTATTTACATATTTTCCACTATTCCCCTCTTGGGTATTGTTCTGATTTTTATTGCTTTTTAAACTGTTTGTAAACCATGAAATGAAGTTTTGATTTCCCACAACAACAAAACGAAATATTTCCTTTATACTCGCTTTAATTTTTCCATTACAAACCCATTGAAATTGTTAGAAAATCCCTTTTGCTTTTCGCCAATAAAAAGTGTTTCAAACGATTCAAATATATGTAATTGTGTTCTTGTATTGGTTTTTGTACACAATAATATACATACATATATGTATATTTCTGTAACTATTAAAATTACACAATTTGAAGTTTATTTATTTCTCAACACTTCAGCGCCACTACAATTTTAATACAAAATACGCTGCGCTGCGCTTGCCTCTGCTTTGTGCTTTGACGCGCCCAATCCACTTTAAGTGCAAATAAGGCAAAAACCTTTTGATGTTAATCGAAAATTCTAAAGTTTCTTTCTCCACAACACAAACTTTCAATAGAGAATGCTTAAATACCCAAAAGGTCCTTTTTTGCCGCAAGAAGCTTTAGCTTTGTACAAGTGTTTGTGTGTGTGTGTCGCGTGTGTGTTCTCGCGTGTACTCATGTACGTGCCTCGGAAAGTAGCGGAAAGTATGTTGCCGCGGCGTCGACCCTCACTCAAAAAAACTTAAACTTAAAGACGACGACCCTTTCTTTGAAAAATGGGCAACGACAAACTCTATTAATAAAATAAATAAAGTGAATAAAATAAATATAAAAGTGGAAAGTAAAATAAGTGTACGACAATAAAAATGAATCAAATAAAAATTGCTAATGTAAAGTGAAAGGCAATCACACAATGCTCTCTGTCCGATTTGATTAAGAGTGGAGGAGAAAATGAATTGATTTCATTTCTATGTACATAAGTACTTGTGTAAATATATATATATATGTACATATCTAAGTATACATGGAACAAAGCTTAAAGTAACAAGTAAGGAAGCCTAAGTTCGAGTGCAATCGAACATTAGATACTCAGCTGTATGCTTTCATTGTTTGTTTGCGTTTGTTCGATATAGGGTGTATTTTATATGAAACGAGTGCTGCATAAACAGGGCGCAGCCACGCCCATTTTCAAAATTTATATCAATCATCCAAATAAGCATACAAATATTATTGTTAGTGCAAAATTTCATCCCTCTATGACTTTTAGTTACAAAGACTTCACGTTACAAATTCCAAAAGGGTGTTCCAGAAATATCTTTGTTAAAAAGTAGGCGTGGTCATAAACCGATTTCAATACATTTTTGCGTGTCTATTAACACATGTTATAAAAGTGTATAAACCAAGTTTCGTCATAATATCTCAATTATTTGTCGAGTTAAAGGCTAAGAAATCTCATATATCCCTTTGTCTAAAAAGAGGCGGTGCCACGCCCATTTTCCAAACTTTTTTATTTTTTGTTTCCGGTCTATTGTAAAACTCATGTCACAAAATTTCAATGAATTATCTTTATATTTCACATAGATATCGCTTAAAATGGTTTTATTAGGTCACTTTATAATACACATATATAAAAGTGGGCGCGGTCGTCAACCGATTTTGGTAATTTTTCGTCCACACATTTGGCTAAGTAAATATATCACGCGTACCAGATTTCATCGATATATCTTTAACGGTTTCTGAGTTATGGCTTATTAAACTTTCAATATTCGCTCCTTAATAAGTGGGCGTGGCACCGCCCATTTTCCAAAATTTTTGTAGTTTTTGTTTTATGTCCATAGTTGGACTCCTGCCACAAAATCTCAGTGATTGATCTTTATATTTGACAGAGATATCGCTTAAAATGTTTTTATTAGGCCCCCTTATATTTCCTATATATAAAAGTGGGCGTGGCCGTCAACCGATTTTGATAATTTTTCGCCAAAACATTTGACTAAGTAATTATATTACGCGTACCGAATTTCATCGATATATCTTCAACGGTTTCTGAGTTATGACTCATAAAACTTTCAATGTCTGCCCCTTAATAAGTGGGCGTGGCACCGCCCATATTCCAAATTTTTGTGTTTTTTGTTTTATGTCCATAGTTGGACTCATGCGACAAAATTTCAATGATAGATCTTTATATTTGACAGAGATATCGCTTAAAATGGTTTTATTAGGTCACTTTATAATACACATATATAAAAGTGGGCGTGGCCGTAAACCGATTTTGATAATTTTTCGTCAAAACATTTGTCTATGTAAGCAAATTACGCGTACCAAATTTCATCGATATATCTTCAACGGTTTCTGAGTTATGACATATAAAACTTTCAATGTTTGACCCTTAATAAGTGGGCGTGGCACCGCCCATTTTCCAAAACTTCATCAAATTTCTTCATAAGGGCCCGAGCTCAATACGTGGGTAAAATTTTAAAACTCTAGCTATATTAGTGGCTGAGATACCAAATTTCCGATTTTTTCTATATAGGAAAAGTGGGCGTGGTCATGGTCCGATTTCGCCCATTTTCAATACCAACCGTCCCCAGTCTCGATACCAACTTGCGTTCCAAATTTCATCAAAATATCTCAATTTTTGCGCGAGTTAGAGTGTTTACAGACGGACGGACGGACGGACGGACGGACAGACGGACGGACGGACGGACGGACGGACGGACGGACGGACGGACGGACATGGCTCAATCGATTTCTCTTTTCACCCTGATCATTTTGATATATATAAGTCTATATCTATCTCGATTATTTCATTCTGTTACAATCCACCGTTATGTGATTAAAACTATAATACTCTGTGTACTAGTACAGCTGAGTATAAAAATAAAAGAAAGAGTATTATTTTTGCAATTTCTGCTGCCAATTCCCAGTGCAATTAATTACGCAGCTTCAGAAACAAAGCCACAACAACTACAATTACAACTATGGATGTAGAACAACAACAACTACTACAACAATGATAAAGATAACGTTGGCGGTAGGAATAAGTTAAGGGAAAAGGGAAACGGGAAACGGGGAAATGCGTAGTCTTCTGTTGCTGACCATTATAGTAGCTAAAACAACAACAGCAACAAAAATATGGCAGAGCTTAAGCTTAGTATTTGCCAAGAAATCGCACGCAATGATTCAGAAGCTTGTCGACTTATATTCATTCACATTCATATATCGTCGGTCTCCTGCCAGAAACAAGAATGTGAAATTTTTTCTAAGTACGATGTCTGCTCTTTATCGGGTATATATTGATATAATAACAATTAATATTTGTATATATGCGTATGTACATACAAGTATATATTATGTATGTATGTTTACACAAGAATTTATACCAATATTAATTGTTATTACATCAATATATACCCGAAAAAGAGCAGACATCGTACTTAGAAAAAATTTCACATTCGTGTTTCTGGCAGAAGACCGACGATATGTATGTGTATGTGTGTGTGTGTGCGCGCTTAAGAGGAACAAGTAAATTGTTTTAAGTTCAAAATTAATTGTGTAGCATATTATACCCTATTGCGAGTTTTGTATGCATGTGTAATTGCCATATTAATTTCTAATATAGTTCCTTTGCGCTGAATAAATACATACCTTAAAAACCTTGGGTAGGCCAAAAAATAAATTTAAGAGATATGTATGTTTGAAAGGTTAACTGGTAAGGTTAGGTTAACTTAGGTTGGAGGGCTACACTGATCCTTCACATAGACCACATATAGTCCTTAGTGTTACCAACATTGTATTGGAGGCGTTATACTAAATTTGGAATGCAAAACTTCGAAAATTTTAGAATTTGGTGTATTTTTCGAAGAGTATTTTGTGTATTTATGAATAGTATTTGTTGATCACTAAATTTCAAAACAGGGGTTAGAGTAGGTACTCCTCCGTGTGGGGTGCTCCTATGTGCCTTCCTTGGCATCGTCGAAATGCCCCACCCACCCCTCTCCTTCCGACAACTCCAAAGGTACTCGATCCAGCGCCGAATGATTGAGGTTATTGCGATACATTCGAGCCCCTCCAACAGCGCCGCAGCAAAGACGCTGCTACAGGCACCCAAAATATCAAGAAAGACGCATATCGCACTCCCTGTAGTGAAGGGCCTTTGCGATATGTTGTTGGTGTGGTTTTTCCCAATAAACACAGACGCGAGGATGATATCGCGGCGAATTCGAGGCGAGTTCGCGAAAACAGATTTTCGCGAACGTAATTTCTAGGATTTGCCTCGAGTTCGCGGCAAGTTCGAGAAAATCAATTTTCGCGATATCATTTTTTTCTATTTTTTTAAGTTGTTTTGCACTACAAAATCATTATAGTTCAGAAATTTTACATTTATACCTGAACTCGAATATCACAGTTCCAGTAGATCAAATCATAAATTTTTCGAAACGCCATTTATAAAAAAATCTCGAATCGCCAACGATCAGAGAAATTAAAAATTTTCGAATCGCTAATGATAAAAAATTCGAATCGCCAGCGATCCGAGAATGAACAAATTCTCGAATTCGGATTCGCCGATCTATCGCCGCGAACTATTGCCGCGATAATATAATCAGAGAAAGCGAATCCGACTCGAATTCGAGGCGAATCCGTTGTGTTTATTGGGTTGTTGTGATTCTTTATCCTCTTTATCCTCCATCACGACAAGATAAATACGTTTTATGCCTTCCGCCAGGCACCTCGAACCATGACTGAAGCCGTCTCGCACCTTCCCTCCTAGCTCGCGCCTTGAGGGGACCACCTACACGACCGGAAAACAGCCTTTGCTAGCCCTACGCGGTCTCCCCCGCAGTCTGCCCTGGCACAAAAGCCAAGAACAGGCATCGGGGAGGAGAGACGGAGGTTCATTGCCCACGCAGCAACCTCTTGGGGGTTTCAGCCCAGGATTTTTGCCGCCCCTAACTATCAGCTATGTTACATCCATATTTATGGATAATCCTGTCTGATCCATAAACTATGGATGCCATATCCATATTTTTATATATATTCCATTTTTTTTTTTGGATATATCACCCATTATATAGATATATGACATCCATAGTTTATGGATAAGGCAGGATTATCCATAAATATGGATATATAGTTTTTTCCGTGTGCTTTTAATAAACTCATTCGCTACTATGTTTTATGTAACTAGACCCTCACCGTACTTAGCCCTCAATCTCTTAGGGTATTTTCCATTTTAATTGTCCATAGATTAATATTTTGCACTTTTCAATTGGAAACTTTGTTATTTTCAACAAGGATAGGGATATTGATTTTTGTAGTTGCAATAAGCTGGCTCATTAAAAAAAAAAACAGAAAATGGGTTCTTGGTTGGAGAAAGATCTTGATCGAGTTAGCATTATGTTGTTATGAGGGTTCTTCTTTTTTTGTTTTTTATTAAACAAATTACTAATATCATACGTGTTCCAATTAACAGTAGCATATAAAAATTTTATTTCAAACTACTTATTCATTTCCCTTCCATGTTCCTCTACTATAAACACCATTATTGGACAAATGTACTTTGTTTTTAATACCCTTTGGGGTCACCGCACAACTGGCTATAAACATAAAAAGTAACGAATTACAGCTAAAAAAGAGGAGAAAATGAAATGAAACATACCCAACGCGGATGCCATCGCCGCTACGCCGTCGTCGTCGCCGTTGTCGTTGTGTTGCCGCTTAATTAGCAAAATTCAAGTTAAATGCATCGCTTAAGTTATCCCCAGCGACTTATTTTTAATTCCAATCGAAAAGTTTCCTTTCGGTCAAAAGTTGTTTTTAATGATTTTTTCTCTATTTCTTTATTCTACTTGCTCCCTTCTCAGCTTATTCACAGCCAGTGGCGCTTAACAGCGTTGACTTTTTTCCTCAACTGTTTGCGTGGCGCTTTTGGCATATTGACGCTCGCTCCGTTGCAGCAGTGAAGCTCCAACTTAAGAGTTCTGCTGCTGCTGCTGCTGATGATGCTTACATAACTTACTACTTTTAATCTGCCCTATGTTACTTGTAAAATAGTACTAGCTCGTTGCTAAGAGCGTTGCTTCATCGACAACAACAACACTCACAACAACATAAGCAACTACAACTACAACAAAAACAGCAACTATAGCAATTAAAAGTAAAACTCAACTACCGCAATCTAAGCAGATATAAGCACACTTGAATGTGGTGGATTAAAGGGGAGAAATATACGAGTATGCATGTGCTCACCTCTGTGTGCAAGCAAGAGCGAACTGCACTAGATACGTACTTATAAATATGCATGCACATAAATACTCATACATTTACACAATATTTGTTCTACGTATACAAGTTTTGCATTTGAATAATCAGCATGTAAATTATTGATACAAACAATCAATCTACCTACTGAAAACCCACCGCTCCCCCATTGTTGTTCACTGCCGCTCAATGCAGCTCTCTGTTACATACATACATACATACTTTTGTAAATACAAACATCTATTATTCGCAATACAATAGAAAACAATCAATTTCACTCCTGACCAACTCATGAAACGCTCAACTGCTTCGAATTTATCGTTTCGATAACTTTAGTGTGAAACCTCAATTTTTCACCAACAACTAAAGAAACTATGCAAAATTCACAAATCTACTACGCCACATCCGCGGCCAACAACAGCAACGCAACAGCGCACTTTCCAACACACTTACATACACTTATTAAGTATGCACTTGTAAAGTTACCTTGTTGCTTCGATAAACAATAGCGAAATCATGAACAACTTAAGTTATTGTTGTAATCAGCAGAACAAATAACAATTTGTTGTTATGTTCTAGTGTACGGAGCAGCGCTTGAAAATCCGCTTCGTTGCCAATAATGCTCTTTGTACTTATACATATATATACAAATTGAGTGTTCTAATAAGCCACTAGCATTTATTTAGCAATATTTTTTTTGTTGTTGCTACTTAGTTGTTAACTAATCACGATATTCCATAATTGTCTTAAGCGTATTATGTACTTTTGCTTAAGCGTAAAGTAAAACTGGAAGAGTTTTTGGTTTTGATTATTTTCGGCTATTGAGGTTTCTTTTTTTGTTGTTCTTATTAGCTGGAAAAATTATATCTTGTTTTTGGCGTACATATGTACATAAACGAGCGCGGAAAGTAAACTGAATTGCGCGCTTTGGCAGTGTTTGTAGTTGCAATTTAAATTATACTACATCTTTGGCGTTGGGAACCGCAAAGTTATTTGCAAATTATTTAACTAAAATTGTGCGCAATCTAGCTGTGCTAGAGCTAAATATCTTCACACAAGCCTTTCTCTGTATTCAACCTCAAACGAAAATCAAGAGTATTTTATTCATTGTCTGATATTTGCTAGCTATTTGGTTGAACGAATATTACAAATTTATACATATACATAGGTGTGTATTTCTCAGTTAATTATACTTCCAATTCACTCGGTGTTTTTAATTGAACTGATACTCGTTAATGATATTCAAAGTGAAAAAAAAATTTCGTTTATTTCATCAATTTGTTGAAAAAAGTTAATGGAACTGTGCCTACATAGTTGATGCTGCAGCACTAAAAAAAAATCATTAACCTCAATCAACTACCAAGAAAAACTGAAGCTTTCGAAAAAAAAATAAACACAAAAAAATGCACCTCAATCAACTGTCTTGAAATCATTAAAACGCTTTCATCACTTTTTTAATACCAGCAAGCATATTCCAATTTTTTAGGTATAAAAAAAGGAAAAGCTTCATCGAAAAACACAATGATTTTCTTTTCTTTTTTGCACCCTTTTCGTCGCACTTCTTGCTATCAATTTAATACATTTCTATTACAAATAACTTTTCCTTCTATCACTACAAATAATATGCGTTACAGCAAAATGTTGAAAAAATTGCAAGATGCAAAGGTGTAAGAAAAATAGGTATTTAAATTTCTTTGTGAGCACGTTCTTATTTTCTTTCACGAATTTCAAATGCGACATTTTCTTTACTCACTTTCAATCATATTGCTAAGCACTGCAAACAAAGAAGCGTATTATTTTTGTAAGGGTAGAAAATTTTTTCATTTGTTTGTGTTAAAAAAAAAAAAAATACGTTTACTGCATAATCAAAATTAAGATTTACGCACTTCAAAGCATGTTACACATTAGAAACTCCATCAAAATCCTCCAAAACGAGGGTTGTCAAGAAATTTGACTAGTGGAGCCTAGTGACAGCAACGTTATAAATCAAATAAGTATGTACATATGGAAGTGTGTTAAAAAAGTATAGGCTTCGCGGAATACATGCCCAAATTTGCAGCCAGTGAGACCCAACCAGTCTTTCAGCAACATTGGTTTCAAATGAAAGGTAAAACTGGGTTCAATATAGAGCTCTTTTCATTGCAATGCCTAGGCCGAGTCCCTAGATATGGGTCAAAACGTGAAACCGAACGACCCCGCAATTTTCCTGAGCGATTTTGGCTTCAAATGAAAGGTATTGAGCAGAGCTTCAACATAAAATATTTGCATTGTGATGTCTAAGTCCGTTTTCCCAAATATAGCCCAAAACATAGACCTTTTTGGCGACATTGGTATCAAATCTAAAGAGGTCTTCTATATAAAGCTCTTTTCGATGTAATGCCCAACCCGGTTCCTCAGGGAACGAGAAAAGAAAAAAAAAATGGTTAAGGAAGCGAATGGAGAATAGCGAGAGGGAAAGGCAACGGAAAAGGTAAAGGAAAAGTAAAAGGAAAATGAAAAGGAAAAGGAAAAGGAAAAAGAAAAGGAAAAGGGAAAGGGAAAGGGAAAGGAAAGGAAAAGGGAAAGGTAAAATGAAAAAAAAAATTAAAAGGAAAGGAAAAGGAAAAGGAAAAGGAAAAGGAAAAAGAAAAGGAAAAGGAAAAGGAAAAGGAAAAGGAAAAGGAAAAGGAAAAGGAAAAGGAAAAGGAAAAGGAAAAGGAAAAGGAAAAGGAAAAGGAAAAGGAAAAGGAAAAAGGAAAAGGAAAAGGAAAAGGAAAAGGAAAAGGAAAAGGAAAGGAAAAGGAAAAGGAAAAGGAAAAGGAAAAGGAAAAGGAAAAGGAAAAGGAAAAGGAAATGGAAAAGGAAAAGGAAAAGGAAATGGAAAAGGGAAAGGGAAAGGAAAAGGAAAAGGAAAAGGAAAAGGAAAAGGAAAAGGAAAAGGAAAAGGAAAAGGAAAAAGGAAAAGGAAAAGGAAAAGGAAAAGGAAAAGGAAAAGGAAAAGGAAAAGGAAAAGGAAAAGGAAAAAGGAAAAAGAAAGGAAAAGGAAAAGGAAAAGGAAAAGGAAAAGGAAAAGGAAAAGGAAAAGGAAAAGGAAAAGGAAAAGGAAAAGGAAAAGGAAAAGGAAAAGGAAAAGGAAAAGGAAAAGGAAAAGGAAATGGAAAAGGGAAAGGGAAAGGAAAAGGAAAAGGAAAAGGAAAAGGAAAAGGAAAAGGAATAGGAAAAGGAAAGGAAAAGGAAAAGGAAAAGGAAAAGGGAAAGGAAAATTAAAAGGAAAGGAAAAGGAAAAGGAAAAGGAAAAGAAAAGGAAAAGGAAAAGGAAAAGGGAAAGGAAAAGGAAAAGGAAAAGGAAAAGGAAAAGGAAAAGGAAAAGGAAAAGGAAAAGGAAAAGGAAAAGGAAAAGGAAAAGGAAAATTAAAAGAAAAGGAAAAGAAAAATTAAAGGAAAGGAAATGGGGTAGAAAATGGAGTGGTAAAAGGAATCGAAAAGAGGTTGGGAAAGGGAAAGAGAAAGGGAAAGGAAGTAATATATTGAGAAATACTAGGAAAAAGAATAGAGAGAGGTAAGAGAGAGAGCAATAGAGAAAGGGATAGGGATAGGAAAAACAAATGAGGAATTTATGAATGAAAGAGAAAGGTAAAGGGAAAATGAAAGTGAAGTGAAGATAAAGGGAAAGGTAGAGGGAAAAACTCATTAAAACATAAAAACATTTTTCGCCGCTGCGAAGCGAAACGAATATTTGCTATAAAAACATATGTATATTTTTTATCAAATCTACAGTATCAAAAAAAATGCTTTTATCATACACTAACAAAAAATTCTGCTTTTTGATTAATATCATGTTGCCATTTAATTAACATTTCTATGAAAAAGAGTTCTAGTATTTTTGCAGCTTTCAATGTCGAGCAAAAAGCATGAAACATGCATACATACATACATATATACATACATACGTCATGAAGAATCACCTTTTTCCAGCACTTTAATTTACCATCATTTTTATTGTAAAGATAAAAAGCTATACTATTTTCGTGCGACTTTCAATACTTACTTTTTCTAGCAATTTAATTTTTCCTCTATGCAAATATACTTCTTTTGTTAATTCTTTCTTTTATTTGAATCAATACAAATACCACAAGCTACAAAAGAAAATTCTTTGTTGAGTTAAAGCAAGAATTAAATGAAAAATGTGTTTTTGAAAAAAATGCATTTCAATTTCTTTATGAGCACGTACACGCACGAGCACCTTGACGACACCGATTCCAAGAATAGCAACTTTTCGATTTTATATGTGACTAGAAATCACAAATAAACACAATATAATCATTTGGTAAATGTTATTGCGTATAGGGATACAAATTATTTAAGTGACATCGACACGATTTTTTCGCAATTACAAGCAGTTGATTGGTTTTTTTATAACGTTCAAATGAAAGTCTGATCATTGTTAGTCATGGCGTATGAGCGACAGTGGATACATTCGCCAAAAATATGTATGTATGTATTATACATTTGTATGTATGTATATCTATTTTTTATATTACAATTCTTTTTTCACAATCATCATCTTACTCACAGCACAATCATCATTATTTATTTAAATTTTTTTGTCATCATCGCCATTTTCCATTCGCCGTTTGCTACCGCCATGGCGTATGAGTCATCCAATGCAGAATATCACGTTATGAGTGGTTATATTTGTATGTATGTAGCTACGCTGTGTGGCCGCAGTGGGTAGAGTGCTCGCCTGCTATGCCAGAGGTCTCGGGTTCAAACCACGGTCCGAGCCAAACAAATTTTTCTAATTAGTAAAAATCCAATTATTGGGTTTTCTAAGAGCAGCGGTCACCTCTCGGCAGTGGGCGGCATACCCTCCGAGAGTATTTCTGCCATGAAAAAGCTTCTCACAAAAAATGCATTCGCCGTTCGGAGCCGGCATAAAACTGTAGGTCCACCCAATTAGTAGGAAAAACAAAAAGGAGCACACCTCGAATTGCGAGAGAAGCTCGGCCATAAAACTCGTCAGAGTTATAATAGCGCCATTGTATTATTATTATTAGCTATGCATTCACCTCATATACACACATTTCTCGTCGTAATCAATGCAATCACCTGCCGCTGTACACTTTGCGCTGCTCAAAACCAAATTTACATGTTACCTTCTCTATCTACTTTCCTCGCTTTGCTGGTCTTCCCTACACTTCTTGCCTTATCTGCTTTCACTGCCTTTTGCGGGATTTCACATACGTTATTACGTTGCTCTCCAACCATAACAAATTGAAAATTACGCTTATCGACGGAATTATCACGCATCCTTTGGCATAAAGCTCATATGCAATGCTCGTTGTATGCGTGTGTTTGTGGTTTGTGTGTGTGTGTGTGTGTGTGTGTGTATGTGTATGTGATATGTGAGTGTTGGCCGGGTTTTGCTGCGAAATTGCATGAAATATCTATGAATTTTTGTTGAATAATAAACGGAAAATGCAAAATTCTTCTTCGCTCGCTTCCTTTTTTCTTTTTCTTTTTCTTTTTCTTCTTCTTCTTCTTCTACCTGCTAGTTTTTCTTTCATCCTTACCTCGCCGTTCCGGCTTACTTCAGTGTATTACTTGCATTACAATTCATTTGCTTTTGGATTTTCTACCTCTTTTTTAGCTTAAATTTTATTGCTTTCGTTAGATGAAACCTGCTCAAGCTTGCATGGATTTTGAATTGGCAATCAGTTTTGAATTTAGCATACATTGGAAGTAAATGTAAATTGCATTTCTGAATTGGACTTTGTAGTTTTATTATTAGAAATTTTATTATTAGAATTTTATTATTAGATACATTTAGTGTCTAAATATTGAAGAAAACTTTGAGTGGATTTTTCTTTTACATATATAAAATTTAAATCTTCTGATGCAATCTTGGTTGAAGGTTGATGAAGTAAACGGAGAAGAATCGTTTGAATCATTTAAATATTTGCTTTAAATCATTTAAATATTTGCCTTCACCTTGCGACCATGGCGTATGAGTAACCTTTTCTTCAAAACATAAAATCGATTAATAAGAAAATACAGTCTACGAAGACATGGTGGGCTCATGTTGGATATCAAAACTAGTTCAAAGTCTCTACATACAATCCCATAGCAGCCCAAGAACAAAACATTTGCCTAACAACAAAAACATCTTTAACCCACCCACAACCAT
Organism: Urophora cardui; assembly: GCA_960531455.1. NCBI lineage: Eukaryota > Metazoa > Arthropoda > Insecta > Diptera > Tephritidae > Urophora > Urophora cardui. The sequence continues at coordinate 21,336,712 of OY482672.1, read as the reverse complement.
GTTATCTAGCGGCAGCATTTGTCTTGCTTCATGCTTCGTTCCTTATTAAAAGTAACAACAACAACTTGATATCAAGAATCATTTAAGGCTGTATCATTTATTAAGCGTAATTAATTCTGAATAAATTCATTTTTAATTGTAATTACTCAAAAGCGGAATTTAATACAAAAAAAGCACAAACCTCTCTATTTGCAATGACTTGCATAGTAATTTAAACAACATGAACTTATTCTACGAAAATTTATCCACACAGTAAAAAATGATAGTTTATTTCTAATATCATTTGGTACTTAATTTAATCATTCTTGGAATTAAATTTGAATTTTAATGCCAAAAAGTCTTATTTTTACCCTATGAGAAGTTTTACAATTTTATTTATTCCAAAATAGTTTCAAAATAAAGTCTTGAAAAGTATTAAAATTCTCTCTAAAGAAGTTTAATCATTTATGGTTTAAAAACAAATCCTGAAAAGTATAAAACACTTGCTCTTTCTGAATTATATCACCATCAAAGTATTTTTGGTTTGAAATCAAAACCAAAAAAGATATTAAGAAAAAATTATCAGAAAAAAAATCAAAATAAATCAGACAAAATCACACTCCGGATTAAATCTACTAAAATAAATTGCCGGAATTGAATAATTGTATCAAGTAAGTAATGCAGGAGATTAATTAAATACCATGAGGGTACATTTTGCTTCATTTTTTCAGTCATATCACTGCAAGAACCGCGACGGTGCCGAAATTTCCCTGGACATCTACAAAATATTGGTGTAAAATTTGACAATATGCATATATGTATATCGAGCCCTAACCGCCATAAAAGTGTATCCAACAAAATTATCGATTTCAGCTTTTTTATGGAAATCAACAATTTATTATCACATGCATCAACTCCCAAAATTTCATAGCTGTGAAATGTGCAGTTTGGAAGTTAGAGACTAAATAAGTTTCAAAGCTGCATACAAACTGTATGCAAAACAAATTTAAAAAAATTGCGTCTTGTAAAATTTACTTTTTGTTAGATACACTTTTATGGGGATTAGGGCTCGATATATAAGGTACTTTAGGGTTTCCTACTACTGTTTTGGATTTTTATGTAAATAAACAATGTTAACGTTATTCAATTTCTCATTAATCTTTGGGATAATGGGTTATTTGCGGTATATCCACTGGAAATTTTATGGGGGTTTGTTTTTAAATCCAAAAAAGTATACAATTTATTCCAATTTTCGGTTAGATCTAATACAATTTAAACTATTTTTATTACCAAAAATATTATAAAAATAATCAAAATTTGGTTTTGATTTAATTCCATAAAAGTATAGAATTTATTCCAATTTTGGATTGACCTTAACCATTTCAACTACTTTTAATACCAGAAATATTCTAAAAATAATCAAAATTTGGTTTTGATTTAATTCCAAGAAAGTATTAATTTGGTACCAAGAATAATTTCTGTCTCTCAATATTCTCTTCTTTTTTTTAAACCAGAATGGTTTTAATTTTATGCTTCTTGGCATTGTTATATATTGATACCAAAATGGTATTAAAATTAAACTAAAATTTTTACTGTGCATAAAATTTATTTTTCTTCTTTCTGTTAATTTCTTATATCCATAGAATTTGTTTCAATGAAAAAAAAAATAATTTTGTAGCTTTCACGAAAAAGTTTCATAAGAACATACACATACAATGCATTCGACTTTCTTTACACAGCTCGAATAAAATTCAATAACCATTTTTCGACGAAATTTTCAGTGAGCAAATAAATTTCACACCAGTTGGCGCCAGCAAGCACACACAGATTTCCCAAAAAAAAAAAAGAGAACAGGACTGCTTTAGTGGACTTTCAACGCTAAATCTTCAAACTTTTCCATAGCTTCCTTTAAATTTATACATATGTATGTATGTATGTATACGTTTATAAACATATACTTATAAACTATAGTTATGCTCATAAATTGGTTTAATAATACGAAATTATAACTTACATTTACTGTAACAGCTGCTGCAAGGTCATTTAATCCTATACTATCTATGTGTTTCCATTGAAAAAAATAAATAAATTGCAATATCTCAGCCATTTCGATAGCAGGGGAAGTTGTGTAAAAATATGCGGAGAAATATGTACAAATATGTACATAAACACACCATTAGACCCAAAATGTTTCATCAAATACCCAAACCACGCATTGCAGTACAATCGAACATTCTTAATAGACTAGCGCTGACTGGAATATAAAACGTTTGTTAAATTTTGCAACAACTGCCACAGTCAGCAATAAAAGTCATGATATAAGAAAAACAAAACAAAACAACAAAATAAACATAAAACAGTGCTTTTTATATCATCAGCACATATTGCCCCTTTATGATATTCTTGCTTTTGCAATGGTTAGCAGAAATTAGTTTCTTTTCCAAAGACAATAACTTGCACAGCAACACAGGTGCATACATACATGCACAAAGTTTTTTTTAATCCTTTCAAAATAAAAATTATATACTTAAATGGCATAAATTGAAATGAACGCAAAGAGTGAAGAAAATAAAAGGGCGAATAGTATTTTTGGTAACACATGTGGCGGTCACGAAGAAAGTATTAGCACACAAAGATGAAAAATAATTTATACTTACATAGTTACTTATATTAATTTCTTATATCTTATCCCAGCAAACATTCGGAATTATAAAGGTGAAAGGGAATCCTCAACCGGAGCGTTCACATTCATTATGAGCTCATTTTGGAGTCCGAAATGTGTGTATTTCTGTTCTTAAGGTGGTTGTCTGATATGAGCCAAATTTCATGCATCATATGAGCCTGAATAAGAATATAAAAGACTGCAATTAGACGCATATTTATGACTCCACTTCCAAGTGCAGTTTCCAAGAAACCTAAATCAATAAAAGGGCTTGAGCATAGTATCTGCCGGAGCTAAAGTTTTACATTTTTTTTAGATTTTAAAGTTTTCCACTAAAACTATTATTGATTCGATTAATATAAAGTAGTTTCGTTGATAAAATTTTAAAGCAAAATAGGAGTGATAATTCAGCTAGCCATCACTGTACTTATATCCACTTGTATATATGTAATATGATGTATGCACATATGACCAAATAAAAACAAATGCACAAGATATTGTTTCAAAAACTCAAACCACACAGAATAGTAACGCAAAATATTTTGACCATAGAAACGAAATTGGTTTGTTGGTTGAATGAACAATATGAGTGAGTAAGCATACATACAGACATAAATATGAAATTGTTTGTGTGGATTTTTGGTTAGAACTACTGACCAAATAACACAAAACACAAATACCCATACAGTTTCATTTTCGTTTATATGTATGTATGTATGTGTGGCCGCTGTGGTGCAGTGGGTAGAGTGCTCGCCTGCTATGCCAGAGGTCTCGGGTTCAAACCACGGTCCGAGCAAACACCAAAACAATTTTTCAATTAGTAGAAATCCAATTATTGGGTTTTTTAAGAGCAGCGGTGTGGGCGGCATACCCTCCGAGAGTATTTCTGCCATGAAAAAGCTTCTCACAAAAAATGCATTCGCCGTTCGGCATAAAACTGTAGGTCCACCCAATTAGTAGGAAAAACAAAAAGGAGCACACCTCGAATTGGGAGAGAAGCTCGGCCATAAAACTCGTCAGAGTTATAATAGCGCCATTGTATTATTATTATTATTATATGTATGTATGTATGTATGTTAAGGTGGAGTGAAAATTTTTTTTGGAAATTCAATTTGTTCCAAAGCCAGAACGGCACCTTTGTAGCCCAGAAATAAGCCTGTAAAATTTTATTGACCTACTCGCATGTTTAGAGGTGCCCCCAGCCCCACAAAGTTGAAAAAAATAGCACGATCTGGTACAAATGTAAAATTTCTAAAATTATAAAATCAAACAAGTAAGGAAGCCTAAGTTCGAGTGGAATCGAACATTAGATACTCAGCTGTATGCTTTCATTGTTTGTTTGCGTTTGTTCGATATAGGGTGACACAAGTGCTGCATAAACAGGGCGCAGCCACGCCCATTTTCAAAATTTGTATCAATCATCCAAATAAGCATATAAATATTATTGTTAGTGCAAAATGACTTTTAGTTACAAAGACTTCACGTTACAAATTCCAAAAGGGTGTTCCAGAAATATCTTTGTTAAAAAGTAGGCGTGGTCATAAACCGATTTCAATAAATTTTTGCGTGTCTATTAACACAAGTTATAAAAGTGTATAAACCAAGTTTCGTCATAATATCTCAGTTATTTGTCGAATAATAGGCTCGTAGATTCCTTTGTATAAAAAGAGGCGATGCCACGCCCATTTTCCAAACTTTTTTTATTTTTTGTTTCCGGTCTATTGTAGAACTCATGTCACAAAATTTCAGTGATAGATCTTTATATTTGACAGAGATATCGCTTAAAATGTTTTTATTAGGTCACTTTATAATACCCATATATAAAAGTGGGCGCGGTCGTCAACCGATTTTGGTAATCTTTCGTCCACACATTTGGCTAAGTAAATATATCACGCGTACCAAATTTCATCGATATATCTTTAACGGTTTCTGAGTTATGGCTTATAAAACTTTCAATGTTTGCCCCTTAATAAGTGGGCGTGGCACCGCCCATTTTCCAAAATTTTTATATTTTTTGTTTTATGTCCCTAGTTGAACTCCTGCCACAAAATTTCAGTGATAGATCTTTATATTTGACAGAGATATCGCTTAAAATGTTTTTATTAGGCCCCTTTATAGTTCCCATATATAAAAGTGGGCGTGGCCGTCAACCGATTTTGATAATTTTTCGCGAAAACATTTGTCTAAGTAAGCAAATTACGCATACCAAATTTCATCGATATATCTTCAACGGTTTCTGAGTTATGACATATAAAACTTTCAATATTTGCCCCTTAATAAGTGGGCGTGGCACCGCCCATTTTCCAAAATTTTTGTACTTTTTGTTTTATGTTCGTAGTTGGACTCCTGCCACAAAATTTCAGTGATAGATCTTTATATTTGACAGAGATATCGCTTAAAATGTTTTTATTAGGCCCCTTTATAGTTCCCATATATAAAAGTGGGCGTGGCCGTCAACCGATTTTGATAATTTTTCGCTAAAACATTTGTCTAAGTAACCAAATTACGCATACCAAATTTCATCGATATATCTTCAACGGTTTCTGAGTTATGACATATAAAACTTTCAATGTTTGACCCTTAATAAGTGGGCGTGGCACCGCCCATTTTCCAAAACTTCATCAAATTTCTTCATAAAGGCCTGAGCTCAATACGTGGGTAAAATTTTATCACTCTAGCTATATTAGTGGCTGAGATACCAAATTTCCGATTTTTTCTAGATAGGAAAAGTGGGCGTGGTCATGGTCCGATTTCGCCCATTTTCAATACCAACCGTCCCAGTCTCGATACCAACTTGCATTTCAAATTTCATCAAAATATCTCAATTTTTACGCGAGTTATCCTGCGTACGGACGGACGGACGGACGGACGGACGGACGGACATGGCTCAATCGATTTCTCTTTTCACCCTGATCATTTTGATATATATAAGTCCATATCTATCTCGATTATTTCATTATGTTACAATCCACCGTTATGAAATCAAAATTATAATACTCTGTGTACTAGTACAGCTGAGTATAAAAACGAAGTATGAAGATTGATAAAGATGGCCAAGCTGAGTATTAAAGTGAATTTATTTTTTTTGGAAATAGCAACAACAAAAGTTATTAAAGGTCAAAGTATATATTATGCATTTTTTAAATTGCAATTACTTTAAAACTATTGAACCGATTTCGAATATTTTTATACCATTAGATAGGCATTTTGATTCCATTTATTTGGATATACATTTTATGTGGGTTCCATAACACCCCCCTGCGGGGGTCAACCCCCCTTTTATCCCACTTACTTTTCGTATATAAAATGTATATTAAATTAAAGGGAATCCTATTGAACGGCATAAAAACATTCGAAATCGGTTTAGTAGTTTTTAAGTAATTGCAATTTAAAAAATGCATAATATAAACTTTGACCTTTAATAACTTCTGTTGTTGTTGTTTCAAGAAAAAATAAATTCACTTTAATACTCAGCTAAGCCATCTTTATCAATCCTCATACTTCGTTTTTTGATTTTATAATTTTGAAAATTTCATATTCGTACCAGATCGTGCTTATTGCTTTCAACTTTGCTGGGCTGGGGGCAGTTCAAAACGTCGTCCTATCTCCATAAAATTTTGTGGGGTTCATTAACTCGTATAAAGGCAACTTTTCATTGCTGGTACGTTCAAAAAAAGAACAAAAAAAATCTCCATATGTTTTCACTCCACCTTAATGTATGTACATATGTACAAACTCGGCTCTTACAAATTAGTACCATTTAGAAGATATTAGTACGACTAGCTAGCTACAGCACCAACGGTCTGTACGATCTGCCCTTTATGGCCTTTCGGTGCGAGTACGTGCTGCAAATATATAAATTTCCTTTGCACATATTCGTATACATACATACATATGTTTGTATGTACGTACAAAAACGTGCCTAAAATTCTGTTGTTACGGAAATGCTGTCTGTCACTCCCATCCTCATGTGTTCACTCTTCCTCAGCCCTTTACTAGGAGCCACTGGAGGTCACAGGGGCCTCACCATGCCTGTACGGCTGCTTCAAATGTTCAAACTTTGATCTGTCAACGTTGCTGCTGCTGCTTGGAGCAAATTTAGCACTCGTAAATTGCAATTTTTCTCATTTTAGGGGGTTTAACTTTTCTTTGGTGTTTTTCTTTTTTGAATTTTCCAACCCAAAATAGCACAAAAATCAAGAAAGAATGAAATTATTGATGCTGGAAATTGCGGTTGCCTGTTTTTGTTTGGCGATTTGTTAAAGCGCGAATAATAAATTGCAACTGCAACTGCAACTGCAACGTTCGATACATTTTTCGATTTGGAAATTGAGGTTTTTTTCTTTGTTCAGCTGTGCATATAAAATGCATGATTGTTATAATGAAAAGCACATGTGCGGCGTAATATGCGTGTTGTAGCATAATAAACAAGTGTTTTCTTGTGTATGAATGATGAAAGCGCCACTAGTCGCTGGTGAGTCATAAAAAAAGTTAAGAAATCAAGATTTTTTCAGATTCATTAAAATTGATTTACCAAGCTTTTATTTGATTCAAAATCATTTAGTTGCTCTTCTATCAACAGCCAAAGTCATAGCTCGTGTTTAGAAGGCTGTAAGAGCAATACCCTTTGATTTTGGCCCCAATGACAAGCTGGTACCTCGAGTATCCAAAAACTCCACTGAGAAGACCGAAGAAAATCATCATCTACACAGACAGATCAAAAACAGAATACGGTACTGGATTCGGCTGGTACCTGGAGGCCAAAGTCAGGTGCTATCATGCTTTAGCTACAATAGCGAAGGTTTTTCAATCGCAGGTTTATGCCATACTAAAAGTAGCATAATGGATAATTGGTGAGTGATGGCGTGCTCACCAAATTTTTATCTGCAGTGACAACCAGCACTGAAATCACTGAAAACTGAGCGAACCTCTTCAAAAATTGTTCACGAATGTAAGTTAATGCTTGACTCCGCAGCAGAATGGAATATGTATACTTCAACTGGAACTCTCCAGATTCCGGTAAAATTACTAATTATTTTCTGAAAAAGAACTCCACTCTCAAGCAGAAAATGGGTAGCCTACGGGCCTTCGTGCGGTTTATTACAGGGCACAATCCATTGGGACAGCACATGGCCACCATAGGCATCATCGAGAGCCCATTATGCCTATCTTGTCTGGAGGAGGACGACGATGGCACAGAGCATTTCCTCTGCACCTGACCGGCTTTCGGTAGACTAGGGTTGCGCCTGCTCGGATCAGATGTATTGGGAATGGCTAATGCACATTCTTTACTACTCGACAACTTCTCAGATTTATAAGATAATCTGGAAGTTTGCAGAGCAATTCTGATTCCAGTATCCCAACTTTTCCGCTACATCCTGCTTCTTTCTAAAAGCCTTAAGTAAAATGGGAAAATATGCCTGAGTGCTTGGGAAAGCCAAATGTGATTCCATACTCGTGGAAAGATCCAACTTTCCTGCGCCATTCCGTAGCGCTTGGATATTTTTTGTAGTAGCTTGTAAAGCCATAGCCATAGCTCTAGCTTTAATTCTGCCTTGATCGCATACGATCCTTATTTACTTCACTATATTTTTTTCCTGCCACCACTTAGGCTAATATTCATATTACGCTTTAGACTGAATATTTTAAATTTCAATTTCATTCAATTTCGCCGCTCTCGCATTACTTAGTACATAATAAAAATTAAATATGCTTGTACATATACACAAAGTTAACGCAATACTCTAAATATTTCTAAATGCTATTGAAATAAACGACTGCAGCCCATTAAAAATTGAATTGCAGATTTTAATTTAGCTAACAACAATTTACATTATAATTTTCGCGATAAATTCTAACGAATCGTAAATTGTGGAGAGCCAAAGCAATGGCGCTTGAATTACATATTGCCAATTTATTTAGATTTTTTTCCAATAAACCTAACACATTTTGTGTTATCGACAACAATGTGGTTTGTGTGTGGGTGTGTGTGGCAAGCGGCGCGAATACAATGGCTGCCGCAAGGATAAGCTAGTGTGTAGCCGTATGTGTGTTTCCGAGTGTGCTGCACATGTACATATATACTCATATTATATCGTCGTACCATACGAAAACTAACATCAGATTTTTTGTGGCTGACGAAAAGTAAAAAGTTCAAGTTTTGGCCGACGAAAAGTAATAAAATCGAGTTATGGCTGACGAAAAGTAATAAAATCCACTTTTGGCTGACGAAAACTATCAATTTCGTTTAAACAACAAAAATTTTAATGTAAAAACAGTATATAATTACTGATACTTTTCGTCAGCCAAAAGTCGATTTTATTACTTTTCGTCAGCCAAAACTCGATTTTATTACTTTTCGTCGGCCAAAAGTCAAATGTTCTACTTTTCGTACAGAATTTTTTTATTGATAGCTTTCGCCAGAAATTTTAAATATGTTAGTTTTCGTATGGTACGACGATATGTTGTATATCGTACATAAATTAATAAATACATACCTACATACGTACGAACACACACTTAAATATACACAGAATATACATACACACCCATAAAAAAATATATATCCCTGCAAAAAAATGTGTGATCAATCCCGAAAGAGATTTGTCCTCGATTGATCTCTTTCGAGAACAATCGGTCCACAATTAGTCCCCGATTGTTCCCGTACGGGTATAAATGTAGATTAATCGCTTTCATTGCGAACGGGTACAAATCTAGATTCCTTAAATGTAGACATTTTACAAAAATATGCAATGTATTTAAAAAATTGTAGAACAACCGGTAAAACGAATTGAACACCCTTTTTTAATAACAATTTTAACAAAATGTTGCCTAAAATATCCTATGAAAAAATCCTTTACATTACGCTAATATAATTCATACTCAAAACCAGTGGCGGATCCACGGGGGGGGGGGGTTTGAACCCCCCCTTCTGGTTTATCATAGATCCCATATTAATGCCTTTATAGATTCTGCGCCCAAATTTCCGAAACTGATCAAGGAAAACTCTATCATTCCAAAAGCAATGGAACATGCGAAAAAAGTTCATGTAGGTACCTTTGGACGCACGTGCATAAAATCAAATTTGTCAAATGCTATTCGCAAATTGCCAAATCGCAAATTTATTTTCTTTTCGTTCTTATCCCTATTTTTATCGGGATTGTACAGAATTAATTTGGTCAGAAATGTCTGAATCGTTGTAGAAATTGCCTTTTTCAGAGGCATTTCGCAATTCTTGTTTAAATTAATCTTTTAAAAATTTGAGTATATAAAAACAAGAACAAGAAAAATTCTTTAAAAAATATAAATATAACCAAAAAGTACTACATACATATATTCTTATTTATTTTGGCTTTAAATGCAAGGGTAAGTGAAATTGATGATCAATTTGCCACTAATACCATACGATACTCATTCGCACGTACCAATGCAAAAATATACATACATACGTTATACATGTTATTTAGAACTTCAATTGAAATCTCCTGCACTTTTTGTGATGACATACATATTGTTAATTTGGAGGGGTTTGAGTTTGGTGTTTTTAAGGTGCGGGAAATGTCGCAACTAGTATATAGAATAATAATAGTAGGTGGTATTAGTCCATATTTTCACCAGCGCACATAGGTAGATTTTCAAGTTTTATGAGGCCAAAAATATTTTATTGTCTACCTCTATTCCAAATTGCTTGTTTAATGCAAAATTTTAATATTTTGAGTTAAAAGTCGATTTTATTGAAAAATATATAGGTACAGTGACTCAAAAAAAATCATACGCCAAAGTTTTTAAATTTATTTCAAAGAGTTCTGTCGAAAATTTTACTTTCTTATTTTAGTTTAAAAATATAGAAAAGTTTTCAATAAAAATCGTTTTAAGCAGGATTTCTGAGCTTATGGAAAAAATCTGAAAAATCGTAGAAATTTCTGAAAGTGGATTAAAAATTTCAAAGCAAGGCCATAATTTATAGAAGATTTTGAGGATATTTCTAAGTGTACTGTTATGTAGCCAACCAATTTTAGTGTAAAAAGTGAAATTCTCAATGCTGTGAAAAATTCCGTCAATTTTAGAAGTTTTTTTCTGTGGGGTGTAGGGTGAGACCGTCCCAATTAAAATTTCCGAAAAGCCAATGAAAATTTTCAAAAAGTTGAATATTGCATATTGTTATATTAAAATTGAATGAACTGCAAAATTGCATACTCAAAACCCTTCTAAAAAAATGTAGCTTTAGGATTCTTAGCCCCTTTTTATGATAAGTATTTCCTTGACTTTGAAAAATTGGAAATACTAAAAATACGAAAGCAGGTAATTTTCCAAATAGGCCAATTTTAATCCATTGTTGATAATTTCTGGCTTTGCATTTTTCCGTATAGAAATTGACGAGTAATCGATCGGAGGCGATAATATAACTAAAATGCTTTTGAATTAAAAAATTAACAATATTTTTTCAAGAAAGGCCAATATGCTTAAAAGCTTCAAAATGGTGGGTCTTTTATTATGCTAGGTTGACGATTTCTTCAATAAATAATGATATTTACCTGAAGCACTCGAATCCATGATGTTTACTTTGATAACTGTCTTAAAACTGAAAATATTGACGTTTATAAATGGGTTACTTAAAATACGTAAAAAATAAAAAATCGAAAAGTGGGAGAATAATAAGTTTCGACTAGCGGCAGGGACACCCCCGTTGTCTATAAAAGCCGAGAAAACCGGTTTATTATCGCCCGGTCTGTTATAAACGTAGAGCGATTTTGGATTTTGTATTTGCACCAATTTTAAAATTTTCAATTTTGGCCGCATAAATTCGTAAAATCTACCTATGTGCAACGTCTGCCCTTAAAAACATCTTCCAAAAAAAGAAATTTTCAAAACCCCCTCCCCCCCTTGCCGAAATCCTGGATCCGCGCCTGCTCAAAACTTACAATTTTTTTAATTTATTTATTGAGATTTTTTACAAAAGTAAAACATTATATAATCTTTATTTAAATATGCATGAACATTTACAATTTTTAAGGAAAAATCTACATTTGTACCCGTTCGTGCTGAAAGCGATTGATCTACATTTGTACCCGTTGGGGATGAAAGCGATTAATCTACATTCGTACCCGTTCGGGATGAAAGCGATTGATCTACATTGGTACCCGTTCGGGTATACAAGTTGAACAATTAGTCTCTTCATAGGACATGCTCGAACAAATGCGATCAATTCACTCCATATAAAGGGATGTAAAATTGTATTAGTCGCATGCTCCCTTGCGATTGATCCCGGACACGTCCCGGATTAATCGCATTTTTTGCAGGGATACTATTAAACTTATAAATTTATGCACTGTTTACCTATTTTAAACATCCTTAGTTATATTGTCCACATGTTTGTATGCTGTTATCTTTATTGTTATTGGCATTGTTATTTGTCGTTGTTAAGCAACTACATATGTATGTAGATATGTATAGCGTGTACTCGTGGGTGTGTTGTTTGGCATTAACGTAATTGCGTATTTATCTGTTAAACATGAAATGAAAAGTTATTGCAACGTATGGCATTAAGCTAATATACTCCGTGTCATCCAAAGGCTACTCACTGCTGAACCAAAAGCAATACTACGCTCAAACAGGCACATCCTGATATTGCATGTGTATACAGCAGCGTGCAGTTAAATGGCAATGCAACCAGGAATGCGAGTTGTCATAAAAGGAAATAGTTATATGACATATTCAACAGGAAAAAACAAGTACATGTTTCCTTTTTTTTTCTTTTTTCCGACAGAGAAAAGGGGTACTGAAGGTGGCACATCGCCGAAACAGCTTTATAACCAAATCAAAAGGATGACGCCACAAAATATTAAAGCTTGTGAAAACTCGCATTAAAAGCCTAATGTAATCTAATGCCTCAATGCGCTGTTGGGGACACTAAGGACCATGCGTGGTCTATGTGATACAATCATATCGTCGCTATAGAAGAAAAAAGACGCAAACTGTTTTGTTGAGGAAGAAAGACGCAAACTTTTTTTCTTTCAAAGAAAGACGCATTAAAAATATTTTTTCGAAAGAAAGACTCTTTATTTTTTTGATAACGAAGAAAGACGCTTTATTTTTTTTTTTTACTATAAAGAAAGACGCATTTAAATATTTTTTAGGAAAGAAAGACGTATTCGATTTTTTGTTTTTCTTTGTCAATATTAATGTTAATCCGCCTTTCTTCGCAGTTAATAATGCTAATGCGTCTTTCTTCGTCGAAATATTTTATAATGCGCCTTTTTTCGTCGACAAATTACTGACATGCGTCTTTCTTTTTCCGGAGCGACGATATGTATATACATACATAAAAAAACAATTAATTATACTTATAAGTACGAATGGAATTGAACATTAGATACTCAGCTGCATGGTTTTGCTGTAATACTCTGTAAATAAAACCAAAAAAAATCGTGTTTCGCAACACATATGATTTGTCACGTGGAAATATTGGTAGAGTTATTAGCCTAAATATACGGCCAAGTATTACAAGGATTTTTCATTTTATTACTGTAAAGTATATTTAGGTATATTAAGAAAGATTCTCTATCACTAAAACTACTAATTTCATTCCCGCTACTGTTGCTGGGAAAAAACTCACATTAAACAGCATCTTATTGAGGCCGATAATAAAACCGTTAAAGAGGGACGCATATCACCAGCATGTATGTTTGTATAAGAGTGAGTGTGTCTTTAGGGATATAAATATACGTGAATCGCTGACCTTAAATAAAAAAAAAAAATATTACAACGTACATATGTTATGTGCAAAGGGCTATTTTAACACATGGATACTAAAGGGAAATGTCCAAGAACGAAAAAGAAGAATTTTGAAAAAGGACAGTAATGTATTACTTTCAATAACAACTAAAATTAGCCCAAAAATTTTATTGCCGAACCATAAAAAAAATGTGCGTCAGCATTAGCTACATACTTAGCCATAAAAAAACGACGAAAACTACAAGTCAGTCACAGAAACTTGGAGAAAAAATATCAGAATTTTAGTTAAATTTTTTTCTGTTATTGCTTTTTAGTCATAAAAACACTGCCTTGAGAACTGAGTAGTGCATTCGGAGTGGCTATCCTGGGCTGAATATCTATAAAGGCGGATTCATCATTCGAGTTCAGAACTAAAATTGAATTTGAGTTAACTAAAAACAGTTCAGAACTTTTCGGAATTCCTCTCACACTCCACACACATGTCAAAAAAGTTCTGAACTTGAACGATGAATCCGCCTTAAATAGGTAAAAATCGTTTCGTGGGAACACTCTTTGCTTCTCTCAGCTTCCTCTTGCGGTCTAAGCATGCGGTAAATAATATCGGAATCATGAAATAATAAATCCAAATTCTTCTCATATTAGTATTTAATGCCGAATTCATACATAATTGTTATTTATGAGGGAAAACAAATCTGTGGCAATTTGCAATAATCGCTTGAGTCTTAAAAAATGATTTCGAGATAAATTGATTTTTATATTCGAAGGTGTTTCTTAACAAATTATAAAAGTCGATTAAAAACTATGGACGCAAAATCAGTCAGTCATCCACAATGTTAGGATCAAATTTTGTCAATAAAACAAAATGTCATGAACAAATTGGATTAAGTATATACGTCTAATTTGGCTGTTATAGCAAGTTTAATATATGTACCTATATTGTAAGTTAAGCCTAAATGTTTTTATTTATATCTTTTTATTGAATTAAGTTTTAAGAATGGGGGTTAAAGAAATATAGTGTTTTAAAAGGAGAATAACGTGGTTTATATAACTCGAAATCTTCCTAAGTCGACTTAAGCGATTATTGCTTGTGACCACAGAAATTATAAAAACATAATAATACATATTATGTATGAAAACGTGCTTAAAATGGGCAAAAACGTATTTAAAAGTCATGTAAATACCAAAATTTTTATTTCAAAAATGTTCAATGTAAAATTTTTAAATCAAGAAAAAACATTTTATATTTAAAAATGTTTATTTTTATTTTCACTGCAGTGTTCTCTATTTCATATTCTCTTCCGGATCCGAAATTGAATCCAACGGTATTCTCTTCATCTTCTCTTAATCCGAGTCCCAACTACAAAAATGTAGCCTCCGGTTGTTCTCCTCTTCTTTTCTTCTTCGCCTTAACTGTTTGTATTTATTTCTTTTTCTCCTTGTTCTCCTTTTTCTTCTTTATTTTATATTCTCCTCCGGATTCGAACCATGACATCAACCTGAAATTCAATCCAACGGCATCACATAGTGGTACATTAAACATTATTTTGAAATGTAGTAATATATTTATACTTCCCTTTTTTCAAAAAAGGATCTATATGAATCATTGTAAAAACAAAATTTAAAACAAAATTGATACTCATTATTGTTTTTGTTGGATTTCTCACAAAAAATTATTTTCTCGCCAAAAAATGTTTAAAAATGAGCGAGTTTTTGAATTAATATTCATTCTCATTTTTAATTTAAGTATGTTTCTTTTTAAATCGAAAATGCATTTTTACTTCAAACATTTCATTTTTAATTTAAAAATTTTCATTGTTAAGATAAAAATGATTTGATTTAAAACGTGCATTATGAAAATAAATTTTTTATTTTTGATTTTAAAATGCTGTTTTTCTATCAGTGTAGTTCTTTTTTTTTTAGTGTACTATTAGCCTTTGCTTAGGTTGTAAAGGAAGTAATTCCGTTATTTATGGTGTCAAAGAACCTCTACTAAATCCGATATTTTAGTATACACCTATTAACTTCTAATGAAAAGTGGGAGTAAGCTTTTAAGGTTCATAAATTTTTCACGGTAGTAGGTACAATGCATTTATGTACATCAGGGTGGCACTTAAAATCAAATAAGCGATTTTCTTCGGTAACAGCACAGTCAAGGATATCACATACAATCGGAAAGGGTTAAGGGTGTCGATTTTGGGCATTAGATATACAAAAAAATTAAATTTATTTTTATCAGCCTGCATAGAGTTTTCTGAACTGTTTACATCCACATCAATACAGACATAAGCATGCACGTACATAATATATATATAAATGTGTACATTTCATTTATCTTTTCTTTTAGCTAATTTCACGTTTCATCTTTCACTTTTCACAAACGCCACAGCGGAAACAGCACCACCACCACCACCACCAATAGCAAAACTTGCACAAACATTACCTTTGCCTTCATCTTCTTATCCGACAAGTGCTGTCATAAATTTTCAAAAGTATATTTACGCTTATTCTGCACTTTTTGTGCCAAAATTTCCACAACAACACAAACATAGCCATAACCTATCACAAACATACATACGTATGTATGTACATAACACAATGCCCAGCGCTCTACTCCACTTTGTTTAGCAACGTTCATCTTAAAGCTAGTTCACCTTCCTTTCTCGAACATTTTCGGCTCTTGACAAAACTGCTATAGATGGATGGTACTAACCACAGTACTAACAGCAACAGCAAGAACATAAAAGTGTCACTTTTACTATTGTTGTCATTGCTAACGAGGTCCCTTAAATACACACTGATTATAATCTGTACATCGTACCGTCGAAGTGACTTTGAGTAAAATTTTACGATAACGACAGGTAAATCTGGTGGATGCTTTTTATTTTTGCTCCACCCTACATCCCTTCTCTCTCTCTTCATCCACTTCCACTAGCCATTGTGCTTTTGTCAGTATGTTGTGGACAACTTTTGTGTGACATAATTACCTTAATTTAAGAGCTGCAGTAAATTCAGCTCGGCTTCTTCGTGGGTGAAATGGAAGATAGTGGAAAGAAATATTTTTATTTTTATTTTTTGTAGACGAATTGTTATCTAAGTGAATATTATGGTACAAAAGGGACACAAGCATTAACGTTTGTATAGTGTCACTTTGGAATATGAAAGGTACGTATGTAAATTACCATAAAATCATTTTTACAAAATATAAATTGTTTTTTTTTTTTGTAATAGTACAACTAGAAAAACACTGTTCAACAAAAACATAGCTTTTATTTTTTTTTAGTGAATGTGGATTTCACGGCATTGGTGTCTAAATAACAAAATTATTCGGATTTATATTCCGTCAAGGATTGTCACTCTTTCTGAACTGCATCGGAACATGTAGTGAGTATACATATTCGCATTGCAACAACAACACCCACTTGCCTCATGCGAAGCTAAAATCCATATGATATGAAAGAAAGAAAGTTTTTTAATTACATTTTCTTCAACATAGTAAATTTTTAATAATGCAATTTATATACACAAATACCTAAGTACATATGTATATACATACAAACATATATTAAGTGAGGGCGGGTATGGTACAAATAAAACTTGTATATATTTAAAATTAAAAAATGTTTGCCTTTCATGTGAATGCACTACGCAAACTATCACTTACAAAATCATTTTTATTATTTAGTACATTTTTAATATAATTTTCCCTTTTTTTTGTTTTAAATAAATATTTACGCATGTAGATAAATATCAAATTGAATACTTAATTTGTTAGGTTAGCCTTTGTTGTTAGAATTCAAGTGTAATGCAATATTTGTTACATTTTGGTATTTTTTCGCTTTTTTCATTTTCCTTCCAAAAGGTTTAAAATATATACATATAAATTTTGGGTGAATGTATAACGTGAGATAATCTTAAGCAAAATGCTATTGAGCTATATCTATAGCAAATGTGCTCGTTTACATGCATACAAATATTATAACATATGTATATCTAATTAAATAAATGTTTTGTCATTCGATTCATTGAGCGCTGCTGCAAACAGTGGAGTCTATGATCTCAGCGAAGCTAAACGATTTTGCATTTCTTGCAGCTCTTCTTCCTCTTCTTCAGGCTCATCTTCCGACACATTGACGGCAGATGCGGCAGCGGGTGTTTCTTGCTTTTCTGCTGCTGCAACGCTACCTTGCGGTGGTAATGGAGCTTCACCCAATTTGCCATCTGTGATTTCCCACAAAACTTTATCCACCTCCTTGGCCGCCTCCTCTTCCATCTCTTCGGTTTCTTCCAGCGAATCCATTGTTTCTTCTAGCATCTCTTCAATAATGCCCGCTTTCATCATTTCCTTGGACATGTCACGCATAATGCCAGCCAATTCTGGATAGCGTACTAAATTTTGCATCGCCTGCATTACTTCGGTGGATTTTTGTAGTGAACCAGCAACGCGGAGGGTAGCTAAAGAAGAGGAGATACAAGTACAAAATTTATTTGCATTTTTCATAAGTTAAGATTGTAGTGACACCCAATTGTAAACAAAATACTTATAATGAGTAATGGCTTTGTTCTCAAAACAATAGTTTGTATTGGGCAAAAATAGCCCACTCAAGCGTTTCGGGCCAACTCTCTTCAAGCCGTATTTGGCCACAACTGGGTATAAAATCTATAATCTACTGTTTTGTGTTTAACTACTTACAAAGTTGATTCTTCATTTGCAACTGTATCGAATTTAGATGTGCTTTCGATGTATGAATGCGATTTATCGCTTTACGTGCTCCTACAATCTCCTTAGCGAGTATGACGCAAGTGTCGCGATCATTTTTCGCTGCGGCTTGTTTCAGCGAACGCTTCACTTTTTCCTCCTCCCGTTGAATGCTGCGTATTTGTCGATCCAATTGGTTGCTTTCCTTGCGAATTTTATGGGTCCATTCTTGTACCTACAACAACAACAACAACAACAAATAAGTTCAAGTTCAACTTTGTTTATTTAAAAATACTGATGATGTAGTAAATATTTATTACTGGTTTGGCTTGGCCATGAACCCTTTAGCAATGCACAAGTTGCTAAAATACTTGTTTTATTTTTGGTTGCGCAAATTACATACATATGTACGAGCTTCTCACCTGTTCTTTCGGATCTTTGGTATGTGTTTTACCGAATAAGCCCATTTTTTCAATCGTTGTAATTACAGGAAAGTTTATATGATTTTTAAGTTCTCACTATTAGTTTATTTAGCAAATCTTACTAAATTTAGTGACTCATATCCAATAAGGCCAAGAAAATTTAATGGTATTGTTTTGTCAGAAAAAAATGTCAATTGATTTGTTTTGGTTATAAGCTGCGCTACTGCGCAGTAGCGCAGCACAGGGTTGCATGGAGCACTGAAAATTTAGTTTAGAAAATACCCTTGAGGGAGGTAATTGCAAACCAAAACGATTTTAAAATTAACAGCTTAACAAAAAGTTTTTTCTGTGGCTCTTTTTGAAACTAAGATTGTTCTCTGTGTCTAATATTTTTGCCGAGATATCCTGATATCTTGAGAAATTTGCCACACAGAGAGAGCGCACCTTTAAGAAAATAAAATTCTAACTGACTTCATTGTGAACTAGCATGTTAGTCATATTCTTTCCACTCTTTATACAACTGTTGTCGCTTTGCTTTTCTTGCTTCAATTTCGAATTAATTAATTTTTTATCTGAATAAAATAAAATACTTAAAAAAAAAGAACTAGAAACATAAATTCAAACTCACTTCTCATAGAAGACCATTGTGAATGTAATAACATGGTTGCATTTCCCGTGATATTTTTCTCATGATATCACATATCACGGGTTGGGGTATAAGAAATTTGCCGAAGCTCCAAATTTGACAAGACGTGTATTTTGTTGTTGTGCTCGGCAAATTTATCACACTTATGCCATCTCGGCAAATTTTCCAGGCCAAAATCACAGAGAGAGAACAACCTTACTGTATTTGCTGGTATTCGATACGCTGATGAGAAAGATGTTAATATCTATTTTTAATACTACGTGTAGTTTTTGAGATATGGGCCTTTAATATATATCGTCGCTGCGCCAACAAAAAGAGCTATACGTTTTTCAGCAACCTTTCAGGAGAGCAAAAAAAACCGCTTTCTGGTCATCCTAGAGAATATTTTTTCTAGTTTGAATTGTTAACTAATGATACTACACATATCTAATAGACTTGTGCAATTTTTTTTTACTTTTTTTGACCAACCACTTCGCATGAAGCATTTGCGCCGTTTTACAGCACATAGCTCTTTTTACAAATTGTTTAAATTTGCTAGTGGGGGTTAGAAATCGTGAAAGATGTGTATACAATTCTTCTCTAGGGTCCGATGCAATTAGCGATAGCTTGGAAATGCATTATTTAATTGACCAGTGCCCCTCCTATGTTGAAAATTGGTCACATATGCTTTTTTTAAATAATTTTTTTACACAAAAATAACCTGAAATCAAAAAATAATTATACGAAAATAGATGTATAACTGATTTTACAGAGCATTTCTACTACTGAGAGCATATAGCTGTGTTTGATAACTTCTAACCAAAGAAGGATATCAGAAAACGGGAAATGCAGAAATGTGGCTAGCGGATAGCGCTAAATAAATATGTAATAAAAAAAAATCGAAAAAAACATATAACTGAATTTGTTGGCGCAGCGACGATATGTTGTTTGCTTAAACTATCAACACTTTTTGATGTCGTTAAAAAGGCGACATTTCACCTCTTCTGCCAGTATGTGAGTTGTTAGAGCCTGTACACAATTGCGATTCAATCGATTTAGTCGAATTGGGCTGTTGTATGCAAATCCAACTGTTTCAGTTGTTCGACTAATTGAATGTAGTGTGAATGCTTTCATACATTCCCATGCAAATCAAAGCCCGACTAAATCGATTGAGTCGCAAGTGTGTATACCTTGTTAAATGCCAGAGAAACTGTAAAAACAACATCAAAAAATCAAATTTTGTAAAATTTTTTAAATTTTTTCCTTTTTGATCACCTTTTTTCGAATAATTTGTAAGCCAGTGGTATATAAAATTATTTCTAAATAAGCTCCTGTTAATTCTGTTTTCAACAACGCGTATGAAACTTTTTGATATCAATACATATTCTAATGTGAAATTTTTCTAGGGTTAAGGTACATACATAGTTTACTATGAAAAATTTCACAGTAGAAATAGATTAGTTATGGAAATCAATAATTTAGTATAATACGCATCAACTCCAAAAATTTCAGAACTATGAAATGAACCGTTTCGAATTTAGAGCATAATTAAATTTCATGGCTGCATGCAAACCGTATGCAAAGAAAATTAAAAAAAAATTTCTATTTTGGCTCATACGATCCGATACGTGTGATTTGGTTAAAGGAATTCCTCCCCACCAGGATCCACCTATACAGGTCGGCTCTTTAGATCAGCTGACTTCTTCTTCTTCTTCAACAGCTATCCAATTTCTCTACTTCTGCATATTCTATACATACATTCGTGTTTACTATTCTTCGTTCTCTGAGTTTCTCCATCATTCGCTCGTGAGCTGAATGTCAATCTATTTCGTTCTCATTTCAGTATTGACATTCCGTTTGACATTCAGCTCACGGCATGTTTGTGTGTATGTATCATGGACCGACCTGTTTATTGGATCATGCTCCCCACCATATATATAGTACTCCTATATTCGTAATACCTACGAGTTCCATCAGCCAACATTACAGTACAGACATATAAAAAAAGAAAGAGAAAACCGAGCAATCAAATTTGAAAAATGACATATGAATTCAAAATAAACCGCAGTGACGGCACATAAAAAAAATTATAGGGAATTTACATATGTATTTATTATTTGATTCTCGTATTAAAAAATTAAAAAATGTCGAAGCGGTGCTATATTTGTAACAATAAAAGGGATAGAATAAATAAAATATCTTTACATACGTAATAGATAGATTTCTTATATAAATATGTATGTATACATATATACTTTTAAAAATCATATAATAATACAAATAAAATTTTAATTATAGTATTTTAGCTTGCTGGTATTTTTGGCTTCATAGTCAGCATCGGGTTCGATGCATGCCGTGTACGCCTGACTTTGCACCAGTCCTATCTTGAGATGGGATGACAGTGCCCTGTTAGTATGTGACCGCCAGTCTGCTCCAGGAAAAAAACACTGCAGCTCCCACCAGTCCACCTTTTATCCGCTGTAAATATGTGGAACATATAGCGATTGGTTCGTAGTCCTTTCTTTCATCCGTCTTGTTATATTATTACCTGTAGTCCCCTGTTGAGGTCGGTTTGGAGAGTAACGTAGTCTGAACTTTGGTCCTCATATGTTGCTGTGTCCAAAAGTTCGTTGTCTAAATTTTCCTGTTATTCAGTTTACAAATTCGCAGTACTTTTGCTTAGATCACCGTGCTGGCGGCCTTCGAACGTACATACTTTACAAACATAACCCTCAAACGGCAAAATTCTACTTTCGGATCGGACCACAGTATTTTAACATGGAACGCTTTCCGCCGCGATTCATAAAAATATGAGTGCATAGAAAATAGATTTTTCTAGAAAATTTCCACTAATTTTCATAAAAAAAATCACAAAAGTTCACATCTCAAAATAAGAGCGCTTTCACATTACTCGGTGCGGAATCGGATCGACATTTTTGGTTTTTACCGAAAGTATACCGAAACCTTGCCGACCACATGTATTTCAATTGGTACTTTCACATTAGTGTTGCATACATGAAATCGGAGCGGATTGATTTCGGTATACCGCAACGCGGTAAGACCGGTCAGTAAAATTTTAGGAATTACTGCATACATTTTTGCGGCGTAATAAAAGAAGAAGAACAAAGTCAGTAAAAAACTCGTTTCGGCTATAAATGTAGCAAGTTATAATGTCTTCGTCTTCGCTAGAAGACATTATTGTTATTATTGAGTGATTTGTTGAAGTTAAAAATTTTGTTTTGCAAATTTCGATGTTTGTTTTCCTATTTTCTGCCGATTACGCACCGAAAGTATTCCCACAAGTGTGAAAAACACAGCAATGCGGAATCGTTTCGGTAAGCTGAATATACCGAGCAAAAAATTTCGATCCGATGTCGTGCCGAGTAATGTGAAAAGGCCCTAAATGTGGCAAATGTCTTATATTAATTATAAACAAATTCAAACACTAAAATCAAAGGGGTATAAGTCCCCTAGAACACAATGATGCCTTTCAATTATTTTTTCAAATGCCTCTGAACTCAATTGAATGTATTTGTCACACATATTCACAGATGACATTAAATGTAATTGAGGCGCATGCGCATAACTGCCAGTTGCACAAAATTTTTGGATGAATTCATACACATTGCACAGATAAAATACTATCAATATAGAAGTACTATATATATGCTCCCCACGTTACGTCCCGTTTTAACATTGGGAAACTCCAGTATGCTGGGATCGGTATTCATTCATTCATTTCATTTATTCAATTATAAAGTTCATAAGTAACAATAATTGAAACTTATAACCTAGAGGACATTAATCAATCATACAGATTATAGCGATTATTATAAAAAAAATTTTGTGTGGATGACCAACAGAAAATAAAATAAAAGGGATATAAAAACAACAAAAATAACTTTTTCCATAAACAATCGTTCTGCATTATATTTTTCACAAAAGTGTAGCTAATTTTTTTCCACCCCTCAACTTTCTGTTCGTATTGTTCTCACACGTTTCTGACATTTGTTGTTTATCAAAATTGAGGTTATGAGCGAAAACAGCTGTTTTTAAATTCCATTTACACGCACAAACAATTGCATCACGACTTTTACACAGCCAATTCAGAAGTGATGATAATTTTTACTTAATTTCACAATTGTTAAGATCAGCAATTGAATTAATTTATATTTTTATTAAGTACAAATTCAGTGATTTAGTTTAAATTATGCAAAATTCTCGTTATAGTATTAATTTACTAAACACGCTTACGCGAAATCTCAATCTGCGTTCACAACCACCACACTCCCCATTGAATTCCTGCGCTCAAATTGCTACTAAATATGTGCATCTCAACAGTTTTATGCAGAAGCACAACAAAAAGCCGGGATCGCAAAGTGTCTCCTCACTCTTCAAGCCAGTACCAATGCCTAAGACAGCAGAGGAAGATGAGATCGGCGCCGAATTGGTTGGCAAAATAGACAAAGCCCAATTGTTAAGAATTCTTAATAGATTTACACAAAAGCGCGAGATGAAAATTCTATGTGCGGAAAATGGGCTTGATCGTAAGTTGGAATTTAATAAGATTTGTAGTTCTCATTAATATTCGATGCCGCCATTTCAGCCTACCTCCAACAACAGGCATTCGCCTCATTTCGTCGCTACTGCATTGAGGCGGATAATTTGCCCGTGGATTTACACATAACTATAAGTGATATATTACAAGATGCTGGACATGTTGATGATATTTTCCCATATTTTCTGCGTCACGCTAAAACCATTTTTCCACATTTAGATTGTATGGATGATTTAAAGAAAATCTCCGATTTACGTACACCAGCCAATTGGTATCCTAGTGCGCGTGCAATAACGCGCAAAATTGTTTTTCATGCAGGGCCAACAAATTCGGGGAAAACCTATCATGCCATGGAACGTTTCTTGGGCGCCAAATCTGGTGTGTACTGTGGTCCACTGAAGCTATTAGCCACGGAAGTATTCAACAAATCGAATGAAAGGGTACTATACATACATCTGTGATGATGAAAGATTTATTGTTTACGTGATATTTTGCTTTACAGGGTACACCATGCGATCTGGTTACAGGCGAAGAGCGTAAATTTGGTATTAATGAGGAAACGGCAGCGAGTCATGTGGCTTGTACTGTGGAGATGACATCGATCAATACGCCTTGTAATGCTCTTAAGAACAACTGTGGAGCTCTATCTCTATTATTCCTCTTTTTACACTTTTTTCTAGACGAGGTTGCTGTAATTGATGAAATCCAACAACTACGCGATCCCCAACGAGGCTGGGCATGGACACGTGCCTTTCTCGGTCTTATCGCCGACGAGGTGCATGTTTGTGGTGAAGCCGGTGCCTTGGAACTCTTGCAAAAGATATGTGAGACGACAAATGAAACAGTCGAAGTGCATAACTATGAGAGACTTACTGAATTAACAATTGAAGACTCGGCGCTGGGGAATTTGGATAATATTCAACCCGGCGATTGTATTGTTTGTTTTAGTAAAAACGATATTTATTCGGTATCGCGTGAAATTGAGGCGAGGTGTGCTGAAATTTTGTATTAGAAATTCAAGTAAAAGCTAAAACTATTTTAATGAATGCAAAATTTTCCTTTACAGGGGTAAAGAAGTTGCCGTCATCTATGGTGGGCTGCCGCCCGGCACTAAATTAGCGCAAGCGGCAAAGTTCAATGATCCTGATAATAGTTGTAAAGTTATGGTGGCAACAGATGCCATCGGCATGGGCTTGAACTTGTGAGTACCAACCACGTGTAAATAATTTGTTATATCGTTCAGCTATTAATGCTTTGCCTAACATATTTTAATCTCTCAGGAGCATACGACGCATTATCTTCTATTCAATAATTAAGCCTTCAACGAACGAAAAAGGTGAACGTGAAGTTGACACAATATCTGTTTCGTCGGCTCTTCAGATCGCCGGTCGCGCCGGACGTTATCGCACGCAATGGGAGCATGGCTATGTCACCACCTTCAAAGCGGACGATCTGCAAATACTACGTAAGCTTTTGGCAGAGAAACCAGAACCTCTTGCACAAGCTGGCCTACATCCCACAGCCGATCAAATTGAACTCTATGCTTATCATCTACCCAAGTCGACGCTTAGCAATTTGATGGTATGTATTTCTGATTAAAGAGAAATTAGAATAAATTTAATACAGTTTTTCATCTCGCAGGACATTTTTGTGAATCTCTGCACCGTTGACGATTCATTGTACTTCATGTGCAATATTGAAGATTTCAAATTCTTAGCCGAAATGATTGAACATGTTCCATTACCGCTGCGTGCACGTTATGTCTTCTGCTGTGCGCCAATCAACAAAAGAATGCCATTCGTATGCTCTATGTTCCTGAAGGTACGTTTGTCTCATGCTACTTAACCTAAAGAGCTTTTTCACTTATTCCTTATTTCACTTTTGTAGATTGCGCGTCAGTATAGTCGCAATGAAGCCATCACCTTCGATTTTATCACCAGCAACTGCGGTTGGCCATTTTCCTTGCCAAAAACTATTATCGATCTTATGCATCTCGAATCGGTGTTCGATGTCATGGATTTATATTTATGGCTGAGTTATCGTTTTATGGATCTATTCCCGGATGCAGCGGCTGTGCGCGTGGCGCAAAAGGAGCTTGATGAAATCATACAACAGGGTGTATTTCAAATTACACGTTTGCTGAAAAATTCCGAAGCTAGTCAGAGTGCAGCCGATGGCGATGTTACGTATAATCTACGAAGAGTGACACAAACGCGCGGTAAGCGAGTATCTAATAGTTCTGTTTTTTTTTTTTTGTATATTAATTGGATTTTATACTTAAACACCTACTACACAGAACCACGCATACCAAGCGTTACACGTGGCCGCCTCACCGACCGCTTACTGTCACAAGGCCTGCTGACGCCGGGTATGCTGAGCGAATTGCGCAAGGAATGGGATGCACAGCAGCAAGCCTTGGCGGAGCCAAGACAGGATGTGACTGCTGCGGATGAGGATGATGAAGGCAATGGAAATTCGTATAAAAAGATGCGACGAAAACGTCGCAAGTGAACTTTAGGACTTTATTCAAATTACGTGCATACATACATATGTATGTAAATATGTATATATTTTTATGTTAACATTTGTTAACAATTGTTCTAGTTAGATGAAAATTGATAAAACTTTACTTTATTAAATTCTAAACATTTAGTTATGTACAAATGTATGTAATTGCAGCGGCTCTTTAGTTAAATAATTAGGTTATACAACTAGATACAGATGTACATACTACATATGTACGCTCATACATATATTTTTGTTGTACTTTTAGCTGTACTAGGGCTTCGAAATAAAATTTTAAAAGCTTATCAAATGAAGAATAAATTTTTAGCTTAAAGGACTAGAATTTTTAAACTGGAACTAGTGTGTAGGACGTTTTTAGATGAGCAAAAGAATAAGAAGTACGATTAACCTCATGGTTTGGATGTCACTTGAGTGAAACCAATGGCAGTCGGATCTAAGTACTAGAACGACACGGAATTTTATGCGCCGAAGGATTGCCACTGCTAGCTGCACTTTTAGGGAATGCTTTTGCCGTTACAACAACAAGAGTGGATGTATGTATAAATGAAAGACATACTATATATTTGGTGCTACAGTGCGTATGAGTGACCCACTCGAAACACGCTCGCACATTAGACCGTATCGCAAAAAAAAAGTTCGCCGTACGCCTGAATTTTTCAAAAAGGGTTCAAAATAACGCTTTCGTGGGTGTGCTAGGCGGTTAAAATGTTCTAGGAAATATTCATCATACAATTTCAGTAGGGGTCTCCTCAGAAAAGATATTTGTAAAATGAACCTAAAATACCACAGGAAGCGAAAAACATAGGTAAGCTTGTATATTCATCTGAATGTTAAATGTGTTTTATTTCCGGTTCTACTGAAGCGATCGTAATACTTATTTTACAAGAGATTAATGATTTTTTACGAAGTTTCACATGCCGGCAAAAAAAAAGTTACATTAGGGTTGTATAAACGAAATACTGGATGGAACTGAACCCAATGACGCATACAGGGTTAATACGGTTATATGGCAGAAACTCTCCTCTAAAGCCAAAGACATTGGTGTATCATACTTAAAGATCGGACCACAAATACCGAAGATATGAAAAATAGATTTTAGCGACATCTAGCGTCGTCAAAAAATTTAAAAAATGTTCGAAGATATTTTGCAAAAAGACATCAGGTGGTACGGTAGACTTTTTTTGGTCCATATAAGGCGAGACGGCCTATCGCACATGTGCTAACTACAAAAATAAAGTTTCAATACAAAACACCATTATTCTCTATTTTTTATTTTTATTTATTTTTGTTTTTTTTTTACTTTACTTTTATTATCCATTTATTGGCAAAATGTTAAATTTGTCTTTTTTTGTTTTCACTTTTTTTTTGTATCATTTGAGTTATTTTTTTATTTAATGGGTACTAATTTTCTATTATAATCGATTGACACTGAAATGATAACGTTTAAAAAAATTTTGCTTTATCTTTTCTTTTAGTTTTGAATACAAAAATGGGCTTAAATAAATTACTATTTTTTTTTTTCTTTCATTTTAAATACTAAATTTTGTTTTTACTTTTTCCTTCTAATTGTTAACATCTGATAGATCATTTATGTAAACTTGAATTACTAATATTTTATTTATAAAAAAGTTAAGTATTTTTGTTTATTTACGCGTATTTGGTTTTTAATTTTCTTTAGGTGCGGAAAATCTAAGTTTGTAATTTTTGTTTTGTTTTTTTTTTTTTTTTTCATTTAGTTACATATTTATATTTTTATTTTTACTACATATATTTAGTTTGTATGCAGTACATATTAAATTTTTTGTTTGTTTTTTTTAACGTGCATTAATTTATGCATACTTCTAGCAAAAACTTAAGCGTTTTTTTTTTTTTGTAAGAAAAAACACAATATCGACACATTAAAACGCATACTTTTGGGTTACACTTGAAATGTTTGGTTACAAAATTTTGCATAAAATACTATATAAGGCTCAATGTTCAAAAAATTACAAAAAAAAAAAACGAACCAAAAATATAATGCACAATTATGCATGCAATTTTGTTCAAATAGTGGCCTATAAAATATATATAAAGAAATGTTTTTTTTTTAGTTTTGGGTTTCGTTTCAAATTACGACAGTCTCAAGACACACTTCAGTACAAGTGAGCAGCAGGATAACTGGCATACACACAGGCACGCGGCATCAACATTATAACCAGCCAATTATCCCGTAAAGCAACAATACAAATGTTTCTAATTTATTTTAATTTTTTGCTGGAGAATTTTTTATTTCTCTTTTATACCTTTCATGAATATTTTATATGTATGTAGTTTTATAACTTTGGTGCAACGCGCGATTCCTAAGTAGCAGAAGGGGAGATGATAGACCCACGAAAATATATCCCAATATGATCACAATCAGAGCTGAGCCGCTTAAGTGAGATTACTCTGTCACTCTGTCTATTTAAATGCAAACTCTTCCCTCACTTTTCGATATACCTGATTGAAATTGCAGTCACAGGTGGTATTTCAATACAAAGGTTTTTTTTTTTTTTTGTGAAGCGTATGACCTTTTTTACGTATGACTCATTTAGTTAAAATGCTTGGCCACCCTTGCTTTAATGTAAAATGTATCATTTATCCAATCGGACTGCTTTAAAAGAATGTACCTCCGATTGTTTTTTTTTTTTTTTTTCATTAAAACAACAACGTAATATCAATTTGTAAGCATAGCCGCCAGCAATGTACAGTTGAAATTAATAAAAAAAAGGCCATGTAATATATATTTCATTTTCTCAATTCATGAAAGGTATAAAGTCTTCGGTACGACCCATGGCTGAACAAGTAATTATCAAGTATTTGTTTTGTTTTTACGTTCTTTCATTTTTTTATTCGCGAAAAATCTTGCATTTCTCAACAGAAGCCAAGGTTTATCAAATAAAGGTTAAACCATGACAGAAAAAAAACAAAACAGCTGCTGCTGACATACGTACATATAAAAGACGTCGAACGGTAATTTCATGTTCTTGCCCATTCGCTACGACCTGTTTTTGTTTAGTCATGGGTACGAAGAACGAAGACGACAGAGTTCTTACTTGTTCTTGTTTTTTTTTTATAAATTAATTTTATCAAGATTATTTATACATTTGTCTAATGTGTTTTAATTAATTTTAGCAAACATTAAAATGTGTTCATACAAAAAATAAAATTACTTTAGGTAGGGCAGGTATGTAAGCACATATGTTTGTAGTGCGGATTTTGTAAGTATTTAGTAGTTAGGTAATAATTTATTTAAAAAAAATATTAATTTCCATAATATAATATATATGTAAATAGATAAATATGTTTTATTTCAAATACAAATACACATTTACATATGTATGTAGGTAACGACGCAAAGTTATATGATATTACATACACACATAGTACATTTGCATAGATGTTGCACATAAAATCAGCAATAACACATTTATTTATATACGAGTATGTATGTATATTATATAATTTACTTTGGGATTTGCAATATAAAAAAACACACACATTTATATGTTGTTTGGAATATAAAAATAATTTCTTGTTTGTTTTTATAAAAAAAAATGCGCTTTTAAAAATAATTCAATGATGCTTGAATGTTATTTTGTTTTTTTTTTTGTTGCATAGCAGCTAAAGCGCATTGCACCGTCTAGGTAGTCATATGTATGATTTATATATAATAAAAATGTTTACTTGTAGTTTAATTAAATTCTTTTTTTTTTCTTTTGTTTTTCTTTTTGTGATGTGCAATGCCACAGCAACATTTATAGAGTAATTTTTTTATGCATATTTTGTTTGTTTTGTTTTTTTTTTTTTTTGTTGTTTTGGTATTGATAGTTGTAAACGTTTTAATTAAAGCTTTTATTTATTTTTAAAATTACACGCTTAAGGAATCTTAATGAATTGGCGCAATACCTAACAAAAGTTAATTATTACTTTATTTGATATTGGAATTTAATAAAAACCAAAAAAAAAACATGTTGCTGTTGTACTTTGAGATCATTGAGCTTTTAGTTATTTAATACCATTGATTTATATGTTAAGGTCATTGCAGTAGTTTCCTTGATTTGGACTTTGTTTTTTTTTTATAGACTACATTAGGGGTTTATACTTTGTTCTCCGAAATATCGAATCATTTAATACCTGAACATGAGAAGTGACAATGAAGAATTCATCAAAAGCTTTCATATAACGTTTCAATAGCATTACCCCATAGAAGTTCATATCAAGGGTGGCCAATCAAGTGTGGCAAATCAATGGCCCTGTTGCCCACTCAAAACAAACGGTTAAATCGTTCAGTGCATAGCTGCAGTAAGACATTAAAATACATTACTATTTGCTTTATTGTATTTCGTTGCTTGTTAAATTGAACTTTCTACGAATAAAAGAGATATTTCTACTTTGTTTTTATCACACTTCAGTATTAAGTAAATATTTTTTGTCCTTCAAGGAACGATATTGTTAAATATAAAGTTCCACCACCTTGGCCACCCTTGTACCAGAGGAAATACTATGATTTCTACCTCTTATGTGAGCCTATTGAATGCGAATGTTTTAGTATTTTTTCAATAAGTTGACTTAACTTTTTGTCTCTCATCTTTTCATAACGTTAATCACAACAATTTACCAAAATAATCTTTAAACCTTTTACCTACTGCTACAAATATTTTTTTTATCAATCGCAATTTCAAGCATTTACTTCAAAACCAAAGGAAAAGGATTTTGAATTTTTCAATTCATTTGCCTACAAATGACATAAAGTTGCTTTTCATAAAAAACAATCGAAATTTATGCATTATGCATTATATTTAATAGCCACACAATACTGGCCAAAGAAAAACTATCATAAATACCATATCGCCATTCTAATGCCAGCAGCATGAATGTATGAAATTTTTGATTTTGCTTGTCCTAAATGCTATCAAAATATAGCGCGCCCTAGATAAAACGAAAACATATGTACTAATTTACACTCGATATCCCACCATTTTATTTTTTCTTTACATTCATGCTTCTGGCAGGAGGGTGACAGTACTATTTATACTTTTCTAAATATGTGTATTTATGTATGTATATCTCCCTTTTTAACTTTTTATCTGTTTCTTTTTCTTTTTTAACTTGAGTTAACTCGCAAAATTCTAAAGCCTATAAAAATCCTTAATCCTTCAAGTACAATTTTGTGCGTATCCTGTAGATTTCTTAACTTGTTTTTTTATATTCTTCATAAACTTACACTTACATACATGCATATTAATTTGCTTACTTGCTATTAACTTTTAATCAATTGCAAGGTACTAAGTTACAATAATAATACGCACAAAAAATGTATACCAATTATATGATAATTAATACTCGTAAATACATACAGTGCCTTTAATCGAAAAAATTATACTTGTATAACAGATTTTTGGCTTGATTCTTAAACGAAAGAAAATAAAATCTGTATATTTTCCAAGTTCCTTGCACTTTTGTATGCTACCACACTAACGATTAGCATAGTTGTTAGTTAACTCTTAGTTAACCGATAGTTAGCCGTTAATTAACACTTAGTTAACTGTTAATTGTTAACGAAAAGACAATAACGTTTCCAAAAGGCAAAAAATCAAGTTTTAAAACTTATGCTTTAAAATCTAGATCATTCGTAAGCTTATTTAAAAACATTTACCCTAAATAATTGAATTATTATTAATTTAAAAAATTTATAAAAAATAGCACATAAGGTTTTTTTAACTTATGCATGCACATCTTTATTTGCTATGTATGTTTTTACCAGTTTTTTTCTTTTTCTTTCTATCAATTGATATAACTTTATATTCGTTTCTTTTTTTTTACTCTTTAATATTTCAGATTTCCTAAATTTGCCATAACATGAACTCTCGTATAAAAAGGATGTTTATTTTACTTACTTACTTGTATTTAATAGTTTTTTAAGTCTCTTGAGGAATATAATAATTTTTTGATTATTAATTTGTTTTCATGCATATTTAACCAAATAAAAATATAACAGCTAGGTTATAAATAAAATAGTATCTGTAAAGCATGAAAATAGACTTGCTAGAGTTTTCTTTTTGAGTATGTACATATATATGTAAGTATGTATATGTAACTTGTTTTGCAGCTTTTTCAATTTAGCTAAGTTTTAATTGCATTGATAGATATTTATTGTTTTTAGAGTAGAGTATGTATTAATATTTAGTAAATGAGCAGCATTTACGTGCAACAAATTCACAATTGCTTAATATATTAAACACAACGGTACTTTTTCGGTACATTTTCACTGGGTACACTATTTAAAAATGTGTGAGCAGTAGAGAATTTTAACTCATTTAAACAAATAACATGCCGTTGGCAATTCAAAAAAAAAAATTAGTAAAATTCATCATAAAAAATATTGATTTGTTTTACATAGATATCGTCCCTGCCAATAAAAAAAGAGTTATGTAAATTTTTAGGAAATTTTTTTTATTGCATTTTTTACTAGCCCTCATTTCTGCGTTTGCAGTTTTTTCATATCTCGTTTGGTTTAGAAGTTATCAAAATAAAGTACATATGTGCGTGTAGTACTATAAAAGTTCTGAGAAAAAGGTATACGCTTACAGGCATACAGGCAAAATGGCAACTGTTAGTTAATTAGTTCGATACTCCACCTTTTCACATACAAACTAGGCCTAGCGGTGTATTGTGTACAGATTGCATACGTTTTTACAAAAAAAAATTAAAAAAAAAAATTGGTGTATAAAAATAGCTATGTGCATTAAAAAGGCGCAAATCTTTATCACGTCGCAGTGGGTTAAAAAAAGTGATTTATTTTTTCACAAATCAATAACAATGATATAGTACCATCCTTTCTGCATTAAAAGTTTGCTAAATTTTGCCAATGGACGCCAGGAATCAGTTTTTTTGCTCTCCTGCAAAGTTACTGAAAAATACATAACTGTTTTTTATTCGCAGGGACGATATTATGTACATTAATACATAATATAATATAATACAATGGCGCTATTATAACTCTGACGAGTTTTATGGCCGAGCTTCTCTCCCAATTCGAGGTGTGCTCCTTTTTGTTTTTCCTACTAATTGGGTGGACCTACAGTTTTATGCCGGCTCCGAACGGCGAATGCATTTTTTGTGAGAAGCTTTTTCATGGCAGAAATACACTCGGAGGGTATGCCGTCCACAGCCGAGAGGTGACCGCTGCTCTTAAAAAACCCAATAATTGGATTTTTACTAATTAGAAAAATTTTTTGGTGTTTTGCTCGGACCGTGGTTTGAACCCGAGACCTCCGGTATGGCAGGCGAGCACTCTACCCACTGCACCACAGCGGCCACATTAATACATACATATATATGTAAATAAACATTAGTTTAAAATAGTTGCTTCCTAATTAATTATAACATTTTTGTAAACAAATGTGTTTATATTTGTTTTTTAAACTCATGGAGCTCAATACATACATACATACATAAATATTTATATGGTTTGTAATACAAAAGTTTAGCGATATGAAATGATAGCTTAATAAGCTTAATTTTATAATAATTAAAAAGCTTAGTTAGGAAATCTTTTGATAAAATTCATTTTTTCTTTTTCTTTTCAATTTTTTATTAACCGTTACCAATTTCTCATTTTGGCTGTTAATATTTTTTGCCTTTGCGGGTACGACGTAAAAGTATGCTACAAAATTTCTTACGAAACAATTCTTTGAGAACAATTTTTAAGGTGCTAGTTTTCGTATGGTTTGACGATATAGGTACATAACAGAGATCAGCAGGCGATACATTTTTTGTGATTTAGAGTATACTCATAAAAAATGCGGTGGGAGTATGACCGCAACCGCAAAATATGCGATCATAATAAACACCGTACCGCATTTTGTTGATCAATTCCGGTATGCGGTAGTACGGATATCACAACACCGCATATCGTAAACACCGTATACCGCAAACACCGCATATCGCAAACACCGCATTTCCCAAATAGAGATATTTACAATGTTGCCAGTGCGATTTTTTGTTTGTAATTTTTACCGTCTTATGGATTTCTGATGAAAAATTTAGCCTTTTCCCATATCATTGCCTATAAAAATTAAAAAGTTTTTTGCCTCTCCTGAAAATTTTTGAATTTTAAGTTGTAACGCTTTTTGATTTAGTGTGCTTTATGTTTATTTTTATATGTACATTTTATTATGCGCCCGTCGGAATGAATACTTTTCCAATCAATCTAGCAATTCGTTTAACTGAGAAACATAGTTGAATTAGATGTCTTTTTTACGCCAAAGCTGAAGTACTGAATGTGTCGATAGTCAATTAAATACATTTAATTCAACTATGTTGTCAATTAAATGGATTGCTAGTTGGACGGAAAAGCATTCATTCTGACGGCCCTATTAGTCGTATTGGATTTCAAAAATGAAATTTTTTGATTATTTGTTATTGAAAAGTATGTATTTTATTATTCAAAAAACTGCCACAAAAAACAAAGCACACAAAAATAAAAAAAAATACTTGAGAATAAATTTGCTGTGTATCTTATAATCAGTAACACATATCTATATATTTATGTACAAACAAAAATGAAATTTCAATTGCCTATACCTTTGCAGTGTGTGAAAAATTTCTGGCAACACTGAATAGTATACAAATAAACAAATGCGGTGTTTGCGGTGATTGCGGTGTTTGCGATATACGGTGTTTGCGATATGCGGTGTTTGCGGTATGCGGTGTTTGCGGTATGCGGTGTTTGCGTTATGCGGTGTTTACGGTATGCGGTGTAAACAACACTAAATACCGCAATATCATTTAGGTTTTCAATAAATGCGGTGGCGGTGAATTTTTTTTCTGGGTACTTATTTTTTGAGTGGCTTAAAAATAAGTATTTTTGCGGTGCTTTAGAAAATGCGGTGCACAGCTGCTGATCTCTGGTACATAAGTACATACATATATGTATTAAATTTTAAACAACAAATTTGGTTTTTCTCCTCTCCTTTCCTCACATGTATATACCTTAAACACCGTACCCGCATAGCCAAAGAAATTCTCTAGAAAAAACATTTCCCCACCTTAATGTATATAAGTAATAAATACTCTTGTCCAATACTTAATTGCATATCACAAAATTGAAAATTCAATTTTGTCAAAGAATCGTTCAAAATCCGTTTTTCCTTTTATTTTTCAAGTCAAAATGTTGCTTTTTCAATAAAAATGACTCAAATTAAATTCAAGTTGCTTTTTTCTTAGCAGTTTATCAGCCCATTTTGCGGCTATTTTTTTTTAACAAAATTTGTTTAAGGCGGATTCTTCGTTCGTGTTCAGAACTTTTCTGTCACGTGGTTGTTGTTGTGTTTTCGAAGTGTGAAATTCCGAACCCCTCCCTTTTTATTAGTTAACTCAAATTCAACTTTAGTTCTGAACTCGAACGATGATTTTGCCTTTAGTTCTTCTTTAGCCAATTGCTAATATTTTCTTTCGTATTCAATATGCACATATGTATGTATGTATATATGTATGTTTTACTACATAGTTCGTTTAATAGTTTACATACATATTTTACTTTTGCTTTTGATTATGTGAAAATAAACTAGTGTTAGAT
Organism: Urophora cardui; assembly: GCA_960531455.1. Classification (NCBI taxonomy): domain Eukaryota; kingdom Metazoa; phylum Arthropoda; class Insecta; order Diptera; family Tephritidae; genus Urophora; species Urophora cardui. The sequence continues at coordinate 21,300,909 of OY482672.1, read as the reverse complement.
TCACTTCTTAGCATTGTTTGTGTTTTTTACGTTCTGTTACGGTGGCACAGTACACTTCAAAAGTATTTTGCCGTAAAAATGTATTTAATTTTTTTTTTACTTTACTTTTCGTAAATATGCGTGCGATATTTTCTTTCCCAAAAAAACCACAAGAGTACATTTGGCTTCAACCATTCAACTCTTCTAAACAAAATCCAGCTCCAGGCCGGGTTCAATGTTGACGGCAATTGCTTTATCCGTCACGCTACCGACATCTTCCACCATCATGTCATCCTCCTCATCGCACTCGCCGCCTTTTGATTTTTTCGATTTGGACTTATCTTTCGTCGCAAAGCCTAACATGCCCAATGTGCTGCCGCGTCGAGAAGACTGTCCCAACTGCTCGAATCAGGAATCCACGAGAACATGCCAACGCGCCAACAAGTCAAAATGTTGCTTTTTCAATAAAAATGACTCAAATTAAATTCAAGTTGCTTTTTTCTTAGCAGTTTATCAGCCCATTTTGCGGCTATTTTTTTTTAACAAAATTTGTTTAAGGCGGATTCTTCGTTCGTGTTCAGAACTTTTCTGTCACGTGGTTGTTGTTGTGTTTTCGAAGTGTGAAATTCCGAACCCCTCCCTTTTTATTAGTTAACTCAAATTCAACTTTAGTTCTGAACTCGAACGATGATTTTGCCTTTAGTTCTTCTTTAGCCAATTGCTAATATTTTCTTTCGTATTCAATATGCACATATGTATGTATGTATATATGTATGTTTTACTACATAGTTCGTTTAATAGTTTACATACATATTTTACTTTTGCTTTTGATTATGTGAAAATAAACTAGTGTTAGATTCACTTCTTAGCATTGTTTGTGTTTTTTACGTTCTGTTACGGTGGCACAGTACACTTCAAAAGTATTTTGCCGTAAAAATGTATTTAATTTTTTTTTTACTTTACTTTTCGTAAATATGCGTGCGATATTTTCTTTCCCAAAAAAATAACAAGAGTACATTTGGCTTCAACCATTCAACTCTTCTAAACAAAATCCAGCTCCAGGCCGGGTTCAATGTTGACGGCAATTGCTTTATCCGTCACGCTACCGACATCTTCCACCATCATGTCATCCTCCTCATCGCACTCGCCGCCTTTTGATTTTTTCGATTTGGACTTATCTTTCGTCGCAAAGCCTAACATGCCCAATGTGCTGCCGCGTCGAGAAGACTGTCCCAACTGCTCGAATCAGGAATCCACGAGAACATGCCAACGCGCCAACAGTTCACCTTTAGCCAAATCGCGCACATCCGTCCAATGCGCCACCTCCTCGGGTCCGGACGAGTTTAGTCCCAAACTAAACCAGCCGACCATTTCATTCTTTTTCATATTACGTTTCGCATATACGGAAACCATGAGCGTCACATCGTTCAATTGGAAGAGTGCCACCTGTGTGGTGCAAAGATAGAGGGAGGAAGCGTAAAATAAATTAAATTAGTTCGTTCATTATTTCAAAAGTATCATTTCAAATATTGCGATTAACTCACTTGAAAGACGAAGGTCTCCTTAAACAGCGGATGTGGTTGGCCTCGTCGCGTCGACGTTTTCGCTCGTGATATCTCTTGTCCTATGCTACTAACTAAACACAACTTAACATATGTATCGGGCGCCTTATTCATTGATAAACTACGAAAATGACTGCCCTTAACAATTTCCACTGTTAAACGTCCCGTCACACCATTATAACCTAAACCTAAAAGCAATTCTGGCACACCACCATGTTGCATTGATGTGGTTGAGCCGGCACTGTCTGAACGCGCCAGACTTAATAAATCGCTATTGGAGCCCAACACCTGTGAATTAAATTCATTTTTCGTTAATGAAAATTCTTTTGTTTTTGATTTTTTTTTTTTTGGTTAATTTAACTTACTGAAGATGTGCTGCGCGGCTCCAATGGCAGCCACAAATTTGTTTCCAATTCCAAATCGATTGTGGCAAAACTAACATACGCCTCACCGATGAGTCGTTCTTTGCGCAAACGTTCGCAACCGTATATGCGTACACGTAATCCCATATTATTGACTTCTTCGGGATTGACCCGATGTAAAAGAAAACTCTCCATATATTGTGGATTTTCGCCCGAACGAATTTTAGTCTTGTGCTTTTGCTTCTTGTTTGGCAACATAAGTAGGCGAACCTGAAAAGAGTGGCGGTTAGTTTACTTACTTATTTATTTTAAAAGTTTATTTTGCCAATAACCTGCGTATGCGTCGTTTGTCCATTGCCCAGCGTTGGCAGGCCCCTAGCCTGCATTACATGCACAGTCATCTTACGCATTGGCGCATCGTACAATAATGAGATTTCGATGCTGCCACTTTTGCCATAAAATTGATTTTGTACCGAAGTATCGTCCGATTTAATGGAACGCAAGTCGCTGGTATCGAAAAGTGGTTCCTAAAAAAGACGAAATTATAAAAGGAAAATTACACAATAAACACCAATATTAAGCGTTAACAAAACTTAACGGCTCTGCTTAACAAAGATTTCACTTACATCTTCATTATTATTACTGTTACTGTTGCTGTTGCTGTTGTTACTATTATTATTATTATTATTGCTATGCAAATCAGGCACATCACTATCTAAACTGTCTTGACGCCCACTTGAGGCTGTCGAAATTTTCTGATATCTGCTGCTGGTTTTTAATAAATCAGACCGATTGTCGATACGCGACTCTTTCAACGAAGATGAAGCGCTACCTTCACTCGATTTATTTGTACCACCGCCGCCACCACCGCCGCTACCATTGCTTTGAAAACCCTTCCTATCGCCAGTCAATATACCCGTATGACTGTCGACGGATGCTTTCTCCGAATCATTTGAGCTGCACTCACTATGCGAGGACGGAATACCAACCTTACCACGTTCCGCTATGGCTAGCGGATCCTTGGCTGGATCGAAACGTGGCGTTATCGTAACACGTTGCAATTCGTTCGGTGTATTGTAATTGAAGCTCTGTTGTGGATTTGGTGGTGATGATGTTGTTGTTGTTGGTGGTGGTTGATAGGACGTCGACGATGACGACTGTTGGTGTATGCCGTAGCTATTGAAGTGACTGTTTGTTGAAAAATTGCGTGACTGCTGTAGGCGTAGACGACGTAAAATGTCCTCTTCCGAATCGGAACTTGTATTATCATAGCGGCGTTTGCGTGCTGTTAAATGAAAATTTATTTGGATTAGTTTTTTTACGTAAGTATATTGAACACTCTCAAAAAGCTCTGAGGAGCGCAAGAGATTCGACAGCCGTGGGAAAATGTTCAAGTATAACATATTCTAATGCGATGTATTGTGGAACGACTTTCCGTCATCCCTTGTCAAGGAAAATCGTTCCACAATACATCATAATCCTACCCTGTCGGAAAAACAAGCAACCAAAAAGTATTTTATATTCTAACGCAATAATTTATCATTACTTTTGCTATCAATAGATATTAGTCTATGCAATTTTATGAAGTTCGATTGATGCCTAAAAGTATATTAAATCTACAACTTCTTCACGATGGACAAAAATATAGTAAAATATGGCAAATTGAACTTTCGTATGATATATTCAATTTAGTAGAATAAAAAATGCTGCCTTTTCTGTGCTCAATGGTAATACATATATAGGAGCATTCCATGGTTTGTACGGGACAAATTGTACGAATTTTTACACATTTGGATTTGAATTAAAGGCACACGAAAATGTTAACCAACAGAATATCTGGTGCATTATTACTGTTGGATAAAACTCTTATTAAAAGCAGAAACTTGCTTTTGAAATATTCGTGTATGTGTGAAAAATCTTAAAAAAGTTATGTGTTTGTACGGGACAGGGCTAGTCTACCATGATCCTTGGTTTATGTGAACTAAGTGCAATTTTAGTCAAATTAATTGTATTAGAAAAAAATAAAAAAGTAAATGTGGTAGCACTAATATCAAGGTTTACTCAAACAACAAAAATATTAGAAATAAGGTTATTCCAAAAGAACTAAAAATGCTGTAATGTGATTTTTTACATTGTTTGTACGGGACAAATGGTATAAATCTTTACAATTCACAGACAACCCAAAATATTATCGAACAAAGTTTCTAGTACATCAATATTGTGTGGCTAAATTCTAAACAAAAACCAGAAGCTTGCATTTGAAAAACTGTGATATGTTTGAGAAATCGAAATGTTTGTACGGGACAAATCTACCATTTTCCATGGAATGCTCCTATACAAATATCTGAGTCTTATTTGATATTCACTGCCCATTCTTGTTAAAACATAATCTACTTTTAGGGTCTAGCTTTTCTGTCACTGAGGGCCAGTGGCGGATCCACGGGGGCAAATTTTGAGGGTTCAAACCCCTCCCCCCTTGTGGTTTATCATAGATCCCAAATTAATGCCTTTATAGATTCTGTGCCCAAATTTCCCAAACTGATCAAGGAAAACTCTATCATTCCAAAAGCAATGGTTGGATGGGTTTAGCTGTCCAAAGGAAAAACTCGACATTTATTTTCATTTATTAACACGCTTTTATTAGCGTCACCTGTATGTATGTATGTATGTATGTATGTATCTTCATCCCATCCTAAAAGTTGCAACATTTAACTACATAATTATATCTTTCAAACATTCACTTTTTTGTGTTCTCCTCCGGACTCGAAACATGACATCAACAGCCCAACGGCATCATATAGTAGGACATTCAACATTATACTTTATGCTTCATTGCGGCTTTTATGTTACCTTTCTTCAAAATAGCCTCTATGAATTTCAATTCTCTCCCGTATACAAGCCAATAAGTAACAAGCTTTCAGGGTACGGAAAAACTCACTCATGAACGCTCAAAAATACATTCTTCTCAAATCACAAACAATTGTTCAAAGAAAAACGTATAACCACTCAAATAGCGAGCGAACTAACGCACAACAGCCAGCGATCGCTCATAGCGTTGGCGATAAACTCAATGCATAAATTCACTCAAAAATGAAGCTTGAAGCTTTCTGTTTTGTTGTTGTTGTATTTGCAATGAAATCAACCGCATGTACATACATACGTATGCAAAGCAAGAACTGGTTTTGTGTTTTGTGGAACAAGCTTTCTGTTTTGTTGTTGTTGTGTTTGCAATAAAAACAATCGCATGTACATACATATATGTATGCAACGCAAGAACTGTTTTTGTTTGTTCAAATTCTATTTATAGCATTGTTGCCGAACTTGGTAATTACCAAAATAGGTTATTTTTTCGCTGTTGGTTTCTTGGTAACTTTCACAAGTGTTTCGCTATTTTTATTTTCAAGAAGTTGTTTGCTATTTTTCGTATACAAGAAAATATGGAAGTGATTATAGGACAATGAGAATGTTTTGGAGCGCTGACTGAATAAGGAAAAGCGTGGGGGTGCTCAATAATATTTGAACATGAAAATATTCGATTCGTACAACTAGTAAAAAAATATAAATACCTAGTTGCGAAATTAAACAGTACGTTATATGAAATCTCAAAAAAGTCAAAATAAAAATATTAGTAAAAAACAGCGATTTGAAATACATATGTTTTGACATACTGAGCACCCCCACGCTTTTCCTTAAATACTTATATTTTCGTCCATCATTTTGTTTCTAATTAAATTATTTCTCAATTTTTAGTACCATTTTTAAGATTAAAGCGTGTTTTTTAGTTTTTTTTAAGCTATTATTTATTTTCAGATTATATTTTATATGCACATATATATATGTGTGAAAAGACAATTGCGCACTTGTCGTCCATCGAAAAAGATGCGAGCATAGTAGGTAGTTGAAAGAAATACAATTAAAGTACAGCGTTTGACATGCACAATGTAAATGGCTCATTGGCGTAGCTGTAGCGCCTTTGATTCGCATTTTGTCGATCGCGGTTCGAATCCTGCCTGTGGCTTGCTTTTTTTTTTCTTTTTTTTATATTTATTTAAAAATTAAAAAAATATTTCAAAATGAATAAAAAAAATATATATTTTATTCATGCATACTGGGCACACCACATAACATCCAAAATATGTACCTACATGCGAAAAAAGTTCATGTAGGTACCTTTGGACGCACGTGCATAAAATCAAATTTGTCAAATGCTATTCGCAAATTGCCAAATCGCAAATTTATTTTCTTTTCTTTCTTATCCCTATTTTTATCGGGATTGTACAGAATTAATTTGGTCAGAAATGTCTGAATCTTTGGAGAAATTGCCTTTTTAAGAGGTATTTCGCAATTCTTGTTTAAATTAACCTTTTAAAAATTTGAGTATATAAAAACAAGAACAAGAAAAATTCTATTAAAAATATAAATATAACCAGAAAGTACTACATACATATATTCTTATATATTTTGGCTTTAAATGCAAGGGTAAGTGAAATTGATGATCAATTTGCCACTAATACCATACGATACTCATTCGCACGTACCAATGCAAAAATATACATACATACGTTATACATGTTATTTAGAACTTCAATTGAAATCTCCTGCACTTTATGTGATGACATACGTATTGTTCTTTTGGAGGGTTTTGAGTTTGGTGTTTTTAAGGTGCGGGAAATGGCGCAACTAGTATATAGAATAATAATAGTAGGTGGTATTAGTTCATATTTTCACCAGCGTCTGCCCTTAAAAAACATCTTCCAAAAAAAGAAATTTTCAAAACCCCCCCTCCCTTGCCGAAATCCTGGATCCGCGCCTGTTGTGGGCCAACGTATATAATCACAGATTTAGAAATCTTATTGAAATATCCAGTACTGCGCACATAACATAAATATTGATTAATCAGATTTGTATCTCTTTACATACAAACATACACTTACACATCTTTTGTGTATATTTTGCGGCGATTATCTTTTCATCGCAACAATTTAATCCGTGACGAGCATGAAAGCACCACTTACGATGTACATACAGAAAACATAAAAACATCAAAGCAACGACGCCGAAAAGTGCACCCAATACAGTCGTTATCTCAACGGTTCCTGTAAAGAAATGAAGAAAACGGAAGAAAGGAAACTTATTTCGTTGTGAGTTAATAGATAATAAGTATGAAGTACGAAATGTCCTTAAAAATGAAAGTGTTTTTGTTTCTTTTCTTTTTTGTATGTGTGTATGTATACATATACATACATATTAGGGATTCCAATTTTTCCGATTTTTACGATCCCGGGATTTTCGAGATTTTATTTTATAATCCCGGGATCCCGGGATTTATCCCGGGGATTTGGACTTTAATTACACAGGCCGAAAAAATTTCCAAAAAATTTTCTAACTCAAATAAAATTCTACTTTTCTAAAGGATTTCGGTGCGCTGATTCTGAATCTGAAGTCGGATTTTCGGTAATATGTGTAGGTTTTGAGATATTCATGTCCAAAGGGGCGAAAAATGCGATTTTTGCTATATTCACAGCTCAATCTGTTAAATTACTAACTTTCATTAAAAGATGATTGCAGCTATTGAAAGAACGATCATTTCTCTTGAAAACAGCGCTTTGCTTATTCGGGTATCTTATTCAGATATCTACGTGGTCTTCAAAATAAATGATCGTGCTTCCAATAGATGTAATCAGTTTTTAATGAGTCAGTAATTTTAAAAATATTGAGGAGTGAATATGGCCACAAACTGCGTTTTTCGCCTCTTTGGACATGAATCTCTCAAAAACTACACCGAAATCCTTTTGAAACGTAGAATTTGATTTCTGTTACAAAAATTTTTCGACGAGTATTATTTTCCCACATTTGGGGTTGAAAAAAGTAAATACATTTTTAGAGAAGCGCTGCAACTTTAAAATGCAAAGAAAAAATAGATTTTTATTGCCATTTTTTATTATTTCATTAGTAACAAAATAAAGTAGGAATGTAAAATCATTCGTATTATTTAATAATACCTAAGAGTTACTTTAAAAAGCACAACCAACAACGAAAATTACATACATTTGGTGAACAAAATATTTACCTTTGCAGTTGGTACTTTTAGGATATTAATAAAAAGGCTTGCAATCATTTAATAATTTCCACTAAAATTTGTTTAGAATTTAACGACGCACTTTGTTTAAGCGAATATTTCCAAGCTTGCCGAAAAATTCAGAAAATTAATGCAACTTCTGAATAGATAAATATGAATTCCGAGTATGCAGCTGCGTATTTAATTTTAGTAGAGTGTTGTAAGACTATCAAGTCTAATTAAAATTTTGTTTCCATTTTCTTCCATTATTTACTTTCCGTGTGGAAAAATTCCAAAAAACATTTGAGAAATAAATGACCAAAAATCAGGAAATAGAAATTATCAAATGAATTTTGCCACAAGCTAAAAGCTTTAAAAATAGCAAACGTACGTTTCCTTACAACGCGTACTTCAACACAAAAAATTTAATTATTAAAAAAAAACCAAAAATTTTAATCCTTACTTTGACTAATGGCCTTTTTTATTCTAGCAAAAATGTCGCACTTTCTTCCGGCTGTCACATTTTTTTGTTCTCTTCCACACAGACTCAACACTTTTTTAGGGATGTTTGTTCTATTGACAAAATATAAAACTGGCCCGACTACGGGGCAACATCTTCTGCTCTTAGCACATTGCATTATGTTTGTTTCATCCATCACATGAAAAATGCAACACTTTAATAGGACGGAGGACACATGTTGATAATGCTGCAATGTAATAATGCAACATTTTCATTCAGAATAGGAAATGCTGTTAGTATACAGATCTGAGACCAATAAAAATTATATAAAATATAACTTTTCTTTGCTATAATAGCGGAATATTCTCTCTTTATCTTATCCCGAAAATCCCGGGATAAAATTCTAGCTATCCCGGGATTTTCGGGGTGTCAGAAAGGGCGGGATCCCGGGATCCCGGAATACCGGATTGGAATCCCTAATACATACCCACTTAGTATATTTCAACCTTGCTTTCTTCACTCACTTTCGAATTGTCTGCTTAACATGACAACAAAAAATATGTATATGCGTTAACCATACATTAACCGCCTAACGAAGTAAGAAAATTTAGTGTTAGCGCTTCAAATGCTAACAATTAACTGCTTCAGGTATTTCACGTTTTGCCGGTTTCAACTGTGCTGCTTTGTTCCAAATAATGGAAATTCCCATAAATATATACATATATTAAAAAGAGAAACAAAATACCACAGCGTTGAAACACATTTTAGTGCACACATTAGATTGTGCAGGAAAAATAAATGCTGTAAAGGAATGTTTTAGAGGCAAGAATAGCTCGGATTTAGTATTTTCAGTCAACTTTGTAAGGTTGCCATAACGTATGTACATTAGACCGTATCGCAAAAAATAAAGTTCGCCGTACGCCCCCGCATATGATGTCTTTTTGGAAAACATTTCCGGAAAAGTTTTTTATTTTTTTTTTGGACGCCGCTAGATGTCGCTAAAATTTATTTTTCTCATATCTTCGGTATTTATAGTCCGATCTCTATGTTTAGTACACAAATGCCTTTGGCTTGAAAGGGCGGTTTATACTGTAGAATATTATTAACCCTATGTGCGCCATTGGGGTCACTACCACCCAGTACTTAGCTTATACCACCCTAAAGTACCTTTTTTACGTCTGCATGTTAAACGTAGTCAAAAATCATTAATCTTTTGCAAAAGAAGTATTTCGATCGCTTGAGCAGAACCCGAAATAAAACACGTTCAACATTCCGAGGAATATAGGTTTTTCGGTTCCTTTGGTCTTTTAGGTTAATTTTACAGAAAAATTTTCTGAGGAGACCCTTAGTAAAATTTTATGCCAAATAATTTTCTAGAACATTTTAACCCTCTAGCGACCTTAAAAATATTATTTTTTCTGATTTTCTAAAAAACAGGGGTCAAAGTAACCCTTTATTGGCGGTGGTAGAGGGTTACAATCTTCTAGAAAATTATTCGCCATAAAATTTCACTAGGGGTCTCCTCAGAAGAAATTTTTGTAAAATGAACCTAAAGGGCCAAAGGAAGCGAAAAACTTATATCCCCCGGAATGTTGAACGTGTTTTATTTCAGGTTCTACTGAAGCGATCGAAATACTTCTTTTGCAAAAGATTAATGATTTTAGACTACGTTTAACATGCAGGCATAAAAATTCCATTAGGGTGTTATAAAATAAGTACTGCGTGGTAGTGACCCTAATGACGCACATTGGGTTAATAATATTCCATAGTATAAGACGTCCTTTCATTCTGATGGCCCTATTAGTCGTATTGGATTTCAAAAATGAATTTTTGATTATTTCATTATTGAAAATTATTTTATTATTAAAAAAACTTCCACAAAAAACAAAGCACACAAAAATAAAAAAAATACTTGAGAATAAATTTGCTGTATATCTTATATAATCAGTAACACATATCTATGTACATATGTATTTATGTACAAACAAATAATGAATTTTCAATTGCCTATACCTTTGCAGTGTGTGAAAAATTTCCGGCAACACTGAATAGTATACAAATAAACAAATGCGGTGTTTGCGGTGATTGCGGTGTTTGCGATATGCGGTGTTTGCGTTATGCGGTGTTTGCGGTATGCGGTGTAAACAACAGTAAATACCGCAATATCATTTAGGTTTTCAATCAATGCGGTGGCGGTGAATTTTTTTTTTCTGGGTACTTATTTTCTGAGCCACTTAAAAAATAAGTATTTTTGCGGTGCTTTAGAAAATGCGGTGCACCGCTGCTGATCTCTGATATGTATGTATTAGTTAATACATATATATTTTCCCTATAGATTTTTACTAGTCAGCTTCAAGACAAAAGAAATTGAGCCTTATATTGCAAGAAACTTTGCTATCGTTTTGGTACAGACTAATATACATACATACATACATACATACATACAACGCAAACTGCTATATGCTTCTGTAAATAAGCATACATTTGTACGTTAATATGTGACATGTAAGCAGAAAATCAAATTTAATGGCGCATTGACTATGAGGTGTAATTGTTTTGAGGCAAAACATACATGAATATTTACATGCATATACATACGATTTTGAAGTAATAGCCCCGACACATAGCATACGTCAATCCGTCTACGTCGACGTATGTGACTGACAGCTCACGTACTTGACGGAGAGGTCGCCACATAGGAAACGTTGACGGATATACATAAATCAGCTGTTTGATTAACCTTTAACTACAGAGGTGGTGGCAAAAATTTAACTCTTTAGAATATTTTGTAATTTCTCTTTTAAGTTGCCCTCTTGAAATTCAGTTTTCACTAACTTCACATCTCCTGATAATTATTGACCATTTTGGTTTTATGGAGGAATGTTTTACAAATGAGAAAAAACTCGAAAAGCAAATTGATTGACGTATGCTATGTGACGGGCCTATAAGGTATGGTAGGTATGAAGTACAATCAACAATCGCTAATTTCAAACGCTACTCAATATGCAACATAGATTAGTCATACGCCCTGTAGTACAAGTACTTAAGCCGTTTTTTTAATTCAATAAGCAAAAACGCTATAAAAGAAAGCGGCGCTGTTTAATTGCAAAAATTTGTCGAATTTGATAACTTAAAACAACTAAAATTGATTTAATGTATGTATATTCTTAGAATAAAAGTAGGCACTATTTACCTCGAAAAACTTTTGCCAGCGAAAAAATAAATTCAACCTTCAGTAACTAAATAACGCATGTTAGTGAAAAGTGATGAATATTTTACCAAATAGCTACTGCTCATATTGATTTTCATATGTACATTAAATTTGAATGATCCACAACTGCTAGCTAACTCTACATGCATACATGCATACATACATACAATGTATGTATTTATATCGCACCCTAAATCATAAAGTGACACGACTCAAAATTTTTCCAAAACGGGTTGCTTTCATAAATCGGTACACAGCATATACATATATGTACATATCTAGCGACTACCAAAAAGTCATTTCTATCAGAGTCTTTTATAACTGAAAAATAACTATTATACGTGGCCTTCTCCCATATCATTGCTTATAAAAAAGAAAAAGTTTTGAATTTCGAGTTGTGTCACTTTATGATTTAGGGTGCGATATACATACTTCTGTACATCTTAAGTATTATGACTTTCACTCGCTGCTGGTACCTTTTTTGTCATCAAACTTGTGCTCCTTTTGAATGAAAGAAATGAGAATGACATGGACACGCATCAAACAAAAAATTCTCTGTACTCAAAACATGAGTCAGCATACAGACACATGCTGAGCTTGCAATGGTATACTTGATATCGTTTCTTCACAAGCAAATCAAAACAAAAAAAAACGGAAAATTCAATTAAGTTTTGTACAGCGGTTACCGAAGTAGAACAAAGTGGACGGACTTATATTGGTGCAAGGGACACACGCAACGCACGCACTTAAGGAAAATATTCATATCTATGTATATATCTATTCATTTACAATATATAATACAATGGCGCTATTATAACTCTGACGAGTTTTATGGCCGAGCTTCTCTCCCAATTCGAGGTGTGCTCCTTTTTGTTTTTCCTACTAATTGGGTGGACCTACAGTTTTATGCCGTCTCCGAACGGCGAATGCATTTTTTGTGAGAAGCTTTTTCATGGTAGAAATACACTCGGAGGGTATACCGCCCACTGCCGACCTCTGGTATAGCAGGCGAGCACTCTACCTACTGCACCACAGCGGCCACAGTACATTTACTAAATCACGTATAAAAACAACAACAAGCAGTGCTGTATTAATTTTCAATGTCAAATGTGACACCACTTAAGTCCCACCATACTTTTGTTTAATGTATTCGAAAAGTATAAGTTTGTGTGCATTGTTTTACATCCATATACATTTGTATATACACATACATACATAGGCATATGTGTACATGTCCAAGTACTTTAGTGCAGTACATTTACAACAGAAATATTATGTGCATTAACTACAAGAATTTATGAGTTTACTTAACTGTAATTATACAACGAAAACATGTCAGTACGGCTATAGAGGTAAATAGGTGTCTGCTTCGCTATGATACAGCGGTTTTTTTGTACTTTTCAGCAAAAAAAAAAGAATATATTACCTACATATGAATGATAAAATTTTTCACTTACTCAACTAGTACCTACTTAAAATAAAAAATTCCGTGGAGAGTCAGTATTTCAATTAAATCTGTTCACCTCACTGTTATAATTAAATATATGTATATGTATGCATGCATACAATCATACACATGCACATATGTATATTAATTTATATTTATATGCGTAAAAACCCTTAGAACTAGAGCTATTTCATTTTCAACCTTTAAATGTGTAATTTAATAACTAAAAGAAAAACTTTCAACTTACCATTTAAAGAATACGATTCAACACCGGAAATTACTATCATCTTAGTTCAATTTTGACCAATTTCCGTCGCGTTTCCGTTTCCAAATGCAACACACTACTCGGCAATTCGTATGAGAATTGCGCTCTTCACAACTGCAAAAAAAAAAAAACAGAAAAAACTTGAATAAATATTTGCATACATATGTATGTGAAATAGCAACAAAATATATGACGCAAAATGATGCATATGAATATGTTGGAACATTTGCCATTCGGTACACCGCGAACAACCGAGCCATGTCAATGCAATTTTAAAAGCCGAAAGCCGGTGCTTTGCTCGGAAGCCGAACGATATTTGTTGTTGAAAGAGTTTTTAGTACTTAGCACGAAATTTTTATTTTAATTCAATTTTTAATTGTTGGGGTAAGTGGAAAAAAAAAATTCAACAACTATTTACAGCGAAGGTTGAGTGTATAGCTATTTCACGAAAAACCATTTTCGATCATCAATAAAATAAATAAATAAATACCAACAACAATGTTCATTGCGAACTGCCTACAACAAAAATTCAGCACGTTTGTGGAGAATATATGCAAAAGCATATACACACTAACGTTAATGTTGAAAATGAAAAAGGCCAAAGTGGGGAAAATCCAACAGCTTGCACAGAGTCTCAATGGCCGAGTGTGTTTATGCGTTGGGTCATTGCGGCTGAAGATGGAATGGACTCGGGTTCAATCCCCGGTGCATCCACTTCCGAAAAGAGTGCTGATGATCGAAAATGGTTTTTCGTGAAATAGCTATACACTCAACCTTCGCTGTAAATTGTTGTTGAATTTTTTTTTTCCACTTACCCCAACGATATTTGTTGTTGTTTTCTAACATACATACATAAATGTATATGGGTTTTGGTGTTCATTGAATATTTCACAGAGACTGACTACCAGATATGAGAATAATATTTATGTAGCTGTTATCAGCAAAGATCTGTTGGAGATCAAGTGTTGTACGTAAATTTTAAAAACTTAATTAATTCACATCAAATATTCTAGATTACGATGGCGTTTTCACATAATTCGGATTAGCTAAAATTTTCGAGATATTTAGGAAAGAAGTATCAGAGTCCTGACCTCGATTTTACCAAACAAAATTTTAGTCCCTTTCTGATCGAGGCCAAAATTTATTTGTGATATCTTTGACTGTGCTGTTACCGATCTAGGGGGTGGGCCCGAAGAAAATCGCTATTTGATTTTTAAGGGCCACCCTAATGTACATATACATACATATTAAAAGCAGTTACCCAGCCAGCATTTTTTGAAATTTTTATCAAAAAATATTGAAATATCATACCCCCAGATGATTAAAAACGATCAAATTTAAAAACCTTTTCTATTGGAATATGAGTGAATCGTCGGGAGAAAAATGTACCCTAAATATGATTATTCTAAAGTAATCATTTATGATACATATCTTCAAACATTTTTCAATCATTTTTTTTATCGAATTTGGTATCATTAAAATATCCTACTTCATTTCTTTTGGAATAAAATTTGATTGTTTTTCACAATCATTTTTTGATCATATTTATCATTATTTCGTGATCATAATTGATCGTTTTTCATAATAATTTTTCAGTTAATTTTTAAATCATATGTGATATAATTTTATGATCACATTATATTCCTTTCTTATTACTTTTGTAATATTTTTGATCACGTTTTATGATCATAATAGATACCTTTTTTGATTATCCTTTTTATAAATAAAAACCCCGAACTATTTGTTTTTTATTATTTAAAATTTATAATAAAATTTTACTAATATTAATATATATATTTTTTGACATTCAACTCAATAACTCATAACTTTAAGAATTGGCAATATCTTCCATGATACGACTAAAAACAATATTTTCAACATTCTTGCGAATTATTAAATAAAAATTATTAAATTTGGGATACGGTACTCTATAAGCTCCTTTTAAAGGGCGAGCCCGTTTTAGCTCAGACAATAACCGACTTAAATCTGGAAATTCTGCTATAGGATAATTAATTTTCACTATAATACACATATCGTTGGCTTCGTGAGCAAATGTGCTAAGTCCAATTTTTTTCAAAATTGAGATTTTAATGCAGTAAGATAGTACAACTAAAAATACATCGTCTGCCAAAAAGAAGTTACCATAATGGCTGTTTTTCATGGTGTAATGCAGTGTTAAGCAAATGTGCTAAGTCCATAAAAAATTTTTTTTTCAAAAATCTACGTGCTAAGTCCAGGTGAAAATAAGAAATTATTAATTTTTTTTTAATTTGTTTTGTAGAATGATATAGAATTATTACTAGATTGCTTTAATAAGCATGGCTTGGGACTGCAAATGTTAATAATTTGCGGGAGTGGCTAGCTTTCCCACCAATTTGATATGCAAACTAGTTTGCGGTACTTTTTACATTTTTATTATACATTTTAACATTTTATTATATTTTCTATAGTGTGGGCGTGGCCACACCCATTATCAACAGTATTATCTCTCATCAGACCCAGCCTAACAAATTCTTGTTAGTGCAAAATTTCATCCCTTTATAAGATGCCACGTTACACGTCACAAGTTTCCAAAGGGAGTTTTACAATTTTTTTTTTAAGTAGGCGTGGTTACAAATCGATTTTGCTAAAATTTTACTACAAGTAATAAAATTACATATGTACCTACACCAAGTTCCGCCGTAATATCTGAATTATTTGTCGAGTTATGGGCTCCGAAATCTCTTAGATTCACGATGACACGCCCATTTTCAAAAATATGTATGGTTTCTAGCTGATTAAGAGCTTTTAGGCCGGTTATGAAAAAAAAACTAACAGTAAAGTTCCTTTATTCTCCTAAGCGTTTCGGCGTTATCATCGCCTTCTTCAGGGAGTCTATTTTATTTGGAAATTGCAAACAAATTAAAAAGGTTTCTGTTTTTTGTCCATAGTTGGACTCATGCCGCAAACTTTCAATGAATTATCTTCATATTTGACAAAGACGTCGCTTAAAATGTTTTTATTAGGCCGCTTTATAGTTCCCATATATAAAAGTGGGCGTGGTCGTCCACCGATTTGGACAATTTTTCGTCCAATCGTGTGCCTTAGCAAGTAAATCACGCTTTTCAAATTTCAGCTATATATCTACTACCGTTTCTGAGTTAATGATGACTTATAAAACTTTTAGAATTTATCCTTTCATAAGTGGGTGTGGCACCGCCCATTTTCGAGAATTTCAATTTCTTTATAACGGCGTAAGCTCATTGCATGGATGGAATTTCATCCATTATCACCTTTTGCGTGGTTTTCGATATATACTATATGGGGAAAGTGGGCGTGGTTTACATCCAATTTCGCCTATTTTCAATACCAACCTTTCCTGTCTAGTTAGGAGCCTCTGTACCAAATTTCATCAAAATATTTCAATTTTACTACGTAGAGTTGAGTATAATAATTTGTGAGAAAATGTGCTAAGTCCACCTAAAAAAAGAAAATCATAGAAAGCAAATGTGCTAAGTCCTAAAGAAGCCCATAACTTTGTACAAGCTTTATATTAAAATGTGCCGATAACTGGTATTTTAGCACGATCATCTGAGGAAGAAAACTGCATTTTCAGATTTTTAAAATAGTAACAACAAAAAAAGTTAGGAGGTTTTTTGTCTCTCCTGAAAAGTTACCAGAAATGGACTTAGCACATTTGCTCACGAAGCCAACGATATGTAAATTGGTACATCAATATTCTGTAAATTATAATCCGGTGGCTCGGTACTGCCATATACTATTAAGTTTGTTTGCGGACCATAGTCGAACTGTCGAAACTTGCCCGATCGATATAATTGTGAAACGTGTTTATACTGATTGATCGATGCGCCAGCGGTAAACACAGCAAAAAGTTCTGGTAATGCGGTCTGAAATGAATATAATATAACTAACGCAATTTACTAAATTAAAAGTAAGATATACATAAATCTTACCCCATTAAGGTATGGTGAGTCTCGACCAAAACCCGTATATATAAACTCAGCGTAATTGTCTTGGGTTGGTGCACCAAGCCAGAGGTGTAAGTAACTCGATAGTTCTGGAGCTAGGCAAAAACTCTGTGCTACCTAATACTTCTATATTTGGATTTGGATCGCCCAACAATGCGCCACCCAGTGTAAAAAGCGCACTCTTCGAATTATTTACAAAAGCGCCCGGTGATATAAGGTGAGCCGAACGGAAATGCTTCTTGTATTTCGGATACAACGAATTTAAAGCAAAGAATGTGGTGGAAGCTGTATATCTGCTTTAGAATCTGAAAAAAGGAGTTAAACAAATTAAAAAACTATATACATATATTTTTCTTAGGAAATTTTGCTTACCGTTTCCATTGATGTTCTTAATTTATTTGACAACAAATGTACATTTGTGTATAAATGAAAATTATAAGGTAAAATTCAACAAAAATAGTCAAAAGTGGTTCTGATATGTGATTAAAAAATGATCATCAGTTTTTGATCACCTAAAAGAAACATATTTGATTATTCTTTTTGTTTCATTTTACGATAGATCAATATTTATTCAACAAAAATATTGAAAAGTGATTATGAAATGTTATTAAAAAATGATCATCAGTTTTTTATCATCTAAATAAAACATAAATGATTATTCCTTCTGGTCAGTTTTATTTTCACTCAGGATATAGTCACCAAGAGTAATAAAAAATAATTCAATTGGACGAAAATTCAAAATAGAATCATCTCAATGCTGTATGGGTAAATTCAATTTTTCATACAAATTTTTTTCCATTTCTTCATTTTTATTAGCTCCCAGCAAGCAAAATTACCTTAAATAAAGTTGTTTTTAAGCTTATAATTATAAACATTAAGCTTACAAAATGTTGATTTTTTGTTTACAAAAGACTTCAAAGTAAGCGTGTTATAAATGAAATTAGACCTTGGTTGTAAATGTTCGAATATAAATTTATAAAAAGTATTTAAGAGAAAGTTTTTTATAAGCATAAAAATATAGACTAATTGTAAATGTTTGAATGAAACCTTTTATAAGCTTTCGAATGTAAGCTTATTGTAAATGTTCTAAAAAAGGCTTTTAATAAGCTTTTGAATGTAAGCTTACTGTAAACGTTCCAAATAAAGCTTTTTTGAGCTTACCAATCTAAACCTTTTCGAAATTAAAACAAAGCACGTCATAAACAGTTTTTTAATAATTTATTTTGACGATAGTTTGAACTCGTGGTAGCACATATGTACATTTGTACATACATAAACAATATTTACATATAACAATAATTACATACGTATGTACATACATACATATTAAAAATAGTACAACAATAAAATCATAAATGTATTAGCTAAATTAAACATGAAACACAAAACACGTGTATCAGATTTTAACTTCATACGATTGTTGGCAAATTGGAAAAATGCTTTTGAAGCAGCTACATAATCTGTTTCATTCCCACCGTTCTCATGTACAAACGTTTCTGAAAAGAATTTAAGAAAAATTTGAATTACGTGTGTATGTACATATGTATATACGTATGTAAGTATATGCAACCAAAGTATATAAGTTTCTCCGTTTTGTTACCTAAATATAATAATAAATTACATACGAAACAACTGTATGTCACGGCGTATGAGTAACATTTTATCTGAAAATGGTATTCATACGCCATGGCATACAGTTTTTTGTATTACATATTTATTTTATAGAATCTATTATTGAAACTTAGGTAAAAATACCACAAAATTTTGCTCATACGCCATAGTATGCAGTTGTATGTAAATATATAGTTTATTATTGAGTGATTTTATATATGTACTTACGGCATATAGGTAAACCAATAGTTAGACTGCGATCGCAAATTTTAGTTTCGGTCCCTCTCCATGAAAATTTTTGAGCAATTGCATCCGTCATTATTTTTCCCCACGCTCGCTTTGCCGCAGAAGAGGATGCAGCTTTGAAATCCATTTTCTGAAACATATTAAAATATGCAAACCAAAGTTACAAACCTAATTTTCTTAAACGCATGCTGTTAGTACATATTAGGGTGGATCAATTTTTATGGGCTGATTATAAGCCACAGAGTTCTTAGCAAATTCGGATTTTGCATCAAATTCTAATAAAAATAGTCATCTAGACATGACTTTCCTAAGCTCACCTACTTCTCTCCTTAGCGCTGTTGCTTCTTTTAGTATCCATAAAAGAACTGCTTTTTTTTCCTCAACTTTTGCTACGGCACAGTCAATGAGAGATTGGGATGCTATAAAAAAAACAAAAGGAGATTAATAAAAGTTACAAATTCATTAGCAAATAAATTGAATACTCACCTAATGAGTTTTCGCGCGGTATATTGGACTCGCCGCTATTAACTATTGAGCATCCACACATACAATAGGTTTATTTAAAAAAGCTTAAAATTAGCTTAATATTGTAAAAGCTTATTTAACTTTTCTTTTAGTAAACTTACTTCAAGCTATTTTCCAAACACTTGCATTTCACTTTTAAAATTAACGGTTTTATAAACATGCGCTCTCAATGTTTACAAAAGATTTATTTGAAAACATATAAAGTAAGCTTAAGAATGTAAATGCTTACAAAACACTTATTGTAGCAAGCTTACTTTAAGTTATTTTCAAAAACGCTTACAGGAATGCTTGTTGGGCTACTTCATAATAGTTACTCATACGTCCCGTCATACCATTTGTTTTACAGGAATATTGAAAAAATGTGTATGAGAAAACGGAAACTTCTTTCCTAAGTATATCAAAATCTGGAGCAAATTCCGAATATGTCATCGTAATCTAGGGCCAAAAATTAAGTTGACATGTTTCGCTGTGATATTTTTGCTTTCCTATTGTGCAGAGATGTAAAAGAATGCATTCTTTTGCGAATAATTATTCACTTGATTTATCGTAAAATGATTGCAGCCATTTTTCGAATTCTTTGACTGGGACTTCAGACTTCAGTTTGTGACTTCGGAATTCTTTTTTCATTCATTTTTTGGTTATTCATGTATTGCATTCATTGAATAAAAAGTCTCGCTGAAGTCAATTGAAGTCAGTTGGAGTCATTTGAAGTCAATTTACCTGTTGCATACGAGACATGATCGCAAACTATTTTTACTTAAACAATATGTGCTCAAAAATATTTCGGGGCTATTTGGGTCTATGTTTCGGCCTCAATCCCGGGAACCGATTGAGATATCCGTATAGTGTAAAATATATATGGAAACCCTGATCAGCACCTTTAATTTGATACCAATATTGCGAAAAAAAATTTAGGGACATCCAGGTCCACGTTTTGGTCTCTATCTGGAGAACCGACTGGAAAATTGGAATGGAATGAACTCTGTATTGAAGCCCTAATTGATACCTTTAAGTTGATACCAATATTGCTCAAAAATATTTCGGAAGCATCTGGGTCCTTATTTTGGCCCTATATCTCGGGAAAGGGTTGAGATACCAGAATTAAATGTGGTCATAATTTTAAACTAATATCAGGTGATCATAGTGTAAAAAATTGAATGTGATCGGCCCTGTAGTTTCGGTTTCCATAAGGAACAAACAAACAAACTTTCATCCTTATATACATAAGCCGCTTTCGATTCACAATTTCTCTGCTCGCTATAAATTTCCCTCTGTCAAATTTATATGAGAATGTTCGCGAGCAGAGGGAAATTTTTATCGACCAGTTGGCGAGTATGGCTACTACTCATTATCGGTTCGAACATTTTTGTTCGATCCGACCTCGCTTGTTCGATGGCGAATCGAAAACGCCAATATATAGATTATAAGTAGTTTGTATAAATTTTGTTGCAAATAGTGACTTCACTCAAAAAATGAAGTCAGTACGTGACTTCTCTAAATGACTTCAAAGTCGTGACTTCAAAAATACTTCAGACTTCTTTTTTTTTATTCTTTAGTCAAAAAGCTAGTCAATGAGTGCATTCGAAATTGGAGTCATTGAATTTGACTTCAACTGATTTCATTCGCTTATGAGTGCATTCTTTTACAACCCTGCTATTGTGTTATTATTTCCTATCATGCATCATGCTTGCCGATAAATGTTGTTGGGGGATACATATGTTTATGTTTTGTTTTTTCGTCTAATATGTATGTGTGTATGTACGAATCGGCACAAATGATAACAACAAACGATTTCACTTTCTCTCTCCCTCCCTCTCTCTCTCTCTTCCCTACTTTCACTTTCTCTTTGTGGCACATTGTTGACACTTTCATGTTCAATAAAGTTAACTTTCCAATGGAATACATTCCTTCAGAAGGTTAAAAAAGCGCTTACGAAAGTTCTGTGAAAGCTTCACATCCTGTAAGTATAGATACGAGGTTTCAGCGGGGTGGGTATGTACCGATATGGAGCAAAATTCTATTGGGACGCATAAAGGGATACCAGTGCATGTATGTAATCGATTTTTCAACGTACAGCAATCAGCAAACAGCTGAATTTTTAATTTGAAATTTACTAAAACAAATATGTACATGATTCCTCATATTTTTATCACAGATTCACACACACCTTCGATCCTTGCGTTTTTGTGCAGCTTAAGTTGATGCACTACGTTCACAAAGTTCACTACGCAATTCCGATTTAAAATAAAAAAAAAAATAAATAAATCAGTACAAACCAAAAAATATACTCAATAAAAATGTTCTTAATCCGGTTCAAGCTGCTGCTTTACGTTGTAATTTTCACATAACATTTGTTCACTTTAACTATGTTTTCTGCGTTCTACACTAAATTATTATTATTTTTTTTTCACAATTGTTTTTGTTAGTTACACAATATTTTTATCTTTATTTGAAATTGCACTTTCACTTTTCACTTATAATTTTAGTTTATTCTGAAAAATCTGATTTGTATTGCAAGCAGCAGTGACTCAGATATGCGACGAAAAGCATATGCCAGTACTGTGAGTTCCTCACGATTGAAACAAGAAAGCTTTGGAATAAGTAGTTCCAATAAGCTTCGTTGCACTGAAATGCATATAAAGATATACATACATACATATGTATCTATGCACGCATTTATATGTATGTGTATATATGGCACGACAGGACAACAGTTGCGCACGAATGGTAAAAACAACTGTTGATATATGAGTGGCGCTTAAGCATTTTTTTTTTTATTTTTTTTTATATATGATTTTCTTGTCTACCACAACAACAGCACACTCTACAATTTATTCTCGCTTGATAACCCAGTTGAGCAATTGCTTTTAATAATATTGTATAATACGTATTTTTTTGCATAGAAATTTGATAATTAAGGCGTTCCTTTAATTCAGAAAAATTACACAATGCAACAGCATATTTGGTGGCAGAATAAAAGATGATGTAGGCTGTAGGAATCACATTATACATATTTTTTTTTGTTTTGATTAAATATAATTGAACATGCTTTGAAATCACTTTATCTGATCGTATAAAACGCATAAAAAAGCGCAATACGCATGACATTGCCCTTTTTATTTTTAGCGCTGTTTGTAGAGTGCATACCAAGCGACACACTTGCAATAATTGAAGCATCCCAGTAAACATTTAGAAAGAAATTATTACCAGACACAATTTCCCAACATTCATAGTATGAGTTTATTGAAAATGCAAGTGAAAGTGGTTCGAATGAAAACCATATCACAACCTAAATCTTAAAGTGACACAACTCAAAATTTTTCGAAATCGATTTTTATCATAAACCGGTACACCGAACATATCTCTAGCGATTGTCAAAAAAACGCTTCAATTGGCGTCTCTTTCGACTGAAATGTAGCCACTATACGCGGTTTTTTGCCATATAAATGCTTGTAAAGAAAAAAGATTTTTGGATGTCCTGAAAATTTTTTAATTTTGAGTTGTGTCACTTTATGATTTAGGGTGTGATATGTTACTATAGCAACAATGGAGTAAGTGAAGCACATATTAAAAAAAAACAATCTCGCTGTCATTAAAATTCCTTTTAAAAATGGGTTGGTTTTGACATTCATAATCCCCATGTACATCGGAAAACGAATGATCCATTTTGCTGTAGAATCGAATATCAACTATTTCCAAATTCATTGGGCCATATTAATAAAATCCAAGCAAATACTTTTACCCAAGATTTAAAAAATTTGACAATAATTTTTATGAACCAAATTTCAAAATTTGAGTAAAAGATCTGAAATCTTAAGCAAAAGCAAATGCTTGGCTTTTATTAATATGACTGAATATCGAAGATGACACTTGAAAATACTTATTTTTGTTCGAGTTGTTAATCAAGCCAATTACTTATTGGGTTACGAGTACAAATCAAGTGATTTCAATTTTCAATTCCCTCTCATTTCTTTTTCGACTCAATTTTTTGCAAAAAACAATAATCTGGCAGCAACTTTGACTTTTTATTTACATTTTGAAATAAAATAAAAACATTTTAAAATAATTTAGTAAACTTCAAAAGAAAAATTTGTATATAATTTACGAAATATACTGAAAACTGTGTTTATTGTGGTGATCACAGCAATTACATAAGTAAATAAAGTGAAAAACTGAATGAATATTCAATCAATCACAAACACAAAGAAGAAAAATAATATAAAAAAGCAAATTGTGTGCAAAAATTATCTCACTCAAAATTAAAACATTTTTGCTTTTGTTTTGTATTAGAAAACGTATGTAATCAATTACATATGTACATATGTATTAATTTAAACTGTTGCACGCTCGTGTTTTTTTTTTTGTTATTATTATAATGTTTTTTTCTTTTTAGCACATCACAATAGCCGATCACTTGCAAGTGCCCAATGAATTTCCACAGAAGACGTTGCAGAAAGAAGGCGTCTGGTGGCGGCACTCGATTGCCGGTGGAATTGCAGGTGCCTTATCGCGTACGTGCACCGCACCAATAGATCGTGTAAAAATTTACATGCAGGTATGTATGTGTATATATGTATATTGAAATGAGCGCAAAATTTAACGGAAATATTGAACGAGTAACGGCTGCAAGGCACCACTAAAACGGCTGCAAGGCACTTATTTAAAAGTCAACGTTCAATATCCGGTTAACGTTTTGGCGGCATGTATGTACATAGGAGATTTGAAAGATGAGCAAATGATTGTTGTCAAAGAAATTACGATAAATCCCCTAATCACAAAATTTGTTGTGTGAATGTAGGCGATCAACTTAATTTTGATGTAAATTATTTGTATGTAGGCTCGTTTGATCTGGCTGGTTAGGAGGTGCAAATAAAAACTAAATTTGGTATTATTATTAAATTTATTTTGTATTAATTCAACAACAGGTACAAACAAAAAAAACTAGCGGATTCGATAGCTTAACATATTTAATACACGAGGGTGGCATACGTAGTATGTGGCGTGGAAATGGTGTTAATATATTAAAGATCGGCACAGATTCTGCATTAAAATTCACCATATACGAGAAAGTCAAATGTTTTATTAAAAATGAAAAAGGTGACAACAAAAATCATGAAATGACAATTGGTGAACGTTTTATGGCGGGTGCAATTGCTGGTTGCACCTCACAAACTTTCGTTTATCCATTTGATGTATTGAAAACGCGTTTAGCCTTGAGGAAAACCGATCAATATCGTAGTTTATTAGATGCTACTAAGAAAATATATTTAGCCGAAGGCGTAAGAACATTTTACAATGGTTACGCTATAAATTTGTTGGGCGTTATACCGTATGCGGGTATTGATTTAGCTGTTTATGAAACGCTGAAACGTTATATTGTGGGCAAACAAATTGAGAAGGAGAGACCAAATTCACTGATATTCTTGATCTGCGGTACCACATCGAGTGCTCTGGCTCAGATAGTTACATATCCCTGTTCATTGGTGCGCACGCGAATTCAAGCACAAGGTAAGAATATATGAAATGAAAGATTTTTTTTTTTTTAATTTAGTTTTTTTCTATATTTCTGCCTCAACAGTTTTAGTTAAAGAACAGCCACGCACTGGCGTTTTACGGCGGCCGGAAGGTCGAAAAACTGCATTCGAAATGTTTAAAACCATTTTAGCACATGAAGGCGTATCTGGTTTATATAGGGGATTATTTATGAATTTATCTAAAGTATTGCCTTCGGTTTGCATTAGTTATATAATTTATGAATATTTGATTGAAACACTTGGCGTCAGCATGAGTTAGTTAAATGTTATTTGGGAGATTTTGAAATACAAAAAAGAAAAACATGTACATATTATGTAGTTTTATTTGCCAATTAGTTACCTATAATTGTTTTACTAAACCTGATACTTGGTACTGATTTTTAGAAGGATTTTGTATAACTACATTGCATCTATCTCGTTGTGAGTAGACACTTGACAAAGCTCCCAGGTTCGATAAGTTTCAACAAGCAAAACAGCTGCTTCACAAAAAACAGCTGTTGTTCGGAGTCGGCTAGTGAATTTCCACAAATTCGTTACAGAGAACCGTTATTTATTTGAACACCTGTTTGTATAGTGTAAATATGTAAATCGAATATCAATCAATCATATATGTAACACGACAACCCTAAGAACTCGTAGATGACAACAAAAAAATCTCTTGTATTTTATGTAAAACAAATGTAAAACGAAGAAAGTTGACATTTAATTTTAATTAAAAATTAATACATATTTATTTAAATACAAATAGAAATTCATACACACACATATCATTTCGCGATCCTTATTATATAAGTGAAATGGACAATTATCTATTCACTTGGCCGAACGATGAACACTTCGAACGCGGTTTACAAAATATTTCGTTTGTTAGTGCGTCGTGGTGGCATCATTTGGTAGCTGGCGGAGTTGCGGGCGCTGTATCGCGTACATGTACAGCACCCATTGATAGAATGAAATTATATCTACAGGCAAGTGAATGAAAATGGATTAAAGTTTGGTTAGATAAAAAAGGATTTATTCCCTCAGATACAAACTCACAAAACGGGTATACTAAAGTGTTTAAGAGATATGGTACATGAAGGTGGTGTCATAAGTATGTGGCGCGGTAATGGTCTTAATGTTATAAAAATGACACCAGAAGCTGCCATCAAATTCTCAACATATGCAAAAAGTAAGGAATACTTGCGTGGCGATGATGCACGTCATTTAACAATAACGGAACGATTTTTTGCCGGCGCTCTAGCGGGCAATATCTCGCAAACAGTGGTTTATCCAATGGATGTCTTAAAGACACGTTTAGCACTAGCCAAAACCGGTCAGTACACGGGCATACTAAATGCAACAAAAGACATATATGCTAAGGAGGGTATAAAAAGCTTCTATCGTGGTTACAATGCAGTTACTGTGGGTATAATGTTATATTGCGGCATTGATTTGGCGGTTTATGAAACGTCAAAAAACTACTTTTCTTTGCAAAACACCAGCCAGCATGATGACAAAACATTATATCCTTTGTTGATATTAAGTTCTGGTGCATTATCCACTACCGTTGGTCAATTGGCGACATATCCATTGGCTTTACTTGGTACACGGCTACAAGCAACAGGTGAATAAGCATATTATGTGCCTACCTAGATGTAAAAAAAACAATTTATAGCCTATAACAGAATATTTTTAAAATTAATTTTACAGTTATTGCAAGAAACACCAAACACGCGCGAATGATTCGCTTTGAAAATAACTTTATTCGATTGCTATGGATAATTTTTCAAAAAGAAGGTGTTTCCGGATTGTATCGTGGCATAATACCTAATTTTGCTAAATCAATTCCTTCCGTTTGTATTACTTACATTGTTTATGAATATATGATAAGATTTTTAGGTGATAATATGATATCATAATGAATAGTTCAAATATATGTATGCGTGCAGGTTTGAATTAGTTTCAAGGAAAATCTTAAATTTTGAATCAAAATTTTTGATTCTACACTCAGTTCAGTACTGAATTTCTATAACTGAACTCTATCAACTTTTTCGACTGAATCACGTCTATCGATAGATTCTCACCTGCCTTTTAGATGGTGACAAAGTGTGGAACGTATTAATGTGACGTTATTTTGATCAACAATTTTCGCGATTTTGTTACAGAAACTTGCTTCAGTGTTCCTCTTTACCGGAATTTTTCATTCAGACCCTTGGCAAACAAACATTCATTCTATATGAGCATAAAATCTTAATCGTGTAGCTGCAGTTTAACAAAAAAAAATTATTCAAATGATTCACCCGGTAATTCTCCAAAGTTATGTCAACTAAGAGCCTATACACACTTGCGACTCAATCGATTTAGTCGAATGTTGATTTGCATGGGAATGTATGGAAGCATTCACACTACATTCAATTAGTTGTACAACTGAAACAGTTGGATTTGCAGCCCAATTTCATTCCAACTGAAACAGTTGTACAACTGCTTGATCAGCAAGGCGCCCTTCTACGTATTCACACTTGAGACAATTTAGTCGAACGACTACAACAACAACAGTGATATTCGTAGTGGAAAGAGTTGCCATGCTGACAGAACTACTTTTATTTCACTTTTGGTAAATTGTAGAGATTGAATATTTCAATTAATATTTTCAAAATGTTTAAAAACAAAAGGTTCGTTTCTTATTAACTACACCATTTCCAGATGGATTTTAGAAAGCGTTAACTGGATTTTAGAAAGGGGAAATTGGATTTTAGAAATGTCAATTGGATTTTAGAAAGGGGAAATTGGATTTTAGAAATGTCAATTGGATTTTAGAAAGCGTTAAAAGGATTTTAGAAAACAAAATTGGATTTTTGAAAGCGTGAATTGGAATTCAGAATGTGCGTTTATAATAAATTTTACACAGAATTTTTCGAATAGAAATTCTTTATTGCGTATGAAAGTATAAATTAATAATTATATAAATTTTCGAAAATCCAATTTACAGTTTCTAAAGTCCAATTTCCCTTTTCTAAAATCAAATCGACATTTCTAAAATCCAATTTCCCCTTTCTAAAATCCAGTTGACGCTTTCTAAAATCCATCTGGAAATGGTGTAGTTATAGACAAGAATTATCTAACTAAGGATATTTACTTCCGTTTTCATATGTTTCTTGATATTGTTGTTCTCTTCAAATGTCATTAATCGCATTTTAAAATAGAAATAATGAAAATGAAATTTCATGAAAATTATTAATGGCTGATTTTTACTATTTTTCCGTTTCTTGTACTTCTGTTCGTTTCACCTTTATGAGCGTAATTCCTTCCGTTTTTCTCTTTTCATTTACTTGACAGCTAGTTGCTAGTTTAATAAGAAACAAAGCCAAACAATGTATGCACTTTTTGTTTATTTTATTGTTTTTTATTTATTAATCAAGTTGACAGCTGACAAGAAGGTGCTTTCATGTAAGAATGCAGATAAACTTTAACAATTTAATACTTCATCACTTTATATGAAGACCACTAATGTAAAATTTGCTGAGTAAAATGTGAACATTGGCAACACTATGTCATTGTCAATCGCACGACTATTTAGTCTCAAGTGTGAATAGCTGCCACCGATTCGACTAAATAGTTGGAGTAGTGTGAATACAACAGTCCAATTCGACCAAATCGATTGAGTCGCAAGTGTGTATAGGCTCTAATCAACCCTGAGTCTCCACTGTCACTTTCACGCGGCACAACACCTCGCACATGCTTCTTCTGTACAATTCGTGAAGGAATTTTTTTGTTGCGCTGTCTACCGGTATTCTTACAAGTCACTTTTGCTGTGTTTTAATAAATATATATTAGTTTTTTCTTGTGTTAAGATAAAACAGAAAAAGCAAAATGTTTTGGGGTAAGTTTTAAAATACTTTAAATTCCAACTAGAGCACTGAGCTAGATTTGCTGGCAAATGTTAGACCACGTGTTTGTTCTTTTATTTCGGCGCTGATCGCCATTTTTGTTTCTTCAATCCATTATTGTAATTTTTTATTTCGTTTGTAATTTTTTTCAGGATTAAATTTGAAACCCAACCGCAAATATACGCAGACCACAAGCAAGCCTTTCCACATTTCTTTAGCATCATTAGATACCGATTCTGTGTCTGATGGCGGAGCAAACCAAATCTTTATCAATCATGACAATCAAAAATTCCTGATTTGCACGTTGCGGCAAGGAAGCTGTGAGCAAGTCATGTTAGATTTGAACTTCGGCGAAGGAGATGAGATTTGCTTTCAATGCATTGGTATGATTTTACAAGTAAAGAAATTATCCAATAATTATTGAATATCTCTTATAGGCAATGGTAATGTTAGTCTTACTGGCTATCTGATTGATAAATTCAATTTCATGGATGATGATCTCGACGATGAAGAAGAAGAATCTGAAACGGAAGAAGTACAAGATCTTCGAGAGGCTCTGAATAAGAAAGCGAAATCAAAAAAAGCCAAAAAGCAAGCGGTAACCAATGAGGAGGAGGACGATGAAGATGAGGAAAATGATAGCGATTTTAATGGAGGTTTAGGTGAGAATCAAAAGTTCATTTATAAGTTAATATCAAATAAAACTGTTTAAATGAAATATGTAGAGGTTGAAGACGATGAGAATGACGATGATGATGATGACGACGACGATGATGAAGGTATGTATAATTGAAAATTTGTTTATATAAATCGTAATCAAAAAAAAAAATAATAATTAAAACTAATAATACAACAGACGACGATGATGATGATGAAGAAGAGGAAGATGAAGATGAAGAAGACGATAGCGACGACGAGGAAGTGCAGCAACCAAAAGCCAAGCAGCCGAAATTAGATAAGCCACAAAAGCAAATGAATGGTGTAAAAAAAGATAGTGAAGCCACTACCGACAAAAAGAGCAAGAAAGATAAGAAGGCAAAGAAGAATGAGCAACAACAACAAAAACCACAACAGAAAGCTGGTGGCGAACGCACAATTACAGGAGGAGTTAAAATTGAGGATATACGTGTAGGCAGTGGAGCTGAAGCAAAATCGGGCAAACGTGCTCAAGTATTTTACGAAGGCCGTTTAAAGTCCAACAATAAAGTCTTTGATAGTTTAAAGACTGGAGCTGGTTTCAAGTTTGGTCTGGGCCGCGGTGAGGTGATCAAGGGATGGGATGTTGGCGTCGTGGGCATGAAAGTTGGTGGCAAACGTCGCATTACATGTCCTCCGCATATGGCATACGGAGCACGTGGTTCACCACCAACAATTCCACCAAATAGCACATTAGTATTCGAAGTGGAGTTGAAAGGAGTGAATTAGAACAAAAAAAAAAAACACATTCATTATTTCTTAAGCTGTTTTTGTTTTTACTTTACATATAAAGATAAAATAGCAATTAATTTATGTACATGCAGCAGTTTGAAAACGATTTCACTATACAATTCTCGTTGATTTTCATTTTTTATGCAATTTCTTTCCGATTTTTTTTTCTTGCGTTTTGTAACATTTATCGTATGAAAATAGAGTAGCAATGTACTGACATATATTCTGCACACATTTGTGTTGGCGAATTTATTATGTAGCTGTGTATGTATGGCATAGTTTATGATGTGAATCACATTCGAAATTTATTTGTACTGAAATACATTACTGTTCGAAAAGTCTAGTTAAAAATAGTGTTTTATTGATTTGAATGTGCACAAAGCGCTTAAAAGATTATCAGAATTGTTACGGACTACGACTCGAGCATAAACACCTATAACGAGCCAAACAAATAAATCCAGTGAACAGTAGCAACCAAATTTGAAATTTCAAAGAAGTTTAATATACAAAAAGTAGAAATATTAAAAAAAAATCAATAGTGGCATTAATTAACAAAGCTTTTATTACCATTATTAAAAACTTTATCAAGCGATCTATTTTTCTTCCTGCGGTTTAACTTCTACACTCTCTGCAGCTGCTTCGCTACCAAATAAAGGTTCAGCAGGTATTTTCCAATATTCGTTTACAAAGGGTAATCGCTCACTAGGATCCGTACTCCAGTGATGAAGGCGACAGCGTAAACGTGCTTTCTCTAAATTGTTCACTGTTATTGTACAATAGAACTCTTTGAATTCTTTCTTCATATCGGGTCCTTCAATACGTTCTTTTGGCATTGTAATGCACTCTTCGGGACAATGTATACCAGCCTTACGCAATGATGCTTTAATGTGCCATGGTTCTATAACCCAAGGCTGCTCTTTATTCATTACCACTTCTAGTACAAATCTTTCGATGACATTGACAGTCTGCAAAAAAATCAAGAGAATAATTATGCTGTACATATGTATGTAATATATCGCACCCTAAATCAAAAAGTGGCACAACTCAAAATTTTTCGAAATCGAGTTTTTTTCATAAAAGGGTATGCGGAACATATCTCTAGCGATTGCCAAAAAAACTTTTGAATAACTGTCTCTTTCGACCGAAAAATAACGATTATACCTTGCCCTTTGTCATACGATTGCATGTAATGAAAAGGTTTTTTGGCTCTCCTGAAAATTTTTGAATTTTGAGTTGTGCCACTTTACGATTTAGGGTGCGATATCTTCTATTCCTACATACACGCTGGGCAAATGCTGAGCTATGCTTAATGCTTGTTTTCTCCTCCTCAGTTTTAGAATATAATGCTAGATTTTCGTCCGTTTTATACACGGCCCGCCCAGGCAGCAGCAGTTTATTGTAAACGAAATTTGGTCTTAATGCTACCACATCGCCCTTATCGCCCACACCTTCAACATACGTTGTCAATACAACTTCCAAATCAGGCTTACGCTTAATCCCTGTGTCCTCAACTAATTCATAAATGAAATGCTTTGCTCGCATTTTCCGTGGTTTTGCATTAGTTTTGTGCAGGAGCGGATCATATTTGCGTTTTAGAATAAATGTAGTCTATAAAATAAAATGGAAGAAACATGTAGGGATGAGTGCCAAGGAGATTATCCCCAAAACTACATTGACTGCCTACGTTTCCGAAAATGTACTTACTCGCACTTGTTGTTGTTGGTGCACAGCTGCAGTTTTTAGCAGATTTAACGTATTATTAAGCCATTTTCGTAGCATTTTTAGTTAAAAAATGCACAGGAATAATGCAAAAATATCCGGCCTAACCAAAATGCAATAAAAACGGATCGAAAATTTTATTGCCCAATTGGAGAACAGCTGATCCAATTGTCATGTTTGTTATGTAAGCAAAAAGAATGACATATGAGAAACAGGGCTGTAATAAAAAATAAACGAAAAAATAAGGGTCCAGAGTGGTGCAAATAGCTATGGAGCTAAAGTTATTCCCGGAGCGAATCCGCAGCTAAAATCATATGCAGGAGCGGACCTGAAACTAGAGCTAAAAATTAGCTAGCTCCTTAGCTCATTAGATATCTATATACATATATATACTTTAACCCTTAAGCACCTAAGGCAGTCTACAAACGGTCTTCACTGAAATCAAAATATAATCGAAAGTAACGTACTTTGCATCTTATGCGTTTAAGCTGTTGATCTTGCATTAAAATAGCTTTGAAATAAAGCTTTTTTGAAAGCTCTCAACTCATTATTGTGAGAGGTACAGCTATTTCTTTGAAATTATTTCCAGAAAATGGCGCGGAAATTATTTGAAAATTTAAAGCGTATTAAAATTTTAATAAAAACATTTCTTCCTGTCCAATTTTTCTGAGAATTTTTTTTGGAAGTCGTGTTTATGTTTGCTTTAATATTTGTGTGTGATTTTTTAAATTTAGTGTGGAAACTTTATGGTATTGAGTGTTTTGTGAAAGCCGTCTGTAGACGGTGTTAGTAGCTTCAGTGTAAAAAAGTTTCCCATATTTTTGTGAAGTGTTATCTGCGGTCTTACCAATTTTCTTTATAAATAACGTAACATTTCTTATTAGAGCGCTTTCACATTACTCGGTGCGGAATCGGATCGACATTTTTGGTTTTTACCGAAACCTTACCGACCACATGTATTTCAATTGGCACTTTCACGTTAGTGTTGCATACATGAAATCGGAGCGGATTAATTTCGGTATACCGCAACGCGGTAAGACCGGTCAGTAAAACTTGAGGAATTACTGTATACATTTTTGCGGCGTAATAAAAAAAGAAGAACAAAGTCAGTAAAAAACTCGTTTCGGCTATAAATGTAGCAAGTTATAATGTCTTCGTGTTCGCTAGAAGACATTATGGTTATTATTGAGTGATTTGTTGAATTTTAAAATTTTATATTGTAAATTTCGATGTTTGTTTTCTTATTTTCTGAGGATTACGCACCGAAAGCATTCCCACAAGTGTGAAAAACACAGCAACGCGGAATCGTTTCGGTAAGCTAAAAATACCGAGGAAAAAATGTCGATCGGAAGTCGTACCGAGTAATGGGAAAAGGCCCTTAGAATAAGATATTTGCTTTTTTTTGCTGCTGCCACAAAATGTCGCGTCAGAAAAAAGTAAATCTCTCCACAATGAGTGATTCCGAAATTGGATTCAATTGAAATTGATGATGGGTTTGAAGACTCAGACAACAGCATCTCAGATCCGGATTACATTTGCGACCACATCGAGCCCGATGCTATCCTATGCTATGATAAATGATTGTTTGGTTCATCATTTATGAACGCAATAAATTTGTCTGCGAACACAAGCCATCTTAGAGCCAGCCGAAAACAGACTGCATGAAACTGCAGCTGTATCGATTTTTACCCAAGAAAACCTTGAACCAGAGGTTGGCTATATCTAAATATAAGACCTCGCTCCTCATTACCAATTTTAGAAGCCTCAGGAGCAAAAGTAACACCGTCAGACGGTGAATTTACTGAGGTGGTTAGTATCTAAGTGGGATTGCATTGAAAATTTAATTATTTTATTAGGATTCGCTCATCATTTACGTCAATATTTTCCTGACATACTCGTATTGGTTCGAAGTAGGCTCCGGATTAACACTCAAGATATTTGTAGGAAAAATGTTAAGTAGCACGCCTCGAATTGGGAGAGAACCTCGGCCAGTGTATTATTATTATGGCAACAAGACTCTTTTACCATCTTCTCGACATGGCGGTAACCAATGCATTCATTTTTTATAGACGAACCAATGCTGAAAAAGTCAAATTTCTGATGAGATAGTAGAGGATATGACGAAATACATATGTATATACTATTTCGTTGCAGTACTGCCAAAGCGCTTTGTGCTTCAGTTGAAAAGAAGTCCGTTGACCGCCCATTGGTTACTGAGCAGCCAACTACCAGTAGTAGTGTTGGAAAAAGAGCCATCCATTCAGTGGAAAAAAATATGTTCGATCGATTAGACCATTTTCCTAAATATAATAATACAATAGCGCGTTTTTATAACTCTGACGAGTTTTATGGCCGAGCTTCTCTCCCAATTCGAGTTGTGCTCCATTTTGGTTTTCCTACTAATTGGGTGGACCTACAGTTTTATGCCGGCTCTGAGCGGCGAATGCCTTTTTTGTGAGAAGCTTTCTCATGGCAGAAATACACTCGGAGGGCATTCCGACCACTGCCGAGAGGTAACCGCTGCTCTTAAAAAAACCAATAATTGGATTTTTACTAATTATAACATTTTTTTTTGGTGTTTGCTCGGACTGGGGTTTGAACCCGACACCTCTGGCATAGCAGGCGAGCACTCTACCCACTACACCACAACGGCCACATTTTCCTAGGTAGGGATCAAAAAAATCGTGCAAGTTGTAAAAAATTTGAAACGCACATCTTTTGCAGGCAATTCAATATAAATTTGTGCTATTCCAGTACAAAGGACGGTTATGAAGAGTATCATATAGAAAATTAGTTGTTTTGAAATATAATTTCCATAGTTTTTCATGAATTAAATGTTTACTTTAATAAAAATAAGTGTTTCTTATGTGAATTGACAGTATAATATATTAGTTTTTTTTTCACCTAACCCACTAAGACCGTCTACAGGCGGTGTTCCGTTTTTTCCACCTGGTGCTTCCAGGTAACATTTTTTCAGAACGAAAACCTAATATTCGAGTTTTTTACCTTCAAATCAATCAAGAACTAAAATTTTCGTAACAAAATATTAATTATTTTCATTTCAGTGACTTAAGGGTTAAGCCACTTTTGCCAAGAGAATAGAGGATGGTTTAAACCGAAGAGGTTTTAAAACGATGCTGGATTATCCTGAAAACATTCGCCCTATATGTCAAATAGTATATCATCATTAGAATTGATCGTATCTGATTTAAGACAGTCTCTAAACGTAAACTTGTACCGAAAATTGTTCAATTATGCATAAATGCCAAGATGCTTCCGAAAAGCCCGCAAAGTGCGCAGATGCGAGTTATTTTCCATCACGTGTATATAAGTAGACAAAAGCGTGTTTCAAATACGGCGATCCTAAGCCAGATAAAAATTGAGTCCGCTAGAACCAGATAAATTGCTGGTTCAATTTATGATCCGGCTTGTTCGATTTGTTTCTTCTGAGCTGCAAGTGTGTTTTGATGTATACCACACTAACACTTTCACACATTGTGCATGTGTTGGTGCCATTTACGCAACAATGATCCCGAATGTTTCAGTAAAAATTAAGGCTCAAAGCCTGATGTAATAATTGAAATGCCCCTAACTTTAATGGGAGGTGGAGCGGAGCCAGATCAAATAAAAAAGTCGGAGCGGGAGCATGGCTCGGAGCAAAATGGAAACTAAGAGCGGAGCCAGAAATAAAATTTTGGGAGCGGTGCAAACAAGACAGATCTATATGGTAATATAAACTCAGCAGCTGATTAATTTTCATTTTGGCTAAATTGTCAAATCGTATTGATTATAGTTTGTTTACTTCCGTCTTGTTTACATTTTCATACGTGCTTTTTGACGTTTTAGACGAGAGATTTTCAACATGGCCGCCGTGCTATTACCTTCCTACATCTGCCTTGGGCGCAAACGAAAAAAATCTTTTGCTCCGAGGCCCAGGTAAAGATAACGGTATCAAATGTTTTTGTACCCAGTTGTGGGTTGCCAATATGTAACACACTAACGCGAATATAACTGTAACAAATATTAGGCCGAGCTACTCCCCATATTTCCTGCGTTCTTCTTAGTTTTTTTCAACAATTTAAATAGGCCTATAGTTTTATGTCGACTTCGAACGGCAGATGAATTTTGTAAGAAGCTTTTTCACGGGTTGCCAATAATTTTTGAAAATGTTAAAATTTCTTGAAAAAAAAACATTGGTTTTTTGATTGATGAAGAAACTTTTTATTTTTCCAATTAATACTATTTTTAAGTAATTAATCATGCATTTTTATTTGTCTTATATAATAAAAATTTTAAAACTACATACATAGGTACAGGGCAGTGTGATTTCGCATCAATTTTGATTTCAAAACAACTTTAAAAAAGAATCAACTTCATTCGTGATTCAAAATACTTTCAAATAAACGTTTCAAATCATATTTTAATTCAAAATAATTTTGATTTGAAATCAAGTTTGAATCAAGAATCTTTTGATTCTTTTGAGAAATTAATCACAAAGAAAATGTATCTTTTAATTGAAAATAGTTTGAATCACGAATCAAAGAGTAGTTTTGATTCTTTTTTGAATCACAAATAAAATTTATCTTTTATTTGAAAATATTTTAAATCAAGAACAAGAAAATATTTTTGATTCGTGATTCAGCCAAATCAAAATCACGCAACCCTGTATATACATACATACATATCTACATTTTTTTATACTCAGCTGTACTAGTACACAGAGTATTATAGTTTTAATCACATAACGGTGGATTGTAACAGAGTGAAATAATCGAGATAGATATACACTTATATATATCAAAATGATCATGGTGAAAAGAGAAATCGATTTAGCCATGTCCGTCCGTCCGTCCGTCTGTCCGTCCGTCTGTAAACACTCTAACTCGCGCAAAAATTGAGATATTTTGATGAAATTTGAAATGCAAGTTGGTATCGAGACTGGGACGGTTGGTATTGAAAATGGGCGAAATCGGACCATGCCCACGCCCACTTTTCCTATATAGAAATAATCGGAAATTTGGTATCTCAGTCACTAATATAGCTGGAGCGATGAAATTTTACCCACGTGTTGAGCTCAGGCCCCTAGGAAGAAATTTGATGAAATTTTGGAAAATGGGCGGTGCCACGCCCACTTATTAAGGGTCAAACCTTGAAAGTTTTATATGTCATAACTCAGAAACCATTGAAGATATATCAACAAAATTTGGTACGCGTGATTTGCTTACTTAGACATACGTTTGGACGGAAAATAGTTAAAATCGGTTGACGGCCACGCCCACTTTTATATATGTATATTACAAAGTGACCTAATAAAAACATTTTAAGCGATATCTCTGTCAGATATAAAGATCTATCATTGAAATTTTGTCGCGTGAGTCCAACTGCGGACATAAAACGAAAAACGCAAAAATTTTGGAAAATGGGCGGTGCCACGCCCACTTATTAAGGGGCAAACATTGAAAGTTTTATGAGTCATAAATCAGAAACCGTTGAAGATATATCGATGAAATTTGGTACGCGTGATATACTTACTTAGTCAAATATTTGGACCAAAAATTTCCGAAATCGGTTGAGGGCCACGCCCATTTTTATATATGGGTCTTATAAAGTGACCTAATAAAAACATTTTAAGCGATATCTCTGTCAAATATAAAGATATATCGTTCAGCTGATGATCGAAAATGGTTTTTCGTGAAATAGCTATACACTCAACCTTCGCTGTAAATAGTTGTTGAATTTTTTTCCATGCTGATGATCGAAAATGGTTTTTCGTGAAATAGCTATACACTCAACCTTCGCTGTAAATAGTTGTTGAATTTTTTTCCACTTACCCCAACAATTAAAAAATTGAATTAAAAATAAAAATTTCGTGCTAAGCACTAAAAACTCTTTCAAATAAAGATATATCATTGAAATTTTATAGCAGGAGTTCAACTGCGGACATAAAACGAAAAACACAAAAATTTTGGAAAATGGGTGTGGCACCGCCTCTTTTTATAAACAGGAATATACGAGATTTCTGAGCCCATGACTCGACAAATAATTTATATATAATGACGAAACTTGGTGTGTACACTTTCATTACTTGTGGTAATACACGCTCAAAATTTTAGCGAAATCGGTTGACGACCACGCCCACTTTTATATATGAGAACTATAAAGGGGCCTAATAAAAACATTTTAAGCGATATCTTTGTCAAATATAAAGATAATTCATTGAAATTTTGTGGCATGACTTCCACAATAGACCGGAAACAACAAATAGAAAAATTTTGGAAAATGGGCGTGGCACCGCCTCTTTTTACACAAAGGGATATACGAGATTTCTTAGCCTATAACTCGACAAATAATTGAGATATTATGACGAAACTTGGTTTATACACTTTTATGACTTGTGTTAATAGCCACGCAAAAATTTGTTGAA
Organism: Urophora cardui; assembly: GCA_960531455.1. Classification (NCBI taxonomy): domain Eukaryota; kingdom Metazoa; phylum Arthropoda; class Insecta; order Diptera; family Tephritidae; genus Urophora; species Urophora cardui. The sequence continues at coordinate 21,262,241 of OY482672.1, read as the reverse complement.
ATCGGTTTATGACCACGCCTACTTTTTAAGAAAGATATTTCTGGAACACCCTTTGGGAATTTGTAACGTGACATCTTTGTAACTAGAAGTCATAAAGGAATGAAATTTTGCACAAAGTATAATATTGATATGCTTAGTTGGATGACTGATAAAAATTTAGAAAATGGGCGTGACTACGCCCACTTTATGCAGCACTCGCTTTATATTAAGTGCACCGTGTTTCCATCAAACGCAAACAAACAATGAAAGCATACAGCTGAGTATCTAATGTTCGATTCCAATCGAACTTAGGCTTCCTTACTTGTTTTTAAATAATTCTTCAAACAATATACCTAACTTACTCTCTTTTCTTATTATAAGTTCTTTGCATCTTTGGTGCTACATTATCACATACTTTTATAAATATTTAATTTTCTATTAACTAGACTATACATAGCATCGATAACCTATTTAAGTAGTACTTTTTATTAACAAGACTAACTTTCATAATTCAAGTTAAATATGTATTTCATTTGTGCATATATGTAAATAATACTTAGGGTGGGTCAGTTTGTTTTGGAATAATATTTGCTAGGCTTTACATTGGGTGAGTTTCTAAGACTGAGCTGTTGTGCAACTGTTGAGTGTTTGTCTTAGAAACGCACTGTTGAGTAATTCCGCTCAGCTCAACAGTTGGCAACTTTTCGCCGTTTTTTGCATCACAAATTTTCTTCGCTACTTGAGCTCAACATGTTGTGTAAAGCCAAACAGCTGATAAATTCATCAAACCGTTTCTAAGACGTAGCTGTTTAACTCAACTGCTACACAACTGTTGGCAACTGATGTATTAAACCAGTCATCGGCATGTCATATGCTTCACACCAAAAACTATATAGATACACACATCCATACATATGTGCATTATTTATTTGAATACTTATTTCTACTTAACATTAAAAATTGTGACATACTTACAAACATACTTAATGCTGCATTGTCGCTTGTATCCAATCGACAAAATCTCCAACCCTCGTATACACCCCCGGCCAACCTTCCAAACCGCATGACGCCGGTCCGAACGACACAATGCCAACCAAATAATAATAGGGAATACCCTTACTTGTCGTTGCGGTGCCGATGAGTGGCCCACCCGAGTCACCTCTACACGAATCCACACCCAACTTACCGCCAGCACACATTTGTGTGCCCTCCAATAGAATACTTTCCGGACGATACACCCGCTTACACTTGTCCAATGGCACACCAGTTAATTCGGCATGCAATTTAATATTACTGCTTGATTTTGATTCGGTTTTACCCCAACCCGCTACATCCAAGATAACATTATCATATGTTGCGCTACGTAAATCATTGCTCAAGGGCAAACAAATCGGCCGTATAAAGTCTGTGAAGGTCACAGATTTCTGCAAACGCAACAATGCGATATCATTGGCTTGACTCAGTGAATCCGGATCGTATTTGGGATGTGGTATGACCTTTTCAATTGGCACATCAATATGCGGCGGAGCACAATCCTTGTCGCCGAGCATATCAACTTCGCAATCGGGATTTGTTTGTGTATCCCACTCGCCTAAACGGACATTGGAAATTTTCCAATCGCTAGGCAAGGCTCTGCCGTTGATGCAATGGGAGGCGGTGATGACATAGCGGGAACTTATGAGAGAACCACCACAATGATGACCGGAAAGGTTGAATGCTGTAAGAAATAAAAATATACAGAGATAATGTGATGCAATTATATTTGGTGCGGTTGGAAATTATTTATAGGCATATAACAAATTAATAACTAGTGCTATAAGCAAATTACTTAGTAAGGGCTTACGTTTCTTATATTCAATTAAAGCCATCCAAGGATATTCGTCGATCTTTGTTTTATTGCCACCATAAATGCGACTCATTGTCATGTGTCCACATTGTCCTGGACGTGGCAGCTTTTTGGATGCAATTAACTTTGTTGCTCTATCCAATGGAATCGCCGGTTTCTTGTATTGTTCTGGAGCTGTCTCTGCAGGCGAAGGTAGCACAGTATTTTTAGTCGAGTAAAAATTTTGATTAGCTTGTTGATCTGGACAGCATACCAAAACATTCCCATTCATATAACCACATTGACTTTGACTTAAATATTGTCGATTTGCATCAGTTATTGGCTGATATAAAAACATATTGTAAAGCGGTTTACAACTCTGTAAGAAAATACAAGAACCACTTCGTCCATTTGGTGTTATGCAGCTACCAAAGCTCTGCTGTTCCAACATCATGTAGGGATAACTGTATTCTGTAGGTAAGATAAATTGTTTTAAAATCCAATGTAATGAAATGAAAGTATGTAATGTATACGGTATTGATATAAACATATCTAGGTACTAAGAGTATTATCTACCACTATTTTAATATCTATATTAAGGTGGTCCAAAAAAAAATAAAATCCAACAAATCATTGTGGAAGTAGGTTTTTTTATTCTAAATTTAATATAGTGGACTTCTGTATAAAAACACACACAAAGCTCTTCCAAAGAAGAGAAAAATAGTTTTCTAATAAGATACCTAATCCTAAGTTTTTCCTGTGCTCATTATAACTGATACCATCTGCAATACATAGTCGTTTTAAGCCCATTTTACTATTTACGGTAAATTTCGAGGAGTTTTCATTTGAAAGAGACTGTGGTAGGTATGGAGTTGAAAGTTTGTCTTATTACAAAGGGTATAAAACTATGTTTAAGCCTTATAACATTCCGTTGCCATTGGTCTTAAGAAGAAGTTAACAACAATTTTCACTTCGATAACTAATCTGATAATAAAATTGTTTTAACCTGTGATTTATTTTTCGTAATGATTAAATGTTTTGCAATAGTTCAGTGCTGCACAACGTGGATAGAGCTACAAGCGCAATCGAGCAATCCCCTACCACTCCGATGTGCATTCCTGCAATGGATTACGTGACTTCACACTAAATATGTACTTCTACTATGAGCCATTTTAAATAATTCCAAATCAAACACAAATGAAACTACTCACTCACAATTTACCTAACTCACATTTAAGCAATTAAAGTATTTTATTATTGAACATAATAGAAAGAGGCATACATACATACACACAATACATTACATACATAAACTTCCACTCAAAAAACTACTCATATTCTTGAATAGTCCTACGAATCCTGGTCTACCTGTTCATTCGGCTGAGAGAGCGAAGTTGTTAACACTATTACCTGTACTTGAATACACCTGACATGATTTTAATGAAACAAGGTTTGTGTAGAATGAAAGTGACACTTTTCTAACACAAAAAAAAAAAAGATTTAGTACTTTATTTTGGCCATTTGGAGAACAAGCAACCACTGATAGCAACCAAAATCAAACACTTTAGTAAAAAATATCCCAAGGCTTCTTCAATTTCATCTGCTGATGTATATTTTCAGTTAAAAAATTAGTATGTACAGGTACTTTACACTTTAAATATGTATGTATATATTTACTCACGTGCTGCCTGCAAACTGCAGCTAAATACCGCAAACAAAATAACACTCACAACACGCACTTGTCTTAACATCTTGAAATCCCTTCTATCACTGGTTCGATGGCTAAATTTAATACATATTTTAACAAAATATTGTTGTCATCACATTTGAGTGCGATGGAGCGCGATGATGCGCTAAATTCACAATGTCACAGCAGGTAAACAATATACCTACATACGAATTTTTAAGATAATTACCTTAAGAAATACATACATATTTACATATATGTATAGGTAATTGTATATATTTTAAAGCCATTTAATATACATACGTACATATTTACGTCCGAATTTTTTGTATGCAAAGCAGGTTATTGCTGATGACAAGAGGGCGGCGGCGTATCCTTTGCAAAGTGTAAACTCTTTATTTATTTGAGGGCAATTCCATACACAATTTACAATATTTATATTTACTAGTAAAATTTAAGTTATTTGGTTGTCTGAGTTGGGTGGTATCTGTACATTGCACGAAGCATTTATGGATTACATGAGGAAGCGTATTGGAGTTCCAAAAACGCTCATTGAGAAATCTAAAAATACTTTGTTATACATATATGTATTTTAAAAATCACCTCTCTCCATTGGGTACGCTTGAAGCCTTTTGCTTTATTTAGTGCAGAGCCGTTAAACTATACATAATTCTCCTCCAACCGAAAGAAAATAGCTAGAATAAGTAACATATATGTATGTAACATATATGCCAAATTCATCTCCGTAAATTAATGCTGTGTTACATATGAATTTTCAAACTTTCGCATACCTGAAACCCACGACAGAAAAGTAAATTTTAAGCCAGGGTCGGGGTTCTAATGCTTGCTAACAATTTATTACATGAAATGACTGTACGCGTACTGAGATCACTCCAGCTTCCGTTTAGCCGCTTCTTCTTGATAACGGCATATATGTACGTACTCAGAGAACCTCGTGAGCTTTGATCTATCGATTTCCAGAACTCACCAAGTTCTGCACTTGCCTGTATTCTTAACTAAACTAATTTCGATATTTTAGATATTTATTTATTTATCTTTTTGTTCAAATTTTATTAAATATTCATTTATATTTACTTTATATATGTATATGCAAACACTTAAAACTAAAGTTAAATCTCTAAAATTATGGCACATCAAACATTTAAATTATGGTTGAATTGTTTCTTCAATCCAATTCATATAATCACCCACTCTAGTATAGACACCAGGCCAGCCTTCTAAACCACAAGGCTTCGGGCCAAATGATACCACACCTGCCAAAAAGTAATGCGGCAACGCTTTCCTTGTATTATCCAAAGTTACTAGTGCACCACCCGAATCGTCGATACACGAATCGATGCCCGACTTGCCGCCGGCACACATTTGTTTTGATTCCAAATAAATTTTTAGCAATGCATATTTATCACGACACCGTTCCATTGGTACACCAGACACTTCAGCTTTCAATTTCATATCACTATGCGATTTCGCTTCCGTTTTACCCCAACCAGCCACATCCATAACAATACCATCAAAAGTGGCTGAACGTAAATTTGCACTCGCCGGTAAACAAATTGGTCGTATGAAGTCTGTGTATTGTACATTTGTAGCCAAACGTAATAAAGCTATATCGTTGAGTTGACTACGTGAATTTGGATTATATTGTGGATGTGGTATGGCACTTTCCACTCGCACATCCAAATGTGGTGGCGCGCAATCCCTCTCACCACGTCCATCAACTTCGCAATCCGGATTGGTAGTTGTATCCCATTCACCCAAACGTACGCCAGTTAGTCGCCAAGTCTCTAGAATGCTACGGCCATTCACACAATGTGAAGCTGTGAGTATGTAACGGGAATTGATAAGAGAACCGCCACAATGATGTCCCTTGGCATTGCCAGCTGTGTGGTGTGTGTTTATAATGAAAGTTATGGAAGAGGGAAAAGATATTGAATATGAAAAATTTACTTTAAATTGAACTTTGAAAATTCATCTTTGATCATTAAACATTTCACTTACGTTTCGTATACTCCAGCAAAGCCATCCAAGGGAATTCATCGATTTTCGTAATGTTACCACCATAAATACGATTCGACAGCACGCTACCGCATTGACCAGGTTGTGGTAATAGATTGCTGGGTGTGACGGCAGGTCGTTGGCTGGTGTTTGGTATAGCTGTTGGCTGTTGTTGATCAGGTAAATTGCGGTAACGATCAGGACAACAAATCTGTAGAAATTCGAAATTTACATATGTAAGAGTATGTATTTATTTAGATTTTTTTTAACGTTTTGAAGATGGTAGCGGCCCTCTACTTTTTTACTCTCTCTTACCAAAACTGTTTCATTCTGATAGCCACATTGACTACGACTTAAATACAATCTATCCGAATCCAGTAGCGGCGTTGTACGCAATAGATTAAACAAATATTTACAATCATTTAAATTAATGCATAATGCGCGTTCACGGTTCGGTGTGATGCAACGTCCAAAATTGGGTACATCGGCTGCTTCAAAAAGTTAAAAAACAATAAATAGGCATAAATACATTTGTATGTATGTATGAACATACTCGTACATGACAGTAAATCTTAGTTTGTGTTAAGTGATCCGATGAAAGCCTCATGATTATGATTTCATTTTAATAACCAAGTGAAATATTTAAGTGATTCATAAGGAAATTATCGCGAGAGCTATGAAAATTTGTTAGTCATATGAATTTGTAGTCCAACATTTGTTGGCTTATCTAAAGGACACCTTTCCCGCTCAGTAAATAACAGAAGAATAAGAGTTAGACCTACATATTAAAATATAGATTGTATGTAGACACTTTTCCATTTAAACAGCTAAGAGAAGGGCTTTATTGGTTTTCTTGATAAGTATACTTACACCGGAATCCGAAAAAACCCCCATGAAATTGAATAATTAATAATAAAAACAAATAATATTTAATGTTTATTAAACACTAAGCTAATTAGCACTTAAACTTAATTCAATTGATACTTGTTGTAATCATTATCTAACAGCTCTGATTCAAAGTAATACGTTATCACTTGTAGTTATTGAATTATTGATAAAATAACAAATTTCATTGGAATTTTTTTGTATGTACATTAAGGTTGTTCTCTCTGTGTGATTTTGGCCTGGCAAATTTGCCGAGATGACATAAGTGTGATAAATTTGCCGAGCACAACAACAAAATACACGTCTTGTTAAATTTGGAGCTTCGGCAAATTTCTCATACCCCAACCCGTGATATTTGATATCATGAGAAAAATATCACGGGAATGCAACCATGTTATTACATTCACAATAGTCTTCTATTAGAAGTGAGTTAAAATTTATGTTTCTAGTTCTTTTTTTTAATTATTTTATTTTATTCAGATAAAAAAATTAATTAATTCGAAATTGAAGCAAGCAAAGCAAAGCGACAACAGTCGTATAAAGAGTGGAAAGAATATGACTAACATGCTAGTTCACAATGAACTCAGTTAGAATTTTATTTTCTTAAAGGTGCGCTCTCTCTGTGTGGCAAATTTCTCAAGATATCATGATATCTCGGCAAAAATATTAGACACAGAGAACAACCTTATTATATCACATGGATTAGTATGTGCAAATAACGCTTATATACATATGTATGTACATAAGGGTGGTTAAAAAGCTGCGGAAAAACACACATTTCATGCACCTGTACTAAACCAATCTATACCGAAAATGTTTCCTAAATATATTAAAGTTTATAGACCTCCAAATTTCCCTCTTCTTTTACATCAGTGATCATACAAAATGGCAAGTTATTAATGAAGAGGAAAGTCGCTTTTTATCCTTAAAATAGCGAACCGCCTTATTGTATTGCGAATAATAGCTTAAAAAAATAATTATTCAGCATTGATTTGTTGTGTTTTAGTTTTTTGAACTACCTTAATGTACATGAAAATCCATATAGTATTAACTAAATACAACATAAATAACTTACGTGCCGCGGATAAACCAAACAAAAAAGCACTAAAGCAGAAGACGTTAATTAGCACCGGTTTTCGCATGCTGAACTGGACTGGCTGATCTGGTTCGCGTGTATTTATTTGTTGCGCCAAACGTGATTTTTTTTGCTCTTTGTTATTATTGTTGCGTTTTGATAGGATGATTCTTTATATTATTTTATTAATGTTTTGTTTTCAGTTTACAAAGTTGTTAAATTGTTATATTTCTTTACATAAGCAACATACTAAGCTTTGTAAAACTTAAAATAAACTTTTATAGTACTCGTCCTAAAAGTAATTTTATATCACTTGTTAATTTAGTAATTTGAATGCTAATATTTGTTTATTATGCATTTGACATTAGGTCAGCACCGAATGACACACGCATCACATTATATATTTATACAAATATATTGAATAATTTTATACTTATATATATGAACATACATATATATACATATAGTATATGTATATAAATAGCTAATCAATAACAGCCTAATAGCATTGACAGACGGCAGCGATAATCCCGATTACCGCAACACTTAATTCGATTAAAATTTTACCCTGACAGACGGCAAGTATTGCGGATTAACAAAACAGCTGAAGGAAGGTAGGCGCAGCGGCGAATTCAAAAACTTCTTGTTTTATTTCCAAAGGTAGGGTAATGTCAAAATCAAAACGAAATCACATCATGGCCAATAGGAATGGGCGATTCCCAAATGAATTCAGATTTCAACCAAGGCGAAATACCATTTTGACATTACACTCTACCAATTACAATAACAAATTACATTCGAAATTTCTGAATTCACTTATGCGCCTACCTTCCTAGATCTGCCTTAGTTTCTTCTTGTTCTTCCCTTTCATTCACAATAGGCATTTTTCACCAGAGATGTCATTACAAAATGCTCTAATCCGCTAAAATTTTGAGGACTAACTTAAGAGATATTCCGGATTACCTCCACTTAATTCTCAAGTTAAGTCCGAATTAGCTAGATATTCCGGATTATCGCTGCCGTCTGTCAATGATATTATTCATAAAAAAATCCTATAACACATTATTATAAACGCTTAATAGTAAAAACTCTTTTTAACTTTATAAAGCCGTTATATTGCACATTATTCATAAACGATTTATAAAGGTTTTATAACTATCATTGATTTATAAGTTTTTTCCTGTCCAAAATCAAAATAAATGTGGCAATGTTGGTTACAAAAAATGTCAACCTGACAAAAAATTACAATTTTAAAATAAACAAATATGTACATAAATAAATGTATTAAAATTCCAAAAACAAAAACGAATGCGCAAAATAAAAGGGTAATGCAGAAGAAAAGGCGCAGTAGACAGGATAACTGGACTTAAACCTCTGCGATACCATTTGTATTTGTTCTGTTGGATCAAATAGTGTACACCAAGTACGCGCCACGCTACAAGTAGAGAAAATAATCTTGCCTACTTGGAGTGTGTTTACGCAAATCCTCGAAGATTTGCGAGCAGTGTACACTATTTGCAAAACCTTTTTCGCTGAATGCAGTAGTCTGACTTAGCCCGTGGGGATCACCTGCGTGTTCTTGAATCTGTTCGGATTATAGAATATGTACATACAAACATACCTAGACTCTTAGCAGTTCAAATGAACTCAGCAAAAATCTGGTCATCGCTATTACCTGACAGAAGGCCTTGCCATGGAACATCTGACGAGTTCATCACTTCTTTCACGCATTGCCAGTAATGCAGTGTGGAATGAGCTTCCATCACCCATTCCACGTAATGCAAAGTAGAATGGAGCGCGAAAAATGAACTGGAATAAATACCGTTATTTTCAGTGGAAATTTCCATCATGCCTTACATTTTTCGCCTTCTTTCTCTGCTTCCCTATAAGGTATTCTTTATTTGATTCGCAAGTTGAAACTAGCACTTAAAAATATGTAAGAAAAAAACAAAAAAATTAACTTCAGATATGCTAAGTTACGACCATCTGGGGCAAGTGTAGAGTATGGGGTCGGGAAAAAAGCGATGAATTATTGTGACAAACTGTGTAAGTCCACTTTTATGAAAAAGTGTATTTTTATGTAGAACGCTAGAAAAATCAAATACGCACCGCGCTAAACGAGTCTGAGATACTTGTCATATTTCTACTCGTTGTTATTATAATAATAATAATATAATACAATGGCGCTATTATAACTCTGACGAGTTTTATGGCCGAGCTTCTCTCCCAATTCGAGGTGTGCTCCTTTTTGTTTTTCCTACTAATTGGGTGGACCTACAGTTTTATGCCGGCTCCGAACGGCGAATGCATTTTTTGTGAGAAGCTTTTTCATGGCAGAAATACTCTCGGAGGGTATGCCGCCCACTGCCGAGAGGTGACCGCTGCTCTTAAAAAACCCAATAATTGGATTTTTACTAATTAGAAAAATTTGTTTGGCTCGGACCGTGGTTTGAACCCGAGACCTCTGGCATAGCAGGCGAGCACTCTACCCACTGCACCACAGCGGCCACTCGTTGTTATTCAGTGATACGCAAATTGTGTATGTCCAAAAAGCGAAAAAAATTGTGTAAGTCCAAAATATTTATATGAACAGAAATTTTTTTTCATTTCGAATTTTTTTTTCTTTTTTGTTTTTTGTCTCTCCTACAAAGTTTTAAAAAAGGACTTACACAATTTGCTTTCTAAGCTAGCGATTTTTATCATTTGTAAAAAAAAATTGTAGTTTTTTTTGGTAATTTTAATTTTGGTAAATTTTTTACATTGGCTGTGACCCCCCCCGAAAAATTCTCTAGCTACGCCACTGACCAGATGTCCCGGGTTCAAACCCCAGTCCAGACAAATACTAAAAAAATTTTCTAATTAATTAAAATCCAATTATTGGATTTTTACAAATAGCAGTCACCTCTCAGCAGTGGGCGGCATAACCTCCGAGTGTATTTCTGCCATGAAAAAGCTTCTCATGTCCGTCTGTGTATGCGTCCGTCTGTGTGTACGCAAACTAGTCCTCAATTTTTGAGATAACTGACTGAAATTCGGTATAAGAGTGTGTATCTAATAATTAAAAAAAAAATTATAATACTATTTATGTTAAATTGATCATTTGTCGTAATAGGCCGAATCGGACCACTATAACATATAGCTGCCATACAAACGATTCTTTAGATATAGAAAAATATAGGGTATAATTTTTCCATTTAAATAGCAAAAGTCATGACACTATTTTTTCTAATTAATATTTGCACAAATAGTACACATAATTGAAAGTATAAATTAAACAAAATCCAACTGTGTAACTCTTAATTTCCCCAGTCATGAAAGGTATGAAATTTTCGGTACGGCCGAATACAGTCACGCTCTTACTTGCTTTTGCTTACATTCATACATATGTAAGTATATATTAAAATATAGTTAGGGGATTCACAACCTGTCATATTGCGTCATATCGTTATAAGCAGGGACCGTAACGGTTATAAGTGACATCCAAAAAGTTGATTTTTAACGATTATTTTCTGAGTTTTATTTTTTGCTCAGAAAATAAAAGTTTTTTCTTGAGTTTTATTTTTTGATCAGAAAATAAAAGTTTTTTCTTGAGTTTTATTTTTCGATCAGAAAATAAAAGTTATTTTTGAGTTTTATTTTTCCCTCAAAAAATAAAAGTTTTTTTCTGATTTTTATTTTTCGATCAGAAAATAAAAGTTATTTTTTGAGTTTTATTTTTCCCTCAGAAAATAAAAGTTATTTTTTGAGTTTTATTTTTCGATCAGAATATAAAAGTTATTTTTTGAGTTTTATTTTTCCCTCAGAAAATAAAAGTTATTTTTTGAGTTTTATTTTTCGATCAGAAAATAAAAGTTATTTTTTGAGTTTTATTTTTTTGCTCAGATAATAAAAGTTATTTTTTGAGTTTTATTTTTTTGCTCAGATAATAAAAGTTTATTTATAAATTTTACGTATTTATGTGACGCGAGCACATATATACTATTAACAAGTAAGGAAGCCTAAGTTCGATTGGAATCGAACATTAGATACTCAGCTGTATGCTTTCATTGTTTGTTTGCGTTTGATGGAAACACGGTGCACTTAATATAAAGCGAGTGCTGCATAAAGTGGGCGTAGTCACGCCCATTTTCTAAATTTTTATCAGTCATCGAACTAAGCATATCAATATTATACTTTGTGCAAAATTTCATTCCTTTATGACTTCTAGTTACAAAGATGTCACGTTACAAATTCCCAAAGGGTGTTCCAGAAATATCTTTCTTAAAAAGTAGGCGTGGTCATAAACCGATTTCAATAAATTTTTGCGTGGCTATTAACACAAGTCATAAAAGTGTATAAACCAAGTTTCGTCATAATATCTCAATTATTTGTCGAGTTATAGGCTAAGAAATCTCGTATATACCTTTGTGTAAAAAGAGGCGGTGCCACGCCCATTTTCCAAAATTTTTCTATTTGTTGTTTCCGGTCTATTGTGGAAGTCATGCCACAAAATTTCAATGAATTATCTTTATATTTGACAAAGATATCGCTTAAAATGTTTTTATTAGGCCCCTTTATAGTTCTCATATATAAAAGTGGGCGTGGTCGTCAACCGATTTCGCTAAAATTTTGAGCGTGTATTACCACAAGTAATGAAAGTGTACACACCAAGTTTCGTCATTATATATAAATTATTTGTCGAGTTATGGGCTCAGAAATCTCGTATATTCCTGTTTATAAAAAGAGGCGGTGCCACGCCCATTTTCCAAAATTTTTGTGTTTTTCGTTTTATATCCGCAGTTGAACTCCTGGTATAAAATTTCAATGACATATCTTTATATTTGACAGAGATATCGCTTAAAATGTTTTTATTAGGTCACTTTATAAGACCCATATATAAAAGTGGGCGTGGCCCTCAACCGATTTCGGAAATTTTTGGTCCAAATATTTGACTAAGTAAGTATATCACGCGTACCAAATTTCATCGATATATCTTCAACGGTTTCTGATTTATGACTCATAAAACTTTCAATGTTTGCCCCTTAATAAGTGGGCGTGGCACCGCCCATTTTCCAAAATTTTTACGTTTTTCGTTTTATGTCCGCAGTTGGACTCACGCGACAAAATTTCAGTGATAGATCTTTATATCTGACAGAGATATCGCTTAAAATGTTTTTATTAGGTCACTTTGTAATATACATATATAAAAGTGGGCGTGGCCGTCAACCGATTTTAACTATTTTCCGTCCAAACGTATGTCTAAGTAAGCAAATCACGCGTACCAAATTTTGTCGATATATCTTCAATGGTTTCTGAGTTATGACATATAAAACTTTCAAGGTTTGCCCCTTAATAAGTGGGCGTGGCACCGCCCATTTTCCAAAATTTCATCAAATTTCTTCCTAGGGGCCTGAGCTCAACACGTGGGTAAAATTTCAGCGCTCCAGCTATATTAGTGACTGAGATACCAAATTTCCGATTATTTCTATATAGGAAAAGTGGGCGTGGTCATGGTCCGATTTCGCCCATTTTCAATACCAACCGTCCCAGTCTCGATACCAACTTGCATTTCAAATTTCATCAAAATATCTCAATTTTTGCGCGAGTTAGAGTGTTTACAGACGGACGGACAGACGGACGGACGGACGGACATGGCTAATCGATTTCTCTTTTCACCCTGATCATTTTGATATATATAAGTCTATATCTATCTCGATTATTTAACTCTGTTACAATCCACCGTTATGTGATTAAAACTATAATACTCTGTGTACTAGTACAGCTGAGTATAAAAATGTAATTTTATGTATGTATGTGAAGCATTTACTTAAATCTAATAACTTTAAACGAGCAATTCTTGTATATATATATATATATATATATATATATATATATGTGTATATATATATATATATATATGTATATATACATATATATATACATATATATATATCCACACACACATATATATATATATACTAGCAAATACCCGTCCCACTTCGCTGCGACAAATCACACTATGCCACTCCCTTCCCTATGGGTCTCCCCACCAGTCAGCATTTCCCGTTCCCGCTATCTCTTCCTCCTCTTATACTACTCTCTCTGTCTCTCTCCCCGTCTCACGTTCCTTATCAACAAATTTCCATGGCCATCCGGATATCGGTGTACATCATGATTACTAATATATTTTGGATAACCGACTGGAAAATTGGAATGGAATGAACCCTCTATTGAAGCTTTGATTGATACCTTTAATTTGATACCAACAATGCCCAAAAATATTTCGGGGGCTATTTAGGCCCATGTTTCGGCCTCAATCCCCAGAACCGATTGAGGTATCCGTATAGTGTAAAATATATATGGATACCCTGATCAGCACCTTTAATTTGATACCAATATTACGAAAAAATATTTGGGGTCATCCAGGTCCACGTTTTGGTCTGTATCTAGAGAACCGACTGGAAAATTGGAATGGAATGAACTCCCTATTGAAGCTCTGATTTATACCTTTAATTTGATACCTATATTACAAAAAAATATTTGGGGTCATCCGGGTCCACGTTTTGGTATCTATTTGGAGCACCAACTGGAAAATTGGAATGGAATGAACTATCTATTGAAGCTCTGATTGATACCTTTAATTTGATACCAATAATGGTCAAAAATATTTCGGGGGCTATTTAGGTCCATGTTTCGGCTTCAATCGCGGGAACCGATTGAGATATCCGTATAGTGTAAAATATATATGGATACCCTGATCAGCACCTTTAATTTGATAGCAATATTACGAAAAAATATTTGGGGTCATCCAGGTCCACGTTTTGGTCTCTATCTAGAGAACCGACTGGAAAATTGGAATGGAATGAACTCCCTATTGAAGATCTGATTTATACCTTTAATTTGATACCTATATTGCGAAAAAATATTTGGGGTCATCCGGGTCCACGTTTTGGTATCTATTTGGAGCACCAACTGGAAAATTGGAATGGTATGAACTATCTATTGAAGCTCTGATTGATACCTTTAATTTGATACCAATAATGGTCAAAAATATTTCGGGGGCTATTTAGGTCCATGTTTCGGCCTCAATCCCGGGAACCGATTGAGATATCCGTATAGTGTAAAATATATATGGATACCCTGATCAGCACCTTTAATTTCATACCAATATTACGAAAAAATATTTGGGGCCATCCGGGTCCACGTTTTGGTCTCTATCTAGAGAACCGACTGGAAAATTGGAATGAAATGAACTCCCTATTGAAGCTCTGATTTATACGATGTATTGTGGAAGCAACCAAAAAGTATTTAAGCAACCAAAAAGTATTCTCTGATTTATACCTTTAATTTGATACCTATATTGCGAAAAAATATTTGGGGTCATCCGGGTCAACGTTTTGGTATCTATTTGGAGCACCAACTGGAAAATTGGAATGGAATGAACTATCTATTGAAGCTCTTATTGATACCTTTAATTTGATACCAATAATGGTCAAAAATATTTCGGGGGCTATTTAGGTCCATGTTTCGGCCTCAATCCCGGAAACCGATTGAGATATCCGTATAGTGTAAAATATATATGGATACCCTGATCAGCACCTTTAATTTGATACCAATATTACGAAAAAATATTTGGGGCCATCCGGGTCCACGTTTTGGTCTCTATCTGGAGAACCGACTGGAAAATTGGAACGGAATGAACTCTCTATTGAAGCTCTGATTGATATCTTTAATTTGATACCAATAATGCAGAAAAATATTTTGGAGGAATCTGGGTCCATATTTTGGCCTATATCTCGGGAAGGGGTTGAGATACCAGAATTAAATGTGGTCATAATTTCAATCTAATACCAGGTGATCATTGTGTCAAAATTTGAATGTGATCGGCCCGGTAGTTTCGGCGTCCATAGGGAACAAACATACAAACAAACAAACAAACAAACAAACAAACAAACATTCATCCTTATATATATAGATATATACAAGAATTGCTCGTTTAAAGTTATTAGATTTAAGTAAATGTTTCACATACAACAACTTTATTTCTGTCCTTCTACAGAGTTTCTAAATGATACATATTTATGTACCTAATCACATACATACATAAAATTACATTTTTAATAGTATATATGTGCTCGCGTCACATAAATACGTAAAATTTATAAATAAACTTTTATTATCTGAGCAAAAAAAATAAAACTCAAAAAATAACTTTTATTATCTGAGCAAAAAAATAAAACTCAAAAAATAACTTTTATTTTCTGATCGAAAAATAAAACTCAAAAAATAACTTTTATTTTCTAAAGGAAAAATAAAACTCAAAAAATAACTTTTTTATTCTGATCGAAAAATAAAACTCAAAAAATAACTTTTTGTTTATGCAACTTATGCTGTATAGCTTTCGTTCGTGCATTTGCATGCGGCTGTGAAAAACTGCGGTAATTCTCAGCCGTCTTATGCATTGTTCGAGCTATATAGCATGAAGGAGCAAATCGTACTCGGGATTTTTCACAACGAAAAAGAGGTTGGCACTCTCGCCCAACCTTGGAGCCGCAATCACGCTCCTCCCCACCTGAATACATTCAAGGGTTGTAAATATGGTATGTATGTGCATATATACATCCAATATATGCACATATGTACATACACACGTACATATGTACACACTCGCATAAAAGATGCTACACCTCCCCGTAGCCACCCCCACACTACCCAACAAAAGATGCTACATCTCCCCGTAGCCAAACCCAATCCAATTCCCTCCAAAAAAGCAACTCGCCTTCCCTCTCCCATCAAAGCTTAAACATGGTCCTTCGAGCCGGATAACCGGCTCCTCATGGGATAACTACTAGACGATTAAGCTGTCTAGGGGGGCGAGTATGTTTATGCAACTTATGCTGTATAGCTTTCGTTCGTGCATTTGCATGCGGCTGTGAAAAACTGCGGTAATTCTCAGCCGTCTTATGCATTGTTCGAGCTATATAGCATGAAGGAGCAAATCGTACTCGGGATTTTTCACAACGAAAAAGAGGTTGGCACTCTCGCCCAACCTTGGAGCCGCAATCACGCTCCTCCCCACCTGAATACATTCAAGGGTTGTAAATATGGTATGTATGTGCATATATACATCCAATATATGCACATATGTACATACACACGTACATATGTACACACTCGCATAAAAGATGCTACACCTCCCCGTAGCCACCCCCACACTACCCAACAAAAGATGCTACACTTTTATTTTCTGAGGGAAAAATAAAACTCAAAAAATAACTTTTTTATTCTGAGGGAAAAATAAAACTCAAAAAATAACTTTTATTTTCTGATCGAAAAATAAAACTCAGAAAAAAACTTTTTTATTCTGAGGGAAAAATAAAACTCAAAAAATAACTTTTATTTTCTGATCGAAAAATAAAACTCAAAAAATAACTTTTTTATTCTGATCGAAAAATAAAACTCAAAAAATAACTTTTATTTTCTAAAGGAAAAATAAAACTCAAAAAATAACTTTTTTATTCTGAGGGAAAAATAAAACTCAAAAAATAACTTTTATTTTCTGATCGAAAAATAAAACTCAGAAAAAAACTTTTATTTTCTGAGGGAAAAATAAAACTCAAAAAATAACTTTTATTTTCTGAGCGAAATATAAAAATCAAAAAATAACTTTTATTTGCTGAGGGAAAAATAAAACTCAGAAAATAACGATTAAAAATCAATTTATTTATAAAAATCGAAAAAATAAAAGTTAATGCACCTAGAGGTAGTCTGCGTTACGGTGATTACATCTGTGTACTTTTTTTGCGTTTAGCGTTTCTCCTTCAGTATGATTTTTTTAGTCAAAATTTAAAAAATAACGATTATTTGCAATCCCTGGTTATAAGTCATAATATTTTGTTGTTGCATTCTATGCTATATGTGTACTAAATAAATACAACTCTGCACGATATGTTTTTGGGTCGTCGTATTTGATCAGCTGTTTTTGTTTACTTTTTCACAGGGCTTCGGAGAAGTCTTTTATAACTATTTCCGTACAATATTTTAATATGACATATGACTTTATGACACTTTGTGAATCACCTAAGTATTTATATGGATGTAAAGGAGATGGGCACTGATTTAAGGGAATTTTACACATTTCTCTTTGACGTTTTTTCTACTTAGTATGCGTTAATATACACGGAATTTTTGACGTGTAAACATCTTTGCTGTAGCTACGAGTGATTTCGAAAAACAGGTAAAGTTTACGCGTAAACGTAAATGACCTTTGTGTTAGTGCACTGCTGCGTCCGTGTGAATCGCTTGGCATTGTCAGTGGTAGGTAGGTAGATAGACATGTACTTACAAATGCTTGCATGCATAGCCGTGCAAATGCAAATATCAACAACAAGAGCAACGAAGCGAAGTTTCTGCAACAAAGCGACAAACAGTATGGATATGCATACCTACATCTACCTATCTAATTTTCTGAGCAATATTGGTATCAAATGAAAGGTTTTGAGCAGGACTTCGATATGAAGTTCTTTTCATTGTGACCCCTAGGCCGGGTCTCCAGATATGGGTCAAAACGAGGACCCGGATGATCCATGAATGTTTCTGAGCAAAATTGGTATCAAATAAAAGGTTTTGAGAAGGCCTTCTACAGGGAGCTCTATTCTTTATGGTTTCTAGGTCGGGTCCTGAGATATGAGTCAAAACGAGGACCCGGATGATCTTGCATGTTTCTGAGCAATATTGGTATCAAATAAAAGGTTTTGAGAAGGCCTTCTACAGGGAGCTCTATCTTTATGGTTTCTAGGTCGGGTCCGGAGATATGAGTCAAAACGAGGACCCGGATGATCTTGCATGTTTCTGAGCAATATTGGTATCAAATGAAAGGTTTTGAGGAAGGCTTCTACATAGAGCTCTACTCTTTATGATTCCTAGGTCGGGTCCCGAGATATACATAGGTCAAAACGAGGACCCGGATGATCCTTGAATGTTTCTGAACAATATTGGTATCAAATGAAAGGTTTTGAGCAGGATTTCTACACGGAGCCCCGAGATATTGGTCGAGCGTGGACCCAAATGATCTTGCATGTTTCTGAGCTAAACAAAACAAAACAAATCAAAATCACAAATCAAAAATTAAAAATAAAAAATTAAAAATCAAAAACCAAACACCAAACACCAAAACAAACAAAAACAACAAAATGTAACAGTGACAATGACAAAAAAAAATATAAAAACGACAGTCGCGTTGTAATCCATAGAAAACCAGGGAAAAAAGAATAAGGCAAAGGGAATAAAAATCCGATTTCGAAACTGTTTACACATCAATGTTCATGAGTACTCGTTACTCACGCTTTAATTTTTTTTTGTATTATTACATATAAAAATAATCTATTAATCTGTATAAGTATACATGTAAGTTTGTACATACATATGTTTGTATATGTGTGCATACATACATATGTATATTTTCCATCGGTTTCAATGAAACTTTGGTTATCTCTGAAAGTGCCGTTCAACTACGTAAAATTCTGCAAATCCAAAATACTCCCCAATAATAAAATACGAAATCTATGGCAGCACATTTATTTTTTTATTACAAACAAATATTTTCCTTACAAAATCACTAAACATGCATTGTTCTCTCAATCCAATCTATAAAAGCACCAACTCTCGTATAAATCGCTGGCCAACCCTGCAAACCGCATGGCGTTGGACCATAAGACACCACACCAGCCAAATAGTAAGCCGCCTTACCATTCACATCATCCTGCAACATCAATGGACCACCCGAATCGCCACGACACGAATCAATGCCCGACTCACCACCCGCACACAATTGGGTCGCATCCAAACGTATACCGTTCAATTGTGCATACTTTTGACGACACATTTCCAATTCTTTAACTTTAATGGTGGCCTTCAGCTTAACTGGGCTACTTTGACTAGTTTCCGTTGAGCCCCAACCGGCAACATCCATTGCTGTATTAAAAAATGTATCAGCGCGTAGAGTGGACGTTGTGGGTAAACAAATTGGTTTGACAAAATCATTGAATTGTACAATTTCGTCCAAACGCAACAATGCAATATCATTGGGATCATTATGCGTGGTATAGCCGGGATGTGGAGTACTTTCCACAACACCAAAATCTTTGTGGTTCGGTGCACAACCATCGGTGTTGGTGCAATCGGGATTGGTGCGGGTATCCCACTCACCCAAACGAACGCCACTCAATCTCCAGCCGGCGGGCAATTCACTGGCCTTAACACAATGGGCAGCTGTCACAACATAACGTTGGTTGATTAATGCCCCGCCACAATAGTGCCCTTTTTCACCATTTGCTGTAATGAAAAAAGAAATATTGAGCAGCGAAGGGTGGTATAAATTAAACGTAAGATTTCTTAATGCGACTCTTGCATTTTTTAAAATAGAGTTGCCAGATTAAAACAAGTCTTTGTAACATATTTGCTTTACTAATCACTTACGCTTGGTGTATTCAATCAAAGCCGTCCAAGGAAAATCATCTAACGCTGTCTCGGTGCCACCAAAAATACGATTGTCAAGCACATTACCACAATGGGGAAATTTCAACATTAAACTTGAGTTGTTGTTGTTGCCATAATTCCTGCTGTTGTTGCTATTGCTGTCACCACCTACCGTACGCCTCGTGACCATGTCAATACCTGGTGAGTCTGGAAAGAGTACGGAGGGGCGAGCTGATGATGACGCAGGCGCAGGCATAGGTGTTGTGGCACTTTGATTTAGATAATGTGGTGGGCAGCAAATCTGTAAATCATTACACAATATACATATATCAATTACTGTCTAAAATTATAATTGAAACTTAAGAGCTTACCAACACTTTCCGATTACGATAGCCACATTGACTGCTACGCAAATAAGCACGATCATTTTGTGTTAATTCTGGATCTTGTACCAGTTCGTAGAGATACCGACAGTCTTCCAGATGAATGCAAGTGCCTTCAATGCGATTTGGCGTGAAGCAGGAGCCATAGCTCGTTGCTGCAAAAACTGTAATGAAATTCATAAAGTCAAATATATATGCACATTAGGGTGTTTCACTTTCAAGGGATATATGCACGGTACATATATTGAGACGGTAATGCCAGTAGGCGGAAATGTCAAATACTGCTTACGTCACAGGACCAATAAAGCCGCGAACAACCAAACAAACAGCTGTGCCAATTGCAAAAGGAAATGACGTATGAGGACCTGATACTTTTTTCTAAAACCGAAAGAAATATGGCGGCCAGCGAACTGACATAACCTTTTAATTGGATCATGCGATATATGTACATACATATATGTATGTATGTGATCATATGGAATAGTAGCTTAAGTATACTTAAGAAAAAAATGAGTCAGTTTCGAAAAAACTGTAAGCAATACAATTCAGAGAGTACATTCTGCATTCTATGTACATTTAAAACTCTTTCTCAGGCTTTAAACCATCACAAATTATCATATCTACTCAGATGACTGGTTTGGCTTATTTACGTGCTTTTCATTATTCTGTAGTTTTATTTATAAATAGTTAAATCTATACACGCATATATGCATATTTAAATTGTATATATGTATGTACATATGTATGCCCAAAAACCTGACAAGTTACTTCGGTTAGCAAAGCCAAACCTTAAAAAATTTTAATATACATACGTAACTAAAATATGAGTATTCTTATGCGAAAAATAAATAATTTTGTTAACTCACCGTTTGAAGTTGCTGTAATCGTGAAAATAATAAATGCCAACAAGCGGTTTGCCATAACTATTTAGCAAAAGAAGCAATGAGTTGGAGCTGACACCTCTTAAAGAATATGTATCTACTTAAAACACTTTCTAACACAATAGTACTTTTTATTGCATCTACGGATATACAACAATTTAAAATACGATAATCCAAAATATTTGGGAATTTTTCTTATTATTTTATTGCTTTTTTGTTAGCTTTTTGTTTTAATTAATCTTCGAACTGTATTATCAATACGCGATGGATGGCATTGAGACTAGCCGATAATCATTGCGAGCGCTGTATAAACAATAGCAAGAGCATTCAATTTTCCCCAGAATCACAAAAAAAAAAAACAAGCGAATGATCTTTTTTATTATTTTATTTTCAGCTCTTCTCAACATGCGATGTGAGCGTAAGTAATTGGGGCTAATTTTGTTTGAGACTCGTAGCTCTCAGATTTTAAAATATTTATATGCATATATTATGTAGTATGTACATATGTACGATATGTTCATCAAGAGCGCCAAATACAATACAATATAACTATATGGCTCAAATGGGGCTTAGGTAACCCTTTTAACAAGCTAACGTACACGGCTAAGCAACTGACTGAAAAAAACACTTCAATCTGAGCTTTAAACTTAAATTTGAAGAAAATACTACATTAATATAATTATAATATAATACACTGGCGTTATTATAATTCTGACGAGTTTTATGGCCGAGCTTCTCTACCAATTCGAGGTGTGCTCCTTCTTTTTTTCCTAATAATTGGGTGGACCGACAGTTTTATGCCGACTCCGAACGGCGAATGCAGAATCTGAATGTGAGAAGCTTTTTCATGGCAGAAATACACTCGAAGGGTATGCCGTCCACTGCCGAGAGGTGAACGCTATTTCTAAAAACCCAATAATTGTGTTTAAATTAAATACTAAAATAGTTGGGTATATTTTCATATTCTCCTATGGGCAGTGCCTTTATAGAAAACACTCCTTTCGCGATCTACATATGTACATATATAGAATTAGCAATAGAGGTCAAATAAAATAGTATAGCTGCAAATACTTAGCACTTGTGTCGATTGAATAATTGAACGAAAAAGATAGAGTAGATGGCACATCGCCGAAACCAGTTTATAACCAAATCAAATTTGACAAGGGATGATGGAAATTCGTTCCACACCGCAATCTTATCGTGTTAAAAGAAGAAACAAAAAAAATAAATACATACATAATTCCTGTTTCTTTATTTGGTTAATTACGTAATCTGAGATCGAAAGGATAGTGCAAATTGAAACTTTTCGCCTTGTTACAAGTTCTGTGTAAGCTTTTGATTTTTTTGTTTATGTTTTTTGCAGCATTTTTATGAGCAGCATTCTTATAAGCGTGGGGTAGCATATTAAGTTTGATAGAATTCAAAAAAAAACAAGTAAGGAAGCCTAAGTTCGAGTGGAATCGAACATTGGATACTCAGCTGTATGCTTTCATTGTTTGCTTGATGGAAACACGGTGTACTTTATATAAAGCGAGTGCTGCATAAAGTGGGCGTAGCCACTCCCATTTTCTAATTTTTATCAGTCATCCAACTAAGCTTATGAATATTATTCTTTGTGCAAAATTTCATCCCTTTATGAGTTACAAAGATGTCACGTTACAAATTCCCAAAGGGTGTTCCAGAAATATCTTTGTTAAAAAGTAGGCGTGGTCATAAACCGATTTCAATAAATTTTTGCGTGTCTATTAACACAAGTTATAAAAGTGTATAAACCAAGTTTCGTCATAATAGCTCAATTATTTGTCGAGTTATGGGCTCCGAAATCTCGTTGATTCCTTTGTCTAAAAAGAGGCGGTGCCACGCCCATTTTCCGAAATTTTTCTATTTTTTGTTTCCGATCTAACTATTGTAGAACTCATGCCACAAAATTTCAATGAATTATCTTTATATTTGACAAAGATATCGCTTAAAATGTTTTTATTAGGTCACTTTATAATACCCATATATAAAAGTGGGCGTGGTCGTCAACCGATTTTTATTAGGTCACTTTATAATACCCATATATAAAAGTGGGCGTGGTCGTCAACCGATTTTGGAAATTTTTCGTCCCAACATTTGCCTAAGTAAGTATATCACGCCTACCAAATTTCATCGATATATCTTCAACGGTTTCTGAGTTATGACTCATAAAACTTTCAATGTTTGCCCCTTAATAAGTGGGCGTGGCACCGCCCATTTTCCAAAATTTCACCACATTTCTTCATAAGGGCCTGAGCTCAATACGTGTGTGAAATTTTATCACTCTAGCTCTATTAGTGACTGAGATACAAAATTTCCGATTTTTACTATATAGGGGAGGTGGGCATGGTCATGGTCCGATTTCGCCCATTTTCAATACCATCCGTTCCTGTCTTGATACCAACTTACATTTCAAATTTCATCAAAATATCTCAATTTTTGCGCGAGTTATCGTGGGCACAGGCGGACAGACGGACGGACATGGCTCAATCGATTTCTCTTTTCACCCTGATCATTTCGATATATATAAGTCTATATCTATCTCGATTATTTCATTCTGTTACAATCCACCGTTAGGAAATCAAAACTATAATACTCTGTGTACTAGTACAGCTGAGTATAAAAAAAGAACCGAAGACCGCATACCCCCTCATCAACATTAGCTTTGTTCGTTTACGGATATTTTTTGATGTTCTTCGAAAACTTTTAAAAACAAACACTTTGTCGCCGTTTTTTTACGCCAAATCTCCAACAGAAGAGAACCAACTGAGAGAGAAAACTGACATTTCATTTTGTGAGAAGCTGTTGAATTCTGTTGGACAAATTTTTGCCAACAGGAATTTTCCAACAGGAAAACAGCTGATCAAACAACAGCTGACTTGAATTTTTGCAAGTAACAAGATTTGCAAAATATACAAAACAATTATAAAATTGGAAAAATACACTAAATTGGCAACAAATATGGATAAATTAAATATGCAAAATAAGTTACATACTTTTTGCGAAGTATTTATATGTATATTATGTACCTTAGTAAATTGTAATCTCCTTTGCGGGAATATATATTAACGGGGCCGCTGTGGTGCAGTGGGGAGTGTTGTGGCCACTGTGGTGTGGCGGACAGTGGCTAGTCTACCATACCAGAGGTCATGGGTTGGATCCCCAGCCTGGATAGAGGGAAAATTTGTATATAATGATCCACGATCCGATCACAATTAATTTTCCAGAGGGTAGGGGTGGTCTCACAGATCACAAAAAACAAAGTACTACCCTCCGGACGCTTATAGTTCAGGAGACATTCCTTGTTAAATTAATTATGTGTAGAACATCTTTCTGCGTTGCCGGCTTTTGGCCGCGCTTCAATTAAATTTACCCTCAGCCGGCAGAATTCTCTTTCTGGATTAATATCCATGGAGCAATCCACGGTTGTTTTGTATAGAACACCTTTTGCCTTCAGCCGTGCTTTACAAAAATAACCCTCACCCGGGAGAATTCTATTTCTGGAGAACTTTAATATTATAATTTAATAATAGTTGGAAGTGTTAAGATAAGATGAATTATCATCTACGGAATATTGCCTGAAAGTTTCACTGAGCCTGGATAGACAACAAATTCTAACTAAAACCCAATTATCCGGATTTTAAAAATAGCAGCCACTCTAGGCAGTGGGTGGCACACCCTCCGAGAGTAGTTCTGCAGTGGGTCGGCTTCAATATAATGCGCCCGCCGTATTTATTTTCAAACCACTGGAACTTTCGGGAAATCTTCTATGGGTGTTAATTTTACTAATTATAACACTCCCGATCGCTCCGCAGATATAATTAGAGAAAGAAAATTTTGCTGGCTCGGGCTATTTTTTTTAAAGCGCGGCCAAATGCCGCCAACGCAAAAGTTTGTTCTACTCAAAAGTACTGTGGATCGGTCCATAGAGTGTTATTTTTTTAAAGCATGGCCTGGGCCGGGTGCATTAAATAGAAATCTCTTCTGCGGGGCAGCAGACGCGAAGACATACTGCGGTGGAAAACAGTATGGACATGGGTACAAAGAAAAGCAATTATTAGTGTGATAATTATTACAATGAAATCCTATTTATTAGATAGTAACAGCGAACCCCAGCGGGTTAGGGGGTCTAGAATATACCCGTTGTAAGGAATGCCTGTCGTAAGACGCGACTAAAATCCACCGGCCTAGAAGGTTGATTATGGCCAGAAAAAATCGTTCGCACGATAGTCGGGCTAGTGTCAGAAGGGACTAGTACCCGAGCGTACCGGATTTATCCGGCAAAGGACTGTCACATCCCCTACACTCCCCAAAACCTTCGGGGAGTATCTTGGTGGCTACAACAACAACAACATGAAGTTAATTGTATTGCAGATAAATACATATGTGCATATATCTCCACAGTTTTCAGGCAGAATTGTAACTCCATTAGCATTTATATAGAACAAACAGTGTCGATTTATTGTAAAAGAGAGTTCCGGATGCATTTCCGAACTTCAAAAAACGTTTTTGCGAGCCTATGCGAACGATTTTTAGATTGAGGAGGTTATCGCGAGGTGACAAAAGACTGACCAAAACCAATCAAAAGAAATTAAATAAGAAAAAAACTATGTTTTATTTTATTATTTTTATGTTATATGTACATATATACATAATTAGCAGCAATAATTTCCACCAATTTTATTATCATTTTAATTTTAATCCTTTTTATCCTTTGAATTTGGGGCTTGTGAATGTAAATAAAAATCAGCTGTTTGCCAAAGCTGTTGAACTCTGCAAATTTTGTGTTCGTTTACCTCTTACGATATTTTTCTCTTGTGAGAGGATAGGTGACATTTTTCTCCAACACCTGGCTGTTGGAGGCTGCTGAGTAAATGCTGTTGGAGAAAGTACGCGAACAAAGCTATTATGACACCGCCAGTTATGCATGTTTATAGCAGTAATGAGGATTATTATTTGCAGATGAGCAGAAATCGTGTTAATTCGACGCTTGGTGAGCAACAAACATTTTTTCCATTAAGCATTTTTTGAACGCGCTGCTTAACCAGAGAGTAGATAAGAGAATAATAATTTCGATTGGTAAATTGGGAATTACCTGCTATATATGAGTAAGCAGTGAAAAAATATTTTTACATACATATGTACATATTTTTATATTAGCTGTGAAAGCTATGACCAGTGGGGATCACTAAGAGATAATATATTCATACATTAATATACATATTTAACGCTGTAGTATTGCTTTCGCTGCTCTTTATTGGGGATTTTTTATTTGTTAAATACAATGAAATATATAGTAATTAATATAAAAACAAGTAAGGAAGCCTAAGTTCGAGTGGAATCGAACATTAGATACTCAGCTGTATGCTTTCATTGTTTATTTGCGTTTGTTCGATATAGGGTGTATTTTATATGAAACGAGTGCTGCATAAACAGGGCGCAGCCACGCCCATTTTTAAAATTTGTATCAATCATCCAAATAAGCATATAAATATTATTGTTAGTGCAAAATTGCATCCCTCTATGACTTTTAGTTGCAAAGACCTCACGTTACAAATTCCAAAAGGGTTTTCCAGAAATATCTTTGTTAAAAAGTAGGCGTGGTCATAAACCGATTTCAATACATTTTTGCGTGTCTATTAACACATGTTATAAAAGTGCATAAACCAAGTTTCGTCATAATATCTCAGTTATTTGTCGAGTAATAGGCTCGTATATTCCTTTGTCTAAAAAGAGGCGGTGCCACGCCCATTTTATAAACTTTTTTTATTTTTTGTTTCCGGTCTATTGTAGAACTCATGTCACAAAATTTCAATGAATTATCTTTATATTTCACAGAGATATCGCTAAAAATGATTTTATTAGGTCACTTTATAATACCCATATATAAAAGTGGGCGTGGTCGTCAAACCGATTTTGGTAATTTTTCGTCCACACATTTGGCTAAGTAAATATAGCACGCGTACCAAATTTCATCGATATATCTTTAACGGTTTCTGAGTTATGACATATAAAACTTTCAATATTTGCCCCTTAATAAGTGGGCGTGGCACCGCCCATTTGCCAAAATTTTTATACTTTTTGTTTTATGTCCGTAGTTGGAGTCCTGCCACAAAATTTCAGTGACAGATCTTTATATTTGACAGAGATATCGCTTAAAATGTTTTTATTAGGTCACTTTATAATACCCATATATAAAAGTGGGCGTGGCCGTCAACCGATTTTGATAATTTTTCGCCAAAACATTTGTCTAAGCAAGCAAAGTAGGCATACCAAATTTCATCGATATATCTTCAACGGTTTCTGAGTTATGACATATAAAACTTTCAATGTTTGACCCTTAATAAGTGGGCGTGGCACCGCCCATTTTCCAAAACTTCATCAAATTTCTTCATAAGGGCCTGAGCTCAATACGTGGGTAAAATTTTATCACTCTAGCTATATTAGTGGCTGAGATACCAAATTTCCGATTTTTTCTATATAGGAAAAGTGGGCGTGGTCATGGTCCGATTTCGCCCATTTTCAATACCAACCGTCCCAGTCTCGATACCAACTTGCATTTCAAATTTCATCAAAATATCTCAATTTTTACGCGAGTTATCGTGCGTACGGACGGACGGACGGACGGACGAACGGACGGACGGACGGACGGACATGGCTCAATCGATTTCTCTTTTCACCCTGATCATTTTGATATATATAAGTCCATATCTATCTCGATTATTTCATTATGTTACAATCCACCGTTATGAAATCAAAATTATAATACTCTGTGTACTAGTACAGCTGAGTATAATAACAATTTATTTAATTTCTAATTAGTATGTGCATATACAAAATTATAATAAACTAATTATCACTTAAATTATATCACTAATCCACTCCAAGTAAGAACTAACAAGTGTATAAACTCCTGGTATATTAGACATGCCGCATTTTGTAGGACCAAAAGCCACAATGCCCAATAGTGTATGACGTCCATTTGAATTTAACAAACCGGATGTGCCCTCATCCATTAATGGTCCACCGCTATCGCCTGCAAAAACAATATTTTAACAAGAAAATGAAATTCTAGATGCTACCATTTCAAATTCAATTACACCTCACTCACCAGGGCACACATCATTCATAGGACCGCCTTGCGCGCATAATTGTGATGGCGTAATAATGATCACATCTTCAAAATTCTCACTGTATTTAGCATAGGTGATTGCACACTCAGTTGAATTAACTATCGGCAAACTGAGATAGCGTACTGTGGGGTTGCTACCTTGATTATGATCTGAAATTTATTTGTTTTTTGTGTTTGATCAAATTGAAATTTTTGAGTCAAAAGGAAAAATATGTGTAAATAAAAAAGAGACATTAAAAAAATCAAATACATAAATACATACATACATATATTAAAAACCACAAATTAAAGTAAAAAATAATAAGTGCTGCTAAATTTTTTTTTTAAACAAAGCAAACTCGTCTTGCAGCTTATAAACGTAAATAAGTTAACCTTCAACATCCGTTGTCCAGCCGAGCGCAATACCGGTGCTGCCAATCAACTCATCTCGCACAGAAGCATTTAGCTGCGCAGGTAAACAAATTGGAGTAAACTCTATACACATGAACACAAAAAATAAAAGTAAAAATTAAATAAAAACTGCAACGCAAAATAGTGACTAATGGGCTTAACTAACCATTCGCTTTACCAACAATTTTCAACAATGCAATATCATTAGAATACTTAGGCTGGTCATAATTCGGGTGTACGCGCATCTCTGCAATTTGATAGGTACGAGCAGCAATCTTGCAATCAGCATTAGCATTGGTAGTGCAATTTGGTGCAATGCCACCGATGCGTACATGAGAGCTAAACAAATGAATGTTGCAATCAAGATGAGAGAGTTGAAAGGAATTAAAAATATACATATACCCACAGTTGTAGATTTTTTGCCAAATTTATAACGCAATGCGCCGCAGTGAGAATATAAGATTCACTCACGACCGAGCCCGAACAACGATAACTGATAACATTATTAGCTGAAAAATAGAAAGAAAAAAAATAAGAGAAATTATAAAAATAATACCAAATATGTAAACAAAGAAAATAAAAATTTATACTGCTAATTAGTAGAAGCATCTTAGTGATAAGGTTGAACAGTTTGAGATCACGTTTTTACACTCTTCAAGTGCTAAGTTAAAGTTTAGTCCAGGGATCGGCTTTCTTATATACTTTGTGAACGTAAGACTGTATTCCTCTTCCTGCCTGATCATGATTGGTCATTGTGAAAGCACGAAGCGCTTCCGTGCAAAAATGTACTAACTAAGTCTAAAAACTGTGTGTTTGCAGGGGAAGCTCTCCAAAGTTTAAGTTCGATATTAAACTTCAGTTGTATGCCAAGTATATCTTCGCTTGTAACTTCTATTTGAATTGCATGGTCAAGAGCAAAACTTGATATCATTTATGTAAGTTAAGACACGCTGTATATAAAACCGTAAGAAAAACTAAAAACTTGGTATGTTGCTTTTCATGGCAGCCTCTCAATGATTTTATTCTATAAAAATTTCAAATTGCATTATAGTTACACTTTTGCTTATAACTTTGGATTGGATTGTTCGGTAGATAACAAATTTTTACAGCATCCAAATTAAGATATTTAATGCTTGAAAATCCAAAAAACGGCAAAACTTACTAAGTTAAATTAGTACGGTATTAGGTGTACTCGCGTACTTTTTCCAGCAGCTTTTCTCTGTTTGCCTCTATCACTCTCTATCTCGCCAAATATCATTCTTCCTCTCACAAGAGAAAAATATCCAAAAAAGTAAAAAAATGCAAATCTATTCAAATCTTGCAGGAAAGATGAACAGCTGATCAAATTAAAATTATGGGAATTAACAAAATATATACAAATCCTATATTTACAAAAATTTATACGAAATTTGTATTACTTTAGCTTAGTTTCAGCTGTAGATTATGCCTGCATTGTATTTTACTAATAAAGAAACATGTATGTATGTATATAAATGCGGAGCTGCGGCTGCCTGCTGGCATTGCATATTGACATACATACATGCATACATATAAGTTAGCAGAGGGTAACCGACGGACTTCCTACATTGTCCTACATTAAGCAACAAACATACAATGCTGCTGTTATCATCCGACATTTAGCTCAAGTACAGATGCAGACATAATCAAATGTTATTTATTTACATCTTTCATAATTAATTCGTCCATATTTAACTTTTTTAATTTTGAATTTCAATTTTGCAATTTTCGCAAATTACAAACATATGTTTTTTCATCAGCTGTTTTGCTGCTGGACAAATTTTTTTTTTTTTTTTTTTTTTAGCATCCAATATATTTTGCCAACTGTATAAATAAAATACATCCAACAATTTTGTGGTTCGTTAAAAGTAATTAGTAATTAATAATGACTTAATAAACATGGTGGGCATGTATGGATTGCTCTCAGTAGCGCATCCATTTATTATAGTGCATCAGCAAAGATCTGTAAATGATTTTCTTTTGAGGCGTACGAAATTGGTTGGTCTTGCCGTCAGGGCTAGAACGAGTGGGTTGGGGTGAGCTAATATTCTCATTTTGTATGATGCAGCATACTTTCTGATTTCTTGAGATATAGTAGGTATCTTTAGGTCACGATGTAGTTGGTCGTTCGTGACGTAGTAGGGCGCATTTACAATCATTCTAATGGTTTTCGATTGGAATCTTTGGAGAATCTCAATATTTGAGTTTGCTGCGGTTCCCCATAGCTGTATGCCATAGGTCCAGATGGGTTTTAAGATAGCTGAGTAGAGCAGGAGTTTGTTGTCGATTGATAGTTGGGAGTTTCGATTCATGAGCCAATAAAGATTTCTCAGTTTTATACCAAGAGCTTTTCGTTTGGTGAATATGTGGGTTCTCCATGTTAGTTTTCTGTCGAGATGCATACCCAGGTACTTTGTTACGTCACTTTGCGGTATATCAATGCCATTGAGTTTTACGGGTGGGCAAGTGTTGCGTCTAGTGGTAAACGTCACTTGAACAGATTTTGATTCATTTGACTTTATCCGCCAGTCTTTCAGCCAATGGGTAATTTTATTTAAACTTCTTTGAAGCTTGAGTGAGGCGACGTTAGGGTTGAGGTCTGAAGCCAGTACAGCAGTGTCATCGGCAAAAGTGCCGATAGTGACTCCTTCTGCTATTGGGAGGTCGTATGTGTAAAGTAGGTACAGTATTGGGCCCATTACACTACCTTGCGGGACGCCTGCTAAGCTCTCGTAAAGCTCAGACTGCTCTGCTCCTTCTTTGACGAAAAAGTAACGATTTTTTAGATAAGATTGTATAAATAGAAAGTAGCTTGTAGGGAGAGTATTTTTTATTTTATAGAGCAGGCCGTCGTGCCATACGCGATCAAAAGCTTGGGATATATCTAGAAAGGCAGCTGTACAGTATTTTTTTTGCTCAAAGGCAGAGTAGATTTTCTCGGTAAGTCTATGTACTTGTTCAATTGTTCCGTGTCCTCTTCTGAAGCCAAATTGGTGATTAGGTATAATGTTACGCTCTTCTATTTTGGGTAGGAGTCTTTTAAGGAAGAGAACTTCCAAGACTTTTGAGACAATGGGCAGCAGACTAATGGGTCTGTAAGACGCTGCCGTATCAGGGGGCTTTCCTGGTTTCAGAATCATTTTCATCTGAGCGACTTTCCATTGAGGGGGTATGAATGCAGTTATTAGTACTGCATTAAAAAGTTGGGTGAGAAATTTTATGCCTTCGTAAGGTAAGTGTTTTAGTACATTGCCATTAATAATATCGTACCCAGGAGCTTTCTTTGGGTTGAGCATCGCTATTACGGTTTTTACCTCCGATATTGCGAATCGTTTTATGGGGAGGTCCATTTGATAGGGATGACTCAGAGTATTTTTCACTTCTGTTGTTGTGCTTAGTGGGGGTTCAATATCATGTGGGGTGAATACTGATTTTAGGTGGCGTGCAAAAGTATTTGCTTTCTCTGCGTCACTTTTCGCCCATTCGTTATTTTCCATTCGTATTGGAGAATTGTAGAAAATCGGCCTTTTTAGCTTACTAGCAGCTTTCCAAAGGGAGTAATCAGTTGCAGCTGTTGCATCAATATTACTGAGATATTGTTGAACTTGTCTGTTGTGTTCAATTTTGAGGATGTTTTTGAGTTCTTTGGTGAGAGCATTCAATCTTTTCTTGTCGTCGGGGTGACGGGTTTGTTGCCATTTTTTCCTTGCGAGTCGTTTTTCTTTGAGCTTAGCTTGTATGTTGTGGGTAACGCTTGTCCTTTTTTGTCTGATGAGGGTGGGAGTTGATTTCCATGCAGCTTGTTGGATGCAGCTGTTAAAATGTTCGACTGCTGCCTCTATATCTTCAGCAGATTTCAGGGCTAATTTGAAGTCAAGATTAGACGTGATGATGTGTCGGAAGTATTCCCAATCAGTCTTCCGATTGTAAAGGCTGCATTGTTCCGCTGCCGGTGTAAAATTTTTATCAATTGTTACCAGGATTGGAGAGTGGTCGGAAGACAATTCAAAGCACGATTTGCAATTTATATCTGAAGAATTCACGCCTTTCACCACGCAGAAATCGATTAAGTCGGGTATTTTATTTTTATCTGTTGGCCAATAAGTGGGAGTTCCAGTAGAGAATGGAGTTAAACTGAGATTGCTAATAGCATTATATAGTTGTCTTCCTTTAGGGGTAATGAGACGAGAGCCCCAGAACGTGTGTTTGGCATTGTAATCGCCCCCAGCTAGAAATCGATTTCCAAGAGTTTTGAAGAAATTTTCATATTCTGCAGTGCTGATAGAGTGCCTCGGCGGGCTATAGATAGCAGAGAGTGTAAGCTGGCCGCTCGGGTCTTCAATGACAATATTTGTGGCTTGTATAGCATTTGTACGGAATGAATTTGTGCTGTAATGTTTAATACTTTTCCGTATCAAGATACCTGAGCCTCCATGAGCGTTGTTACTGGGGTGTTTTGTGTGGTAAAACTTGTAGTTGGGTACTTCAAAGTAGCTTTTGTCAGTAAAGTGGGTCTCAGATATGAGGAGTATATCTATATTGTGGGTCTGAAGTAAAGTTTTAACTTCAAGTAAGTGTTTGGATAGGCCATTGGCATTCCAAATGATAATTTTCAACGGGTTGAAGATGCACAGTTTTTAGTCGTGAGGGTGACGAGGAGGCTCATCATTGATGTCATTTGTTGCATGACTTGTTTCAGTAAGTCTATCATTTCTCGCATTTCGTTAGTGTTTTGCGTTGGGGTGTGGGTTTCATTACTATTTGGAATGGCATTATTAGGGTTCGAGCGGGGTGTTACGCCTTTCTTTGCTGCTTGAGCATATGTGGCTGGGTATTGGTCAATTTCAATTGGGGTTTCAATCTGCATTGGGGTTTGAATTGGCTGTTGTGGTTTCTCTTGGGGCTGTGCAGGAGCTTTTTTCCTCAGAGTTGGGTATTTGGCGCTTTGGATGTTTTTGTATACCATACAGCCTTTATAATTTGCTGGATGGTTGCCTTCACATAGAGCGCATTTGACATCTTCAGATCTTGTCTTTCGCTTGCAATCAGCGGAGAGGTGGTTTCCAGCACATTTTATACATACTGATTTTCGACGACAGTAGGACTTTGTGTGGCCATATTGCTGACAGTTGGCGCATTGCGGTATTTCACGCTTCGGGTGTGGGGGCTCGAAAGCAATTCTTGAGTGCAGGAGACTTTTAATTTGATATATCTCCTTGTTATTGGAGGCGGGTTTGAGTTCAATGATAAACATTGGGAGAGGATTTTTTGTGACTCTGTGTTTTATGTTCCAAATGTTTGTGACTGAGTGACCGAGATCTTTTAGAGAATCCACAATTTCTTTTGTGTCTATTGAGGAGTGCATGTTTCTGAGAACAACTCTGAAGGTACGTTCTTGTTTTGTTTTATAAGTGTGGAACTCTGTGCCCTTCTGTTCCAGTTGTGACACTATGGTTTTGTAAGCATCCAGGGATGATGCTTGTACTTTTACTTGATCCTTGCCTGTGAGCTTTAGATCATAGGAGTTTGGAGCAACTTCTTGTAGTAAACTCATTAGGGGGGGAATGTTTAGAACTTTGTCTATAAATATTGGCGGCGGCTTGGGTATTTTTTCAGTTGGTTGGTTAGTTTCCTCAACTTCAAGGGAGGCAAATCTGTTTTCGTTTTCATTTTCATTTGGTTGGCGGCTTCCAAGCCAGTAATAATTATCAAGTTTAGCCTGTTTTTTAGAGGCAGTATTTTTACTTGGGCTTTCGCGTTGGCGTTTGGGATTGACGATCTTCCATTGGTCGGTTGGGGTAGCAGTTGTCAAGTTTCCTGCAGTTTGGGGTTTCTGGGCTTGTTGTTGTTGGGCATAGAGAATTTCCAGTTGCCTTTGGAGGGTTTCGATCTGCTGTTGTACGTTTGGTACGTTGGTACTAGGCAGGCGGGATGGGGTTAGATGTTGGGACATTTGTTGGGGTGTACCTATGGATCTCGGTGTTTGGTGCTGTAGTTGCACTTGGGCTTGTTGGGCATCTCGCACTTCGACTTGTTGGGAACCTCCTACTTTAGGAGGAGTATGGTTGGGGGGCATCTCGCTGGTGCAAACGAATATTTTAGTCTATATTCATTTGCACCCGGCTGCGCTTGTAATATGTACAACTTTTTATGATTGTAATACAATGTGGTTGCAGCTTTTTACAGCTCTGATACTTATGTATAAACATTACACGAATGGTTTGTGTCCACACTAATTCACCACTTAGTGGTGAAAAAGAGGTTTGTGGTGGAGTTTTGTGTGTGGGAGCTTTTGCTATTGTGCGATCAATGCAACAACAATATGCACAATCACTCAGCAATAACACTTAATTTACGCTTTAGAGTTTAAATAAAGCAGTTTTATATTAATTTGATAGCACACTAAATCGCGACACTTTTTCCGACACTTTTTCACAATATTATTGAGTTAAATTGATCAATTATATATTTTTTTTTAGCACAAAAGTACGGAGGAAAAAATTTTTGACAACTTCACAGCGCGACCAGTGTGACCAGAAACTGGACAAATGTGATGGAAAAAATTTGTCCTGCAGAATTTTGCAGCCTCTCACAAAAATAAACGTCACTTTGCTCTCTCATTTCCATCACTTCTGCAATTTTTTTGCGTAAAAAAATGGAAAAAGCGGATATTTGTTGCAAAATTGTAATAAATTGCAACAAATTTCTGTACGCGAATACAACTATTATATATGCTAGTGTCTAGCACGAAATTACTATTTTTAATTTAAATTTTGTATTGTTTGGAAGCTTCGACATGCACGAAGTACTATTGAGACACGAAAAAAAATATATATTTAATCACTATTTTTAATATATTTTAATGGCTTTTAATTATCCTTCATTTTAGGCATAGCAACAAAAACAAACAACATGGCCGATACTACAGAAATAGTTGAAGCGGATGGCGATAAACGAACATTTATGTCTAAACTATCAAGATCCATATCGATGCTTGCCACCAGAGAAGGCCGCTTTCATATGACCGAAAGCAATTGGTCGTTACTGAAATGTACGCTTGTCTTTCTCTTCGGAGTTGCTTTGACCAAAAAAATGCAAAAAGTGGTCAATGAGATTATGTAACATTTTTCTAAATGAAGAAAAGATTTATATGCAATGAAATCATATCAATGTACATATGTATGAGTAAACAACGTGGAAGTTGATTTCATATTGCACAAATTTAATTTTTTATAAAAACCTTTGGCTTATTAAATGCATTATTTTGTTATTTTTCGATTTATATTTTTTTATAAAATATAAGGTCCGTTTATTATTGGCTAGTTATGAATAGTTAGCCAAGTTTCGGCTGGAAAATCGTTTCTTGAGTCAAAAAAATAGCAGAAGAGAGCCATTGACAACTCCAAATTTCAGCTAGTAAAATTTTCCCTAGCTGAAACATGTTTGTATCATGAGCTGAAATTAGGTCCGTTCGGCGGCTGCAAATTGCAGCAATTTGCAAATAAAGAAAAATATGTCTTGCTCTCCGGAAGAGAGAAACTTATGCAATTTTACTGGCATTTCAACGAACAGAAGTTTGTCGAAATTTGCAGCAAATCAGCTGTTTGTCTTTATTCACAAGTGCATAACAAAATTAAAATTTTACGAAATGAAATCGAAGGGAAAGCGGGTCGGCTTTCCATTATTCCAGCACGCCACGAGAAAAATGACTTATACATGGGTGTAGAGGAGCTATCACAGATCTCAAAACTGAAAACCAAACTTGCCGGAGGCTTATAGTTCCCGAGATATTCCTTCTTAAAGTTGTGAAAATACTACGCAGGACATCACCGTGGCGGTAGCCACGGTTGGGGCACACGTCCGGACGGATGGCGTAGTCCAGGGTTATTTTTTATAAGCGCGGCCGAAGGCCGCCAACGCAGAAAAGTATTCTTTTGCGAAATTTTCGCTAAACTGCATGTGTGGTGAAATTTGTATGGGAACTTTAACAGCAAATATCTCGGGAACTATAGGCCTCCGGTAGGTGGGGTCTTCAGTTTTGTAATCTGGGGGCCCCCTCTACCCTCCTAAAAAAACATTTTTTTCTAGCCGTGGGGGGCTCGTCTAAAATTTTACCTATCTCCGGCAAGGTTGGTTTTCAGATTTGGGATCTGTGATAGCTCCTCTACACCCATGTATAAGTCATTTTTCTCGTGGCGTGCTGGAACAATGGAAAAATTTCACGGTGAAAGATAAATGTGCAGTGTCCTATGTTCTACACAAAAGCACTGTGGATTGGTGCAGGAATAAATCCAGAAAAGGAATTCTGCCGGCTGAGGGTTATCTTTTTAACGTGCGGCCCAAGGCCGTCAACGCAAAAAGGTATTTCCTCGGTAATAGTGCGCAGTTTTGGTGTTTTGTTTGGCGGATTTTACAACTTTACCAACAAATATCTCATAAACTATAAGTTTCCGGCAGGTTTTTATTTCTGTTATAACATCTGTGAAAAAGTTATTTTTTCGAGGCGTGCGACATTAATGGACAATTTTCCCATTTGAGTAGTATACAACTTCCTATTTGCGATTCAACAACGCAGAATCCCGAGAGTGCAGACGATGATCCCACTGCGCGGTCATTAACACGTTTCCTTTTAGCTGGTACCTTATTAAACAAATTAAATCATTTAAATAAACTTTATAAATTAAAATAATATAATTTTCTCACTTCATTTTCTATTGAATCAAATATATTCCTGATTTTCATAGTTTTTTGACTTGAAATCACTTTCGAATTTTTTTTAAATTGTAACCATATGATCGCAAATCATATGTTTTTTCAGTCTACTGAACTTTGCAACGACAAATTTCGTCAGTAAAACTTTGCAGCTTTCTTCTTCTTTGAACTGTCAAAATTGCGCTCTCTTCTGCAAATTTTGAATGAGTTTATGCCTCAAAAAACGCGAATTTGCAGTTTTTTCTGCAATTTGCAGCAATTTGCTGCCGCCGAACGGTCCTATTATTTGCTGCCAAAGTAAGAAACAGCTGTTGAAATAATAAACAAACGAATACTTTTTATTTTATAACTTTTGAAATTTTCTGAATTTTTGAAATAGAAATAAAGAAAATTAAATGTTTTTTTAGAAAAAATAACCATTAACATTCAAAAGTAGCATTGAAATTACTAATCGCTAATTTTTACCATTATTCCGTTTCTTGATTTTCTGTTCGTTTCGCTCTTTATGAGCGCAATTCTTTCCGTTTTGCTCACTTGACAGCTAGCTGCTAGTTTAATAAGAAACAAACCTATAGTTTTTCATTATTTGGGTAGGTACATGAGAACAATAATTTTCACTCACTTTTATTCATATAAGCTATACGCGCTATCCAGGGATATATGCGGTCGCCAGTCGACACATCCACTTCAGGCAAGCCACAATTATTTGAATTCTTTTTGGATTCTTCTTTTGGTATAGTTGTTGGTTTTCTGGTAGTTGTAGTTGTTGTAGTAGCTGCTGTCGTTGATGGATGCAAACGCTTATCATCCGGATATACGAATATACCATCATTTAAAGGTCCAAAAGTAGAATGCGAATGCGTATGATCATTGCCTATGCCAATGTGTTTATCATGATGATAATCATATTGTGGCACTACACGATGAGCATTATATGGATGAAAACCATGTGCACTAAAGTCATGTGGATAATTATGTGTTGGTGGTCGTGTTATAAGCTTTTTATAATATTCCTCGCCTTCCTCTTTGTTCTCATATACATTATCGTCATCATGGTTATGATGATGGAAAAACTTATCAGGACTATTGCCATTTTTCACATCATTATGATCATCATTATCATCACAGTATTCAACTGTTTCCTCATAAAAAGAATGTGGAAAATTGCCTTTCTCTGCTGGATCCTTAAAATCGAATATATCACTTTCATCGTAAATAACTTTCGCATCAATCTTATTTGATCTTTCGCCTACTGATGGCGATGAGCTTAATGCATGTGGCATTTCAAAATTAAAAGATAATTTTTTTTCATCATCATCATCACATGGCCAATGACTACGTCGTAGTGGTGCCCCAGCAGCGATGTCATCACTTTCCATTGCACGATGCGTCAGTTCTTTTATTTTGTGGTTAATGTGAGTTGGCGGACAGCAAACGAGCGGATCGAGACCGCCATAACCGCAGTTGGCATTTTGCACGATTTTGTTAATTGTTGCAGTTTCATGTGGTTGGTGATTCAAGAGTATGTGTGCAAGTGGTTGGCATTCTTTCAGTGGCATACAATTACATTTGGGCAGAGGATTGGTGTGTAAGACAATGCCATTGCTCGCTGGATCAGTGCGGAAATGCAACAAAATTAAATGCGTAAAAATAGTACTTTTATTATGGGAATACGAATATTAATGCGAATATTGATAGATATACAAATATATGTAGATACGAATGCGAGTGTGAATACGACACCGAATACGAATATGTAGATGCATATGAATACGGATACGAAAGCCAAAACGAATGCTAATTCGAATAAAAATTCAAATACGAATGTAAAACGATTACGATAACGAATATACGAGCTAGAACACGCATATTAATACAAGTACGGTATAGAGATATCGATTCCTTAAGCTTATCGCCAAACATTCAAACATAAATATAAAAAAAGACTATAAGTTGTTTTGTTGCCTTCAGTAAAAAAGCTGAACCCTTCTCCTATCTGAGAATAAGTATGCAGGCACGCGACGGTTTCTTTCTAGCAAAAAAAAAGGAAACCAAAGGCCTTTGCATTAATTAGTGTCACATTAAACCATTCTTTCGCATTTTAATGGCGTTCTTTTTGCTCCGTTTTTGTAGGAAATTATAATAATATAATTATGAAGAGTTTCTTATGCATTTTTTCTTTCAAATATATCTAGCTGCACTGGCTTCAGGTCAAAATAAAACGCAATTAATTTTGCAGATTGCCGATATATTTCGGTTGCTGAACTGCAACCGTCTTCAGGGCAAGACTATTGACAAAAATAAAAACAATTATAAAAACATATTGTTTACAAAAAACAAAATAAATACACTAACAAATAAAATTAAATTAAAAGAAGAAGAAGGTCGCAAACGACAACAACAAGTATATTTTCTTTCATTTACTGTACAATTTAGACGTATTTTAGCCAAACCAAAAGTCAGTGCAAAATGCATATATGTATGTATGTATTCAGAATTTTCGAATTATCACAGCTATTGTTATACATATATAAATTTTTTATAATTTCTTGAAATTTCATAGCTTTATTAAAAAAAGGTTTGTTCTTAACTTTCACACTATGGAAATGAATGATTGATTGACCAGCGCATTTGCTACATTTTGCATTTATCAAGTTCGTGTTCACAGTCTTTCGTATTTTGCTCGCATACACAACGCTCTCTAAATAAATCATAAAAATAATCACGATATTTTCATAAATGTTCAGTAAAGGCAAAAACCCCATACAAACGACGTTACAGTATAACGGCAATCTTCCTATCTGCCACTGTGATGTAAAGCAACCCGATTAAAAAAAAATAGAGCGATGACTGTTTTGGATTTAAATATGTATGTATGTATATAATATATGCGCATATGTATTTAAGACTTAAATTTTAAGTACATATCATGATGCATCATGCATCAAAGTCAAGGCTAATGTGTGTGAATCTTTATCATGCACATATCTACATAAATGAATTATTTTTTATTTGTAAGTATGAGCAGTATATGTATGTATGTAGGTATGTATCTGTAATAATATCTATATAAATCTATATATATTTATAGTTACGTTCAAGCGTTTGCAGACTTCGAAATAATGTACATACATACATATGAATTTGAATAATACCGTTGTTAACTCAGTTTCAATAATTTGATGAGTAATTTTGTTATATTAAATGCAACCAAAAATCATCTAGTAATTAAACATTTATTAGTTAGGAAGTACTGTACACAGCGGTAGTGCGACCTATTCTCTTCTATGCAGTCACCATATGGTGGCCAGCACTGGAACTCGAAACCAATAAGAGCAAATTAACTAGAGTGCAGCGAATGGCTTCCATGCTTATTAGTGGAGCTCTTCCCTCCACCCCAACTAAAGCTCTCGAAACCATCCTATTTCTTCTCCCCACGGCTATACAGGGGAAACTCATTGCCAGCTGCAACGCGGCAAGGCTCAATGCAACCGAACCCTGGAGGGACAGCAGATTCGGGCACGCTCAAATTCTTAGTAACGTCCCTGCCAATTTTCTAAAGCTGGACTATGCAATACCAGCCTTTTGTTGGGATAACAAATTCTCCACAAGAATCCCGGAGAGGAGCGAGTGGAAGAACTTAGGGGATCCCGACCCTAATACACTGCACCTTTACACGGACGGCTCTAAATTGAACAATAGAGTTGGAAGTGGGTTTTTCTGCGAAAAGCTTCATCTGAAAGTAAGTTTGCGCCTACCTGATCACTGCAGCGTCTATCAGGCTGAGCTCATAGCCATATGGGAAGCAGCTCGTCGCCTGACAGATCTGCCAGACATAAATTCTATCAAAATCTTCTCTGACAGCCAAGCTGCCATAAAATCCTTACAGAGTAACAATACTACATCTATAGTTGCAATGAAATGTAGGGAGTCTTTGAACAAACTAGCCGAAAGGTGCGACCTGAACGTCATTTGGGTTCCAGGCCATAGCAACGTTCGGGGCAGCTGCATAGCAGATGAGTTAGCAAGGGAAGGCACAAGCTTGCAGGATATCACATCTGCGACATGGGTTGGCCCCCCGCTTAACTCATGCAAGCATTGGTTGAGATCTCGCTCCATTGAACAGGCTAACGCTAGATGGGCCAAGGAGTCAACTTGTGTGATTTCTAGGCAAATCTGGCCTAGACTGGATGAGGCTAGGTCTGTATCGGTGCTGCATCTGAATCGGCTCTCTATAGGTCCGCTGGTGGGACTTCTAACAGGCCATTGTCTTATGGGCACTCACGCCTCTCGCATGGGCCTATATAAAAACGACTTCTGCCGCAGCTGTAGGGACGTGGAGGAAATAGAGAGTGTTGAG
Source organism: Urophora cardui (assembly GCA_960531455.1). Classification (NCBI taxonomy): domain Eukaryota; kingdom Metazoa; phylum Arthropoda; class Insecta; order Diptera; family Tephritidae; genus Urophora; species Urophora cardui. The sequence goes on along the minus strand of OY482672.1, from coordinate 21,220,424 downwards.
CACTATCTATGCCACTGCCCCGCACTGTCGCTATCCAGGTACCGCTTCCTCCATAAACACTTTTTCGAGTGCCTGGCGGAGATGGAAAATGCAAGGACACTAAATTTTCTGCGCTTCATGAAACAAACGCGCTGGTTTAGCTTCACGGGCATCTAATCTTATCATACTTTTGAATCTAATTTTTCCGGAAAGGTTTGTAAATAGGGATAAGGAAGCTAGGGCTCCCGTGTGGTATCACAATGGGCCACCTCGGCCTAAGTGTGTGCCCGCTTTCATGAATTGCGCAGACAGCCACCTCAACCTAACCTAACCTAACCTAGGAAGTTGGATGATTTACCAAAAATAATAATAATAATAATTTTATCTTACGTTTAACTAAATTTATCTACAGTGTATAAAATTTCAACAACAAACTCACTTCTTGAAAAGGCAGTTAAAAGTATTAGCACACAACTCCAGCTATTCATTTTTATTTATGTTGGTTTTGCTGGAGGACTTTATACATATATGTATGTATATGGGTATGTTCAGGAACGCAGCATCAAACGCAACATCGGCAGTAATTATTTTTTTGATGATTGTGATGAGCGACGCTTCATGCAAAATTTACGTTTATGAACGCTCTGCTTGTACTACAAAATCAGGTTGCGCTTCAAACTGAGTTTCTGAACAAAGCCTATTTTTACTGCATATAATTCGCGATAATTTGCTCCGAATAGTAAATATGTAGATATACGCACAAAAGACGGTTAGTTCCAACACTCAGCTCTACGAGTTAATTAATAGCATATTAAATGCACTTCACATTACAAACAATATATTCTTTATTCCTATTATATGTATATTATTCCTATTTATTTAAAATATTTGTTTTTAAATTTTAATTTATTTTTGTGGTCTTTTAGTTTTTCTTTTATTTAATCACAAAGTAAAACCTTACAATTTCTCGAATCAGTTTACATACAAAATTTAACAACCAACACGTTACGGTGTTAGTTCGATATTGAACTAATTTAAAACTTGCATATAATATTAACCTGTGCCTAAAGACAGGAAATACATACGAAATATGTATGAAATAAGCAGAATTGAAAAACCACATAGTAAATAAAAAAAAATATATATCGCTGCGCAACAAGAACACGTATCCAACGTCTGTGTGTTCACTCCGACTGTGTTTTAATAAAGAATAACCCCAATTTGTTTAACCTTAAAAGATGACCGGTGATTTTGGCGCAACAATAAAAAACGAGGCTATGTATTCGATGAGCACAGAAGAACTTTTGTCGTGCAAAGACAGTGCAATGCTAACTTTAAAGTTCGGCACACTATATACATATGTACAAAAGCAATAGCGATTAGTATTATATCCGTTTAGCATTATATATATGTAATAATATAATAAAAATATATATGTGTGCAGCTTTTTGTGATCTAGCAAAGACGCCAAAAGGCCAAAGCAAACATTAGTAAACATATGTACATACATACATGCAAAATATACATACGTTTGTATGCAAATGCAGTATATGGAAATTTTACTTACCAGCAGCAGCAACAGCACTGCGGCGTGACTCAACAAGCAAAATTGATTCAAAAGTTAAAAATTGGATTTTATTATATGCACTCACAGTTAATTCCGTATGTAGTATATGAAATAAGGTATTCTTAAATTAAGTTCTTAAAACTATGATTAATATGTATGTATGTAAGTGGAATTGGTATGTTTTTTTTTGCAACACAATGCAAAATGGAATGTTTTGAGTTACAATTTAAATACATATATATTTCTTTAATTTCGATTTGAGATATTTTTCTTTACGTTACCAAGCATACATCACATGCATTGTCTGCTGCTTAGTTATGATGATGCCTCATTAGAGTGTAATGTTACCAACTGCCTCACTTTTGGTATCTTCGCTTTTTCTTTCCTCCATAACGATAACGGTTTGTGTTGTTCAAAGTATAATCGAAGTCAATTAGTCCATTTGTAGAAGTGTTATACGAATGGTAGTGGGTATGTAATACAGGTGTATGTACATAAGAATGTATGTACAGTTAAGGACAATAGTATTCGTATAGTAAACTTTTTAGTTTTTGTTATTTTCAATATACATATGTACATATTATATGTACGCCTGTATGTACATACACCAATAACTTATTAGAAATAAGTGATTAAGTCGACTGTATATTTCTGCTGCTGTCAACTCTAATTGATGTTTTTATACTATACTAAAGATGCCCTTTGCTGCATTTACTTCTTTATCAACGGAGCATTTTGTTTTTCATTTCTTGCTTTCTTCATTTTTTCATGCGACAGTTGCACTGTTCGTTACATTACAATCATCCTCCATATTATTATCCCCTAATACGTTTTGAGTTTGCATTTCAACTTGTTCAGCAGGTTCCAAACGTAGTTGCGTATCAATAAAAGAGTTTACTTGAATCGTGGCAGCTGTTGCGGTTGCATCTGTGAGCTCATTTGTTGTGTGTGTATGGATTATAGTATTATTATGTTCTGCATTGTCCGATGTGACGGCTGCAGTATTGTCATCAACCGGTGTTTCATTGTGCAATGCTGCAACTATTTGCCTATCTAAATCACTGCTTTGTTCTTGCGCAGCTTCAGCGAATACATTTTCAGCAATAGGTTTAATATTTTCATTTCCCCTCTCCAATTCACTTTCAATAGACGATGTCTCTATATCTGAACCATTACCATTGTAACCATTCGTTATGTTATTTACGTGCTCCCCGCCGTGCGTTTTTAGTTCTGTGCTAATCTTTTCGGCCACTTTTGAATCGATTTCCATAATTTTTTCCTGCAATTTGTGTTTGAATTCTAGAGGCCATTTTGTGTTCCATTCGCGGAATAGCTTGACCTGGTAACATGAAGGGGTATTTATTAGTAAAATTGCTACTTAAATTACATACATACATACTTACCCGACATTGAAATAAACTCATAGGCTTATTCTGGATGGCAGCATGGGAAATCGAGTTCACCAATCCATCCATGTGCACTTCATCGGAGTTTCCCTGTAGCAGATATTCCACCATCACCGGCACAAAATCGTCACGTTGCATCTCACTCCACTCGTGGAACCACTGTATGATGTAACGGAACTCACCGTCAATTGATAGATTGTTGTTGGACATTTTTTTACTTATAAAAAAGCCAAAATCTTAGATTTCAAATAAATATGTATGGATATGTACTAGGTACTTTAAATAGTAAGAAGCGGAATGTGGCTTAAATTGTTAGGCATTTGTTAAGTCTACTTTTTAAACATTTCTCTAGGATTTGTTGTTAGGTGCAGCTTCAACTATGTATATGCCGTTCTTTTGTCTTAAATTAAGACTCTTAATGCACCATAAACTTGTTCACTTCACGCCACAAATGCATATGTCTCTCATATTTCCCACAAAACCCATTTCAATGCAACTTTTCCAAACACGCACACTCACACCTGTGTACACATGGGAATGGGTGAGCGGTAGCTTTTATTTTTCCTCCGCAATCAAAATGCATGGGATGAAAAACCAGAATCTCTGTCTGCTATATGCATGTATGTATGTATGTACAAACATTCAAGTACCCTGCAAAAAAAGCGATCACTCCGGGATACATCCGGGACAACTCGCAAGGGAGCATGCGATTACTACCCATTTGTATCTCTTTATATGGGTTGAAGTGTTCTCTTTTGTTTGAGCATGTCCTATGAAGAGACTAATTGTACCCAGTTTGTACCCGAACGGGTAGCAAAAGCGCACAATTGTACCCGTTTTGTACCCGAACCGGTAGCAAATGCGACACATCCATTTGTGCGACTAATTGTACCCGTTTGATACCCTTTCGGGTACAATTCGTCTACAATTAGTATACATATGTACCCGTTCGGGTACAATTGGGAACAATTGTAGACTAATTGTACCCGAAAGAGAGCGCTCCCGGACAAATCTTTTTAGAGACTCGTCGCACACTTTTTTACAGGGTATTTATTTGTTCGTTGTACAAATGCTGTTGTTGTTATCTGTATGTGCCGTTGTGTTAATTTTTTTATCGGCTTTTGGAGCACATTTATTGTTTGCCACTATTTTGATTATTAACTTTTTCAGTTTTGTTATTCAATTTTTGTGGCTTCTTTTTGATTCCATAATTTATAATATAATTTTTATATAAAAGCTGTATTTTTATTGCAGGTTCAGCACTTTTGATTGTAAATAAAGAGCTGTCAAATTGTAAAACCCGGTTCATTGAGCCATGAATCCGGTTCATAGAATGCTTGTCAAGCAAAGAAATCTATGTTATTAGGGTGCTACAGGTGACTTAAAATTTGATTAGGGTATACAGCTAGTAAATTGTATATATGTATTTCTTTCTCTGGGGACTAGAATCCATATAAGATCGAAGAGCATTCGACAGCGCGAGATTTGCAATTGAGCGTTATAGTGCAATGACATACGAAACAAATCAACAATAAATCTGAAGAAATACACTTCGATTTCATTTAAGGGCCGTTTACTCAACATCTGATTAATTTAACCGCTGGTTAGTTTGACGTAAATTGTATGGTGAGCTGTCAAATAAATTGCTTAACCGGACAAAAATCTGTGGTTAAGTGCTTAACCGGAGCTTGAGTAAACGGCCCTAAGAATGTTTTTGGGCCGTATTACCCCCGATCTTTATGTGCTGCAAAACCCGGTATGTGGCATATGTTTTCTCCTAACAAGCCGGAGAGTTTTTTTGACTAGTCATTGCACAGCATGCTGTTGCTATTGTGTAATGTCGCCGAAGAAGAAAGTTCGACCATTGTAGGCTCTCAGAAGCTTAAAAAATTACATAATCTACGCAAAGAAGAAATAATACGTTAAAACGATTTTGGGTAATTCAATACAAGTGTCACAATTTGCTACTTAAAAAAATTTTGCGAAATGAGAAATAGCTGTCATACAAAAAAAAAATACAGTTATCAGCATGCTGGAGCTCGCTCCATCATGTTTGTGCATTTTGCGTCTTCATGTGCACATGCTGCATCTAGCATACCTCGTACCGGATTTTCAGGCACGTGAAGAATGCCGTTGGATGGAACAGATGCAGTACTACGTCATGATCCAATTAAAAGGTCATGTCAGTTCGCTGGCCGCCATATTTCTTTCGGTTTTAGAAAAAAGTATCAGGTCCTCATACGTCATTTCCTTTTGCAATTGGCACATCTGTTTGTTTGGTTGTTCGCGGCTTTATTGGTCCTGTGACGTAAGCAGTATTTGACATTTCCGCCTACTGGCATTACCGTCTCAATATATATACCGTGGTACTACGTTAGGGTGAAAACAGAATCGGAACGTAACGACACGACATTGCGACAACGACAGTACTTTGACGTAAAAATATCGGTGCGAAGCCAGCGACTGAAACATAATAAATGCGGCAACGACCGCCCCTACAGAAGGCTCGTTGCTGCCACATTACAGTTTTTCATTCACAGCTAAAAAGTTTTTGATTCAGATCGTAATTTTTTAATGTAAAATAATAAATTAAGTAATTAAATTTATTAATTGAATGCTTTAAACTGTTATTAAATGTGGTTGTGTATAAATTCTTCTGCTTATTTTGTAAAGTTTCGTTAGATTTATTGAGTTGTCAAAAATTCATATTTTATAATACAGTGGCAACTCATTTTCGGCTCGTCGTCGTCACCAAAATTAGAAATCGGCCTAAGTTGACGACAACGTAATTTTGTCGGTGAACGACGTCGTGCCGCGTCGTCTTTATTATAATTGCTTTTATAAGAATGCAATGTCGTGTCGTTACATTCCGATCCTGTTTTCACCCTTACTAGGCACGCCGTCAATTTCCTGTCAAAAATTTCCCATGCCCACACAATTTGAGGGAGTAACCGAAATTGAACGGCGTGCGTATGAAACAAACTCGGCTCCCAATCTTTGTTTTGCGTGACAGTTGAATACGAGAATTATGAAAGATTGTTTACAAAAAAATTTACACTTGCTTACGATATGGTGTGTGTTAGATACATATTCCACAAAATAAGATTTTCTCGGATTTTCTATAATTTTTAATTTCTTTATCGGTGTACGCACGCAAGTCAATTTCGGTTGAAAAATTTGCGTGCGTTAATTGGCGGCTTGGGTTTTTATTAGGTAGTGCTGATAGATCGTATATCGTTAGTTTGCTGCTGTAAATTGGCCGTTCGTCGACGGAATACAATTTTAGTATACATACACAATTTTAATCAGCTGTTCAACTCACTTAACCTTATATGGAAAGACCTTGCCCTGGAAAATATATAAATATACTTTGCAAGTCTCTGGCAACCCTGCCATCATATGTCACAAAATTTCCTTTTCTGGACGACATATTCTTTTTTAGCCATGGGTAATGGCGCAATTTTTTTGGCGCTGATACAATAACTCCAGCGCCACTCGTGGCGCCAACTCACGGTACTGGCGCAATAACACCTTTAGCGCAATTGTCATGGAATAATCGATAAATAACATTTTTTCGCTTGTTACTGTTCACCATCCCCGTTTTATTTCTTTTGGCGCAATTCTGCTTACATATACGAGGGCACAATTAATTAAAATTTTCATAATCATTTGGAAACATATTCCGTATATTTGTGAAAATATGCTGGAAATTAGAGTCACATAGATCACTATCAAGCATACATAATTGTGACGGTGTCATACGTATACATACACTATGGTGCTGTTATTGGCGTTGTGGTTGCGCCATTTTACACTAGCGCTATATTGGTGCTGGTGTTAGCGCACGAAATTGAGTCGGTTTTATATTACAAAATTGAGTTGGCGCAATATTGAGTTGGCGCTATAATGAGTTGGCGCATTTCCCAAATCGGAGTTAGCGCATTTCCCAAATCGGAGTTAGCGCAATAACGCCAGGGTTGGTGTTAGCGCAATTACGCCGCGCAGCGCAGTGTTACCCATGCCTATTCTTTTTTCATCTGAAAAAAATCTAGCTGCTAGCAGGTAAATTGCAGGTTTGGAATAATTTTTGCATAATTAAAAAGCAAGTACTATTTAATTATATTAATAACAAAAGTATTGCATAGTTTAGAAGAGAGAATATAAATTTCGCAAGTGTGGAATTATAGAAAACCAAGTCAAATAGTATAATACAGCGCCAACGCATTCACTTGCACGAGGAACACAAAAGTCCCTTCGCCCCCTTAGTAGAGTGTCGAAGTGCAGTTGCACCCACCGAAAGGTGATAAAGGAATTTGAACATTCAGTGAAGCAAAATTAAAGGAAACAAATAATTTTGATAGCAAATATGTCGGCGACACAAGTAGAAGTACAACAGAACAACGAAGAACAAAAATTAAGCGGAGGTAGTGCTGATGGGGAGGTGTCTAAAGCAGCAGGCGGCGCCAATGGCACCGAAACAACATCAACCACCCTCAAAAATGCATTGGGCGAGAATAATAACGATGGGGTGACGGTGGTGGGGACAACTGAAAAGGCAACTAAAATGGATACATTGATGGCAGCGGCGCAAGAAACAACATCAACTGCCAATAATGGTGTGGATGGGAAGACAGAAGAAGCTGAAAAATACAAAAATCAGGGAAATGATTTGTTGAAAAGTAAGTACCTACTAATTAAAAATTAAAATTATCTACAACTTGTATTGTTTTAATTAGTCATATAATTCAACATATATAACCTTATGTATGCGCAGTGTTATGTGTTAATATGTCTCGTTGCACCCCCTCCCCCCTTAGATACAGGTACATTCATTCTAACCTAAAACCAAATTCCATTGCTAAAATAGCGCAAATGTCATGTAGGCGGACTACACGCTCTAACCCTTTCGATCTTTGTACGTAGGTTGTGCCCTAGCGTGCGTTCGTGTGTTAATTATACTGCAATATATTTTACATATGAATAAGTAGGAATGTTTTTGAGCGTATGTATGCTTGTGCAGTATAGATTGGTTCAGTGACTTATTTTATAGATAACATGTAGGTAAATACATTGTTTGCGCATACATATATATGCGAATAACTTATCGTTGTGTTCAGCACTTACATGTCTAGATGATAATGATCAAATCAAAATGTGCACGCTAATATAATGTATCCGTCCCGCTAACTAGAGTTTTAATACTATGCTTTGTATATATGTATTCACAGGCAAGGATTTCACGAAAGCAATTGAAATGTACAGCAAAGCTATCGATTTAAATCCAAGCGCTATTTATTATGCCAATCGCTCGTTGGCACATTTGCGGCAAGAGAGTTTTGGTTATGCCTTGCAAGATGGACTCGCCGCTGTTAAGGCGGATCCAACCTATTTGAAAGGATATTATCGGCGTGCGGCTGCATACATGTCGCTGGGAAAATTTAAGCAGGCCTTATCCGACTTTGAATATGTTTCCAAATGTCGACCCAACGATAAAGATGCTAAAATGAAGTATACGGAATGCAATAAAATCGTTAAAATGCGTGCTTTCGAACGTGCCATTGCTGTGGATACACCGGAAAAGACGTTAGCCGAAATGTACAAAGAATTGGAGGATATATGTATGTAAATTTATGAATTTCCTTCAAGATTATTGTTTACTAATACAAATACGTACATTTTTTTTTGCATTTTACAGCTATTGAAGATGCATATACGGGGCCGGCCCTCAAAGATAATAAGGTAACATTGGAATTCATGTTGGAACTGATGGAACATTATAAAAACCAAAAAATATTACATCGTAAATACGCTTACAAGGTATGTATGTACAAAGGTGGCAAGACTAGGCACTAATGTATTTGTATAATATTGTGCTAAATATCTATAAAATTTGTCACACTCTTTTAGATTCTCTGCGATATCGATGAATACATGCGTACGCAACCTTCTCTGGTTGACATAACCGTGCCCGATGAATCGAAATTCACAATTTGTGGCGATATTCATGGACAATTCTATGATCTTATGAACATCTTTAAGATAAATGGCCTACCCTCGCCGACGAATCCATACCTCTTCAATGGCGATTTCGTTGATAGAGGCTCATTTTCTGTGGAGTGTATATTCACCTTATTCGGTTTCAAATTGTTATATCCGAATCACTTCTTTTTGTCGCGTGGTAATTATGAAATGAAATTGATATTTTTTTTTATGCATTTAAAAATATGTTTATTAATTTATAGGCAATCATGAAAGCATCAATATGAATCAAATGTATGGCTTTACTGGCGAAGTAACTGCCAAATATACATCACGCATGGCTGATATGTTTACACGTGTATTCAATTGGTTACCGCTTTGTCATTGTATCAACAACAAAATACTCGTTATGCATGGTGGCCTATTCTCCAGTGATAATGTTGTTTTGGATGATTTACGGCGTATCGATCGTAATTGTCAACCACCCGAAGAGGGTCTAATGTGTGAGCTATTGTGGTCCGATCCGCAGGCATGGCCGGGACGTGGTCCATCGAAACGTGGTGTGGGCATACAATTTGGTCCCGATGTGACAAAGGAATTTTGTGAGCGCAACAATTTAGATTACATTGTACGTAGTCATGAGGTCAAAGATATGGGCTATGAGGTTACACATTTTGGACAGTGTATAACAGTGTTCTCAGCACCAAATTATTGGTAAGTTGATTTAAAAAGAAAAAATAAAAAAAAAATCATTTCTTTTCTAAATTTATGTCAATTGCTTGCCAATTTCTTGCATAATCTACAGCGATACCATGGGCAATATGGGCGCATTTATAACTATAAAGGGTAACGATTTGACACCAAATTTCAAATCATTCGAGGCAGTGGTGAGTGTAATTTTCGAAAACATTATATGAATATTAAAAATTTGAAATATGAATTTGTATTTATTTTGTTTTTTTTTTTTTTCTTATTTTTTGCAGCCTCATCCCGATGTCAAGCCAATGGCATATGCAAATAGCTTAATGAGTTTGCTTGCGTAGTCATATAGTTTAAGCTGACTCTGTATAGAAATTTTATTAGTATATGGGCTGATGTGTGTGATGAAAGTATTTCAAACATCTTTAGTAGACACTTCTTTAATACATACACTACTTATATACATACATACATACATATGTATATGAAACCGATTATGAACACAACTGCCCAAGCCTATTCTCTAATGCAGTAATTGAATATGGAAGTAAAAAAAAAAACTAAAAAGCTATTTTAGAAAATTTAAGATTTATTATTTTTTTTAAATAAAGACAACTGGTGCTTAGTATAAACTCCCGGAAAGAAAATTAAAAGAAACAAAATGTTATAATTTTGTAATTGGCCATGTAAATTTAAATTTATAAGCTGCTTGAGCAAACAAGTACACAAATTAATTTTGTTTTAAGCTAAGGCAAAGCTAAAAAACACATGCTGAACTGAAATCGGCTAGCTTTTGTAAGGAAATTGCATTCATTCACTTGATGAACGAAAACATGCATACATATGTACATACATATGTGTGTACATATGTGTTGCAAATGAAAACAAATATTTAACAATGACTTACAAATATTTATACGCATTATATGCATTAAAATCATACATACACATACACTTACATATTTTATAATGTTCTAATTTTTTACAGTCAACAAATGAAGCGAAATATTGTTTTGTATAATATTTTTATGTTGTTTACACGACACTGTTTTCAAATTATCACGTGTGTTTTACGCAGAACATAACATTTTATTAAATTACACTTACGAAAGGCGTATCTTTTTTTTTTAAATATTATATACAACATGCTAGTTATATTTTATTTTACATTAAAAATTTTATACAAACACAAAATGTATACAAATATAGAATGAGAGTAGCAAAAAAAAATAATTAGTTTTCTTCCCGTTTTAAGATCTATTTGCTAAATATTGGTTTTATTTTAAAATATGTAAATCAAAAACATGCAATCAATGCTATGGCCTCCGCAATTTTAAAAATTATTATAATAAATTTTATTTCAACAATATCATTATTATCTCGCATGCAGCTGCATGTCGCCAGATAGTAGGTATATAATATAAGTATGCGTTGAGTTTTTTGTTTTTGAACTAGTGTAAGCAATTAGTAGAAGAAAATAAGTAAAATGAATAAAACGGAATTAAGTTGCATATTGCATACATAAGTAAGTATGTATATACATATGTATATACACATGCATTTTTGAGGGCGCTAAAATTTTTGGTAAACAAAGGAGCAACATTGCTCTTTTCACTAGACTCTAGTGTATTCAAGCTGCCTGCGATTAAAAGGAACGCATGTTCCACAGCGAGTACAAACATGTGTATATACATAAGTATGTACCAGACCTGGGCACCTTCAATTACATTTTGTAATTAATTACACCTTCAATTACAATTACATGTAATTGTAATTGCCATTTTTCAATTACCAATTACATATAATTGGTAATTGAAATTCTACAATTACAAATACATGTAATTGTAATTGAGATTTTTCAATTGCAATTACATGTAATTGGTAATTGAAAAATGGCAATTACAATTACTGTAATTGTAATTGAAGAATTTCAATTACAATTACTTGTAAATGTAATTGAAAATTTCCAATTACAAGTAATTGTAATGGAATGGCATCAATGGGTTTGAGAAAATTTAGTTATATAATTTGTTTTTGTTTCTATTCTTGTTCTTTTTGTTGTTGCTATTGTTTTTGTTTTTGGTTTTGTTTTTGCTTTTGTTGTTGTTTTTGTTTTTGCTTTTGTGTTTGTTTTTGTTTTTGTTTAAGGAAAAAACAAAAACAAAAAAAATCAAAAACAAAAGCAAAAACAAAAACAAAAAAGCAAAAACAAAAGCAAAAGTAAAAACAAAAACGAAAGCAAAAACAAAAACAAAAAAAGCAAAAACAAAAACAAAAGCAAAACAAAATCAAAAACAAAAGCAAAAGCAAAAACAAAAGCAAAAACGAAAGCAAAAGCAAACACAAAAACAAAAAAAGCAAAAACAAAAGCAAAAGCAAAAACAAAAACTATAACAAAAAGAACAAGAATAGAAACAAAAACAAATTGTATAACTAAATTTTCTCAAACCCAAGAAAAATGTAATTGGTGTGATTCCATTACAATTACTTGTAATTGGAGATTTTCAATTACATTTGCAAATAATTGTAATTGAAAAACCTCAATTACAATTACAAGTAATTGTAATTGAAAAATTTCAATTACCAATTAATGTAATTGTAATTGAAAAAAAATGTAATTGAGGATGCCCAGGTCTGGTATGTATCTATATATGTGTGTTAATAATGCCACATAAATATATCGATCCATATATAGTATACACATACACACATAAATAAAAAGAGATTATACATACATATGAATAAAGCAAACAAAAAAATATATATATATTTATATACATACATACATGCATACGAGTAAATATATAAAGATGACTGGCTGAGTGAAATTTAATTATTTTTACGCGAGCGCAAATGCAAAATCTCATAATGATGATGATGATAAGTGATATATGAGAGAAACACACGAGTATAGAGCAATTAAAACAATAAATTAATAAATAAATAGTACATACATACATATGTATCAAAAAATAATTTTTAATAAAGATTAAAAGAAAAAAAAACAAAAGAAAGCTTTTAAATATATGTACGTTGATTTTTTAGTTTTTTTAAGAAGAATATTTTTTTTTATGAATTTTGGTCTAAAACACGTGAAAAGAAAGTGGGGTGTTAGACGCAGCGACTACAAATCGATATGGTCGGAAGCATGGACTGAGTCGATTAAACCTTCCTTGTCCATCTATTCATCTGCTGTTGTTGTTGTAGCCACTAAGACACTACCCGAAGTTTTTTGGGTGACTTTAGTGGAAGTAACAGTGCTTTGTGGTGGTAATTTAACTTCTGCAGTGAAACAGCAAAGAACATTCGTCGAGTCCAAGCACAGCAACGTTTCAGATGTATATACGGCCAAGGACTTCACTTCGACTGCACTCTTCAGAAATTTGAGGAGTCTCCCTTTGGAGTGTACCTTTTCCATTTATACAACAGCATAGAATATGAAATAATAAAATGTAAAATAAATATGTAAATAATAAGAAATAATGAAAATCCCACGGGGTCTTTTGGCATGGTCGAAGTCAAAACCGGCCTAATGGGCCCGTCAGACTGAATACTTTTCCGGCAATCCAGCAACGTTTAACTGACACATAGTTCAATTTCATATATTTGTTACGGCAAAGTTGAAGTACTGAATGTGTCGATCGTCATTCAATTACATATAATTCCACTTTGCTGTCAGTTAAACGGATTGCTGGATTGACGGAAAAGTATTCATTCTGGCGCCCCTATAACTTGCTGCTAGTGATGTATTATGGGGATTCGGTGTTTTTTAATCACATTTGCTTTTAATATTCAAGCTACAAGTAACGGCAACACCAAAGCCAGTCTGGCAATACTTTGGCTTCAATCATTTTTACCTTTTCTTTTATATGTTTTTATTTTTTTTTATTTTCAATAACAAAATTTTATACATATATAAAAAGTCAAAAAATTATTTTCTTTTTTCTTTAGTCTAAATTCCTTACAAAAATTTTGCATTCAAAATTAATTTCAAAAATTAACAGTTTTCTATTTTAACCAACAAAAACAAGCAAAACTAAACGGAAAATCGCTTAACCGGGCATTGGCAGAATTGGAAAGCAGCTACATAAGAACAGTTCTTGGTGCTTTTAAGTTTTTGCATATATGAGCTTTTGGTGTTATTAACGAGCAGCAAATTTTAATTTTTAAAGATAACTTTGCATTACTTTTCTTTTATTAATTAAGCGTTTTCATTACACAATTGTCGTTGCATTTAAAAATCATCATCGCTTTAATGAAGTTGTAAGCCAAACATACTTACCGCTTTTGTCGACTTTGGCAGCACAATGAGGTGATTCCATTGTTTATGCATTGCAACCGAAAACCGTTAATTAATAAATTTATAGTTTTAATTTTTTGTTTTTAGTGATGCTGATGATTCGCACGTAAACACTTATTTCGAAAATCGAAGGTATGCGCGTTAAGCGTATTTTTGAATTTACGAAGTTTTAACGAACGTTATTTTACCTCTTCTTCTTCCGCTTCACATTGCACGCCCAAAGAACTCAAATAAACAGCATGCATCAAATCGATGACGAGCGTGTAAGTGGTCGTCGGCCAGTGGCGTCGGCTGCGCAACAGGGACGTCGTGTAGGGCATCAACAGCCCGAAACTTGTTTTCCGCCCTCGCCGCGTCAATATGCGCCCGAGGAGTGGGGTTTGAACAATGAAGAAGAATTTCGACATCCGCGAATGTTTGAGAATTTGTCGTGTATGTAAAATATAATTTTAATACATAAATCGATTTAGATACATATCGCACGTTTTATGCAATAGGGATTTAACTCAAAAAAATTTTTTTTTGGGAAAACGCAAATAAAGTTTCATAATTGCAAATAGTTTCCTTCTACGGCTAACTACAAAATCACTTTTATTTCCGCCATTTTTATCTTTTTGAATATTTTATAAGACTAGACTCAAAGGCATTACCCAGTTATTGAAATATATGGCAAAATCCCAGAAATCGAAAATTTCGAGTTAAATCCCTATTGCATAAAACGGCCGATATGTATATATGAATTGGGGTGGTCTTTAAAAGTGTTCAAAATTAATGACTTAAAATATCGCATAAAAATTTTGGTCTCCGTTGGAGACAGTGAAGGTGTGTTGCACAAGGGTTAAAGTTTAGATTATTATATGAAAACTCAACCTCTCTAATCGGGATCAAAATTTATGTCTGATATTTTCCGCTAACCCCAGCAAACACAGTCTCTAACGTTAGAAATTTTGTCGAGATTACCTTAGATAACTAGTGTAATTCTCTATATATTCTCAAATCGATAACTAGGGTTGAAAACTACACTAGAATTCGACTAACGAGTGATTAGAGAAGGAGCCAAATCTCACGCCTTTTATCAATTCTCAATATATTTCTGTGATATATTGAATATACATACATATATTGAAATTAGATACTAAAAAATGGTAAATTTAATATTACCGTCGTACAATGTTTTCCATTAAAAAGTACAAGAAGTACCTTTAATTTAAATAATAAGACTGAATTTTGTTTAAATTTCAGTTCTTATAAATGTGGTAAACATATACATGTCAATATATATAATCATATGCAATTTAGGCACATATTGCGTTAATAAAATCTAAACCGTGAAAAAATCATGTAAAAGGAGACAAAGCTTTGTTTTTCATTTCAATTGGAAGTATTTGCAAATTCTGATTAGAATCTCATTAGAGAACTACATTAGAATTCGATTCGAGAATTATAATTTTCTCGATTTGAGAATTAGGTACCCTTTTGTTTGCGAACGCTATGATTCTCGATAGATTTTCGAGTCGTCCTCTAACGTTAGAGGTTTGAGAATGAGGCTAGTTCTCGAGTCATTCTCAAATCGATAACTAACCTCAGTGTTTGTTGGGACGGTACCGATTGTCGTAGTTGAGGTTGAGAAAATCGGATGTAATTATTTTTCTACATTTAGGGGCCATCCTAATGTACATCTGCATGTATATTAGACCGTAAAAGCTCTCTGCGACAAAACCTTTGCGTATTCCTTTTCAACTTCAAACTATTTTGAAAGACCCTTTTTATTCGGAACTTGTTGTTAGATTAAAAAAAATATATACTGCGACGGTCTAATGTACGCGTTACACATAAGAGTACACCCTTCTTCAAAATCTCTTGAAATTGACCCCTGCTCACCATGACCATATTCCATTCCCTTCCACAGATGGCACCGATGCCGCTGCTTTTGAGACAATGCGCGCCCAGAATGCGCGTCCGCGTTATCAGCAACAACAACGACCACACTTCAGCATTAGTGATTTGCCATCAGAGCAATTGGAAGATTTTTCAAATCCACAATTCGATGACGAAGCGGATGAGGATGTTTGTGCACAGCAACACAGGACACCCAATATCAGTCAAATAACTGAACCGGACTTCTGTGATATATCCGATGCATCACCGTGGCCTGAACGTATATCACCAGCACCACGGCAACAGTTCAGACAACAACAAATGCAGCAACAACAACGCCGACAGTCATCGCCATCATATCCCAATGAATGCTTGGACGACGAATCTGCGCCAATTTATGACAGTCCACCAGCGGCCACGCCAACACCATCACCACCATACCATTATACACCAATAGAGCTCAGGGCTACACCAGATGTATGCGCGCCGACGCCACGTTCGCCAACGCCAACACCGCCACCGCGTTACTCGCCCATCCGATTTCAACCTTCGCCGGTGCATTACACCAGCGAATGTTTGGAGGATGTTTCGGTGCCATCATATCCCTGTACACCGTGTGATATGCCATCGCCAGCACGCTTTCCGACGCCACAAAATTTACCTTCCGATATGGTTTGTGATGTTAGTCCACCTTCATTTCGCTCACCACCCACACCTTCCATATCTTATCCCAGCGAAATGTTGGATTCAATGACAATGCCTTCGTTTGATAATGCTTCATGTGGTTCGCCACTAGATAGACGCTTTCTGCTGGATCCACGACTGGCTGATCAAAGTCCACTGTCGTTTGTTTCATCCACCGTCGGTACGCCATCGTCGCGGCGGCGATTATCATTCAGCCCCTCAAGCTCAAGGAGAGCTTCATCTTGTCCAACACCAGCGCCATCTGCATCAACTCGCATCAGTCCGATAGCAGCGCGTCGTTCGGCCACACCATCACCACAACGTTACGAGCCTACGCCAGTTCGCATACCTTCTGCTTCACCGCGTCGTTTCAATTTGGCGCAAATGATGTCTCAGCGCACGCCGAGTCGTTCGCCGTGCGGCAGATCGCCAAGTCCGTGTACGCCTACGCCACCAGCGCCACATGTTTCCCTATACCCGCCCACACCAGTTCGCAGAAGATCAATGCCCAGTAATTTGCCAAGTGAGTGTTTAACGGATGTAAGTGAACCGGCTTATTTCCATAGCCCACCGCGCGGCGCCTCACCTCAAATGCCTTCCAATTTGCCGAGCGAGTGTCTGGGTGATATTAGCGCGCCATCGTATGCGATGACTCCGCCTGCGCGCACTCCGTCGCTACCATGCGATCTGCCTTCAGAACAGATATGTGATATGAGTCAGCCGATGTATGAGAGTCCGCGCAGCGAACATTTGTCGAGCATGTCAATGCCGTCGTACGCCGACACCTCATGTGGTTCACCATTGGATAGACGTTTCTTGCTGGATCACAGGTTGGCGGATGAGAGTCCACCGAATTTTGCTTCAACTTTTGCTTCATCTGGTCGCCATTCATCTCCACGCAGCAGATCGCCATCACCAGCGCCATGTCCTTCTCGACGGGCATCACCTTGCCTTGCACGACCACCCTCACCGTGTCCTCCTACGTCTTCCTCGCCCTTCACGCGCTCTAGATCTGCTTCACCTCAGCGTTCCTTATCACCGCCATGCTATGCGCCATCAGCCAGGCTGTCACAACGTTCACGTAGTCTATCACCTGTGTGTCCACCAGTTCAGCATTTTTCCTTGCGCTCACCTCCTCGTACGCCTGGCATACCCAAAGATCTTCCCAATGAATGCCTGATGGACATTAGTGAGCCGGCGTACTTCAGCAGCCCACCAAGAGCTTCACCTGAGCGTCGAACATTTCCTAGCCGTATGACAAGTGAATGCTTAGCTGATATAAGCGCTCCTTCCTATGAAATGACACCACCGGCGCGTACACCATCGTTGCCACACAACTTGCCGTCGGACATGATATGCGACATGAGCCCGCCAATCTATCAATCGCCAGCCAGTGAACGTTTGTCCGGCGAATCGATGCCTTCATATGCCGATACCTCGTGTGGTTCACCTTTAGATCGTCGATTTCTACTGGATCCCCATTTGGCGGATGAGAGCATGCCGTCGATGATTTCTTCCCGCGCGACGTCCACTTCACCTGCGAACACTTGTCCACCTAGTTCAAGAGAAGCGCCAAGTTTTGATGCCACTTACTGCGAAATTCTTCACCGATTCAACGCTCTCAAATGTAAGGTGAATACACCACCTGCCACGGGTTCCAGCTCGCCTGGTAGTCCTGGTAGTGGTGGCGCAAGCGCAAAGCCGGGTGAATGTATTAGAGAAACCGTGGTCGAGCGTACGGAAAATGAGAATGGCCAATTGGCAAGTACGACGCAACACGTTGTCGTCATGATGGATCCATGCGGCTCCATAAAGACGCACACCAAAGAGGTTAAGACTGAATATCCACAAAAGACACAACAACAAAGGCTACTTCCACCCTCTGCGGATTCCGGCGTGCTCACGCAAAGTCCCCGACCGCCTGAACAAATTGAAAATTTGCGCAGTTCTCTCCGCCGACGTTTGAGCTTTAATGTTTCGGATATGCCAAGTGAAAATTTGGTTGACGTGAGTATGCCATGCGACGCTGACGGATTACCCTCTATGGATGCGGAGAATATGTTGCAATATTTATCCAGTGTGCCAGAGGACCAACTAGTGAACATTTCAGCACCATTATATCGTACACCGCCAACACCATCGATATCATATCCGAGCGAGCGTTTGGAATCAATGACAATGCCCTCATTCGAAAACGCCTCGTGTGGTTCACCTTTGGATAGGCGTTTCCTATTCGATCCGCGACTAATGGATGAGAGTCCACCGTCATTTGCCTCATCATATGCAGCCTCGGCATCATCGCCATCGCATGCGTGCTGCGCTTCTCGCAATCGTAGTAGTCCAGCGCGGCAGCAAAGTCCTGTCATGCGGAGCAGAACTCCAAGTCCCATGCTTTCACGTCAATATAGTGCACACACACCACCGCCGCGTAGATTCTCTCTACGTACTGCATCTCGAAGAACGGAGAGTCCAGTTCCGATGACACCAGCAGCTCCTTACATATCTTTACACTCACCCTCACCTATCGGATCACCACCGAGACGTGCCATGCCGAGCAACTTGCCCAGCGAGCAAATATTCGATATAAGTGAAGCAGCATACTTTGACACACCGCCAAGAGCGTCACCACAAAGAATATCCTTCCCAGCAAATATGACCAGTGAGAGGCTGGATGACATGACCCAGCCGTCCTTTCAGAGAACACCACCACCTCCAACACCCGGTATGCCTTCAAGCTTGCCCAGTGAAATGTTGGGTAATGTGTCGGCGCCTTCATACCAATCTCCGGCTAGCGAAAACATTTCAAGTGTCAGCATGCCAAGCTTTGAGGATGTCTCATATGAGTCACCATTGGATAGGCGTTTCCTCTTAGACCCTAGACTAGCAGATGAATCTATGCCATCATTACCGCGAACACCATCAACTTCGCAACGCACACCAAGGCGTGCTGATAGAGCGAGACGTCGACTGTCGTACAG
Organism: Urophora cardui; assembly: GCA_960531455.1. NCBI lineage: Eukaryota > Metazoa > Arthropoda > Insecta > Diptera > Tephritidae > Urophora > Urophora cardui. The sequence continues at coordinate 21,200,954 of OY482672.1, read as the reverse complement.
CCAACCGGTGGATTCAACGAGAATTGAGGATGAACAAGATGTTGGCTTTAGAAGCAACTCTGAAGGTGGAGGTAGTCGCGGTCAAAGAGGTCCAACCACTACTACAACTACTACACATACAACAATAGAACAAAGTGGTACCTTAGAACAAGAGCGCAGTGTAACGCCTGCAGAGAGGGGCCAAGAGGAACAACATGGAGGAGGACGACCATCTTTGATAGATATAGCCAAGGAGCAATTGAAAATTGCCACATCAATTCACTCCATATCACATGTACGTGCTGAAGAGCAACAGCCCAAAGGCCGCTCGAGTGGTACACGAATGCGCAGACGTAGCATGTCATTGCCCAGTGAAAATCTCGGTGATATTTCTATGCCTTCTCAACCACCATCTATGGGCATGTCTACGACCGGAGGAGGACGCCGCTCCCAACACTATCGCACTACACCGTGGCGTTCAAAACGACAACAACATTCGATACAGGATGTCAATGATATATCACCAATTTCGTTTGCAACAGTTGGCTCATCGACGATGACATCGTCGCCAGGTGGGAGAAGCGACAGCGGTCGAAAATACAGATCCACATCGTCTAGAGGTTTCTCGGGCTTGGCAAATTATGCACCATTCATTGAACAAATACGCTCACATAGTAACTCACCCACATGTGATAGCTGCGATCCCTGTTGTACAATCATGCAACAAAGCGATCAGCAATTAGAGTGTGATCCATGTGCTGAGGTGGCGAGAAATTCGAGTAGAGTACGTAGGCATGGTACTTAGGTGAGGAGAAATGCTATTGGTAAAACAGCGAAACTAAAGAAAGATAACCATAAACGTAACTATAAGATTGTAGTACAGTTTTGAATTTACAAGCAAAAATGTATGTAAAAAAAATTAAGTGCTTGGGATATAACAAATAATGAAAACTATGTACTCTGTACTATGGGTTTTGTAGTATTAATTAGGAAAGAGATTTGGATGGCCTGTGTATAAACTACATCTAAGTATGGAGTGCTTATTTAAAATGGCGTTGTGTTCTTCTACAGGGATGGCCACATGATGTAGGTGGTTTTCCGGCAGTTAAGAGATAGGGGTGGTTTAGCAGATTTGGCCACTCATAAATTGAGCGTCGCAAGACTCTGCTGCCGACGCATAAAAGAGATAGATCTGTCGAAAGGAATAACCATAAGTCTTGTATTTCACTGTTCGAAAAAAACGACACTTATACAAGCGCTTGAGTGAATATGCTTGTGCAGGCCTCTAGTACCAATGCAGTTAACGTCTTTATTCATATCGTGAATATGGTGGTCGATGACTTGGACGGCGATGCTTAAGGACATGAATGGAGATTTTAGAAGCATTAAATATTGATAGGGTTGATTCTTCTTCTTCCTAATTGGCGAGTAACTATCTAGCGGATTTTTGGCTGAGTCCAATAAAGCGTGTCGGTCGTTTCTCTTTTGTGCTGCCTGGCGCTAATTGGAAATACCAAGGGAGAACGAATCAGTCTTCACCTCATTTTTTCAACGCAGTAAAGGTCTCGCTTTTCTGCTACCCTTAGCGGGTTTCGATAGAAATACTTTCTGGGCCGGAGCACCCTCATCTAGTCTCACGATATGGGCTGCACAACGCAGTCGCTTCCCTGCAGTAAATTTGTGTCAGTGCTGAAGGATCAGTGATGATTCTTTGTTGAATATTCATCACTGTCGTCATAGCTCAGTATATTTTTATTTGTTTTTATTTTTTTTTCTGAGGAAAGCAAACCATTTATATGAAAAATTCAGCAGTCTTTATATGAAAGTATTCACTGATGCCTCCTCGTCATAGGTGAATTGCATCAGTGATTCATTAAGGATTCATTGCGGATTTTTACTGCAGGGTTCATCTTTATTCGCTGAACAAAGTCGATGTCTGCGTAAAGCTCATCATTAAATCTCCGTCGATACTCGCTAATGCGTAAATGTTCAAAAATCTTCCGAAGAACTATTTTATCTTATCTTATTTTGACATCACGCATTCTTCTGAGGGCCAGAACGATGCGCGTGATTTTCGCTGATCGGAGGACTTTACTTTTCAAAGTAGCTGTGTGAATCTTCGTTGGATTTCCATGTTGACATTATTTTTTGTGTTAATGCTGGTTCCCACATAGACGAAGTCCATAACGGTTAAGAATTTTTACCTTTTATTTCGGTACGGAGCTGTGATATTTCTATAAAACATAAATGTTCGTGGGAACGGACAGAAACCAACAACCGGAAATTTAAAAATGTTTACTCTTAGCGTCTGAAGATATGCTTTTGTTTACTAACTACACCATTTCCATATGGATTTTAGAAAGCGTTAACTGGATTTTAGAAACGACAATTGGATTTTAGAAAGGGGAAATTGGATTTTAGAAATGTCAGTTGGATTTTCGAAAGCGTGAATTGGATTTAAAATAAATTCTACACAGAATTTTTCGAATAGAAATTCTTTATTGCGTATGAAATTATATGTACATACATATACGTAATTATATAAATTTTCGAAAATCCAATATACAGGTTCTAAAGTCCAATTTCCCTTTTCTAAAATCCAATTGACATTTCTAAAATCCAATTTTCCCTTTCTAAAATCCAATTGACATTTCTAAAATCCAATTTCTCCTTTCTAAAATCCAATTGACATTTCCAAAATCCAATTTCCCCTTTCTAAAGTCCAATTGACATTTCTAAAATCCAATTTCCCCTTTCTAAAATCCAGTTGACACTTTCTAAAATCCATCTGGAAATGGTGTAGAGCTCGGAAAAATACGTGAAATCAAGCGCCTAAAAATGCTATATTTTGTAAATTTTGTTTGTTTTCAGTGGCGGGATTACAATTTAAGCATAAAGGGGTAACATATTGGTATGGTGGGTGAAGATTTTATTAGAAAAGTTCTTAATCATGTTACACAAATTTGCAGTTTGAATAAACATACAGTGGTGTGTGATGAAATAAAGCCAAAGAGGGATTTAGTTTCTTTGACATTTTTACTGAAAAAAAGTATGAAGAACACTCGTACGTCTTGCGTTTAGAAAAAAAAACAAAATTTATTTCAATTTTGTATATTATATTTTTTACATCGTCAAGCTTTTTAAAAGCAAAACAAAACTAGCTGTAGTGAAAATAAAATTTGGAAAAAGTAAGTAAATTATGGCATAGTTAATGTTCCAATAACTCATAAACAAAAATGCAAAACCGTTTTTACAACGAGAGAAATTTGCATTTTTACAGATTTTTTATGCCGAGTATCCAATTGGAAAAATGTAAACACTGAAATGGTCATAAGAAAGAATAGGAAAGTTCAAATCAAGTTTTTTTTACCTAAAATATGCAAATGTTTAAAGTCAGACCACTACAAATTAAAAAGCTGTATTATATATTCCATTTGCTAATACCCACCAGTATTCGAGGTAAGGAGGTGCATATTCAGTAGAATATTCATTATGAAAAATATCCTGAAACTGAGTTGAAAAATCATTACGTGAAAAAACACTTGAACACTCAGTGAAGACATCAGGCGTATTGAAATATATGTTATGGAAGTTCTCCCTGCGTATTCAGGCCTTTTTTCATACAGAAACTCTCCCTTCTCTTTCAGCAGTTTTTAGGTAGTTGATTTTCAACGCCACCTCTATATAAAAACGAATGGGAAAGTTCAGATTTTAGAACTACATCTCTACTGAATATTCAGTAGGAAATATGTGCTGCTTTCCAGCTGATAAATACTGCTGGGTATGTACTTGCCTCATTTTCATTCAAAATATATTTGGTTTGAAACTGTAATTGTTTTTCCTTCACGTGCGAAGATTTTGTTTCCAATTTAAGCGAGTCACGACAAATTTTTAATTTTTTTCTTTATTCTTTATAATTATATATTTATTTCTTATTTATTTATTATACTTTATTTATTATTATTCTTAATTATTATTTTTATTTATTGTAGCTTTCCTTGCAATTTTTCACCTGCAACCCATAAAAAACCTTAATAATTTATTTTTCTGGCATCCTAGAAAGCAAAAAATCCAATTGCATTCACGGGAGGCTTAGACCCGAACTTACCCCACCCTAAGCTTGCCACTGGATGTGCTCACAAACATTACGTAGCATAATTTTAGGCGTTTGATTTTCACCTATTATCCGAGCTCTATTACTAACATACAGCGCACTTTGATATAAACAATGTTGCATACGTCTAGGCGCACTTGGTAGCCCTTAGCAGATTTTTGGCGGTTAAGTTTAACGAATGCTGGATATCCTGCTGCACGTTTGCAATACCGATTGAATAAAACTCGCTAGGATACATAGCAGTCTGTGTAACACCGCAAAAGCCAAGATTGTTTAAAATTATAAATAACACCATTTATTTTAACAAGCTACACTTCTACATCTTTTAACCAATATTTCATTATTTTATCTACATTCTCTTTATAATTATTTATATGCGCTTTCTTCAACACTGTCATATACGCCAAGGGACCATTATATGAGTGTAGTTGTTTGTAGAATTCCACTGCCAGTTCTTGTAATTGTTTCGGCTGCTCCTTGGCAAGGTATAAGCAAATGCTTTCGGCAATTTCACATAAATGCTTGCCATCGATTTGTATGCTTGCAATGAGATTGGGGAAATTGCACAAAAGAATCACTTGTAATTTATGCTCTTGCGTTTGGCTGTAGGAAGAAAAGAAAAGCGGTAATTGTCTAATATTTTCACTTTAAGAACTACTTTAAGAACTTACGCTGTAATTGTCTCTCTTCTGCTACGACTGGCGGTTTTTATAAGGAAATCTTTAAGATGTGGAATGACATCGCTGTAAAGCAAGAGAATAACAATTTTAATTTCGCATAAAATATTCATGCTAAATGTATGTAACATACTCTAAACTACGCTTCAATATAAATTCCTTAGCATAAGTTGCCAGCACATTTAATAGCGTAAAACAACGATTGAGAACAACAGCATCGCTATGACGAAATTTCTCCACCAATGGCGACCATATTAAATGCACCAAAGGCAACAGCTCATTCTCGTAATCGCGCAACAAAGGCACGCCACAAATTAGACACTCTAGCGCAAGTATTTGTTGTGATTTCTCTGTGAAACTGAGAAATTTGAGTGTTTGATTTAAAATATCCTTAACCATTTCAATGTGACGTGGCAGTTGTGGTTTTAAATCTTCATGCTCATCAGCCTGCATATCAACATCCATGTCATCAGCTGCAGCATTTTCGGTAGTTTTTGTATTTGCCTCATCGCCCATGGCATATGCTTTGTTGTCATCTGTTTCGATTGTACTGTTAGGTTTTTGCAAAATATCCAACCAACTTTGCAGAAGTTCATCTTCTTGAATGGCAACATCATCCACCACTTGCATTGGCACCGACGAGGCTATATCAGCTGCGCTGTTATTTTGCCACTGCGTGATATGCTTCAGAAATGCATAAATTACACGCAAAAAGGCGTTAATATTTTGCGTTTGCTGTGATTTACAACACTCGTCCTGTATTGTTTGGAAAATCTTTTCCAAATGCGGCAAAGCGCGGCGACTGCTGAGTTGCAGCACAACGGTGAGTATGTCAACGGCAGCGGGACTTTCAGGTGACTAGCGGAAAAAATTTGTTTTTAATATTATTAAAAAATATATATATCTGTGTTCATATCGAACAGTAGCTTATGTCGAAAGGCAAATTTTCAAGATACACGTAAATTTGTATAATTTTCTAGTGGTTCCCCGCACAGGATTATTAAGTAAAATCATTTAGACTGAAGTTGGTTGAAAGCCCGAGAAAAAGTTTAAACAAAAACTGCAGAATGTACTCTCTGAAATGCAATATTTCAACTTTTTGGAAACTAACTCATTTTTTCCTTAAGTACACTTAAGCTACTGTTCCATATGAACACAGATATATACATATATATGTATATATATGTTTTAAATACCCGCTTCAATATAGTATTGAGATGATAACTGATGTAGTCTGTATGTGTTTCAATCAAATGACTGATTTCTGCGAATTTCAGCGCTTTTTGTATGCATACTAAACAAAAATGTGCGGCCTGATAGACTATTGTATTGCTGCTGGCTGCAGAAGAAAACAATTTGTGACCATATAAGAATTCTAAAGTCAGCTTTTAACAACGAAGCGCACATACCCACTTTCAAGAGCACTTTGTGTAGGCAACGGAATATGTAACGATCAAACCTGCTGCCATAAAAAGTCGCACAATGCCCCAAGACATCCAAGGCTAGACAAGTGTGCAACACATTAAATTCAGCATCCAAAATTGTAACACGTTGTGTTTTATTTACTACAAGACGGAGAGAGAGAAAGAGGAATGTGTGATTAGATTTAATAGAAGATTTTAGAAATTGAACTCCGGCTGGGTTGGCTATTTACATACCTTCAGACAATTCCTTTTCGTCATCAGAATCCATGTCTTGCGTGCGAATTTCAACCGCTGACTCATATAGTCCAGGCGTGCGTTCCACAAACCAGTCTGTTGGCTGCAAGTTAGTAAGCGCAAACAAAGTTGAATTACACAAAAGCAAATAACAACACTTGCATCAGCTCTCCAACCAACCTTATCCACTTTAATGCGCCAACTTGCATCCGGCTGCAATGCCAAATACCAATGTTTATCATCTAATATCTCCTCAATTAAAGTTTCAACCAATGCCAAATCAATACAGTCACCACCATCATTCTTCTCACCAACTGTGCCAATCCAAAGCATTAGCAACAATATTTCATTCATAGCTTCATTGTTTTGTGCTAACAGCTCTAAGAGAAAATCATAAGCCAAACGATTGACAATCTTTGTATGCCCCAAAATTGCGCATATATCTTTCACCAAATTGACACAACGTTCACTGCTCAAATACTTGTATTGTCGCCAATTGAGCTTGGCACATGCGTTGTAATCAGCTTCTACGATTTCCCGTATGGCATATTCTTCTGTTAAGAGCTCGCGTGACACTTTCATATCCAAAGCCGATAGCAAACATTTACAAAGCATTTCTAAATTTTTCGGCACCAAAAATAAGCAATTCAGCCTTGTCGCACTCAAATTGTGTAGAAAGCCTTTTATGAATATAAATTCTGCATATTGTTCCATATCCGAGCAGCGATTTATAATGCGAGGTAATTTGGCTAGATGTTCATCGAAGAGCGTTTCAGCATAGTCATCGAAAATGCATTCACTTGCACTGCCCGCTTGTTGCAACCGTCGCAATGTCTGCATGCACATTTTACCGATTTGCTTATCCTCATCCTCTGACATTGCTACCACACCTTCGAGTAAAGGTAAGAAGTTTTCGCCAAGATTTTGGGCGCAATGTTCAATGAGCGTACAGCACATGCGCGCATATTCAATGCGCACGCGTACGGAGTCGTGTGAACGTAGTACACTGGTTTGCACATAAATTGTACGTAGCTTTTTGGAGGTAGATTTAAACCATTGTTTGGAGCGACCAGCGCCTTGCATGCGTTTAAGGCGTTCTTCAATTCCATTTTCAGGTGCAAACATATCGACATCTGTGTCATGCAATTGACCGTGCTGTGAAGCCTTTGCAATAAGACTTTTAAAATCATTCTTATCGTATGTGCATTTGATTAAGTCATTATTCGATTCATCAAATATTACACACAGTATGCGTCCCAGCGCTTTTATGGCAGTCTATAAATTTGAATGGGTAAAAATAAATAGTTAAATTGATCTACGTTTCCGCAGCGATGTCTAAACTTACAGCTTTAAGTGTCTCGCCGAATTTCTCATCGGCAAGACTAGTCTTTAGAAGCACTGTAACAATTTTAGGTAAAAATATGAATATCGTATCAGCAACTTGATTTCGCAGTACAACATCCGTAAGCTCTGCTTCATCGTGTACATAGAAAACAGTCATCAAGCATTCAAGCGAGCATATACTGAAAAGAGGCAGCCATTAATTTTAAATAGAACTCTTTAATAGTATGACTGTAACCCACGTGGACTTGCATACTTACACCAATTTACGATATTTTTCCTTTTCAATAAACTCCACCAGCGAGAGCAATATTTGCCCTAAGAGCATTGCAGCGCTTTGCGTATAAAACGATTCTAAAACATCGCTGTTGGAACGTCGCAGCGCCTCAGCAATGCATTGTACTGAAATTAATTTCAATTCTTCACTTAAATTGGGCCGGGTTTCGATTGCTCCCGATTCACGAATTTGCTTTAACACAATTACCAGCAACGTACGCAATTCTTGCACATCTTCCAAATACAGCTTGGACATAACGATACGTACACAATCCAAAATGCCCGTCATCAAATCCTGATTAGCACTGATTAAGAAGAAGAAGCCTTAAATTTCCCCTTAAAATGTATTATACCAGTTGTGCAAAAAGTTCTTAACATACCCGCTAAGCTCTTCCAGTTTAAGTACAAGTGGTGCCAATATTTGCGCATGGAACACTTTCATTTGCCGAAAATTAAACTGCTGTAATTCAGTTCGTAGACACTCCAAGTGCTGTCTGCTGGGTTCACGCAGAAACATGTCCAATGCTGGTTTCACTTTTATAACAAATTGCTCGAATGATGCCATTTTTTACTTTATATATAATTGTAGATGTTATTTTATTGTAGTTTTCAATTACTGCAATTACTGCGAAGAAAAATCCAAATGCCGGTAATGCGCGTTGTAAACAATTTGCAATCAGCTGTAATCATGGTAATCATGGTGAAAGAATCGAATTTCACCATGATGGGCTGCAATCAGCAGTGATGTCATATTCACTTCGATCGAAGTATTTCACTTCACTTTTATGTCTGTCATTTCAACACTTTCTCCTTGAAAAATCACTTCGATTTTGACCAATCAGAATTAATTTACTCTTATAATTTATTCTTAAAAATTCGAATAAAAGTTGCACATTTATGTAGGTACACATACTTGCAATCATAAGATATGGCATCCCTCATTGAGAGGTGAATGACACATTATGTTTCCACCCGCATGCCTAATGGTCTTTTAGGTGAAGCATGGTACAAATCCTTTGCCATTTGGGCGGCGCACAGTGCCGCGAAGGTGGACAAAAATACAAAAATCGACTGTCTTGAAACTTAGATGTTTTGATGTCAAGTTACAGCTAAAACTGCAACTAAGAGAAGTTCATAAGTTATTTTGTGATAAAAACACCTTTCAGCCTCACACACCCCCTCAAAGTACACCTATTTTCTACATACCATTTCATTTCGCCGCTTCGCACATAAAAGTTGTCGCAGTTAAAAATTTGTTAAAAATACATTTTTATTCCTAGCAAGATCAACTTTTGCAATTTGATAAAGATATATGCGACAAACCAAAAAATGTATGGTTCATGAAAAAAACAAATATACAAATATTTTTTTTTTTATTAATAAATAAATATATGATTAAACATACCAAAATCCGAAAATTGGTAAACTTTGGAGGAAAAAAAAAAAACGTCATAAAATTCCGTGAAATTTTTTTTTTGTTTATGGTAGTTTGGACCTTCTACTAACAGAAACAATCGAAATCTCTTCCACCTTTTTCCAATATTTGAAAATTTTCAATTTTGAAAAAGTGACTAAATGCCCTTTTTATACTCAGCTGTACTAGTACACATTGAAAGTTTTATGAGTCATAACTCAGAAACCGTTGAAGATATATCGATGAAATTTGGTACGCGTGATATACCTACTTAGGCAAATGTTTGGACAAAAAATTGCCAAAATCGGTTGACGACCACACCCACTTTTATATATGGGAACTGTAAAGGGGCCTAATAAAAACATTTTAAGCGATATCTCTGTCAAATATAAAGATATATCATTGAAATTTTATGGCAGGAGTCCAACTATGGACATAAAGGAAAAAACACAAAAATTTTGGAACATGGGCGTGGCACCGCCTCCTTATAGAACCAGGAATATATGATATTTCGGAGCCTATAACTCGACAAGTAATTGATATATTATGACGAAACATTTGTGTGTACACTTTCGCAACGTGTGGTAATACATGCTCAAAATTTTAGCGAAATCGGTTAACGACCACGCCCATTTTTATATATGGGAACTATAAAGTGGCCCAATAAAAACATTTTAAACGATATCTTTGTCAAATATAAAGATAATACATTGAAATTTTGTGGCGTGAGTTCCACAATAGACCGGAAACAAAAAATAGAAAAATTTTGGAAAATGGGCGTGGCACCGCCTCTTTTTAGACAAAGGAATCAACGAGATCGGAGCCCATAACTCGACAAATAATTGAGATATTATGACGAAACTTGGTTTATACACTTATATAACTTGTGTTAATAGACACGCAGAAATTTATTGAAGTCGGTTTATGACCACGCCTACTTTTTAACAAAGATATTTCTGGTACACCCTTTGGGAATTTGTAACGTGACATCTTTGTAACTAGAAGTCATAAAGGAATAAAATATTGACAAAGAATAATATTCATATGCTTAGTTGGATGACTGATAAAAATCTTTAAAATGTGCATGGCTACGCCCACTTTATGCAGCACTCGCTTCATATAAAATACACCGTGTTTCCATCAAACGCAAACAAACAATGAAAGCATACAGCTGAGTATCTAATGTTCGTTTACACTCGAACTTAGGCTTCCTTACTTGTTTTATATATATTTTTTTTTGATTGACTCTTTATAATTTTGTTCACCTAACTAATCACATTACCTGTGCAAAATTTCAACGTTTTACTATTAGTGGAAAATGTTGATCAACGCGAGTTTAAAATTTCAAGAATAAGTTGTATTTCACATATTTTTTTTTACCCATTTACACAAACAAAATATTTAAAATATAAAACATCGATGAGTTATGTTTTTATTAACATATAACAGCGATTATTACTTACTTAACAGCGATTATGCTTTATTTTAAAGAATTTTTTTTTTCTAAAGGTTAACATGTAAGGAAAAACCTACTCAATTTTTCAAATTACCGTAATGTATTCACCTAGGGGGTAAAGTTTCGACAAATTTTGATTATTAACTCTATTTTTCTGAACACTTAGCAACAATGATATGCCATATTTAATTTTTAAATAATGATGTGCAAAAACTCGGTGTTTTTTTTAATGGGTACCCGTTACAAAAAAACCGATTACTTTTTTAAAATTAGAGTAATATAGACACTTTAGATGTAAAGTTTCAATAAATTCTGACAACTCTTTCATGTTTTCGTAAACACCACAATCAGCAATGATTATACCTTATTTGTCTTTCATATAGTAATGTACAAAGAAATTGTTTTTTTTTAACAGGTACCCGGTACCGAAAAATCAATTTCATTCTTGAAATTAGCATGGCTTAGTCCTTTTAGGTGTAAAGTTTCAACAAGTTCTGAATACTATTTCGGTTTTTATAAACATATGTCTACGATGATTATGAGTTATTTTACCTTTTTAAAAAATTGTAAAAAAAAATTGTTTTTAATTAACTGGTAACAGATGCTGCAAAACGGATTTCTTTTCTGAAATTGGCGTGATATAATTCTTTGAGGTGTAAAGTTTGAGCCCATTCTGATGACTGCTTCCACTTGTATCAACACATGTTCACAATAACTATTTTCATATAAAAATGCAAGAAAAACTCGGTTTTCTCGAAATGAGTAACCGGTACCGAAAAACCGATTCCATTTTTTAAATTAGCGTGACATAATACTTCTAGGTGTGAAGTTCCAGCCAATTCTGACCACTCCTTCTATTTTTGTCCATCATTTGTATGGAGTCGCGGCACTGTGCGGCGTACTGAACTGCTGGAGTCATGCCCACAAAGATTACAACAAATAATTCGATCTGTGATGCATTAAATGGACTATTTAGCTTGGGGTGGAAACATGATGGTTTAAGGATGTGCAACTTGGTAAAGCGTTGGTCTGTTATTTTCGCTAAAGGACACATTGACCGTTATAAAATACAGGGATACTTAGCAGAATCTTAAGCTGTCATATTGCCAGGAAAACATGTCATATAAAGGATTTATCAACAGGAAAACGACCCAAAGCACACTTCTTGATTGGGTTTGAAATTTTCCGCTATGCAAATGTCATCTGTATGGAATGGTTAAGCCAATCCCCGTATAACCAAAAGTTAACCAAAGTTATAGAATACAATGGCTGATATACTACCTAAATAAAACCAATTGAATAAAGAATTTTTAACTGAATTACTTTTAAAATTTTGAAAAAAGTGCTGAAAACCTATTTCTGTGTTCAGGGGATTTTTGTTTATGTGATATAACTTTCGTTTAAATAAATTAAATGAAATAATTTTAACATAATTCGTTTTAGTAAAGTACATTATTCATATAGGTTTACTTGCGAATTCCGTAGGGCTGCGAAAGAAAAATTTTTACACCTAGTGTTAATATGTGTACATTTGAATTTGATGGATTTTTTTTTGCATGTTAGAAATAATAAAAAAAAACATAGTTAAAAGGTTAAAGCGTTTTATTTTATATGAAGTTTTAATAGTTTTTCTCTAAGATGATACTTAAAAACAAAATACATATGTATATTATTCCAAATTTTCTTTACCTCGCGGGAACACTGAACGTATGAAACCCCTTTTGAAATTCGAATCACTTCGATTTTTCAGACGCTTCACTTCCGTCAAAAATAAGCGTTAACAACACTGGTAATCAGCTGTTTTCAAGGTCGATATCAAGATGATATAAATCGATTAGAAATTTATCGATTTTTATCTACGGCGCGAATTGTAAACAATCCTCGCTAGCGGTCATATTTGGTATAAAAATTTTTTTTTATTTTATTTATGTATTAAAATAAATTTCTAGTACAGAAAATTGCTTTCTTTCGCGAGGTATACAAGGCGTTTTAAGAAAACAATGTCACTGGCGACATCCTTCAATCAGTCGCCAGCAGCAAAAGCAGGCTCAAGCGGAACCAAGCCAGCATGTCTCCTTCAGCCAATGCAAACGGACTACAATCCCATCAAATTAAATACCGGTAAAAATACGGTAGGACGTTCACGTGAGACGGGTATAGCAGATGTACGCTGCTCAAAGCGTCAGTTGGAGCTGGATGTGGATATGGAAAATAAAAGAGCAAAACTGCGTGTTTTGGGCGTAAATCCTTGCAGCGTTAATGGTTTAATGGTGCTGCAGGATACCGAATGTCAACTCGAACATGGTGATGTAGTAGAGCTTGTCTATGGCAAGCATCAGTATGAGCTACAATTCAAACCAGCGTCGTCGACGACAACACAAACTACGCCAAAAATAAACGATGTAAAGAAGGAAAAGAATGCAGAAACGGATAGCAACGGAGACAAAAGTGAATGTTTGAAGGAGAGTAAGTCCTGTCAATGGGAATCCGTAAACAATGGGGATTTAGTAGTTTACACACCAGCCGACATAAAAGCATCGGACAAAGTGGCTGGCTATGATCTTGATGGTACTATAGTAACCACAAAATCAGGAAATGTTTTTCCCAAACACACCGACGACTGGCAAATTATCTACCCGGAAGTGCCAAAAAAATTGAAGCTATTGCAACAGAGTGGCTACAAAATATGCTTTTTCACAAATCAAGGTGGCATTGGTAGTGGCAAAACAAACTTGGATGATTTCAAACGCAAAATCAAAGAAATTCTACAAAAGTTAGGCGTCGCTGCACAAGTTTACATAGCCATTGCAGAGGGTCACTATAGAAAGCCATTGATTGGCATGTGGCAACACTTGGCCAAACATAAAAATGACGGCATTGAAATTGATTTGTCCAAGAGTTTTTATGTGGGCGATGCTGCTGGACGTCCCGAATCGGGTAGCGGCAAAGCAAAGCGTAAGAAAGATCATTCTTTGGCGGATCGCCGATTTGCGGCAAATATAGGCATAGCATTCTATACGCCCGAAGAGCACTTTTTGACTAGGCCGACTGAGCAGTGGATAAAACCAGAGTATGAACCAAGTGCGATTGTGAATAATACAAATATTTCCTTGTTGGAGCCAGATGGTACGAAACTGCCTGCTGATGGTTGTGAAATGATAATTTTGGTTGGACTGCCCGGATCAGGTAGACTAAAAATCAACTTATATACTTGTTAATTAAATTATCTAACAAATTTTGTAAATATTTGTCTGCTTCTTCAGGTAAAAGCCACTTTTGTCGCGAGCATTTAGAGCCCCTCAACTATACCATTGCCAGTGCCGACAAAGATGGCAGTGCGCAAGCGTGTCTCAAAATTTGCGAAAAGGCATTAAAATCAGCCACTTCTTGTGCAGTAGATAATACTAATGTTGACGTAGAATCGCGCAAGAAATTCCTACAACTTGCCAAGCAACATAACGTGCCATGTCGCTGTTTCGTAATGAATGTGCCATTAGATCAAATTCGTCACAATATTAAATACCGTCACTTAACTGATAGCAGTCATTCGAAAATAAATGAAATGGTTTTTAATATGATGAAGAAAAAGTACGCGGCTCCAACAGATAATGAAGGTTTTGTTGAAATTGTTAAAGTAAATTTGAAGCCAAAATTTAAAGATACAACGGAGGAGCAACTGTACAAATTATATTTGCTGGAAAAATAAATATCAAATGCGAATTACAAAAAAGCCAAATATCTTCTACAAAATTCAAATGTTCCTTTAGCTCGGAATGCCTCCTAATCAGTCTAAGGTAAATATACGTTTTGCAATATCATCGATAAGCCAATCCATAGCGCCTAGTAATTTTTCGCCAGTTACAGCGCTTACGCCCACAACTAACCAATGATGTGTGGTTATGTCGTCCAGTTCGAGTATCTGAATGTAAAAATGTGATTATTATTAAAATGTATATTTATAGTAATAGGTGGGTACACAATCATCTATATTAATAATATATTAGTCTTCTTACTTCTTTAACATCATTTGCGCTTACGGCTCCAGGCAAATCCTGCTTATTCGCCAACACCAGCAAAGTAGCGCCCGCAAGTCGTTCTTCCTGCAGCAAAACTCTAAGTTCTTGTTTACACGATTCGAGACGCATACGATCTGCACTATCGACTACCCACACCAAACCGTCTGTTGATTCAAAGTAGTTACGCCAATAAGAGCGCAATGATTTTTGACCACCTACATCCCAGAGATTTAACATGTAGCCATTATGTTCCAATGTTTTGATATTGAATCCCAATGTTGGTGAGATTGTATCTATAGATTCACCATTAAATCTTCTCAATATTGTTGTTTTACCGGCATTATCCAATCCACTGCAACCAACGTGAAGTGAAGGGTGTGTGTTTTTAGATGAGGTGAGATAGAAAGAAAATGCAGTTAGTTGTGAGTCACTTTGTTTTTTTAATAATTACAAACAAATTAATACTTACAGCAACAGAATGCGCATCTCCTTTTCTTTTTGACGCATTTTCTTTAATACTGAAAGGAATCCCATATTTGTAAATTTTCGTATATAACACAAATTTTTTATTTAAATTTTCATATGCGAAAAATGTTTTGTTTTTGTTTACGGCTACCACGATTATTCTCCACAAATCGAAAGCGATGTGAGTATATCGATTGTAGACATTTTTATCAGGGTTGCAAACGAGCTCTCCAAATTACTCTTAGTACAACCAGTACAACTCTGCTACCCAAACTTCCGTTTCCTTTTCGATAAACGACTTTCGAATCTCTACTTTCAGTGTACCCAACGAATATAACTCAAGTTGTTGGGGTAAAAAATTGCCCTTTTGCAGAAGCAATTGCCGGCTGCGGCAGACCATTCATGAATGGCGAACGCGCGCGCTTCAGTCAATTTCGAACCGGTGTGCATAAGTGACGTGTTTTAGATGGTAGTGAACTGTAGCGGTTTATCGTAGCGAATGCGATGCGTTTGCTTACTCTAATATTTGTAGCTGCCAAGTGTTCATTGCTCAATGGGCCATTAAAGCTAAAAACCGTTATTATTGGCGAATAATGGTTTTAGTTTAAAAATTAAAGTAATAATAATAATATAATAAAATAATATATAAAATTAAAGTATGTTAATTAAGGAAAAACAAAAAAAAAGTGTACATACATAATTTAGTGTTATAAATAAGAATGAATTAAAAAATAGTTACACAAGCGTGAATAAAGCAAAAAGAAAGAACAAAAAGAAACGGTTGCACAAGTGTAAATTAGAACATAGTTATTTTTTCAATCGGCAGCTTCGCAATCCACATACGATCGTTAAGTTCAAATTTTCTTATTGAATATTTTTGCTGCATACGCCCCAACTCCGCGTATAACGAGTAAAGGTTTCGGACCATAGATTTATGTGACGAATTCTGTATGTATTTGTTGGTAGAAGGAAACCAGTAAAACCGCCTTGCCGTCTTGGTAACACCAACAACAACGATGCACATACATGAATACATTTCGCTTTACCAACCAACCCAGAGCTTGGTCAACATATCGACGAAGCATAAGCTCAACGAGCTTCTTCATACATACATACATACATATTTAATAAGAGAATATATGTACATACATATATATAAAAGAAGCAAATAAAACTAGTAATAATAATAATAAGAAAAAATAAATATGTATGTATGTACGTAAATGTGTATGTTAGATGCGAGCCATGCTACATTGTCAGTCAGTCAAATTGGATGATTATTAAAATCAATTGTTGGGAGAAATTCCGTGGGCTGTGCAAAATAAATATGTAGTACTAGAAATGGAGAGCTTAATGGACGCGTATGCTATGTATGTAGATATGTATATATGTACTGTAAGTGCATGTACAAATTTGGTATGTTGAGTTGAAACAAATCAAATGTAGTATTAGCCGGCTTTGAGTGATTAAAACTTTTTAATGAGTTGCTTCACTTTTAAGGTGAACAGCAGTTAATAAATAAAATTTTTTTCCAAAAATGTAGTTAATACATATCTAGGTTTATTTTTGGGATATTCCTTATAAACGTAAATTTTGGAAAAGTGATTAGGTATAACCTACAATTAATTTAGTAATTTTTTCTGTAACGAGAGCACCTAAGAACATACATACATACATTTTTTTTTTTATTATTTTCTTTGATAAGTAGGTATGTACATGTCGCACGTTTTATGCAATAGGGATTTAACTCAAAAAAATTTTTTTTTTGGGAAGGCGCAAATAAAGTTTTATAATTTCAAATAGTTTCCTTCTACGGCTAACTACAAAATCACTTTTATTTCCGCCATTTTTATCTTTTTGAGTATTTTATAAGACTAGACAGAAAGGCACTACCCAGTTATTGAAATATATGGCAAAATCCCAGAAATCGAAAATTTCGAGTTAAATCCCTATTGCATAAAACGGACGATGTGTAGAAATGACAAAAACAAAACCCAACAGACCAGGAAGTAAGCGAAATGTAATAGGACTTGAGAACAAGCTTATAACAATTGTCCATTGTAAGCTTATTGGAATACAGTTTTTATAAGCTTAATTGTAAGCTTATTCACAAGCATGATTGTAATAATTGAGGAACACAAGCTTGAAAACAATATTACAATAAGCTTACTTTACACTTGCAATGAAAGCTTAAAAACTATTAATAATAAGATTGTTTTAAGCTTGCTGTAAAATTTTTTAAATTTTGGTTTTACAATGATTCATATAATTCATTATTCCTCTTTCGGAAAAGGGAAGTATAAAAGCCTCAATAAAATTCAATATAATGTTGAATGTCCTACTATATGATACCGTTTAGGTTGATGTCATGGTTCGAAACAGGAGGAGAATATAAAATAAAGAACATTGCAGTAAAGGTGAAGAAGGAAAGAAAATGAAAAGAAAAATGCAAATAAAAATTTATTTTTTTTTGTTTTTTCTACTATTTATACATACAATTGTATTTATAAGCTTACAACAAGCTTTCACAAGTAATATTTTTCTACAATTACATTTGTAAGCTTATAAAAAGGGTGCCGTTTTGATTTTTCTACAATTGTTCTTAAGACTTTTTCAATACTTTACACAAGCTTTCCTCAAGCTTAACGCTTATATTTGTAAGCTTGTTATAATATTATTCTCAAGCCCTTTGGTCTATTGGGAAGTTAACAAAAATTAACAATTCTCACACAAACACAAGATAATGTATAAAAACAAGCACAACAAAAAACATGCTGAATGAGAAATGTGTAACTCCGCGTACATATATACATACATATATATACATATATATGTACATAATACACTCAGAGAAGAAACGCTTTTTAAAATAAACTCTTTATTTTTATCATGTAGTTTTTTTATGAAAGTTTTTAAATCAAAAATTAAATTTTTAAAATAAAAAAAGTATTTTAAATTTAAAAGGAAATACCTATGTACAGATACTGAAGATGGCACATAGCTGAAAC
Source organism: Urophora cardui (assembly GCA_960531455.1). NCBI lineage: Eukaryota > Metazoa > Arthropoda > Insecta > Diptera > Tephritidae > Urophora > Urophora cardui. The sequence continues at coordinate 21,182,550 of OY482672.1, read as the reverse complement.
CGGTTTATAACCAAATCAAACTTGACAAGGGATGACGGAAATTCGTTCCGCAATACATCCACAATATATTACATAATATAATATAATACAATGTCGCTATTATAACTCTGGCGAGTTTTATGGCCGAGCTTCTCTCCCAATTCGAGGTGTGCTCCTTTTTGTTTATCCTACTAATTGGGCGGACCTACAGTTTTATGCCGGCTCCGAACGGCGAATGCATTTTTTTGTGAGAAGCTTTTTCATGGCAGAAATACACTCGGAGGGTATGCCGTCCACTGCCGAGAGGTGACCGCTGATCTTAAAAAACCCAATAATTGGATTTTTACTAATTAGAAAAATTGTTTTGGTGTTTTGCTCGGACCGCGGTTTGAACCCGAGACCTCTGGCATAGCAGGCGAGCACTCTACCCACTGCACCACAGCGGCCACATATTACATACACATATTTAAATTAAATGAAAATGAATGAAAAAAAAACTAGTTTCAGATTCAAAATCTAATAGTGCTTAAAATAAACATTTTTAAATTTAAAATGTTTTCACTTGACTTTACGGTTTCATTTACCTCACTTTTGAATAGAGCTCCAGATTTTTTTTGAACATTTTCGAGTAGCCCGAACAAATGTTTTTCAAATGCTCGAACAGTCGTTTGTTTGTTTATTACCCGTATGTTTGTACGGGCATTTGAACAATTCGGGCATTTTGAAGTTTGTTTTTTTCTTTTGTTTATTATTTTTTTTCTTCTTCATATGTAGTTGTTTTTATTTTTGTTTTTTCGATACACATTTTTTTTTGTTTGTAAAGCTGATTCCACATAAATCTTTTTCCGCTTTGCGTTACGCCGCTTTCTATGTCAAACAACGCAAAACTGAAAAACTATGCCACATTGAATGCTGCAACATCACTCAAAAAATATTTATTTTCTGAAAAATCTCTCATTCTCCGTTTTATTTACAAAAAAGTGAATAAGAAAATAAAAATCTATTAAATTATTTTTCAATTGTGTGAAATGTAAATTTGTTTATTTACATTTAAATTAAAGTGAAACTGAAAAAAATTTCAACGCCCCCAAAAATTGAGATTTGGGCAACTTTGTGCTTTACGTAACTTCGGCGTTGCGTTACTTTTTGTTATGTGAGAAACCTCATATAGATACATGTATTTTAATCTCAGCTGTCACACAGAAAGTGTCACGTAGCGCAACACAAAGTTCTATGTGGAATCAGCTTAAGCTCGAATGCTCGAATGTTTGTACGGGCATTTGAACAACAAACGGGCTTCAAACAAAAACGATCAATTCAATTTGTTCGATACCCGGGTATCTAGAGCTCTACTTTTGAACACGTTTGTGCCTATTTGTTCGTTTTTTTTATATTGTTTTTTCTCTGAGTGTGCACACATACCTATGGTTTTGAGCAGCACACCTTTTTGTATATAAATATATGTAGGTACCTTTCATAAGCACAGCATGAAGAAAAGGGTCGATTGTTATATGCCGGCAACTAAAGGAGCTATGTCTGTGCGCTGAGGATTTATTATATATATACATACATGTATAATGTACATACATAAAAACTTATGTATGTGTGACTGTTTGTCTGATTATGTGCTCAAAGTTGTTTTTCCAGTTTCTGGCTTTAAATCACGGTGAGCATTAAACATTATATGTAGATACCTACATCCATAGGTACATATGTACCTACATGCATAGGTGTACAGCATCCGTGAGAAAATGAAGGAAATGCTCATTATGAATGCACCTTTACATATTTACTTATACCTATGTGCATAGGTTAAATAATGAATTTGTATATAAAATAGAAAATTAAATAAGCAGTACATAATAGGTATATACATAATTACATATGTATGTATGTATGTAAGTAATTTCAATTAAAAGTTTGTTAAAAATATTACATGCTTATTCTCGTGCCTACTATGTACATATCTAATTAAAAAAAAAAATAATTTAGTTACAAGAGTGGAGTGGATAATAACGGGTTAAAGCGGCTGTTATTAACAGAGATGTTAAAAAAAATACACGAAAGAACTTCAATAATAACAATAATAAATTACAAAAAAAATAATAATTATCTGCAAAATATTAATTTAATAAAAAGTCTTACATATTTATCACAATTTTGCATGGTGTTTGTAAACAATAATTATAATTTCAATACAATTTTTCTAGTGGTGCTAAGAATTATGTAGGTGTTTTCAAGGGAGAAAAGCATTACAAAACAAAATACATATGTATGTATGTATGCATGTATGAAAATATGTAAGTGTCAGTGCCAAAAACGGGAACAACTCACTGTGCCTAAAGTGGAATACACAAAAAATGCATAATATTTTGCACAAACACGCAGTCAAGTTTTAACTTGTTACTGTAAAAATACGCAAAGCGACACCGACACAAGAAAGTGTTTCAAATTGCATTACAACAACAGTGTGCCCACACAAAAACAAATTACAACCGGCTAGCGGCCGGCCAACCATTTTCACCACATATTAAACAAGTGCAAGAAAATACAATAAAAAGCTTCTCCAATTCATACAAACTGAAAGCCGAAGATGCCATTTGTACAGCGCGTCGTACAACCGACGCGGCTGGCGCTAGCTTCTCCCACCAGCTCGAATCGTGATGAGCGTATGCGAAACGCAAAATTCCATTGCATACCCGGCAAATGTAAAAACAACAATTGCATTAACAAACCAACTACAACACAAAACAAACAACAAACACAGCAGCCGAACGGAGATGAACATGTGCGCATGGATGACATGTGCGTGGAGAGTGGCGATGGTGCTGGTGGTGGTGGAACAATTTCAAGGACAACAACCGTCAATGCCAAGGACACTGCACTGCAGTCGAGGAGTTTGGCTGCTACACCCACTGCCGCTGCCAATTATACACCACCCTTAACCACTGTCACCAGGGCAATAATACATGTGTCGCAACAACAACAACAACAGAATGGCGATTTCACTACAAAAGCAATTGCTGCATCATCAGCACCAACAACACCAATGCGTGGTGACGTTACAATGACGCCACATCATCACCATCACCATCAATCACATCAGCATAAGCATCTGCATCATAATGGCGGTTACACATGCAGTTTTACTTATGCCACCGATACGGAGGAAGAGATTTCAATTGCATCCACCTCCACACCCACCAACACAGCAGCTCCGGTGTTATCAATGAAAAAGCTTAAACATCATGTTGAATTTTTGACCGATATGCCATCGCCAACACGTAGCGCTAGCGCTGGTGATATACTCGGCCAACAACAAAAGCAGCAGCAGCAACAACAACAACAACAATTGCAATATTCATTGCAACGTCAACGCCAACAACAACAACAACATCAACAGCAACAACAACAGCAGCGTAATTTACAACTTAAACGCGCCCAATCGCCAACAGCCGCGAAAATTGTGTCCGGACATGAATTCGAATCGATAAGTAATTTAACATTAAGCAATGCTCTACGTCAGCTGGCCTCATTGGTGTTATTGGCTAGCGATATATTTGATGAGCTGCAGGGTGAACTGTTGGCGGTTGGCGAACGGGCGCGTAATGTGCAACGTAAAGTCATAGCTGTGGAGCAGCGCGTCACCGCCTACGATCCGAAGATGGTCACAGTTCGTAAGTTGAAGATTTTACATAAATATTAGTGTCCGACCGAAGCTGGAATTTTAGGCCGAAACCGAAGCCGTAGCCGAATATTCGGCATAATCCTTTATTCGGCCGAAAACCGAAGCCGAAGCCGAATACCAAAATAAGAAAAATATATATGTAGTTAAGTTTGAAGTTTTTTTTTTATTTCATAACAATTCATTTTTTTTGTTTTTTGAATAAACAAAACACCTTCCAAAAATACATACATACATAGTTGTAAACAAATATAAAAAAATTCAGTCTTTATAGCCGTGTTTCACATACGGTGATCCTAACCCAGATAAAAATTTTTGCATGTAAATGCAACAACAAAGATTTCAGCTCGATTAAACCAGATAAATTGCTGGTTCAATTTCTGATCCGCCCTGTTCGATTTGTTTTTTCCGTGCTGATTTGGCAGCACAGTGCTTTTTTGATTTGGCAGAACTGAAAAGTGACATTTGTGTATGTATACATATATATACATATACCTTGCAGTAAATTTGTTTCACTGCTAAATGATCATTGATCATTCTATGTTAAATATTCATCACTATCGTTTTGCGTTGGTGCAAGCGAGCAAGCTATATTGAAAAAACCAAACGAAATACCATCTAGGCGGTTAAAAACCCACGAGCCAGCTTGTATTTCGGTAGGTTTTTTGACATTCGGCAGCTTTTCTGACAAATTTTTCAATTTGACAACTATAAAACAAATTATATTTAAAATAAAAAATATATGGAAATACAAATTTCAAATTTGCCTCTTGTAAGCTTCTGCTTTGGCCGTAAGCGGAAAGATGAAGTCCGGAAGAAAAATTATACTGCGCACTGGCTTCTCCTTATAACATGGAATACATAGCTATCCCGCCATTTGAGTTTCATAATTTATTTCAGTAATTTAAATTCAAATTTCCAAAAAAATAATTTTTGAAATAGTTATTTTCATTTAGTTTGAAGTTTAAAGTCAATCAAATTGTTTTGAGGGAGTATTTGTCTCTTTTCAACGTACAGAAGAATTGTTTTTGCGCTATTATAACTCTGACGAGTTTTATGGCCGAGCTTCTCTCCCAATTCGAGGTGTGCTCCTTTTGTTTTTCCTACCATTGGACAGTTTTATGCCGGCTCCGAAGTCATATAGGCATGAGGAAAGCAAACCATTTATTTGAAAAAACTCAGCAGCCTTTATATGAAAGCATTCACTGATGCCTCCTCATGATGAATTTCATCAGTGATTCATAAAGGATTCATTTCAGATTTTTACTGCTGGGTATATGTTGTATATGTTTCTTCTTCTTTTTAGTTCTTTTCAAGTGCAGCCAATTTTCATTATGAGCCGGATTGTTTCAGTAAAAATTTATCTTAACCCAGACCCAGATGTAATAACTGAAATGCCCCTTATGTTAATAACATTTTAACAATGTAGGTAAATAAAATTCAATACTTAAAGTTCAAAAGCTTTATGTTGTACGCAAAAAAGAGGAGTTTATCTGCATTTTCCCCCAAGATATTTGGCCGTCTATCGGTGTATAGTTGACCAGCTGTACTAAATAATTGCTCGCTCGCCACACTCGTTGGAGGAGCAGTTAAATATTTTTTGCAACCTTTTTTAAATTAAAAAAAATTGAGGAATGCCAATAATGGAATATATTAACACTACGAAGAACAAGTGGTTGATCTAAGTATTCGCTTAATTCCACTTCAAGACTTGTATTAGTTTTTGCTTAGCGTGTGCAATCTTTTACAGATTTATCATGGGATGCCTAGAGGTCACTGGAATCCAAAGTAATTGATTCATCCAAAGATTCTTCACTATCACAAAAAACAACAAATTTTATTTTGTGATCCAGTGTAATTAGCGTAAGTTATCGTTCGGAATCTTAGGCCTGTTCAATAACAAAAAAATATTACTGGAAGTTACGATTTTCTGTCGCTTATAAAAAATCAAAAATTCGTAAAATCCAGTCAATTTTTTTTGTTATTAAACAAATCTATTATTCGGCCTCGATTATTCGGCCTTTTTAGCCGAAGGCCGAAGCCGAAGCCGAATAAAAAATACCAGCCGAATAGGCCGAATACCGAAGCTTGGCCGAATATTCGGTCGGACACTAATAAATATATCTAATACCTTTAAACGAGCAATGTATACTTATATATATATGACTATATTCCTGATACTTATTGGAAGAAAGCGAAAGAATACTATTAACTCAGACTTCTCATGACATGTTGACTTTATTTTATCATATGGACCTTGCCATGAATTTTCACAAAAAGCGTTTAATAATATTTACTTAAGAAGTAGACGCACCGACATACATATACAAATATGTACCTATGTATGTACATATGTACGTGCTTGTTCACTTGTGCCAATGATAAAAGCTTAGCTCTTATCTATTTTCGCATATCTTTATTTACCTTTAAAACACAATAAAAATACAACTTCGCGTACTAATTTCAGTGGCGAATTGACTACAAAATATAATTAAAGAAAACAAGTATCTACAAGTGCAGAACTGCCAATCTTATCGCCCCAAAGTTTATACTATGTATACTATACATTGTATAGTGTAACAAATAATCAATTTAATTTCATTTCCAACTGCTTACATATTTATTCTTATTTGCTACACCATATACTAACTAACTTCATACAACAGCTCATTTAAACGCCACTCTATTTTTAATTCTCATTGTTGCCGACATTGAAGTGCGAAAAAGTTAATGAATTGAATGAAAGAAAAGCAGGCCAACCGCCATTTGGCGCGGCCAAGTGCGAAGTGTTCTCAAGCTATTTTTGCAACTTTTTTTTTTGTTCTGCTTTGTACTTTATTTTAAAACGCGAAAAGGCGAAAATTGCACATTAGCACCTTTACTAAAGGCTCGCCCCCAACGCCTCTAAAAGAGCATTTATGTAAGTAAATAAGTGCATGTGGAAAAACACAGAAAAAGGAACGAATGAGAAAATAGCAAATAAAAAAAAATTGCAGCCATGGAAAATTATTGGCAAACAAGTTAAAATAAAAAAAATTAAAGAAATACTCTTAAAAAATAGAAACATAAAATGATTTTGAATTGCGTTTGAATTGGGAGCTGTATCAGCTTGACTATCTCTAAACTTGAAGTTACATATCGATGCGTAAATATAGGTAGTAAAAGTTTACACAGCTGAAGCAACTTTAATTTTTAATTTGCCAGCAAGTGTTAATAACACAGTGCAACAAGATTCTATGTAGTTGATGAAACCAAAAGAAGAGGAAACTTTGTCGCTCTCATATCGAAACCTCATACTGAATTTTTCGCCTATAGGTCTGATTTCATTTTTACTTTTATTTAAATTGGTAACCCATAAAATTCTGCTATGGTACATTTTAAGCAGCAGAAATACAAGACATGATAATGTTGCTAGCAACATGGTGCGCGCTGTTCTTACTGCTCAATTTTGGAGGCATTTTTAGATGATTTTTGGCTTTGATTGAGCAAACAAATAAAAAAACAAAATATTACATAATAAGTGTTGTTGCTTTTGCTGCTGTTACTGTTATTGATATTGCTGCCACCTCAAAGGCAAAGGCATAAGCACAGGCAAATAAAAATGGAACCAGATGCATTACGCGGCTTTGTTGCTAGAGGAGTAAGCTTTCCCATTCTTTTGGTTTCATCAATTACCGAGAAATGAACCCTCATTTTGTCGCACAGTGCAATAATAATTAAGATATTAATGTTAAGAGTAGGCGTTAATTGAAGGTCCCATATAGGGAGAATGTTTAACACATGTAGACCTACTTTCATTCGTAGGTACATTTAAGCGCAAAAAGTGAGGGGGCCAGAATTGGAAAGGAAATGATGGAAATATTTATGAAATTTTCTCTGAATTGGGGAGTTTTAGAATAAAATATTGAATTGCGGCGTACTTGAAGCAAATTTTTGAACTGGGCGTTCTTGAAAACTTTTACGAACTGGGTTGATCTTCCATTCAGGTATCGATATGGACTTGCACGTACGCGTACATATATCACGATTACGTATATTTAATTAAAGAAGCAAATACAGATAAGATAAGTATTTGCAATAATTGAAGATTTATTTTATCTAGTTCATTATTTGTTCAATGAACTGCGTTAATACATTTGAAAGAGCTTGTTGCGCCATCGGTTATTGACTCTTGAATTATCTAGATTTTATTTTGATAATATTACAGTCCTATCTGCTTAAAACCAATAACGTCAGCCGCCATGCATAGCTACGTATGTACCTACCTAAAAATATATGTATGTATGTATGTATACCACCTCCCTGCTGCCTGGTATTCAACTCTAGAAAAAATTAATTTTGCATGCATTTGCATTGTTCCTTCTTATTATGACTCATCAATTCGCTTCGATTCGCATAAAATTTTGCAAACATTTTGTATATTTTGCTGGCCATTTGATTCTTCATTCTTCACATTTGCTGTTTGCTGTCTAAACATTTCTTATATACCTATACTTATATATATATGTATATATATATACATATGTATATATTCATGCACAATAAATTTAAACAAAAAGCCCATCGCCAGCAGTCTCATTTTCATTGCATTGCATTCAAGCTACGCCACATTGCCGTGAATTCGTGCGAAAACTTGGCGTTCATTGACAGACAGAAGTCGCGTTCGGCGGGTTCCTAAATACTTGCCTTAATAAAAAGCAAAAAACAACAACAACAAAAATTTGCTTGCATTCGAAAAATTGTTTTGTCTGGTTTTCACCAGCAAGAGCCAAAATAAATTCACGCTAAAGCAAATTTAGCAACAAATTCCTAGCAGAAAGCCCATTAATTTAATTATAATTATCACTAGGCTCTTCGTTTTATTAATAGATATACATAACGTCGTTTAAAGTGCATTTTTGCGTAAGAGGTATTTTCATTTTCGAGTAAGGGACATTTTTGCCAAAAATGAGATTTTCCAACCCTGAGTTCCTGACGCTCAGCTCTATCGATCCATACCAAAACTTTGCAATTCTAACAACAAAAACGCATAATAACAGTAAATTGCATAATCGCTTATGAAGAGTATTGTTAAAATTTGACAGCATTACCGCGTATGATTTCAGTTCATTCATACAAGCGAAGTTATATGTTATTAGATAAATAAATTAAATGGCGAATTTATATGAAAGGGAGCAAAAGTTAAATATTTTAAACAAATAATGCCAGGTAAATATCAAGCAGGTATTATTTTAAACAAATTAAATGAAGTTACTAATTGGTAAGCTCTGATACTACGTTTTTTGCTACAATCTTTACAATTTTCCCAGCCAAATTATGACTACAGGTATCAAAAATTAAAAAACAAAACAAGAAAGGAAGCTTCAGTTCGAGTGGAGCCAAATACTATAAGCTTTCATAGTTTTTTTACGTTTGCTGGAAACACTTTGCAATTTATATAAAGCCCGTGCCGCATAAAGTGGGCGCAGCCACGCCCATTTTGAAAATTCGTACCAATAATCCGACTAAACGTATAAATATTCTTGTTATTATAAAATTTCATCCCTTTATGACTTTTAGTTACAGAGATGTCACGTTACAAATTTCTGAAGGGCATTCGAGAAATATTTTTACTAAAATGTAGGCGTGGTTATAAACTGATTTCGCTAAAATTTTGCACATATACTACCGCAAGTGGTAGAAATAAGTCCACCAATTTTCGTCATAATATCTCAATTATTTGTCGAGTTATGGGCTCCGTAATCTCGTAGATTCCTTTGTCTAATAAGAGGCGGTGCCACGCCCATTTTCCAAAATTTTCCTGTTTATGGTTTTCTATCTATCGTGGTACTTGTGCCACAAAATTTCATTGAATTATCTTTATAATTGACGAAGATATCGCTGAAAATGTTTTTATTGGTTTCCTTTGTAATACCCATATATAAAAGTGGGCGTGGTCATGGTCCGATTTCGCCCATTTTCAACCGTCCCAGTCTGGAGAGGAACCTGTATACGAAATTTCATAAAAATATTATAAAAATTAATGTATTACATTGCGATAAAAACATGTTTTTGTAGGCCATTATGCGAAAATTTATAAGACATTCAAGTCAGGTTATAAACCAGATAGAACACGGATGTTCCTAATCCAATCCACAAAAGTCACCTCAAAATTAAATATATCAAAATATCAAGATTTCAAACACTTAAAACGAGTGATGCCCTACGATTGTCATAGCTTTTATGACAATTTACCACATTTACCTTACGACTTCTCCAGCAATGTGTAAACAAAATTACGTTTTCTTAATTAAAAATATTAATTTCAGCTTTCAATTTAATATAAGTTTAAGTTTTGTTACTTTTTTCTTTATAAAATACTAAAAAAAAGAATTATATTGGACATTTTGCAATTTCATAACCGCTTGTGCATGATTTTTGTGCCAAATAAAAATTGCACAACCGCACATGAAAAAAAGAGTCCTAATAATTCAATTTGTTTCTTTTTTTACACTATGTTGATGTTTTAGCTAACAAACTGATCTACGTAACTATTTAAATTTAAGTTTGTACGCAGAAAGAAGTAGCGGTTTTGAAATGAAACAGTTTTTTTGCTCTCCTGTAAAGTTCAACCAATGTCCGCTACGCTAAAATGAAAATACCTCTTACGCAAAAATGCACTTTAAACGACGATAAGTATCATAATTAGCTCATTAAAGATGCAGCTTATTAAGGTGTGCCGGATGTAAAAATAACAAAGATATGTACATACACACATAAGTGTAATAAAATTAGAACAAACAAATAAAATGGTAACGCAAGGGAGAGAAAATGCATGAAGATTAACGTTGGATGAGAAATTACATCCACCGCTGCAATAAGTTGCCTAGAATTTTTGTTTCTAGTTTCAAGAAAATTAAATATTGTTGGATGAAAATACTCGCAATTTTTTCACTTTTGGCATGGTTTCATAAAATTTTGTGCTTATACACACACAATACATATCTTCGTAAATGTGATTTTGCACAATGCACAAAAAGTCTTTAAATTTTTTTTTGGCTCTTACCACATTAACAGGAGGAAAAGTATGTTAGATGCAATCGAGGATGAGCAGCAGCTGCCAATAATGCCAATCAAAATAATTTAAGGTGTATATACAAAGGCATTTGGGCCAACAGCTGGTTCTTACTTGCTTGATGTATTGTTTGTTTTAATTTCATGTTGGTAGTTGCATGCCACACGTGGCACCTTAATAGCTTTGTTCGCGTACTTTCTCCAACAGCATTTACTCAGCAGCCTCCAACAGCCAGGTGTTGGAGAAAAATGTCACCTATCCTCTCACAAGAGAAAAATATCGTAAGAGGTAAACGAACACAAAATTTGCAGAGTTCAACAGCTTTGGCAAACAGCTGATTTTTATTTACATTCACAAGCCCCAAATTCAAAGGATAAAAAGGATTAAAATTAAAATGATAATAAAATTGGTGGAAATTATTGCTGTTAATTATGTATATATGTACATATAACATAAAAATAATAAAATAAAACATAGTTTTTTTTCTTATTTAATTTCTTTTGATTCGTTTTGGGTTTCGTTTTGGTCAGTCTTTTGTCACCTCGCGATAACCTCAATCTAAAAATCGTTCGCATAGGCTCGCAAAAAGGTTTTTTGAAGTTCGGAAATGCATCCGGAACTCTCTTTTACAATAAATCGGCACTGTTTGTTCTATATAAATGCTAATGGAGTTACAATTCTGCCTGAAAACAGTGGAGATATATGCACATATGTATGTATGTATCTGCAATACAATTAACTTCATGTTGTTGTTGTTGTAGCCACCAAGACACTCCCCGAAGGTTTTGGGGAGTGTAGGGGATGTGACAGTCCTTTGCCGGATAAATCCGGTACGCTCGGGTGCTAGTCCCTTCTGACACTAGCCCGACTGTCGTGCGAACGATTTTTTCTGGCCATAATCAACCTTCTAGGCCGGTGGATTTTAGTCGCGTCTTACGACAGGCATTCCTTACAACGGTTATATTCTAGATCCCCTAACCCGCTGGGGTTCGCTGTTACTATCTAATAAATATGATTTCATTGTAATAATTATCACACTAACAATTGCTTTTCTTTGTACCCATGTCCATACTGTTTTCCACCGCAGTATGTCTTCGCGTCTGCTGCCCCGCAGAAGAGATTTCAATTTAATGCACCCGGCCCTGGCCATGCTTTAAAAAAATAACCCTTTATGGACCGATCCACAGTACTTTTGAGTAGAACAAACTTTTGCGTTGGCGGCATTTGGCCGCGCTTTAAAAAAAATAGCCCCAGCCAGCAAAATTTCCTTTCTCGAATTATATGATCGGGAGTGTTATAATTAGTAAAATTAACATCCATAGAAGATTTCCCGAAAGTTCCAGTCGTTTGAAAATAAATACGGCGGGCGCATTATACTGAAGCCGACCCACTGCCACCCACTGCCTAGAGTGGCTGCTATTTTTAAAATCCGGATAATTGGGTTTTAGTTAGAATTTGTTGTCTATCCAGGCTCAGTGAAACTTTCAGGAAATATTCTGTAGATGATAATTCATCTTATCTTAACACTTTCAACTATTATTAAATTATAATATTAAAGTTCTCCAGAAATAGAATTCTCCCGGCTGAGGGTTATTTTTGTAAAGCGCGGCTGAAGGCAAAAGGTATTCTATACAAAACAACTGTCGATTGCTCCATGGATATTAATCCAGAAAGAGAATTCTGCCGGCTGAGGGTAATTTTATTGAAGCGCGGCCAAAAGCCGCCAACGCAGAAAGATGTTCTACACATACATACATTAATTTAACAAGGAATGTCTCCTGAACTATAAGCGTCCGGAGGGTAGTACTTTGTTTTTTGTGATCTGTGAGACCACCCCTACCCTCTGGAAAATTAATTGTTATCGGATCGTGGATCATTATATACAAATTTTCCCTCTATCCAGGCTGGGGATCCAACCCATGACCTCTGGTATGGCAGACTAGCCACGTCCGCCACACCACAGTGGCCACAACACTCCCCACTGCACCACAGCGGCCCCGTTAATATATATTCCCGCAAAGGAGATTACAATTTACTAAGGTACATAATATGCATATAAATACTTCGCAAAAAGTATGTAACTTATTTTGCATATTTAATTTATCCATATTTGTTGCCAATTTAGTGTATTTTTCCAATTTTATAATTGATGTGTATATTTTGCAAATCTTGTTACTTGCAAAAATTCAAGTCAGCTGTTGTTTGATCAGCTGTTTTCCTGTTGGAAAATTGCTGTTGGCAAAAATGTGTCCAACAGAATTCAACAGCTTCTCACAAAATGAAATGTCAGTTTTCTCTCTCAGTTGGTTCTCTTCTGTTGGAGATTTGGCGTAAAAAAACGGCGACAAAGTGTTTGTTTTTAAAAGTTTTCGAAAAACATCAAAAAATATCCGTAAACGAACAAAACTAATATTATTCAGCTGTTAGTAGATATTTTGAAAAAGCAGCTATGATGAATACAGTGGCGTTACAGTTAGCAAAATGTAATGCATAATATAAAATAAAATAAAGATATGTATATGTATCTTGTACGTCGAATACTACTTTTTACTTGTTGGATTTTTATTCATTTCAGAGCCAAGTATTTTAATGTTATGTACTTACGTACATATGTATAAGTAATTGTGCTTTTCTCCCCATAAGTACCTACCAGTACCGATATTCTTTTGTTTTCATCTATTTTTAGTTTATAGGCATTCCCTACAAATTTTATTTCCTACTTAATTGTTTTTTGTGGCTAAAAAATGTTAATTTAAATATCCCGCAACGGCCACACACATGAATACCAACACGCATAAAATTTTTTGTATATTTTTTTTTTTTCATTTTAATTTCTTTTTCTATAAAACCCCGGTGATCGCAGGAAAATGCGGCGAAGTGTAACAAACTCGCTACCCGCAACATGTTTACCAATAATGTATACAAACATACAAACATATGTACAACAGTACAAACCTATGCAGCTCTATAAAAACAGTTTTTTTTCTGACAACCAACTGTTTGTCTGTTACCTTTTCGACAACTGACTAACAACAAATTAATTAACATTCGCTGCCAATACGATTGCGCCCGCATTAAAAATACATACTCTAGTATATACTTTTGTTCGTACATATATGTATGTATGTAACATATACAGACTTGTAACAGCGTTGCGCCTGCTCACAAAAAACAACGAACATTTGTCTCGAGTGAATGAGTTCAGTTTTATAATAAACGGGGGGTGCTTTTATATGAGGGCATTTTGAACTTCATAATATTGGTTGCACAATGGAATTGTCTACTACATGGCCATAGAAAAAATGATTATAGGAAATAATTTGCATTTGAAAGACGTTATTTAACTGTTTAATTTATTTTATTATATATTTTTTGTGCAAAAATATATGTATGTACATATGTACATACATACATATATAACTTATATACACTCAAAAATGACAAATTAAAGACTGGATAAAATAATTAATTGTACACTGAAGAAGCAACTTACTCAGATTATGGAAACATGGGAAGGATTCGACGCTAAAGACATATTTTCATTAAAATATGGTTTTTATTCCTTGATTTGAAGAAAATTGCACATCATAACAATGAAAATATGTATGTCTTAAGAGCCGAATCATTCCCACTTTTCCATAATCTGAGTAAGTTTTTTTTTTTTTTTTCAATGTACATACAATTAATTATTTTATCCAGTCTTTAATTTTGTTATTTTTATAACACTATTCTTAGTGATCTTGCCCTTGAACAGTAATATTAAAGTAAATTGCATTATATATGTATATGTATACATATCTATAAGTCCTTTAGCTGTCAAACTTGTCTAAACGCTTACATGTGCCCCAATTGCACGCCTACCCCACAACCCGTTAATGACCCGCAAAAATCTAATGCATGTCCAGTTAAGTGATTTCAAAAGCAATAAATTAAGTGTGGCTAGAAAATTCATTACACTCACGCGACGGAAAATTAAATTTTCCAAGCAAAGTAAAAAAGAAAAAAAAATACAGTTGCAAAACAGATTTTAATGGCAAACAAGTGAACGCGCGTAAAAGGACAAACATGTAACACGATTTTATGTCGTGGTAATAAATATGTTCACATAAGTACATATGTGGAAATGACAATATATACACACACAAATTTATATACTCGCACCACCAGCATCTAATGGCTTATTTTTCACAAAACACTTGACAGTCTTTAAACCATTTCGTTTAGAGAAATAATTGACGTCTGGGCCATTTTGGGCTGCTGCTGCTGGACAAGCGGCTCCATAAATATATTGAGTTTATAACGCAAGCATTACGGCATAGGCTATGTACATTACATACTTATGTACGTATTTATCTACATACATGTATATATGTATGCTTATTTCTGCACATATGTATGACTTTTATTTTCATATGTATGCACTTAGACAAGCAAAAACTTATTTGTTGCAAGTTGTATGTTGCCATATTAAAAATAATGACTTTGCAGTAATAACAACCACGGGAAGCACTTCATGCTTAACAAAAATGAAAAAAAAATAATAATAAATAAAGTTATTTTCCAAAAAAACAAAAAAACTGCTGAAGTTGTAATTACAAAGCCAGTGTGTTTTGTACTCGTACTTTGGAGAAGCCAAAATTTAATGTACTACATATGCATGTAGTTTCTTTAGAAAATGTATTCATGTATCATCTTTTGCAAGTTAACTTAATATTCATATCCGCTTTTGTATGATTGTTGGATCATAAAAAATACCTACAAAATATGATCTTAGATGTTTTTTACTACCTTTTCGTCTGTTTTTGGCGAATACAGCGACTGTTAGTTTATGAAATGTTGTTCTTTTGTAACATTTGTATTGCAACATACATAGATACAGCTGTTTTTGCAAAAAAAAAAACATCACGTAATGTCAGCGCAAGTTCATTCATCATACATATGCACATATGAATACAACTAAGTTCCAAAGCGTTTTTTTCTTTCTTTGAATTTAAATCTTAGCTGAGAGTTATGAACTGGGAAGTCTCAGAAAAGAAATTACATATGTTAAATTACTTGTTTTTTTTTTTGGGTCAAGGAATTAATTTTTGATGTTTGTTTTTACATAAAATGGCGCTGTGGTACAATCACGTAAACATATGTACATTAGGCCGTCTCGCCTTATATGGACCAAAAAAAAGTCCACCGTACGTTTTAAGCTAAAAAAACATGGGTGACACGAACGATCCACCTGAATTCATACATAAATTTGCTGTAATTAAAGATCCTCTCTCAGCCGAAAAAAGGGCACGAGTCTATATCCGACCGTTCATAGCCAAAACCCTCGGCAATTTGGTATGCAAAACTGATATCCCAGTTTCATCAACATCGTAAATGTTATTAGGGGAGAATTTATAAGTTTCCATCTCCTTTTGTAGCAGATCAAAGAAAATCGCAACATTTTCCCAAGAAAATCCTTTTGCTCGAGCTACAGATGTACTGGTCGGTTGACGGAATGATATTGACGGGTGGCGTTTAAGAAACAAACGCAACCAATCTCTTCCTGCTGTTTCCTTCGCGATAGAAAAAGGTTAGGTACATTGTTTTTTACCGCCAATGCTAGGGACCTTATGTCATTCCCGGTTAACCCGAACAATTTCCCCTCCATGAGCAATATATATTCCACAAGAGAACTTTCTAGCTCTGAAGGGAAAACTGGTTTGCTACCATACTTAGCCTTCACAAGTTCAACAGGTTGTTTATTATCATCAAATAATCTCCGCAATGTGGTTTAAGTACGTTGCATTATTTTGATGCCCTCAAGAACCCCATCTTCTTCGTTTTCTCAGCCGAGATTGTCTCAATCATGTTCTCCTTGCGCCACATCTATTGTTTTTTGGAATCTTGAGTCGACTTAGAAACCATTTCAATCCGTAAAAAGTAAAGAAGTAATATTACTCACCTAAATAAAAACAGTAGTCAAATATGGCCCACTGGTCCATATTATCAATATCGTTATGGGCCATATTGTCCGAACTACGTAATTTTCAAAAGTTTTTAATTTTTTTTATACATTTGGAGTTATTCATTAAAAATTAATTCCACTTCCAGAAATATATTGTATAGCACTATACCTTTAACGTTATAACACATATTTTTCAGTTAAAATTAAAGCGAAAAATACTTACGAAAACACACCAAAAATGTCTAAAGATATCACGAAGAACGTATTTTGTACTGTACTGTGCACATCTGCTTCACTACAATGCACATTGGTCCCAATTCCATTTTTTTGGCATAAATTCAACTAATGCAGCTACGCAGTTGAAAGTTGACAAATCCTATAGCAATGGCATATGGAAGAAAAATAGCAAATATTAGATCAATCAGACCACGCCCACCGTGACTAGCAGTAGGGTGTCCCTTCCAGGTATGAGAAAAATTTCCTTTTGAGATACTATATCCCAAAAAGTGTCAAAATTAGCGTAATTGAATACAGAGTTCTATATATTTATTATGTTAAGGTAAATTTCAAATAAATAAGCGAAATTAAATTTCGAAAAAATTAGACACTAATAGGGTGTGTCGAAATACTTTTTTGAGGGTTTTCTTAACGCAAGACCCGTTAAAATGGCATGTTTCATAGCAGATTACGAAATAGTATAATGAGTTACGTCCGCAACTCACTTTATGTGGTTAAGACAGCGACATCATACTATATTAGCGCCTGCAAATGTCGAACAATTCGTAATTGCTGAGATAGAAGTTCACTGGAAAAATATCGATTTTTTTAAAAACGGCAATAAACGGCAATAATATATTTGCATGGCTTTATTAAATACACTTTACTTAATAATATAGCGTCTTTACTTTTGTGAAGCATTGTGTAGTTATATAACTTTTTGTCTACGAAACACAAAAATTATAAATTTTTTTTAACATAATATACCTTTCGCAAAGCACTTCAAAGCTACCCTAATACACTTAAAACATGGAAAAACTTGATAAGAGTAAATTCTACTTACTTTCTCCTACATTATCCATAAAAATGTGCACTTCTTTTCAATCAAGCTTAATTTTCCAATATTAAAAGGTTCACAGCAAAAAAAAATACGAAAAAACTTTAATATTATTCTGGCGAAAGAGCTGACTTTGATGGCTTGTCAGAAACTAATGGTAGCCAGGTGTATTGAATTAAACTGGTTTTTAGGTGCAATAGTATATGTACTATTGGAAAATGCATGCCTTTTTTGAACACTTAAAAGTTTAAAAATTGGGTTAATGCCAAAAATTTTGGATTTGGGACCAATGTGCAATGATCAAAGAACGCAGAGTTGCACTGTGATGAAATATTAACGAAATGAAGTCACCACGTGTATTCTTGGACTTGCAGTTCAGAAGATATGGAAGTGGGCCATATTATACACATGGTCCATATATACCGCACTTACTCTAAACTAAGTACTGGGTGGAAGTGACCCCAATGGCGTACATAGGGTTAATACTATTATGAATTAGAAACCGTCCTCTCAAGCCAAAGAGATTGGTGTATCAAACTTAATGATCGGACCATAAATACCGAAGATAAGAAAAAAACGAATTTTAGCGTCATCTAGCGGTGTAAAAAAAAAAAAAATTTTTTTCCAGAAATATTTTCGAAAAAGAAATCATTTGGGGGGCGTACGGCGAACTTTTTTTTTTCGCGATACGCTCTAATGTACATATGTACATTTTAAGCAGCAGAAAAACAATGTTGCTAGGACATCATAATGTTGCTGGCAACATCTTGCGCGGTGTTCCTGCTGCTCAGTTTTAGAGGCATTTCTACTGGATTTTTGGCTTTGATTGAGTAAAAAAATAACAACAAAAAATAATACATATGCTGCAGTAACAGCTTCTAACATAAATTTTGTTCCATATTCTCCGTCGAAACTACTGAACCGATTTTAAAACTAAGAACACCATTATAAAGTTATTGCTCTCAAACAGAACTACGCCAACTTTCATTAAAATTAGTTGGAAAATGCGTCCACAATCGTCGTTGGAAAATTACCGTGTGGTTGTTCTTACATACTTTCGAACACAACAGAGCTGTGTCAATGCGCATGCATAGGTGAGTTTGCTTGCTCACCAAACTTATCATGCAATTGTGAACATTTTTGGCTGGGAGTGATATGTAGTTTCAAAGAAGTAGAAACATAAAAAAGTAGCAAAAGCACTACAACAAAAACATAAAGCCAAGTAATAAGAAGGATAAGAAAGAATAAGTAGGAAAGAAAAGAGCAGAAATAGAAAGAAAAAAGTAGTTGGGAGAATTGTGAAGACGAGTAATGACAACAACAAAGACAACAAAATATTAGCATTGACAGTAGCAACATTAACAGCAGCATTAACAGGAACAACAACAAATTAGTAACAGTGACAATAACAACAAACAATTATGCAAAAATTATAGTTGCACCTTAGGCATAAGAAAACATCTAGAAAAACTGTCGAGTTCCGACAGTAGGCAGCACTCTAGGATATTATAAATGATATTGCTGCCACAACATAGGCTATGGGAAAAAATACTGTCTCAAAACTAGCTACATATCTGAAATATTCAAAATTGAATTTACAAAAGTCTGTCATATTACGGTTTGATTTTTGTATATCCCTAAATTCCTTATGGCCTAAGCTTTCATGTAATAACAAAAACTATACAAATAAAATAGAGCCTGAGGCCGCAGTGTTTGTTTTTCTAATTTGTGGCTTAGTAAGAAAAATTCACATAACCACTTTTGAAAGTGGACTACTCATATGCACATTCGACGTATTTTTATTTTTGTTTTTATTTTATATTTTTTTGTACGCATTGCTCTATTACGAATTCCGCACAATGCAACATAAATTCCTAGACATTATTCCAGAGCCAGCAATCAAACACATTCCATAAGCAACACAACGCAAAATCATTTTGTAAACTCCAGTAGATGATACATACATATCCATGCACGCAGCTAAAAACAATGCCAACAAAGAACCAACCATCGAATAAACCACCAATAACTCAACAGCAAAAATAAAAAAAAAATTATAAAGAATTCTAAAAAAACTGACAACTAACAAAAAACGCTGTACTTACTAAAAACCACACTCTTATACCATTACCCACAAAAACAATACAAAAATTTCCAGCTGCATTGAAGTACACAAGAAGCTAAGAAATGAGATTTAAATTAAGACTGAAGTAAATACGACGCAGCCGATTCACACGCGCAGCAAATTCCATTCTTCAAGTACTGATGAGAATTTGATTATTGCGCTTTTTTGCTTGTTTATTCTTCGCCTGCCATGTCATTCTTTTGTTTTTCATTTTTAATGTGAATGTGCAGAGAGAAAGACGACGAAAAGAATTGTAAAAAAAAACGCAAAAACACTACAAAACAAAACAAAAAATTGATGCAGCAATCAAATTGAAATTCCACAATAGCATTTCACATAACACCTTGCAGCAGCCCAAAAAAATAAAAAAAAAACTAAAAAACAAAACAAATACAAACAAAGGGCGAGGCCACTTGCATTAACAATAATAACAAGCAGAAATAATAAGAGAACAAGTACATTTTAAAGAACACGCAGTGTTTACTCGGTATTAAGGTGCATGCCACAACACAACACGATCAGCAAGAGGACGGCGGAGACAGTGGCGGGTGCACAAAAAATTCTCGCACACGAATTTCGTAATTCAATGTAATCAATACGCGTACCCCTCCTCAAATCAACTAATCTAGGCTACGCAACTGCACGCTAACGAACCAAATGCGAATCCACAAGCGAAAAGGAAAGAAGTCGCCATTGAAGCTACAGCCAGAAAGTGGGCAAATGTTGACTTTTTGATAATAAAGCAAACAAACAAACAAACGAAAAATATAAAATCGTAGAGAAATAAACAAACAAGTTGTAGAATAAACAATAACACGTTGCAGAGCTAATGCAGTAGAGGAAAGGTATGCAAGTGGGGGGTGACGACAACGGCGAAAAAGTCGAAGTTGAAAAAGTGTAAATGCACAGAGAAGTTTTCTGAAAACAAAAAAGCTAAAGCCAAAGCTAAAGGCGAATGTGAATGGAGCGCAGGTACCTACTACCTGCTAAAGCATAAAGCAAACAAATCACTGCTGCGAACTGGACATAAAGCAAAGAATGTGGCAATAAATGCTGTGCAACAATCGCCCAGTTGAAGTTTCAACTTTGTGGCCTTGGCATTTTGAAATCCTGTGTTTTTTTTTTCTCGTCGCTTCAGCAATCCTTGGCTTTGCGCTTTTCTCAGCCAATTCAGTCAACTTAAAAACAGAAAATTAGAATTGAAACGTGTTTTAGCTTGTTCTTCTTCTACTTTTTTGTTTAAGCCCAATGCCTTGGCGTTGTTGTCCGTCTATAGGTACTGGTTTTTTCGGTTTTAGTTGGCTTGATTTGGTTTCTTTTTATTTTAGTGTAGCTTTGCTGCTTTGGCCCTTGTCGGCATCGATATTCAATAACCTTTTCAAGGTATATTACAAACCAAGAAAAAAGGGAAATTGCAATTTCGCTTTGTATAAAGTGTACAGGGTGCTTGTTAGGTCTTGATAATCATGGTTATGAATCTTGAAAACAATATCTTATGGCTCGTTTTTGCCAACAGAAACTTTATAACAACGTTACGTTCTTCCTTGATCTAAAGAATTTATAATTGGACAAAAAAAGTATGTATACATACACGGAGAAAACTATATAGATGTCACATCCATATATATGGATAATCCTGTCTGATCCATAAACTATGTATCCATACCATCATATCAATATAATGGGTATCAAATCACAAAAAAATTTGTAACATATAAATAAATATGGATATGGCATTCATTATATGGATGTGACATCCCTAGTTTATGCATCAGACAGGATTATCCATATACATATGTATATGGATGTGACATCAATATAGTTTTTTCCGGGTAGGTATATAAAGGAGGCGCTTGAGTTCTTGAAAGAAAGGAGCAGCGCATGTTAAGACGTTGACATCTTCTCAGACAGCCAGACTACACTGAAATCTCTAGGGACTGACACATGTAAATCTAGAGCTCTAGAAAATTATCGCAGATCTCCAATGAAGATGGTTGAGCAGTTTGTCATTTACCTTGTATGTGTGCATGGACACTGTAACATACAGGGAAACCAGATGGCAGACGAACTTGCTCGCTCCACTTTTACTGTATTGGAAGGGTTGAGGCATGCCGCTCGCTACCAGCAAGTTCATATTGAAGGAGTTCTACTTCATAGAAGTGGAGGAAAGTTGGCAATGTCTGAGTACTTGCAACCATTCTAGGCTCTTTTGGCCTAACTGGAATGACAGACGGACCAAGAGTCTACTAGAACTCCGCAGGTTCGAGCTAGCACTAATGACTGGGCTACTAACAGGCCATATAAAACTTGGGAAGCATGCAGAAAGTGGGAGTGCTCCATATCAGGATTACTGTACGGCCTGTGAGGATGAAGTGAAGCCCGAAACAGTAAAACACTTGCTACGCGATTGCCTAGCACTAGTAAGAAAACGACTGAAGCACTTAGGAGCCTAACATTTTAGGCATCTAGGAGATCTAGTGACATTGGAATTCAAGAAAATTTTAAGATTTGTGGAGTCCACACGATGATTCGAGAAGGGGGGTCTTCGGATTCGAGAAGGGGGCCTTCGGATCCACGTGAGCGTAAGTGTACTATGTTGATAGGAACTAGCAGCCACTGCAACCTGAGCTAACCTACATTTATAAAAAAAAATATTAAGACATTTTCATTAGTGGCGTTTTTTTTTATTTTGTCAAAGCACCCTTTTTCTAAACGATTTCCAATAAGTACCTAGGTATAATTTCCTTTTCTCATTTTTTTTTGTTTTTTTTGCCAATTACTGCTGTCTATAGCTGCCAAGCAGACAACTGTAAACCATTTATATTGCAAGCCAATTTGATTTTATGACCATTACTCTTTGTATTCCTCGTGCTTCTCTATTGCTTGCAACATATTCTTGCATTCACAGTCAAATGCAATTGATTGTGAGTAGTGTGACTTTCGGTCGGTTATGGTGTGGGAGCATTTGAGTTTCTCAGAATACCGGCACGTTTGCACATTTGCAGTTTTATACACTTGTAATAGTTTTATAATGCTAATAAGCGAGAAATTACACGAAAAGTTACCCAATGCAAACAAGAAAACATGAAGCAAGGGCAACCGTTTTTGTTTTTTAAAATTATGTTTAATTGAAGTGTTTTTGGCTCATGCAAGATTGATTTTAAGAAGCATGTTTTGGGCCTAAAGCACTCTATTGCCGGATTATTTGGGGGATGTGTAATGAAACTTCTTCGAAAGGCATTTCTCTATCTACGCCATTTCCAGTTATACATTTCACTTGAAACATTTCTGAAATACATTTGGAATTTTCTGAAATATAATCTGGTATAAGAGCCATTCAAAATTTTTGATCCTATCTTTAAGATCATGTGAGAAAATCGAAGATTTCCCCGAAAAAAATAATCCAAGTGCGGTTTTGGCCGAGGAATGGGAAAAAGCCTACAGAATATTGCCAAAGATTAGCAGAGTCCACCCCTAGACTCTTGGAAGCCATTTCGAAAAATACCGGATATCAAAAAAAATATTAAACAGGCTGTAGATGCATTTATTCACCAATATGCAAACTGCTTTTGTGAGCAAAAATGTATGACTCTTTTCGCTTCTTTAATTTTATAAAAAAGATGAAATGCATTTTGGTTTTTTAATGAATGTGTTTTTGTAGTATGAATATTCAGCTATAATACCATATTAAAAAATTTCCAAAACAATTCGAAAAAGGCGAATTTCTAACGTTTTCTTAATAAATGAATTATGCAAAATACTTTTGAGAGCCACTGTAGATATCGAGCAACAATTCCAAAACATGTAAACCTAATGATTAAACAAAACTAAAGTTGGTATCCAATCACTACAAAACTGTTTGACCCCGCACAAGTGCAATAAATATGTACATATGTTCAACAAAAGTGTAAAATAGCTTTAATGAATTTACGTAAACAAAATTAAGATAATTGCAATTTTTATTGTCTCAGTTGAATGACATTTGCAATTAGCTACATTGCTGTGTATTTGTATGAAGTGCTTGTAGTAATCATTTGCAATTCATTCGTCTATGTACCAGCACAATCGTTAAAGCACCGCTTTTGCCATTTATGGCTCTTCAATCGACCAATCAACCGAACGACCAAACGAACATCTCCTCTTCTACGTTAACCACAAACTGCATGTTTTACCTATCAATTACTAATGGTTTTACAGGCAGCAAGAAGTTTAAAGTTACCAACCATGTCTTTATGATTACTCTTTTTTTTTCAAGTAAGCATCAGCTGTTTGCGGCTTGTAATGCGTTTATATGCAGATATCATATGTATGTATGTTTGCTATAGTCATATTATTTTCAATTTGATTGCTTTCGCTTACACAAATCCTAATAAAAAATCAACATTATGGTAAAATGGAAAATTTCGTCTGCGTGCTTGAGTGGTGTAGACGTTCTTTTGCTGTGGTTTTTTTTTTTTTTTTTTTTTGTTTTTTTCAAGGCGAAGATGGTGAGTAGTGTTGTTGTTCTGTGCTGTGCTGGTGATGCCAGCTTGTTTCTTAAAAAAAAAAACACAAATCCATATAAGAATTGCAAAGTAAACACTGGTGGAGCAATGCTCAACTTCGACGATTCTCCAATCCACAATCGTTCTGCTGCGGAAGCATTTTCAATTCAAATCATTGATTTATGTAAGAGATGAAGCTTGCCAATAAACATCAAGGCTATGAACGATTATTTGAGGTGTATTTGAGAACGAACGTTGGTGGTTTGAGAGTAGGATTAGTTCTCAAATGCATCTTAAGATGAGAATTAAGAAAAATGTTTATGGGGTTGCGTCGGGATAGATAATATGTATCTATGTATGTGTATAAAGAATGATATCTTGGGTGAGAATAATCCCTAAATAAGCTGAGCTCCAAGTCACATGTTCCAATGATTTTTTTCAGCAATGCGCGTACTGTGTAGATAATATTTCTTCTTCCCTTCTTTTTCTTCTTCTTGTTCTTTTTCTTCCCTTCTTCTTCTTCTTCTTCCCTTCTTCTTCTTCTTCTTCTTGGTCTTCTTCTTGATGTTCTTCTTCTTCTTCTTCTTCCTTTTCTTGTTCTTCTTCTTCTTCATGTTGTTGTTGTTGTTGTTGTTGTTGTTGTTGTTGTTGTTGTTGTTTTTGTTCTTCTTCTTCTTCTTCTTCTTCTTCTTCTTCTCATGTTTCTTCTTCTTCTTCTCTTTTTTCTTCTTGTTATTATTCTTGTTCTTCTTCATATGCTTCTTCTTGCATTTCTTGGCTTTATGTCAATGAACTTGTGGTCATTTCCTTTTTAAATTGGTTTTTGTGGCTAAAATGCAACGAAACTTTTAAATTGAGCAGCGAACGTACATATGTATGTACATATATGTATACTTACAAGTGTGTATTTCTTTGTTCCTCCGTCTTCAGTCTGTCGTTGTCGAATCTGTCGATGAATTTTTGATTTTTTGTTTATTGATATGCCACAGAGAGTCTCGCCCGAGGGGGGTAAGGGCTAGATGAATACATGGGTTGCTGCAGCCGGCACTTAATGATATTTTTATTTCCATACAACAAAAGGAAGAAAAGAAAGCTCTAGCGCAAGTACATATATGAACTTTACGTATATACATACCTACATATACATATGTTAAACAAACAAAAACCATTTACCAAAATTTACCCAAAACTATATAGCACACACTTCAAATGTGCGTCTGTGTGTTCGTTTGTGGCAATCAAAGAAGTTAACTAAGAGCTCTAAGCCAATCATGCACAAAAAAAATTTTTGAAATTAATGAGGCTGCCTTTCAGGCGGTATGATGCTGTTGTAGAGTTCAAGAAATCAAAAAACAAAAAAAAACAACAAAAAATGTTTAGCATGATCCATAAATTATATCGATTAATGGCGTGAAATTGAAAAGTATTTTTAACATATTTTTGGCTGCAACGTACGCAACAAACACCTGAAGGGTGGTCGCAGCGCTGTGTGGATGCTTTTTAAGGTTGAGTTGCATACATACATATGTATATAAGGCCCTTATGATTAGGGCATGCAGCAGTGTTATATAAATATGTATGAAGGCTTCCATGGAGTTGCTTTTAAAGGCACGTTTTTTTACTTATATGTTCATATGTATGTAAGTGCTTGTGGCACCTTAATTTAGTAACCAAAAAACTAAAGGGCGTACCGACCTAAAATTAGTCTTTGTAATGTTTGTTTGTCTTCAAAAATTTTGACTTTAATTATGTACCTACTACATATAATAAATGCCCTTTACAACTTGTGAAAATACTTAATTACATTAACGCTTTGCGTGCACACTATAAATCATTTTATCTAAACTGCTTTAGGCGTTTGAAAATGCAGCTAATTGCAGTTGTTTTCGAAAGTGACTGCATGACTTTCGAACCCTTTGTTATTTATTATTTCGGAGCTTATTCGGCAACGATATGACTTTCTAAAACATTTGAAAATACTTCAATTTGGACGAGAAGGGTTTTTTTCGACCTTAACTTGTGTTACGTCTACGTTGAGGTAGAGAAAATGGGCTCCGATAACGACATGATGCAAGGCTAAAGCCATTCATCGCTTTTCAGCTCAGCCAGTGCTTTCATAGATCATGTTATTAGCAAGATTCTCGGTTGGCAAAAAGTGAGAAATGTGTACCAACTCTCAATGAACGAATCAGTGTTCTCTAGCACCGATATTTCCTAAGCAGTCACGTTTAAAAATTAATCCAACATTATATACATATCTGACCTTTCGCCCCCTAAAACTCAGGCCTAGCGATACAAACCTTTTATATTCAATCAAAGGCTTAGTAATTAATTTAATTTACATACATATCAATGCTTAATGCTAAGAGTTCTAAAACAAGTAAAGAGAAAATTACAGTGAAGACTCATATATGCATACATATGTACATACTCTGAAAAAAATACCCGTAGTTAAACCAACAACTTTCGGCTGTTGAATCTCCGTCTTTGATTCAACAGCAAAAGTATTTGTTTTTACAGCAAAGTTTTTGATCCAACAATTTATTTAAAAACGGGCGTTGTTGATTCAAAAACTTGCTTGCCTTTAAAAAATTGTTTGTGAGAAAATATTTTTTGTGAGAAAACCAGCAAAAAAATAATGATGGAGAGAAGATGAAGAGAAAAATCCAAAAAAAAAGTTTATTTTTAGCAACAATTTTCTCTCCGTTGTTGATTTAAAGGCAAAAGTATTTGACCAAACAGTTTCCGTTGTAAACAGAACTAATGAGAAGACATTTTTTTAAATTTTGTTTTTACAATGATTCAAATAATTCATGGATTCCTTTTTAGGAAATAGAAGTATAAATAGGTTACTACAATTCAATATAATGTTGAATGTTCCACTATGTGATGATTGGATAGAATTTTAGGTTGATGTCATGGTTCGAATCGGGAGGAGAATATAAAATAAAGAAGACAAATCAGAATAAGAAATAAAAATAGCAACCAGTGAATGATAAGAAGGAGAGAAGAATAGGAGAACAAGCGGAGGCTACATATTTGCAGTTGGGACCCGGGCGGAGAGAAGATGAAGAATAAAATGCAAACAAAAATTTATTTTTAGGTGACAAATTTTTTCCAAAAATCTCCGTTATTGACTTAAATCAACAACGCTCGCACCCTTGAAACAACAACGGATCATTGTTGGGCACATTTCAACTGCGGAAAGTAGTTGATTTAACAGCGAAAGTCTTTAGATTTACAACGTTTTTTTTTCAGAGTACATAATTTGTCAAATGATAATATCAACAGCTGCTGCAAGCGACTTTAGCATTAAAGCAAATATGTGCTTACTGCACCCTAAGGTCACAAGCGTCATATGTAGACACACACATAAATGCATTAAAAAAGTACCCTGCAAAAAATGCGATCACTCCGGGATACATCCGGGACAACTCGCAAGGGAGCATCCGATTACTACCCATTTGTATCTCTTTATATGGGTTGAAGTGTTCTCTTTTGTTTGAGCATGTCCTATGAAGAGACTAATTGTACCCAGTTTGTACCCGAACGGGTAGCAAAAGCGTACAATTGTACCCGTTTTGTACCCGAACAGGTAGCAAATGCGACACATCCATTTGTGCGACTAATTGTACCCGTTTGATACCCTTTCGGGTACAATTCGTCTACAATTAGTATACATATGTACCCGTTCGGGTACAATTGGGAACAATTGTAGACTAATTGTACCCGAAAGAGAGCGCTCCCGGACAAATCTTTTTAGAGACTCGTCGCACACTTTTTTACAGGGTATATACTATGTATGTATGTAAATAAAAAAAAAAACGAAATAAAAATTATTATACTGAAAACTTGTTTCTATTCTGCTACTATTTTTATTTTTTATTTATTTCTTGTTGTTGTTTTTATTATCCGTCAATGCCATGCAGCAGCATAAAAATGCGAAAAGCCCGTAACGCACCGCGCTACTCATACTCAAGCACACAAATATACCGACAAGCGCCTTTATAAGCACAAAAGCATATGTGTCAGGCAGAGAAAGAAGCCTTTTTCAGAAAAATAATAAATAATAAATATTCAAGTTGAAACTAGCACTTAAGAATATGTAAGAAAAAAAACAAAAAAATTTACTTCAGATATGCTAAGTTTCGACCATCTGGGGCAAGTGCAGAGTATGAGGTCGGGAAAAAAGTGATGAATTATTGTTCCCCATTCTATTTCCCCATTCTATTTCCAATGCGCGTAGATTTCCAGAAGAGAATATGAGACTTACTTTTGAAGTATAGTTAAAGGCCCTTGGCAACTGAAAATCTGGCATGTCAAGCAGTGTGTATATGTGAGTTTTTTTATGTGTGTTAGTGCAATCGGCAGTCGTCGTGCTACACGTTCTTGTTGTCGGGCTCGCATTGATGATAATCAAATCTTTTAGATATTTGCGTCAATCACCCGACACTCACACATATGTATACACTGCTTAACATTCCAGATTTTAAGTGGCCAAGAGCCTCAAGAGTTTGATATATGTATAATAAGCGATATTTGTGTACTAAAATGTAAAATTATAGTCTGAAAAAAAATTACATTTCGCTAGCTTGGAGTGCAAGCTGTGTAAGTCCACTTTTATGAAAAAGTGTATTTTTATTTAGAACGCTAAAAAAATCAGATACGCACCGCGCTAAGCAATTCTGAGATACTTGTCATATTTCTACTCGTTGTTATTCAGTGACACGCAAATTGTGTAAGTCCAAAAAGCGAAGAAAATTGTGTAAGTCCAAAATATTTATATGAACAGAAAATTTTTTTTCATTTCGAATTTTGTTTGTTTTTTGTTTTTTGTCTCTCCTACAAAGTTTTAAAAAAGGACTTACACAATTTGCATTCTAAGCTAGCGATTTTTATCATTTGTAAAAAAAATGTAGTTTTTTTTGGTAATTTTAATTTTGGTAAATTTTATACATTGGCTGTGACCCCCCCCGAAAAATTCTCTTACTACGCCACTGCTTTTTCTGCAGGCGTCTAGCTCTTATGTACCTTCGCTTGCCTGCCAAAAGGTGTACACCACCGAAGGGGTTGCTGGTTCTTTACGCCACAAAAACGTGTAAGCGGCCTTTGCACATAAATTTTCCCTCCAATTTCTCGATTTGGATTTTTATACAGACATACAACCAGGGATGCCACTTTTGGGCCTTTCCTACCAAAACTGGTAGGTTTTATTCCTTTTGGTAGGTTGGTAGGACGATTTGAATTTTGGTAGGTTTTTGCCTTCGTTCAACTAACATCACGGGTTTGGTACATTTGGTCACTTTGCTACAACACTGTTGAGAAAACGTGTCTTCTCAGTAGAGTTTTGTGACAAAACTCTGCTAAATAGTAACGTTTTCTTTGAGCTTCAAGTACACTTGCCCCCACAGACACAACTGGAGGAGATTGAATGGTATCACAACAGACCATCAGGCCTACCTAGGCAGTAAATGTGTTTGCTGTAACTACCAAGTGGAAACAATGTCCGCTATTTCCCTCGATAAATCTTCTTACGTTTCCTTTAGGATCAGTTGCTTGCCCTCATTATTCCTCAAATGTTATTCCACAAAATGTTAATTCTGATTTCCTCCGCACTGGACGAGCGTGGTGGCAGCCACTAATACCCAATCGAACCTTGTCCGAATATCATTTAACGCCAACTCAAGTTTTTGTTTATCTGGAAACTGCTGCTTCCTCCTCTTTTCCTTCACATTTTTATCACTCATTCTAAAATTAATTGAAATTTGTACAAATAATATTAAATTTAATACTAAAGTTTTCAAAAAAAAAAAAAAAAAATTAACAGTTTTTTATTTTAAGCGGTAAAAAAAACAAGTGTCTGGTTACTGCAGGGTGGTCGGTTACTGGCACAGTTACCCTAAATGAATTTGTTGAATATGGTTAAATCTCACATTAAAAAAAAATAAAAATGGTCGGCTCGAAGCCATTTTGGTAGTTTTTTGGTAGGAAAAAAATTTTCTTAGTGGCATCCCTGCATACAACATTTGCATGCACCTTTGTACACCTTTGCTTTTTTGCGGTTATTTTATGAAGTGAAACTTCTTGCAACCATTGCGGGTAATTCCATGCAAATAAATTGTATAGGTAGTAAGTGCAATGGAAAATTAAATGGTTAAGGATCGTTTTTTCATCGCCCGGCCAAACTGCCCGTTAAAATATCGACTGCTTTATCGACCACATGTTTAACGTATGAATTTGATTAATTCGATAATGATGTTTAACTGAGAGTTAGCGTTAACGCGAGGGTGAGCAAACGGTCCTAAGAATATCGAAGTATACACATATTTGCTCTTTCTTGGCGACACTTTCTGTTCACTTTCGGAATCAATAGCTTCAGGACTAGGATAAGCGCATAAAGTTCAGACAATTTTGTAAGTATTTTAAAAGTATATTTACCTTCAAATAAAAAGGCGTGCTGATTTCAGTCACGCGTGAAATTGCTGCACACAATTTTTGTTTTCCTTTTTTCCTACTCCTTGAACTTGAAGCCAGGTGAGAGAGTGGTTTGTGTGAGTGAGTTGAAGCCTCATACATACACATACATATATATACTTACATATGTGTGTAGGTATGTACATAATTAAAAAAAAAAACACCTTTGTTGTTGTTATGCTTCACATTGACATTGGCATGCATTTACTCACTCATCAATCTCCCCCTTTGCACTTATGTACATGTACATACATTCCGCCTTGCGTCCTTCCGCCGACGAAGCGCTTTTTTTGCTGTTGCAGAATGCAATCAGTCGTCCGGAAATTTAACCAACAGCCGGCTTCCGTGACGACGATAGTATGTGGCACGGCATAGCGTAGCACAACAAAGCACAATACCTACAAACGTAGGTATATACATACAAACATGCAGCAGTACAGCGACAATGCGAACAGACAACAAGCAGCAGACAGTCAGGCAGGCGACAAATTTGCTGCAATTGAAAATAAATAAGTTTTCTTTTTTCGTTCAAAAGTTCGTGTATACACTGTGCAACAAAAATTAAAGAACAGCATAACATTATTCATATTATTTTTCTAAATACAACCAATAGCAATCTGTTGTA
The DNA here is from genome assembly GCA_960531455.1 of Urophora cardui. Lineage (NCBI taxonomy): Eukaryota > Metazoa > Arthropoda > Insecta > Diptera > Tephritidae > Urophora > Urophora cardui. The sequence continues at coordinate 21,151,126 of OY482672.1, read as the reverse complement.
TGCTTATTTTTGATGCTCATGCATGTATATAATATATGCCTTGTATTATGTATTGTATGTTGGTCTTTGACATTGGCAGCAAAATATTGGCATGAAGTTACAAGCGTTGCACTTTAACGTGAAAAAACGAAAAGTAAATTTTTCTGCCTATTTCGTACTTTTAAACTTTTTCAAGGAAATACGCGCTACGTTGCAGCTAAATTTTTGGCAATAACTGTCGTTTTTTTTTTTTTGTTTTTTGAAGAAATGAAGTAAGCATTAAATAATAGTAAAAATGCAGAAAGTGCATTACTGCTTCAACAACAAAAGAATATTATTGGCAATAGTTGAATTTATTTTCTAAGGTCTCTTAACTTAGGCATTTTGGCTTAAACTTTCATCAAAATAAGTCATAAGAAGGTTTACATTTCGTCGCCTGGTTAAATGATTGTTGTATGTTACATTTGACGACTTTTGGGAAATCGCATACTTTCTGATTCTTTGAGAGATAGTAGCTATCTTTAGGTCACGATGTACCTAGTTGGTCGTTCGTGACGTAGTGGGGCGTATTTACAATCATTCTAATTGTTTTCGATTGGAATCTTTGGATAATCTCTATATTTGAGTTTGCTGTATGCCATAGGTCCAAATGGGTTTTAAGATAGCTGAGTAGAGCAGGAGTTTGTTGTCGATTTATAGTTGGGAGTTTCGATTCATGAGCCAAAAAAGAATTCTCAGTTTTATACCAAAAGCTTTTCGTTTGGTGAATATGTGGGTTCTCCATGTTAGTTTTCTGTCGAGATGCATACCAAGGTACTTTGTTACGTCACTTTGCGGTATATCAATGCCGTTGAGTTTTACGGGTGGGTAAGTGTTACGTCTAGTGGTAAACGTCACTTGGACAGATTTTGATTTATTTGACTTTATCCGCCAGTTTTTCAGCCAATGGGTAATTTTATTTAAACTTTGAAGCTTGAGTGAGGCCACGTTAGGGTTGAGGTCTGCAGCCAGTACGGCAGTGTCATCGGCAAAAGTGCCGATAGTCACTCATTCTGCTATTGGGAGGTCATATGTGTAAAGTTGGTACAGTATTGAGCCCATTACACTACTTGCGGGACGCCTGCTAAGCTCTCGTAAAGCTCAGACTGCTCTGCTCCTTCTTTGACGAAAAAGTAACGATTTTTACATAAGATTGTATAAATAGAAAGTAATTTGTGGGGAGAGTATTTTTTATTTTATAAAGCAGGTCGTCGTGCCATACGCGATCAAAAGCTTGGGATATGTCTCGTAAAGCAGCTGTACAGTATTTTTTTTGCTCAAAGGCAGAGTAGATTTTCTCAGTAAGTGGCACATGCGGTGCGGGTGATTCGTCCGCACACTTCGACATTGCGAATCCCACTGACCACAGTACGATCAATGCTTTTTCAATAAAACATACGACAAAACTTTACTAAGCAATAGTCGAATTTTGTCGTATGTGCCAACAAATTTTCACATACGACATTTTTTAGTGAGACTTATTTTCACTAAATTTCTATGAAAAATTGTCGTATGTGCGAAATTTTTAAATTATACGACAAAATGTGACTTAAGCGCTCATAATCTTCTGTAAGAACTGTAACTTTCATAGACGGAAAAGAAATAAATAAATAAATAAACATACGACAAAATTATACTCAATATCTCGGAAACTAAAGGAGATATCGAAAAACTGATAACGCCATTTGAAAGATCTTGATGAGTTTAGTATGACTGCATAACTAACTCAATTTGGCCCGATTTTCACATACAACAATCATTTAACCGGGCGACGATTTGTCTGTGAAATGAAACGCTGCCCCTTTCAATCTCATAATTTATTCAGATCACACCAAATAAAGTTTACTACATTTATTTATTTTATAAAAAAATTCTTAAGTAGTTCTAGTATGACAAATTGTACATCTTTTAGATTGGGCTAATGAAAATTTTCAATTTTCAGACAAATTTCGTTGTTTTTCCAAATTATGTATACCATACATATTCTAAAGAGCTCCTTTTATCAGTTTTTAATCGAGCGTGTTCCTTATTTTTAATTTTGAATATCTCTCTGCTATTCCTTAGCCCAGAAGAAGCAAAGTATGTTTGCAGTATTAATAATGTTCGGTTTATCACTTTGACACCAGTTTTTCAACTCATAATGTGTTTAATAATGTTCAGAAAAATGTATTTTCATCATACATATATCAATATGTAGTTTGACTACTTACCTACTTGGAATCGTTCCAGGGTATCGCTAGACTATTTTGGTGATAGCACCAACTTTAACTTGAATGAAAATATCCCTCTTTTGTCTGAGACTGTGGTATGACTAAGCTCAAAAATCCTATACCTATGTGACAAGACCAATATGGGAATGAACGTATAACCTCTGTCTAACATTTTCATAGCGTGTCTAATGCTTTCATAGCATTGTCTGTAACACTCCTCAAAAACTTCGAAATTTAACCTTGAACACAAACAAGTGATAAACTGTCTCTCCCAAAAACCGGGAAAAGCACTTGCGTTTCATTTCATAATATGGTGATATCAAAAAAAGGAAAAAAAAACATGATGGTAAGCAATTTTTTGTGTAACTTTTCCCCAAATTAAAATGGTCGTGTGCGTCACAAGCAAAATGTCCAAAGGTTACAACTAAACAGCCGCTAAAGTGACAACCGACAACTAATGTTACAAGCAACAAAAAAACATTGAAAAATCATTAACCATACAAAAAAAAAAATCACTAGCCCTTCATGCTCTCCAGCAAACTCCTTCTTTGCTTCTTTCAATATTTTCCTGCTCTGTGCTCAAACACATTTTAGAGGCGCATAAAAACATTTAATGGCGATTAATGCTAAAGTAAAGAGAAAAAACCCTAAAATACCATAATTTTTTATATACATATGTACAAATATTTATATCTACAGGTACACATAGCTAAATACATACAGACATATTAGGTACATATATGTATGTACACACATGATACATTCATGATCTCCTCTAAATGCACACATGAATAACCTCAATACCTATAGCGTAAAGATAAATAGACGACGTTCTTGTGCAACGCATCAGTTTCGTAGATACAAAAGTACAAAATTCCATACATACAATCCCATGATATGAATAAAAAAAAAAACAACATAGAACACAATCAAATGAAAAGTCTTACGGACAAGTGAAAAGTAAGATAAAGATAAGAAAGTCATGAACTATTCCATTCCATTTTCGCTTAATTCTTTACACTTTTCGTACATTTAATTTACAACGCAGCATTTTTCAGTAAAAGCAACAAATTGAAAAAGAAAAGATCATAACCAAAGATAAACTGTGTATAGGTATTGTATATGAAGGAAGACAAGAGAGAAGAAAGCAAAAGGTAAAACGCTACGCACAATGACTGATGGAATTTATCAGTGTCTTCATTCTCACTCCAAAGATAAAACACACGAAAAATGATTTTTATTATTTTCTTTCTGTTTTTGGTTGGTCAGTGTGCGTACACAATTTTAAGAAAATAAAATACTAAAAAAATGTATGTAAGTTGTAGTGCTGGGAAATGTGCCGAAAATTTAGTAGAAACTACATACGTATTTGTTCGTTATTGTACATAGTACATATGTACATACAAATGTAATATAATATAATACAATGGCGCTATTATAACTCTCACGAGTTTTATGGCCCAGCTTCTCTCCCAATTCGAGGTGTACTCCTTAACTTTTTGTTTTTCCTACCAATTGGGTGGACCTGCAGTTTTAAGCCGGCTCCGAACAGCGAATGCATTTTTTGTGAGAAGCTTTTTCATGGCAGAAATACATTCGGAGGGTATGCCGCCCACTGCCGAGAGGTGACCGCTGCTTTTAAAACAACCAAATAATTGGATTTTTACTAATTAGAAAATTTGTTTGGTGTTTGCTCGGACTGGGGTTTGAACCCGAGTTATCTGGATAGCAGGCGAGCACTCTACCCACTGCACCACAGCGGCCAAATGTATTCAGGTTTATAACTACTCGTACTAGTTGTTTACAACTGGAAAAAATTTTCACATGATCTCAGCGTCGTAAATTCCGAGAAATGTATACCTCTACAGATGCTTGTCTGTCAGCGCGCTATCCAGAATGGCAGAAACGTTTTTGAATGGTCTTGTTTTGCTGGAGTTTAATCGACAGGTTTGTAGGTACACATATTTGATGCACATATATGTATATTAGGGTGATCCACTTTCTTCTGAACAACATTTTAGCTAGATTCTCACTAATGTGTTTTATATTTTATATTTTATTCCAAGCCAAGCAACTTCTCTGTAGGTTCATACAGATCCCTTTGCTCCAGCTTCATCTACCAACCTCAATGAGTGTCATTGCCAATTTTTTCAAGTCCAATTATGATAAATAGCTACATACATACATATTCCGAAAATTTTTAGTTCAAATCAATTTTAGCATCTCTTAGTGAGATGGCACTTGGAGTATTCGAGAGAAAAGTTCTTCGCAAGATTTATGGACCTTTGCGCGTTGGCGTGGGCGAGTATCGACGGAGATTTAAAGATGAGCTGTACGAGCTTTACACATACATCGACATGTTCAGCGAATAAAGATCCAGCGGCTGCGTTGGGCAGGTCATGTCGTGAGAATGGATGAAGATGCTCCGGCCAAGGAAGCATTTCTATCGAAACCCGCTGAACGCAAAAGAAAAGGGAGACCTCCACTTCGTTGGGAAAATCAGGTGGACAGCGATGCTGCCTCCCTAGGTGTTCCCAAGTGGCGCCATGCTGCACGAAATAGAAGCAATTCTTCTGTTGCTCTGATGGACTCGGCCAGAATCGTCTAGACGGTTAAGCGCCAATCAAGACGAAGATACGAATTATAATTCGCTATGATTTACGTAATTCACGCATATTCCGCATCATGATAATATTCATAAAAAAATTTGACAGCAAACCCTCTCAATCTCAGACAAGTTGCTCTGAATTATACCACGAGCTCTCAAACGCTAATTATGCACAAGAAAGAACAAGAGTTAAAACTGGCAATCTGTATACATATTGCATGATCGTGTAGATGAGTTAGATCACGAAACATTTATGATGTTTTCCATTCTGGCAAAAATGTCGCACATATTCTGCATTTTTGTCGGGCTGTCAAAATTTTTGTTCTATTCCACATACTTAGATTCCACACATTTTTCCAGGGTTGATTGTTCTATTGCCAAAAATGTCACACTCTCACTGACCACAGGGCAAAATTTTCTGTCCTTAACATAAAATTTTTTTTTCATACATGCATCACATGAAAAATGAAACATTTTCTTAGAGCACAGGGGGCGCATGTTAATAATGTTGCCTTGTAATAATGCAACATTTTCGCTTAGAATAAAAAATACCATTAGTGAATTATTTGGAAACATACATTTGTAGCCCAATACAATGACAAGTTTCTAGCACTACTTTCATCTTACTAAAATATAACCTATTTAGTGTGAAATTGCGGTTGATGCTTTAAAGAAAAACATGAAATTCAATACCCACCTTAAAGTTTCAAAAACTTCAATTTTTGTGCCATAGTTTCAACGCTGGTCTGCTTCAATCTCGACTCATGCAACTAAATTTGTGGAACTGTAGTCATATTTGATTATTCTTAACAACCCTAATGCTTACCTTTACTTACCTTTGGTTATTCACATGTACTTGCCAAATTGTATGTACATATATCTCCTTAATTTACCTTATTGCAAGCATGTAGTTTTGCCTTTGTTCGTTTCGTATTTCATCGCTGTCTGCTTGTCCATTTGCTAAAGATTTTGTCTATGTCATTTATGTATTTATGTTGGTACATCGTTTTGGGATAGTTGTACATATTTATATACATACACACATACTATGTACACATGTAGGTATGTATGTATACAAAAATTGGCATTTGCTCATTCAGGTTCGTTCAGGTGTCTTTGTCTATCTTCACCTTGAAGCGGATGATGGAAATTAAACAAAACAATAAAACAATAAACACACATAAACTAACAAAAGCGCGGTAATAATCAGCTCGTCGCGCAAATGCTGAAGCATATACTTGCATACTTATGTATGTATGTGGCACGTTTTTGCTGCAGATGCTTGTTTGCCGCCAATTGATGGATTCACAATGTATGTACGTACCTAGATAATCTTATTTAGTTCATCAACTACGTGCTTTTGTATATTGCGCCAGTTCGTATGACCAAAGGCTAAGCAAGCAGCTTCCTATTTTACGAGCAATGACTTGATGGATTCCTTAAGCTTATGTTAATTGCAAACGTATCTAGAAAAGCAAAAAAGGAAATTAATATTTGCAGAAAAAATCATAAAAACACCTGAACTGTTCTTGTACTTTACCTTTACCACAGGGCCAGTGGCTAACACAATGTCTCCTAGACGAATGTTGCTTGAGAAGCCTTGCTGATAGAGGAGGTTGCTGCACGTATGTAAATAATATTTCAGTCTGATACTTTTAAAAGACAAACTAGTTTGTTGTGGTTTTGGGATCTCTAAAAGATCCAAGACATCCTAAGCGATAGATACCCAAATCAAAATCAAGTAGCAATAAGCTGAGCAGCATTGAAACAAGGCTTGATACATATCGCACTCCAAAATACCTGAGCGAGAGGTGTGGCATATCCAATATTAGAAAAATTAAGATAAGAACTTAAAGATAACACACTTATACAAGCATTTGTATGTACATATGTTGTAATAAAAGTACATGCCCACTATTATTAGATTCGCACACTCCTTTTGGCAAATTCCTTAAAGCATTGAGAAGATTTATTCAACTTCTTTTCTGCTACATGCCCTTTTTTGTCCGATCTTTTTTTCCCCATTTTAAACACAAAGTTTTTGCAGCAATTGTTAGCTATTATTTGTGTATAGATAGTTTTCTTCTACCTAGTCGTTTCTTGTGCAAATGCTTGCAAAATTCCTCAACTGCCTTGTATAGCTTGCAACATAATAATGCACGTTTAGCGCCTACGTTAAGCGTGAGTAGGCAATTGCAATTGCAAGCCACCCAATCGAGCAGCAGCCGTACAACCAACCAAGCAAGCAACACATTCGTGCAACACCAACGCAATTGAACGTTTTGCGCCTGCACATTTGGTAGTTAGTGGTTTGTGGGGAAATTGCAGCTTGCAACATTCACATAAAACGCCAACTCAATGATTTGTTAGCTACATAACTTTACGGGCGGATTGTATGTATGTACATACATGAGTGTGCCATTTCGACCTATAACTTTTTTTAGTGTATACGAAAATATGGATGCTCTTCAAAAAGTGTCGTTTGTAGGATGTTCCATATGTAGGTGTGTATTGAGTGTTTGTTCTGAACAAAAGCTCTCTATTTAACGCTTAGAGTTCAGTTTATTTAGAGAGTCCAAGATCTGATTCAGCCAGCAAAAATCCCACCAAAATGCGCAAGAGAACCTACTGCTTGTGCTTAGAAAATATTACAAAATAAGGAATCGAAATTGTATTACTTTTTGGTTGCTTGCTGTTACGACAGTAGAGGAATATGATGATAAAATTCTCCACATACAACACAAGGGAAAACGACTTAACGTATTAGAAAATATGGAGATATACAAACAGAAGACATTCGTAGGTAAAATAATAAATGAACAAATAAACACCGCATCAGATACATTATTTGAACCGCTTAAGCTATTATACCGAAAAGAGGACAGAAAACCTAAAACCGACATAAACGAAACAACACACAAGAGGACAATAACGGACTTTTACCTGCCTGTTTAATGAATATGATGTATTGTGGAACGATTTTCCGTCATCCCTTGTCAAATTTGGTTTGGAGACAAGCCGGTTTCAGCTAATATGCGCCATCTTCAGTTCCATCTTTTTTCGTTCTGAGTTATTTTAAAATGATTTAAAGGCCACCTCAATGCTTTTGCATACCACTTTATTGCTCACCATCTCTCATTCATGTCTTCAAATAATAATAATTTTGCCTTTGAAAATTTAATTAAAATTCCCTGAAATTCAAGAAGAATAAAATATGCGCATGCGCCTTTGCTATCAGCTATCGGCACCTTAAACGCTGCTGCTGCTATTCCCGCTGCCTTTTCATCGTCGTTTTATGAACGCAAACCATTTTCTGCTGGCTTTAATAGAACTCACCTACTCTCGCATAGCCACTCCATCCACAAATGAAGCTAGGCAATTTAACATGCTTGAATAGATGTATCGCCTATTTGAGCCTCGCTCCTTGTAGTTAAACACACTACATCACATATCGCCGCCTATCGTTTTACATATTAAATGTCTTTATAGATTTACAACTTAGATTGAAGCTTAAGTGTATGTGGCTCCTTTCAATGTACGCGCGTATGTGTGGAAATTTAATAACATCTTTATGCAAATAACTTTTAATGTAATACTATGGAGATATTGGCTGCAGTACAAGAAGAACTAGGCACTCTCTTCTTCTGCATACATCTCAGATACACGCATAGGCACGCACTTATAAATTCGTTACGCGATTCGTGTTGTAACGATAACAACTATTTTTAAGCATTAAAAGTTTTTTATTATTATGTGTAGCATTTAAAATCATACGCATTAATGGGTATTACAGGATTTTTTATGTAATTTACGAGCTTAACGCGTTTGAATCATCGTGAATTTAATCAGCAACTTATTTGAGTCGCAGATGAATTTTTATGCTTGGTAGGATACGTATGTAATGGAGTAGGCACATAAAATCGAAGAATATTAAAAGCATGACAACTGATTAAAAAGCGTCATCAAAGTTGTGCCGAGGGTGACGAAAAATGGAATTTTTATTTTGGATGGCAATAAGTACCATAAAAGAGTTCCTAGCAACAAATAAATGTGCCTAGTAAACACTTATTTATGCAAAAAAAATGCTAGGTTTTAGCTAGAGAAATGTAAGTAAGCTGATTATTCGAATCTCAATTACAAAGATTGGATGAGCGAGCTTATCTTGGGCTGCATTTTTTTCACAGGTCTTCGCAAACGAAATAAAAAGTAAAAAAAAAAATTTTGTGAAATAATGAAGCTTTTCAGAAGCGAGATCCCTTCTATAGTATATTCCATGAAAATTTGCTGAAGCCGTTTGCGAGATCCCAAACTAAAGTAAATACGTCTCGCTTCGCTGCGACATCTCTACCTGTTCATGTCACTCTCGTTTTCTTCTTCGTCTTAGTGCTTCACTCCCTTTCCCTCTACTTTTCTTTTTCCTTTCTCCTTCATCCCCGTTTATTTTTCCTTTTTCTTTTCACTTCCCTATCGCTCTCTTATACCCCTCCTTTTTTCTCCCCCTCCTATTCGTTCTCCCTTTCCTCTCCCCATCTCTATATCTCCGCTTCCTTCTCCGAACCTATTTTCTTTTCCTTTACCCTCTCCTTTTTCCTTCCTTACGCTTACCCTTTCCCATTCCAATCCATTCGTCTTTCTTTTCCTTTTCATCTTCTCTTTACATAGTGAACCAGGTTGAGCATTACATCAAAGAAAGCTCTATATTTAAGCCATAATTCCCACTTTTCATTTCATACCTATATTACACACAAGCGTTCTGTGGTAACCCAGGACCACGCACTATGGTTCAAAATTAAGTTTTTGAGGAATAAAATAGTTAGAGTTAAGATATCTGTCTAAAACTTTTGATAGGGTATTTAAAGGTAAAAGTAATGTCTCATGACAAAAATGGGCGAGCCACGCCCATTTTTCGCTGCTGCTGCCATACATAGTAGAAACTGTAAATTTATGTTGAATTTCAAATAGAGATAAAACATTACTTTTCTAAAGGTTTCCGATACGCTGAATCTGAATCTGAAGTCAGATTTTCGATGCTATGTGTAGTTTTAGAGATATTGTTATTTTAAGTTCATTAACTTTGCGATAGGAAATTTTAAAGTTTTTTATTTTTTTTAGCAAGTTAGTGAAATTAAAATAACAATATCTCAGGTACTAAAGAAGATATCCGAAAAAATGTGACGTTATTTTCAAGGGAAATTATTAGGTTTTTAAACCCTATATATAAATGAGTTTAAAATTTTTGTTATTATCAATATAAAAATGTAAAGTATCGCCATTTTAGAAGTTTTTTTTTGCTCTGAAAAAAGTGAAATTGTAGCTTCGCTTGCAAATTCCCGCAGATAAGATAACATTTGTATTAAAGAGGACACTATTAGCTGTAACTACATATATAATTTGTATTGATCCTCTTTAATCCAACTTATTTATATTCTATTTAACACAGAAAAAACTCACAAAAATCAAAACACGACACGGCTTATTTAAACTCAAAAATATACTAACGAGTATTATTGTTTCAGAAAAAAGTTTGTTGTTCTTGATTTTACATACCTTTATTAATACTTTCCATTTTATAAACACACTTTATTCAAATTCGTTAGCTTTTTATTACCACTTGAGATTTTTATATAATTTGAGTAAAATATTTTTTAGGAATACAAAAATCGAAACCAAGACTTTGAAAGCTTTCTCACAAACAAGTGATAGCCAACTGACATTATTTTTTATTTACTTCAGTAATGTGTAATAAAAGGTAATTATTTTTTTGGGGAAATTCAAAAGTCGATGATTGGGTTTAATTCCTCAATATTTCGATTTTGAATCATAGTGCCACGTTTTGGCCCATATCTGCTCTGAAAAAAATACCCGTAGTTAAACCAACAACTTTCGGCTGTTGAATCTCCGTCTTTGATTCAACAGCAAAAGTATTTGTTTTTACAGCAAAGTTTTTGATCCAACAATTTATTCAAAAACGGGCGTTGTTGATTCAAAAACTTGCTTGCTTTTAAAAAATTTTTTGTGAGAATATATTTTTTTGTGAGAAAACCAACAAAAAAAATAATGATGGAGAGAAGATGAAGAGAAAAATCCAAACAAAAGTTTATTTTTAGCAACAATTTTCTCCCCGTTGTTGATTTAAAGGCAAAAGTATTTGACCCAACAGTTTCCGTTGTAAACAAAACTAATGAGAACAAATTTTTTTAAATTTTGTTTTTACAATGAATAAAATAATTCATGGATTCCTTTTTAGGAAATGGAAGTATAAATAGGTTACTAAAATTCAATATAATGTTGAATGTTCCACTATGTGATGATTGGATAGAATTACAGGTTGATGTCATGGTTCGAATCTGGAGGAGAATATAAAATAAAGAAGAAAAATCAGAATAAGAAATAAAGATAGCAACCAGTGAATGATAAGAAGGAGAGAAGAATGGGAGAACAAGCGGAGGCTACATATTTGCTGTTGTGACCCGGGCGGAGAGGAGATGAAGAGTAAAATGCAAACAAAAATTTATTTTTAGGTGAAAATTTTTTCCAACAATCTCCGTTATTGACTTAAATCAACAACGCTCGCACCTTTGAAACAACAACGGAGCGTTGTTGGGCACATTTCAACTGCGGAAAGTAGTTGATTTAACAGCGAAAGTCTTTAGATTTACAACGTTTTTTTTTCAGAGTGGAGACCTTGCCTAGGCATCCCAATTAAGAGAGTTCCATGTTAAAGTCCTCGCCCAAGACCCTTAATTTTATACCAATATCGTTTAGAAACATTCGAGGGTCATCCGGCTCCATGTTTTGACCCATATCTCGAGACCCGGGATAAAAGTGGGTAAAAAAAATTATCAATAGAAATGTGTGCAAATTTGATCGGTCAGCTAGTGCGTAACCATAACCACTCAGAACTTATGGAGTATACAAAAAACTCATTATTGACCAATTCTCACAAGCCGAGAGCGATCACAAACTTTAGCCGAAGTTGCTCGAATATATATATGAAAAAAGTAAGAATTAACCCTTAAACACTGTTATAGCTCAAAATATAACCAAAACTGGCTTTAAGTGGCTTGAAACCAGACCTGGGTAATATCAAGTACCAGTACGACTTGTCACAAGTACATTTTAAAGGAATTGTACTGGTACTGGTACTGGCATTCCCAAAATTTTCAAGTACAAGTACAAGGAATTGAAAAAGAATTGAAGTTTTAGCAAATACTTCAAAGTATTTCAAAAGAATTGTAAGTACTTGTACTTGAACATTCTGAAAGTACTTAGTACGGACTAATTACTTCAAGATCAAAATATAAAGTATTTAAGTAAGTAATAGTCTGCCATGAAAAAGCTTCTCACAAAAAATGCATTCGCCGTTCGGAGCCGGCATAAAACTGTAGGTCCACCCAATTAGTAGGAAAAACAAAAAGGAGCACACCTCGAATTGGGAGAGAAGCTCGGCCATAAAACTCGTCAGAGTTATAATAGCGTCATTGTATTATATTATATTATTATTAATAGTCCAATTACTACTCAGTGTTACCCAGGTATGCTAGAAACTATACTAACGCTCTCGAAACGCCCACCTCAAATTAATTTTATAAGGAATAATTAAGGAATAGTAATAAATTATTATAATTAATTATAATTAGTTAGAAAAGCTTTTTAATATAAACATAAAAAGCGCACACAAAATAACTATCAATGAATCTATTTATTGTTTTTGTTGTTTACATACGTACATGCATACATGTAATGTGCATATTTTTTTTAAACAACAACCACTTGGCAGCTGCGCAACGTCATCATCTGCCGTCGAATGCGCAAGAGGGGCACGTCAAGTCACGTAATTATTGGTTACATACCAAAGCAACCAACCAACCAACAACAATAAATATTTAGCAAGGAAGAAACAAAGCAGCAAAAATGTTACCGGCAGCGACCTTTTATTTATTTTTTGCCTTTTTTTGCTTTTAACATACATGTCGCAAAGTTGTTCTTATGTGCTTGTTTTTGTGCAATCGCATAGCTCCAGTAGGAAAAGCAAAGCTAAGAATGTTAGCAGCTTTTGTTTTCGTACAAAAACCAATATTAAATGAACGCAGAATGATGCTGAAGTGATAGAAATTTGCTCTAATAGCGACTAGTACTAGCAGCGTCTTCAAAGAAGTACATATCGTCGTACCATACGAAAACTAACATCAGTTTTTTTGTGGCTGACGAAGAGTAAAAAGTTCAAGTTTTGGCCGACGAAAAGTAATAAAATCGAGTTTTGGCTGACGAAAAGTAATAAAATCCACTTTTGGTTGACGAAAACTATAAATTTCGTTTAAACAACAACAATTTTAATGTAAAAATAGTATATAATTACTGATACTTTTCGTCAGCCAAAAGTCGATTTTATTACTTTTCGTCAGCCAAAACTAGATTTTATTACTTTTCGTCGGCCAAAAGTCAAATGTTCTACTTTTCGTACAGAATTTTTTTATTGATAGCTTTCGCCAGAAATTTTAAATATGTTAGTTTTCGTATGGTACGACGATATGTAGATACCTACGAGTATTGAAATTGGGTCTGAAATGGGTTAAACAACTTCGGCATAGGGTAAGCGCTATTGTTAAGAGCTTTGCCTACTAAATACTCAAATCTACATTGTGTAGTGCGTGTCCCTGTCATAGTGATGGAGACCTAAGCAAATAACAGCAATAAGAATGAAAAAGCTGCACAAGTACAAAACAAATACGATTCTGCTTAACAAAAAATAAAAACAAATAAGCACAAAAAAACAGCTAACAAATAAAAAAAATAGAAAAAAAATCACTCTGAAAAAATGCATAAAGTTCGTTAAATATACATATGCTATACATATATGTATGTACATATGTAGAAGGCGCGTTAGCCAAATATGGAAAGCTTTATCAAGCATTAGGCGCTGGTAGAGGGGTTCCACTCTTGGGACTGCACGCACTGAAACGTGTTTGTAGTTTTGTTTTTGGACGTGAATGCAGTCAAAGTTGGCTGCCAAGTGATTCGCTAAAAAATCGCTTGACTGACAACGTTTCCGATGCTTATCGGCTTCATGTTAACAGGAAAATTTTACACTCAACAACAACAACAACATTATCAAAACAGCAGCAGCAATAAAAGCAGCAGCTAAAATAACGAAAATAGTGGAACATACATAAACCTCTGACAAAACGTGACAAACACAGTGACAAAAATTGAGAAGAAGAAAAACAAAAAGAAAGGGAATAAAAGAATAAGAAAAAAATGAAAATATGTATAAAACAGAAATAAAAACAAAATAAGAAAAAAAAACAAAATAAGAAAAAACAAAATAAGAAAAAAGCGTGACAACTTTTAAAATCATCATCACAAGAGGGGCGTGTGTGATGGCAGGGAAATGGATACATTTTGATTTTTTCTTGTATTTCTTGCGCTTATTGTAAAGTCTAAATGCAAAAATACACTCAATGTATGTTCCCGGCAAAAAAGTGTGGCTTATTGTTGACAAATCAGGTCTAAAGGCTCTTGGCAACTTACAATCTGGATTGTCCAGTTTGAGTGTTTTTTTGTGTGTGTTAGTGCAATCGATAGCCGTCGTGATACACGTACTTGTTCTCGGCTCGCTGTCGGCTCGCTGCGACGAAAATCAAAAATTTTTGATATTTGCGTCAATCATCCGACACTCGCACATATACACTTCCTCTCAATCCATATTGTAAGTTGCCAGGTGCCTTTAAAAACGCAGTACACTGGCAGCTCTGCTTCTGTGATGCACTCACTCTGTCTGCTCCTAACTCTCTTATACTTATCTAGGCCTTATTTCGCATGGCGGATAAACCTTTGGAATAAGGTGTGCTCTCAAAGAGAGAGAGAGAGAGAGCCTTCCTTATGGCCTGATGCAGGGACGTAACGGTTATAAGAGAAATGGGGTAAAAGTCATATTTAACCGTTATCATGAGAAAAAAAATTTTTTGGTCCTTAATAACCATTATAAAAACCAAAAAACCAGAAAAGTGTTTTGGGCTTGAATAACCGTTATGGCAACCAAAAAACTGTTTTGGGCCTGAATAACCGTTATTCAGATTTTAATTTTTTTTGGTCAGCAATAAAAATCAAGCCTATTTATTTGTCAATATTTCTGGACGATATTGGTATCAAATGAAAGGTGTTGAGCAGGGATTGTAGCTCTGATTACTTCTTTTCATTTTATACCAATATTGCTTAAAACATTCCAGGGCATCCGGGTCCACTTTTTCACCCATAACTGGGAACCCGACCTACGAATCTTAACAAATACACCTCTATGTAAAAGCCCTGCTCAACACCTTTCATTTGATAACAATATCGTCCAGAAATATTGACAAATAAATAGGCTTGATTTTTATTGCTGACCAAAAAAAAAAATAAAAATCTGAATAACGGTTATTCAGGCCCAAAACAGTTTTTTGGTTGCCATAACGGTTATTCAAGCCCAAAACACTTTTTTGGTTGCCATAACGGTTATTCAGGCCCGAAACGGTTTTTTGGTTTTTATAATGGTTATTAAGGACCAAAAGAAGATAAAGGTTATTTTTGCGTAACCTTTTCACCACACAAAAAAAAAATAACCGTTATTTTCGGTCCCTGGCCTGATGAGATCAACACAGGAAAATCAGCCTTATTTTAAGCCTTACGCCATACAAATTTGCTACCCTTATAATTTTCAGGCCTTATTTCGTAAGCCTTTAAATCTGCTGTTTTACTTTCTAAATAAGGCTTAGATTTTTTGGTGGGTTTATATGCAAGTCTATACATTTGTATTGTAAAATATGTACCTACCTACTATTTATCTAAGCACTTAAAGGTATATTGTTCAGTTACATACGTTTCGCCATTACAACACACAGTTTTTACTTTCTTCGACATCAAGAATTTTTCATTTCATTGCATTCTGCGTTTCATTTTAATGCCCCCGATGTGTTAAGCATAATGTTGCGGCAACATTTTTACAACAAGAATATAAGCCAGCTAAAGACCTGGTTACATGCATATGTATGTATGTATGTCTGTATGTCTGTATGTATTATGTAGAAATATATTTCTTGCCATCGGCAATCACGATTTTAAGAGAAAGTGAATTTTTATACATATTTTTTCTTCTTTTTGCCGGTCGATTGGTTTCGCCACAAAAAGCCTTTTGCCGTTGTTATACCCTGCTTTGTTAAGTAATATTTATAGGTATACATACCTATATAAGCGCATTAAAACTTCGCTCAGCTATTCTTGCCCACGAATATGGAATGCAGTACCCCTCAATTCTTCTTATAATACACATCACTGCTGTGCTAAATATTTTACCCTTACCACCATTATTATCATCTCACGCACCTTTAAGTTTAAACCATTATCGGCAATTTTACTTTCTTCCCACAATCAGTCATCTTCGAATTCCAGTTGGATAAGTATCGGCAGAGTGGGTCGCCTCACTTAAAGTATAACAGCAAAAAAATCAACCAATGAAATGACCTGAAAAGGTTTTGCCAAATCGTTTACAAACATTTTACTGGTTGTACGTGCATATGTAGTAGGGATTCCAATTTTTCCGATTTTTACGATCCCGGGATTTTCGAGATTTGTTTTTATAATCCCGGGATCCCGGGATTTATCCCGGGATTTGGACTTTAATTACACAGGCCAAAAAATTTTCTAACTCAAAAAAACTCTACTTTTCTAAAGGATTTCGGTGCGCTGATTCTGAATCTGAAGTCGGATTTTCGGTAATACGTGTAGGTTTTGAGATATTCATGTCCAAAGAGACGAAAAATGCGATTTTTTGCTATATTCACTGCTCAATCTGTTAAATTACTTACTTTCATTAAAAAATGATTGCAGCTATTGAAAGAACGATCATTTCTCTTGAAAACAGCGCTTTGCTTTTTCGGATATTTTATTCAGATATATACGTTGTCTTCAAAAGAAATGATCGTGCTTTCAATAGATGTAATCAGTTTTTAATGAAAGTGAGTAATTTTAAAAATATTGAGGAGTGAATATGGCCACAAACTGCGCTTTTCGCCTCTTTGGACATGAATATCTCAAAAACTACACCGAAATCCTTTTGAAACGTAGAATTTTATTTCTGTTACAAAAATTTTTCGACCAGTATTATTTTCCCACATTTGGGGTTGAAAAAAGTAAATATATTTATTGAGAAACGCTACAACTTTAAAATGCAAAGAAAAAATAGATTTTTATTGCCATTTGTGATTATTTCATTAGTAACAAAATAAAATAGGAATGTAAAATCATGAGTATTATTTAATAATACTTAAGAGTTACCTTAAAAAGCACAACCTACAACGAAAATTACATACAGCCCTATCATGAACTTCATGTGAAAATTTTCCCTCGAAAAATATAAAGCAAAACAATAACAATTTTTCACATTTTGTTTTTGTTTTGCTTTGTAATTTTTGGGAACATTTTGTTCACATGAAGTTCACGATAAGGCTGATACATTTGGTGAACAAAACATTTGCCTTTGCAGTTGGTACTTTTAGGATATTAATAAAAAGGCTTGCAATCATTTGATAATTTCCAATAAAAAATTTTTTAGAATTTAACGACGCACTTTGTTTAAGCGAATATTTCCAAGCTTGCCGAAAAAATCAGAAAATTAATGCAACTTCTGAATGAATAAATATCGTAGGCAAAACTTTGTAATGAATTCCGAGTATGCAGCTGCGTATTTAATTTTAGTACAGTGTTGTAAGACTATCAAGTCTAGTTAAGATTTTGTTTCCATTTTCTTCCATTATTTACTTTCCATGTGTGAAAATTCCAAAAAACATTTGAGAAATAAATGACCAAAAATCAGGAAATAGAAATTATCAAATGAATTTTGCCTCAAGCTAAAAGCTTTAAAAATACCTAACGTACGTTTCCTTACAACGCGTACTTCAACACAAAAAAAAAATTTAATTATTAAAAAAATCAAAAATTTTGCTCCTTACTTTGACCAATGGACTTTTTTATTCTAGCAAAAATGTAGCACTTTCTTCCGGCTGTCAAATTTTTATGTTCTCTTCCACACAAACAACACTTTTTTTAGGGATGTTTGTTCTATTGACAAAATATAAAACTGGCCCGACTACGGGCAACATCTTCTGCTCTTAGCAAAAGTAAAAGGTTGTATTATTTTTGTTTCATTCATCACATGAAAAATGCAACACTTTAATAGGGCACAGGACACATGTTGATAATGCTGCAATGTAATAATGCAACATTTTCATTCAGAATAGGAAATGCTATTAGTATACAGATCTGAGACCAATAAAAATTATATAAAATATAACTTTTCTTTGCTATAATAGCGTCATATTCTCTCTTTATCTTATCCCGGGATTTTTGGGATAAGATAAAGACAGAATATTCCCCTATTATAGCAAAGAAAAGTTGTATTTTATATAATTTTTAGTGGTCTCAGATCTGTATACTAATAGCATTTCCTATTCTGCATGAAAATGTTGCATTATTACATTGCACCATTATCAACATGTGCCCTGTGCCCTATAAATGTTGCATTGTTCATGTGATGAATGAAACAAAAATAATGCAATATGCTAAGAGCAGAAGATGTTGCCTCGTAGTCGGGCCAGTTTTATATTTTGCCAATAGAACAAACAGCCTTAAAAAAGTGTTAAGTCTGTGTGGAAGAGAACAAAAAAATGTGACAGCCCGAAGAAAGTGCGACATTTTTGCCAGAATAAAAAAGTCCATTAGTCAAAGTAAGGATTAATATTTTTGATGTTTTTTTTAATAATCAAATTTTTTTTGTCGTGAAGTACGTGTTGTAAAGAAACGTACGTTAGGTATTTTTAAAGCCTTTATAATTCTTGTGGTAAAATTCATTTGATAATTTCTATTTCCTGATTTTTGGTCATTTATTTCCCAAATGGTTTTTGGAATTTTCCCATATGGAAAGTAAATAATGGAAGAAAATGCAAACAAAATTTTAATTAGACTTCACAGTTTTACAGTACTCTACTAAAATTAAATACGCAGCTGCATTCTCGGAATTCATATGAAAATATGTGCCTCCGATTTTTAAATATTTTCGGAAGTTGCATTAATTTTCAGAATTTTTCGGCAAGCTTGGAAATATTCGCTAAACGAAGTGTGCCGTTAAATTCTAAAAATTTTTATTGGAAATTATCAAATGATCGCAAACCTTTTTATCCTAATATCCTAAAAGTACCAACTATAAAGGAAAATGTTTTGTTCACCAAATGTATGTAATTTTCTTTGTTGGTTGTGTTTTTTAAAGTAACTCTTAAGTGTTATTAAATAATACGCATGATTTTACGTTCCTATTTTATTTTGTTAGTAATGAAATAATAAAAAATGGCAATAAAAATCTATTTTTTCTTTGCATGTTAAAGTTGTAGCGTTTCTCGAAAATATACATATTTAATTTTTCAACCTCAAATGTGGGAAAATAATACTGGTCGACAAGTTTTTGTAACAGAAATAAAATTCTACGTTTCAAAAGGATTTCGGTGCACTTTTTGAGATATTCATATCCAAAGAGGCGAAAAACGCGGTTTTTGGCCATATTCACTCCTCAATATCTTTAAAATTGCCCACTTTCATTAAAAACTGATTAAATCTATTGAAAGCACGATCATTTCTCTTGAGGACAATGTTTTGCTTTTTCGGATATCTTGCTTGTAACTTGCAATATTGCAAATAAAAATTTTGTAGCATGCTTTTAGGCAGTTTATTATATTAACAACAAACTATGCGTTAGAATGAAATAAGTGAATTAATTTATATTAATTTATCGAAAATACGACTAATTTTGCGTGACTGAAACAAAAATTCCAATCAGCGGCCTACTATGTATATATTTTCTATACTGAAATAAAAATAGTTCGGCAGAGCAGCTACAAAACTTGATTTCGATTAAAACAGCGCTACAAATACTGCCGTTGATTTCGAAGAAAAATACCTTATTGTACAAAAACATATATTTCTAGATATATAAATAAGAAACCCGAGAAAGAAAAGCGCTGTTTTCAAGAGAACTGATCGTTCTTTCAATAGCTGTAATCATTTTTTAATGAAAGTAAGTAATTTAACAGATTGAGCAGTGAATATAGCAAAAAATCGCATAAATATCTCAAAACCTACAAGTATTAACGAAAATCCGACTTCTGATTCAGGGCACCGAAATCCTTTAGAAAAGTAGAATTTTATTTGAGTTAGAAAATTTTTTGGAAATTTTGTCGGCCTGTATAATTAATGTCCAAATCCCGGGATCCCGGGATTAGAAAAAAAAATCTCGAAAATCCCGGGATCGTAAAAATCGGAAAAATTGGAATCCCTAGTAGGTATGTATGTACTTTTGCTGCATGAAAGTGTTCTTTGCTGGAGTAGCTACTCTTGCGCTATGAAAGTAAAATGGAAAAGTTTTTAAAAGGAAAACCATGAAAGTAAACCAAGAAAAAGAAATAAAAGCATGAGTTTTGCAAAAAAAAGTTGCAGGTGGAAAAGAGTAATATTTTTACAACATTTCTATGATACACCGCAAAATATTTGGCTGAACGGGAATGTGCGAGTTTGGACTCTGAAAGCAGCGTACATACATACGGATACGGTCATATGCTGTTCCACGTTATCGACTCCGTTATCAACACGCAAACAGATTATATCTGTCCTATAAAAATCAATCTTCAATACAAACTATGAGATTATCTTTCCATCTAGGAAGGACAGGTGAGTTGGTAAACTCGCTCTGAGATTCATTGTTTCAGTTTTCATGGACGGGTGCAAGATGGCGGGCGGAGTGGGTGCAAGTATCTTCACAACTCAGCCGGATACTTCCATATCAGTCAGGCTCTCAGACACGGCGAGCGTTTTTCAATCTGAAGTTTTTGCCATACAGGAGGCCTGCAAGGCTTTATTTGCAGCGTAAATTGCTGGTGTTGGAAACTGAATAGGAATTTTCTCAGAGAGTCCGGTCGCGCTGAAGGCTCTGGGATCTGTAACGGTATCATCAAGCCTGGTCAGCCAGTTTAGCGAGTGGGTCATGAGTTTAGCAAGTCGATATAGCGAATATCTGACATTCAGAGAAACGAAATGGCTGATGTGTTAGCCCGGCAAGACTCGACTCTTGATACCGCCCAGGCGGAGGAGTTTCTTGCGCTCCTGGGTTTCATCAAGGGCCAAATCTCTTAGCACTGTTTTGAGGAGACTAAAACAAGATGAAAACGGTTGGAGATCTGCAGGGTCTGCAGAAGTCGGTGGCCTTCATACAACAAGATGCGATTCTGAGGCTTTGGATCAGGAAACTCTATGCCGCAGCTGCAATCTCCCTGGAGCGGAGGAGACGGTAGAGCACTTGCCCTTCTTCGTCAACCTCTCGGAACTCAAGGACGTTAGGCCTGAGGAGCTCCTTAGATACCTAAACTCAACAGGATGAATATAGAGCATAGGACTTTCCCTGCTTCTGAATTGATATTCTCCTTTAATCTATTCTTCTGGTTTTTAGTCACGAGTTTTGGTGTCAAAACGGCGCTTCGGCTCTGATTGGAGTCAGTGGGACTCGCCAATCTAACCAACTTTACCAAGTACTGCATGCGTCGTTTTCAAAGAGAACGACACCGCGATGTTTTGGCGATTGCTCCACTGGACTATTCGCGACTAGACTCGAGAGTAAAACATCTAGGTCTTGCTCATTACTACAAAAGCCTTAAAGCTTACATGAGGCCTCTTCCGATTTGTAAAGTTTCAAGAAATGGTTTCAAATAGCTTCAATGCTTCCCTGTTTTTAGCTCCTTTTTCTGACCACCTTCTAAAGTTTATTCCATGACTAAGTTACCTTTTTTTTTGCAAGTGTATTTGCGAACTGTCAAACGCATTTAAGTCTTAGTTTCACGCTGAACTCTTGGTTTATGATCATACTTGCTGGTCGGCCCATTAAGTGAACATCTAGGTATGTAAGTCTGAGTGAGTTTGCCAAAACTTTTTATAGGTATGCGCTTCTTCACTTTAGTACTTTACTTAACTTTGCTCAGTGTCTCCCGCCGCCATTGTTTTAAGGTTTCATTAAAGTTCTTTAAAAAAAAAAGCACATGTAAGCACATACATATTTAAATGTATGTAAACATAGCGAATGCAGTCAAGTAGAACTCATTTTATTATTTTCGCAACATTTCATTTTTATTAACTTACAATATTTGCACAAGTTTTTTTTCTGTTTTCATTGCGACAAAAACGAAAATGTGCCAAAAAAGCGAAAAACAAAAGAAGAAGCCATTTTTGGCGATCTCGGTGAACTCAAAGCGCTCACACACTTGTGAAAATAATTGTATGAATTTGTATTGTGGCTGTTTGTGCATTTAGTGCGATGAACCGATAACAAACAAAAAAAAAATAATAATAAAAAATAAAAACAAAATACCAAAAAGCAACGACAGCACAAGTCACGCAACAACGACAAAAAGTTTCGTTTTTGTTTTGTGAACTCACGTGTCGTGTCGCATGTTGTGGTTGAAAATACATTTTTGGGCCCTAAACGCAATACACGTGGATATATGTATGTACTGTACATATATTCCCGCTTTGTTTTAAATTATATACGTTACATCCGGTATGCGGTGGGGTGCCTTTTAGGGTTTATTTTTATGCCATTTCCTCAGTTTTTGGTTACACCTTCCGAGCTGAATGGGCCCATTGCTGCAACTTGCATGCCCATGAAACGAAATTTTCTTCATATTTTTGTTTTCTCTTTGCTTGGTTGGTAGCATTCAAATAAAATCTAATTTAAATATTTGTGGTGTGTCGCATAGTAGGTGTTGAAAATGTTTAGAAAATCAACTGTAGATAGTAAAGGCATTTTCCCTAAAGTGTTGTATTTACATTGACTGGGATTTTTGGGAGCTTTCACTTCATTTGCATACCGAAACACACAAGCCCAAAAAAAAAGAAAAAACACGCACGCAAGTACTAAACTTGAATTTTCATGGCTGTTTTGTATGTGTTTCTCTGGTTGGCCGAAATTATGTTAGCGCGTTAAACCACAACGAACATAAAAGTGATGGCAGTACTGCCACTGATAACGACCACAAAAAAAATGAAGAAACCTTGGTAGTACTAAAAAACTGAAAAAAAAAACAAAACAAAAAAAAACAAAAATAGAGGGCTTAAGAAAATAAATATTTCAAAAGCATACTTAGGCACACACTTGCGTAAAATTGTACATATTGCACAAGTAGAGCAAGAAAATAAAAGCCCTAAGTACCTAACTGTAATCAGAAAAAGTTAAGAGTGCCTACTTTGAGTGGATAAGTGTTAAGTTGAAAATAAGCCAAAGCGAATAAAAAATGTGTGTTTTTCTTACTAAAAACTAAAAAACTAAAAACATAAAGGTGCTCCATTTTTATTCGAAAATATTAAACTATTGTCTCGTAGTGATAAATAGGCAATTTCGAGTTGGTTGAGCAATCGAGAGCATATCCATCGTTGTAAAAGCATAATCGAGTGAAAAGTTAACTCGCTTAACAACTGCACATTGGAGATGTTTTGAAATTGTTTTGAGTTGGTGACTCGGTTTTGCGAGCCGCTGATCAGTCTTCCTTTATTTGAACTAATTTGATTCAGTACGAAAGGCAATTCGTTAACAAAGATAGCGAGTAGATTCGTTGTTTATAAGCGAATTCGAGATGTGTTGGCGATAGTTTCAGTGAACGACTGCGATATAATGGCCCTCATGCATAAAAACTGAGCTCCTTCTCAAGAGACTCAACTCAAACTTAAGCTCGAGAAGTAAACAAATAATTTTAATTTAATGGATGAAGGGCTATTCTGATAACTGTCTCTCGAAAGGAAAAAACAAAAACTTTTAGAAAGACAGTTGCCAGAATTTTCCCCTACTTAATTGGTGCTTAACCGTCTACACCATTTCCAGATGGATTTTAGAAAGCGTCAACTGGATTTTAGAATGGAAAAATTGGATTTTAGAAATGTCAATTGGATTTTAGAAAAGGGAAATTGGATTTTGGAAATGTCAATTGGATTTTAGAAAGGGAAAATTGGATTTTAGAAACGTCAATTGGATTTTAGAAAAGGGAAATTGGACTTTAGAAACCGTAAATTGGATTTTCGAAAATTTATATAATTACGTATATGTACATTATAATTTCATACGCAATAAAGAATTTCTATTCGAAAAATTCTGTGTAAAATTTATTTTACACGCACATTCTGAAATCCAATTCACGCTTTCGAAAATCCAACTGACATTTCTAAACTCCAATTTCCCCTTTCTAAAATCCAATTGACATTTCTAAAATCCAATTTCCCTTTTCTAAAATCCAATTGACCTTTCTAAAATCCAATTTCCCCTTTCTAAAATCCAATTGACATTTCTAAAATCCAATTCTCTCTTTCTAAAATCCAATTGTCGTTTCTAAAATCCAGTTAACGCTTTCTAAAATCCATCTGGAAATGGTGTAGATTAATCTGGCCGAGTCCAATAGAGCGCGCCAGTTGTTTCTGTTTCGTGCAGCATGGCGCCACTTGGGAATACCTAGGGAGGCAGCATCGCTGTCCAACTGATCTTCTCAACGCAATGGAGGTCTCCCTTTTCTTCTGCAGCGTTTCTGGTTTCCGACAGAAATACTTTCATTCACATACATTCTCCCGACATGAGCTGCCCAACGCAGCCGCTGGATCTTTACTCGCTGAACAATTTCGATGTCTGCGCGTAAAACTCGTACAGCTCAGCGTTAAATCTTCGTCGATACTCGCCCTCGTTAATGCGCAAAGGTTCATAAATCTTCCGAAGAATTTTGCTCTCGAATACTCCAAGTGCCATCTCATCTGCTTTTGACATTGTCCATGCTTCTGCGCAGTATATGAGGACTGGAACCATGAGCGTTCTGTAGAGCGTGATTTTTGGTTCGTCGGGAGAGGACTTCACTTTTGCATTGCTTACTTAGTCCAAAGTAGCATTTATTGGCAAGAGTGATTCTTCGTTGGATTTCCGTGCAGACATTATTTTTGTAAAAGTTTTTTCTTATAAAGAATTTCAAAATTTACTTACACAATCATGGCCTACCCTAATATACATATGTACATTTATGCGGACAGCAGACACCTTAAATAGTTTACGCAGTCATTGTTTGCTGACTTAAAATTTATTTTAACTAATAAGATGTGGCCGCTGTGGTGTAGTGGGTAGAGTGCTCGCTTGTCATACCAAAGGTCTCGGGTTCTATACCCATGTCATGAAAACACTTCTCACAAAAAAATGCGCTCGCGTTCGGAGCCGGCTTAAAACTGTAGGTCCATCCAGTTAGTAGGAAAAATAAAAATTAAGCAGCACCGCCGCCAATTAGGAAGAGAAGCTCGGCCGTAAAACTCATCAGAGTTATATCAGCGTCATTGTATTGTTTTTATTAAGAAGATGTGGGCTATTTAAGCTTATTTTTCAACTGTTTTTTGTTTCTTCATTCCTTTTGCTGTTCTCATTGTTTTCTTTGACTGCTCTTTTATATACTTTTCCTTTGACCAATTAACCAAAAGTCACAAAAGTCATGCAACAAAAGCCAAGATTTCGGCCCACAGAATTTGAAGTTTAGAAATTGAAGTTGTCTACTTACGTTTTATATGCTCAGTTCCGCGACGCGCTGCTTGTTTGCCAACTTGAAGACTGATTTAGCATGTTTTCTTCAATAAAACTCTTAAGTTTCTTTGTTGTTGTTGTTGTTGTTGTTGTTGTGAATTTAAGCCAACAGGAAACGCGTTGTTAGTGTTGTAATGAAACTTGTTTTAGTTTTGTTTTAGTTTCAAATGTTTGCCTACAAGTGCGTGGGATGGTACCTACATTGTGAATTTTTGCTGGTAAAAATAAATGTTGGTTTGTGGGTGAAATGAGGCTAATCCTTTAATAGTAGACTGGTAAATTATTTCCTGTTGGAGAATGTAGCAGAGAGTGTATTTTAATGTTTTAACGCTTTTAGAGTTGCTTTTCTGACCTGCTTTTTTTTAAGTTTAACTCTGTTTTCTTCAATAAGTATGAAATTGCCTGCCAAGTTCCAGTATTTTACCCCGTAGCGAAACCCTACAACCCGGCAACATAAAAAAATCTTGCACTCAAAGTCAACAATGAAGTAATTTTTTGCTTCAGATTGCTGTAAATCTATTATCGTGCTCCCAAAAAGAAAATAAAAAGACAATTTCCATGCCCCTTGAGAAAACTTTGTTAATATCTTGCCCCGACAACAATACGAACTAAGAAAAAACACTTTAATAGCACACCAATTTAATCGCCCCACATTAAACAGATCTAATGTTTTAGATTAAGATAGGAAAAATTAAAAATAATACTGCAACCGAACAGAATAATATTCAAATTAGTTTAAAACAAAAAAATTCGAATCAAAACGCTTTCAAACGTTAGACACTTGTTCAACCAAACGCTCAGCAAACAGCAAGTGGTTGATGTCTTCATATGACACAAAAAAATTTTTTGAACTCTCTATTTCAGCAGGTGAATTTTATTTGAATATTTAATTACACTAAGCTCGTTCTAAACAAAAAAAAAAGAAACAAAAAAAAAAACACTCCAAAAAACGCCTTTGATTCCCAACCCAAAAACACCATTGACACACAAGCATGCACATGAGTTATGCGACTTAGTAAACAAAAATAAAAAATAAATGAGAAAAAAAAAACAAAACGTTACTGGTTAGTTAAACTAAAATTCCAACTAATTTTTAACGCACCTTTTACTTGTTTTCTGTCACATGTGACAACACCGCCAAACAAACAATATTGTCTGCTCAGCATGGCCCCTAACTACCATCCCATCCCCATGTACCTATATAATGTATAGTATGCACGGAGGGCTCATAAATGTTAGTTTGTTATTTTTGTCATATTTGGTATTTAGAAATTTTGGAATTTTTACATGCTTTAAACGCTGTCAAGTGGCTTATGCCTTCAGCTGTTTGGAAATTTTCTATACACTGCTGTATCTAATTTTCGGTTATTTTTTGGTATGTGTGTGTGCGTGTGTTTTTTTTTTTGTTTTGGAAACCTTAGTTCAGCCGATTTGGTACTTTATGCGTTCTCACGTACTTAATACGAGCGATGGCTATTATATCTTCATGTATGTAGATATAGTATACATATATACCCAGTAGCGAACAGATCGAGACCATCATCCAAACGTCTCAGGCATTAGAGAAACATACATATCGTTACCTTAATTCACAAAGGCCCTAACTGACAAAATAATTTTTTTACAGGAGAGCCAAAAAACGTCTTAAAATGAAAATAAAAGACTTTTGTGAGTTTGTAAAAATGCAGTTTCTGCACAAACAAGGCCCTGAAGTAGATCTTGAAGAAAAATTTTAGATACATTGGATTTTGACAATTTTGTGTCAGATAGGGCTTTTTTACGCTACGAATTTAGAAAAAAACTGTAGTAAGGACTTTTTATTTATTAAAATTTTTAGCTGCAATTGATTCCAATAACTTCAAAGCGCATTATAAATAACATTTCAGACTGTAAATATATATGTACATCATATATCGTAAAATTAATATATTAATTTCAATACACATATGTACATACATACATACATAATATAGGAAAATTTCCTTAATTTTTAAAGGGCAAGTTTTCATAAAAAGAATGGCAATCTTTAGGTAATGATATTTTTAGATCCTATAGATTTTGCCACTTCTTTTTAGATTGGAAGTTGCTGATTATGTAATAAGCTGGGCTTTACTATTTCAAAATTTTTGCTGGCTCTCTGAGGTAGAGGCTGGTACTCAGATGTTATATCAGTTTTATAAAATATTTGTCCCGAAGGATCATATCCTAAGGCACGAAGCATGTTGACTGTGGAGTCTCCTGACATTCTTCCTGAAAAGGAAACACCATAATATAATTTTAGATATGTTTAACGCACTAGGAATATACATATTACATACCAGTACTGAGTTTCTGTAACTGAACTCTATCAATGTTTTCGACTGATTGACGTCATAATGACGTCAAGCGATATATTCTCACCTGCTTTTTAGGTGGTGACAAAGTGTGGAATGTATTAATTTGACGTCATTTTGATCGACAATAATCGCGATTTTGTTACAGAAACTCACTTCAGGTCGAATCGTTGAGTACATTTTCGGAATATTTTCAAAATTCAAAAAAAGCTATGCTCTAGGTGGTGAACTTGAAGTAGACTAGGATTTTTTCGAGCCTCGCGGATAAGTTCAACTTATTAAGTTGTACAAGTTGAGATGGTAAGTTTATTTGTTTTTTAGACATTTTTCTTTCAATAAGAGAATGTGTAGCCTCGCATTCCATTTGTGTATGTCCTTTTACTAAATATTTATGTTCTATAGTTACATTATTTTCCATACAAAAGTTTAGCAAAGCATTTGATAACAGTGTTGCGATTTTGGTAAAAACAACCATCTAAGCATTCATGGAGTCCAAAATGTATAACTCAAAGCCTGCCAAACACTTTCACCTTGTACTACTGCATATTGTAGCAAATGTAGTTAGGGCCTTTTAATTTATAGATTTTCAGCATATGCAGATAGGGCTTTTTAAAAAGTGGTATAACTTCGTTACTTTTGTAACTATCGCTATCAAATTTTGTGGGAAGGTGTATTTTAATATATCTTACTACAATCTGCGAAAAACGCAGTTTCGAAAAAAGTGTCAATTAGGGCCTTTGTGAATTAAGGTAAGGTAAGGTATGTATGTCATTGACATCGTGCACTTTTTTGAAGTTTCTTGAAGATTTTCAAATAAATATAGAAAAAAACATAAGACCATGTTCTGCAAAATCTCGTGCCTTGAAACCAACGATTCTCTCACAGCTGAAACTTCAATTTTCATTATCTTTATTCTATTTTTAAAGCAGGTCGTCCTCAGTGAGTATACGTTTACAGAGAAATCTATATATGATGCCCTGTCTCATAAGCAGTATCTGCTCTTAAGTTTACGATTGACTAATCTTGTTCTATTGAGTAGAGATTCCGGAATACGTAAACTAAGGCTCAATATTCAGAATCACCCAAAATATTGTCTGAAATATTTAAATATGTAGTACAGCTGAAAATATTGATCATTCGGCTTAAAACCAGAGCGTTCTACTTAGTTATATGTTTTTCTACTGGGTTTAGTGTTGTAAAATCTGCCACATATGTTCCAATGCATACCTCCTAGGCATAAGCGTGGTATAACTGTTGGTATTGTACAAATATGTACATACATACATATGTCTGGTGTTATATGCATCTATAAACCATTTCAATCAGCTGCTGAAAACTGCTACATGCCACTTCACTTCCATTCACTTTATTTTAGTGCATTTTCCTCTCTACTCTTCGGCTCACTCATTTAATTCTAATCCTGTGATCTGTAGCGCTCGCTTACTGATCCTGTTGTAACCCTCTTTTCACATAAATATGTACACCCGTATGCATTGAAGTTATAATTCCTGTTGTATTGCCAGCTGCTTTTTATTGTTCTCTATGCGTTTGCATTTATGTATGTAATTTAAGGGTTGTGTGCTACCTTCTTCCGCTTTTTCTTTCTTCCTGTTATCCTTTAATTCGGTTTAATTAAGTGTAAAACGCAAATACTCCAAACACACGTACCAACATACATATGTGCACAAAAACCCAAAAATTTGTTTTACTAGCAAAAGTTATTATAGCCACCATTTGTTGGTGTTAATGGCTACACATTTGGGTAACAATTTCTTTTAGTTGTAATTGAGCTGATTCAAGGTATTCCACTAATTTTGATGTGAGGTAGTGACAGAAGTTACCTTTTTAGTTGGGAGAAGGCACACATCCATATCATGACTTGAAATGTATGACATGTGCTTGAAGGTGTAATTAACGATTTTAAAGGTGGTTTATGTAATTGGTGAAGTACATATGTATGTACATAGTGTAGGTATATCCATAGTGAGGTTGCATAGTAAATGTATTCCCAATAGAAAGTAAATATACATAGGAACAAGTAAAAAGCTATACATTTGAGCTATCATTTGAAGAGTTTGCTATCAAAACCAGCTCATTCCATATCTTTCTTAAATCCACTAGTTTGCATATTTTGAAGTTTGAAGGGTACTTTATAACCTGACGAAGGGATATAGCTCAAATCAAGCTCATTCCAACTCAAAATTAGACAAAAACGTTTGCCCTCTGGATTAAATCCAGCTCAGAACTGTGGACGTGACAAGTCTTTTGTCTCTCCAGAAAAATTTCCAAAAATGGAATGAGCTGGTTTTGATAGCTAACACCTCATTTAATAAAATTATGCGCAGTAACTTGAAGTATTTTTTATGAAAATATCACGACTAAATTTTTACCACTAATTTATCCAAATCGCCTTAAAAAATTTACAGCACCAAACGAGTTCATAATTACGTGAGCAAAAGTAATATCCAAAAGCATACAGGGAGAGAAATATTTTCCATTTAACAGGGTCTGCAAAACGGAATAGTTTGAGTGTACATATATTGATCTGATCCAAATTTTGGTAGAGTTTTCTGTGCAACAGTCTGAGTGTTCTAAAGTTCCTTTTATAGCTAAATTTTTTAAATGCTGTGGGTTTTCCAAATATGCTCAATATATTTCCCATTCAAAAAAAAAAAAAAAACAAAAAACCTTTAGACAATCTTCTTCAAAAAATATCAAGTGTGTATTTCAGTAACGCTTTGAAGAGCGTATGCCAGAAACCGCACTCAGCATGACATAAGCGGATTTGTTAGTCAGTGTTTTCGTTCTTTTTCTCGAGTTAAGAATTGAAAAAATGTAAGACTATTAAAGCAACGAACCATAAAAAAGCACAACTAAAAGAAAAGCTATGCTGCTCACAAATATAACTCCACTTCTATCCACGAAACAGTTAAGTGAGCAGAAAGAATGAAATGCATTGTCCGAAAATGTAAAACAGTTGAAATCCTAGAATGACAATTAAACTACAAGTAAAAAATAAAAATAACAACCATAACTGCAGCAAAATATTTTTCAACTAATGCAGAAAACAAATTAAATTCCACAAAAAACGAAAAACTTCTAAAGATTCAGTGAGACACTGAAGGCAGCAGCAAAAAGCCGACCGGTATGTGCAGAAAAGGATGCGAACTCTTAAATAACTTAAAGTGTCATGAATTCTAAAGTTTTCTCGCTTGCTATTATTTTTGGCTGCTTCCAATTTACTTAGTACATGGCATTGCCAAAATGAAGGCAGAAAACAGAAATGAGCCAAGTAGTTTGATAGTTATCTCCAGCAGTGCGACTGTGCATTCACAGAGCTCAGAGCTCAAAACTTATGCGGGTCAGTGTTTCAAGTCAAGCGGAAAACTCAACATGATGTACGTACATATGTATAAAATATATACGTACCTATATTTATATATGTACATATATACATATAGATATGGTTGTTTGCATTCATAGTTGTGCAAAAAAATGTAATTACTTCTGCACTGACATTAAACTCGAAAACGACGACAGACGACAGACAAGCTGACAGTGCTGGCAACGAAATAAAAAACTAGAAGCGATACGTTGCCCTGAAACACAAGAAAAATATAAAAATGCATTCGTTAAAAAATAAAATGTCAAATTAAAATTCGTGCAAAATTTTAAGTGAGTTATAGAGAGAGAGGGAGAGCTCTTGCTAAATGGCAGAGGAAAGCAAGGAAGGGGAATAATTGGGAATTGTATATGAATGTACTCATACCTATTTTCTAGAATCTAGTAAGTAATATATGCCAATTTCGAGTATTTAGGGTTAAGCAAATCTACTTGCACTTCTAAGAATTCCGTGTTACTTTGGTACATTTCTTGGGTTCCTATTTGGCACAAAGTTCAATCACAGTTGATATTGTTTCCGAAAAAATAATGATCTCTAAGACTATCTACTTAATTAAGCAGGAATTCCAATTGTGCTCCTAAAAGTATTCGCATTGTACTAATTGCTCACTGGGTTATGTCGTCATGAATTATGTGTTGGCAACGTAAAATTTTGCAGCATACAAATGGAATATTTAGCGCAAAGGGCACGAGTCAAATTGTACAATTTTAAGTATAGCTCAGCACATTGCGCGCTCAAAGTATTTAATACATATAGAGTATATAATGGAAACGACTTCTAGGAATGTATGTAAGTAGATATACACATTTATGCACGCTAAATGCATTAAGAGTAGCAATTACTACAAGCCATGATAGCATGACTATTGTGGCAAACCAAAATGGAAATTCTGCTCGCCTTTTTTTTTAATTTTTTTTTTTTTGTAATGTGACGGATGATTTACTGATTTAGCTGTATTTCCATATGCGCATATATACATATGTGGTGTTGTAAAACTCCTTTTGCTACATATACCTACATTTGAGCAAATCTTGGCACACTCACGTAACAAAAACTGTCTCAGTTCCACTTCAAATAAATACATATTTAATAGTTTTAAGCTAATGCAGATAATACCATGTCTCCACATAACGTGTTTCGCTCTTTTTTACTGCATTTTCTCTCTCAATCTTGTTTCGACACGGAAACCAGTGCCGAAACTCGCCAATTTCCATACAAATTTCTGAGAGCGAGTGAAGATTGAAACACTGTTTCATTCTGAATCATCTTGCCAACCTCGATGATATCGATGTCTTCTCTAATTTTGTATCGAAAATCTATCAAAATCTCACACAGACCAAAACAAAGACGCAAAAATAAGCAAACATACAAACATTTAAGAAGAACAAGAAAGAGAAATGTCACACTGAATCACGATTAGCCACGTGGATACGGGTTATTGAGCGAGATGTTTTGCTATATGTTTCTCTGGTGAAACAAGGTATGTGGAGACGGGCTTTAAAGTGAGTGGCTTCAGCAGCTGCTCAAAAAAAAGGCAAAACTAGCTGGGAATTGCTGCATTAAAATCGTGTGGCACGGCAAGGTAATAAAAAACACTTAGAGAAACCTGTAACTCCATTGATGCACTACTTCTCAGAGATGTGTGCGAATGTGTGAAAGCGTGTGAGTGTTTGCGTCCGCATTCAATTGACCAGATAACTGAGTGCCAATTTTGTGTAAACTGAATCTAAAAATAGTTTGCCAACACTTGCTACGGAAATTTTGTGTTTGTTTTTGTACAATAAATACACATGATTGTATGCGCAGCCGTATCACTGCTGATAAGAAAAAGCTTTGAGCATGAGCGGGCATTAATAAGTCTCATGAAAGTATTGAAATATTGGCAATACATAAATGCACCTAAGCGTATAGGTAGGCACTTATTGTGATCAAAAGCCATGAATATAAAATACATAAGTGCTAAAGAAAAAATGGGTCAATGGAAAATTAAATTTTATAGCGCGCATATTGGCTTGAAAGTTATGTACCTGCATATTTATCTTTATATACATACACACATGTACATTAGGCCGTCTCGCCTTATATGGACCAAAAAGAAGTCCCCACATATGATGTATTTTTGAAAAATATTTCCGGAAGATATTTTTTTTTTGTTTTTTTCGGACGCCGATAGATGTCGCTTAATCAATTTTTTCATATCTTTGGTATTTATAGTCCGATTTGATACACCAATATCTTTGGCTTGAGAGGATATTTCCTATTATATAGTCGTATTAACCCTATTTGCGCCATTGGGGTCAATTCCACCCATTAATTAGTTTATATTACCTTAATGTAACTTTTTTTTTGCCCGCATGTTAAACGTCGTCAAAAATCAATAAACTTTTGCAAAACAAGTATTTCGATCGCTTCAGCAGAACTGGAAATAAAACACATTTAACATTCCAAGGAATATAAGTTTTTCGCTTCCTGTGGCCTTTTAGGTTCATTTTACACAGATTTCTCTGAGGAGAGCCTTACTGAAATTTTATGGCGAATAATTTTCTAGAACATTTTAACCCACTATAGCCCGCATGAAATGACTATTTTGACCCCTCTTTTAGAAATACAGGGTTAAAATGTTCTAGAAAAGACATCATATCGGGGGCCGTGCGGTGAACTCTTTATTTTTTTGTGATGCGGTCTAATTTACATACATAATAATTTAAGATTAGCATAGAACTGTACTCGT
Organism: Urophora cardui; assembly: GCA_960531455.1. NCBI lineage: Eukaryota > Metazoa > Arthropoda > Insecta > Diptera > Tephritidae > Urophora > Urophora cardui. Next base: position 21,117,161 of record OY482672.1, on the reverse strand, counting down.
ATTACTTAGTACTAGTGCTAGTTTTATTTCAATCCAGCCCAGTTTCTATAGATACCTACATACCTATAATTGTAGCCAGCATGGCAGCAACAATTTTCCCTGCGCAAAGTTATATGATTCACTAATTGAAACGGTGTTCGAAGTGGCATAGTTATTACATATTCAATAAGAAACACCCGCATTTCTGCAACAATACGTTCAAATTTAATTGCAACGCAAGCGTAATTGTCATGCCAAAAATAGGACTCATGTCGCTAGCCGTCTATGTAAATTGCTTTGTAACAATTCTACCTACAAGAATCTACTAATTTAATTGCAAAAGAAATCTCTCCATACACACAATGTCACAAATAATAGTTAAATACTTTACTGTCAGCAGGATGTTTATCGCAAATTGATTTGGAAACAAGGGTGAATGTGAATACACGCGTTTGCAGACAGGAACAGAAAAACTATGTACAGCAGCTGTTGAGAGACTTGTATGCAAAATAACCGTTAAAAGGCAGTTGAATAAATGCCAAAGAAAATAAAAAAAAAAATCTATAGAAATTGTGGAAGTAGTTCTCAAAGTAGTGATAGCAGTGTTAGTTGTCATGAGTAGCAGTTATTGGCTTCTTTTTAACAATTCGCAAGTGAGTAATATGTTTCGTCGTTTCAGTTGAGGTTTTCTACACGTTCTCTTCTTTTCTCTCTTCATGCAGAAAAATTAATAAAAAAAAAAAATATAAAACATTATTATTTCCTTAAAACATAAATTAAACTTGTAGAAAAGGCTCATCTAACTTATGTAGTGTAGTGACTCTCATTAAAAGCGCTGCAAAGATATTAGATTCACATTTTTCTCGGCGAACAGTTTCGTACGCATTCGCGACTAATCGCTTTAGTCACTGGGTAGTCAAATTTGTAATAGTTTTCTACCAAAACCACATTCAATATGTCTTGAGTTCGTGTTCACTCATATGCCATTTATTTGCATAACAATTATAATTCCATATAAAGTACCGCCCTAGACCAGGTAACATCGACAAAGTACACATGAAAAAAGGAAGAATACAAAACACAAACAAAAGCAATCCAAGGGTGGGTCTGTCACTCTCAGCTGCTTAATATTTCTATGATGTTTGATTTTATTTCAGTTATTTTTCCTGTTTCTTTTGTGTTTGCTTTTATTTTTGTTGCATATCGGCTTTTGTGCAATTATTCACTCATTCACTCAATCAATCTCGCAATCTGTGTTTTTCAAAGGTAGAGAACACAAGTTCTTTTCATGGCAAAGAGCATTCGTAGCACATCCGGCGCTTGAAGAGTTTATTTGTGTGTATTTCTGTGCATGAGTGAGAAATGCACGCGTACCGTTATTGTCACATAGCATACATATGTATGTATATAGAGTACACAGCCTGCCTGCTGCTTGTAAACATGTTGCTTGGGCTCTCATTCGCAACAATAGACGCATAATTGTCAAATCTAACGCATCGCATCACGAAAAAGGTAACATGGAAAAGGAAATGGGGTGAAATGGTAGGTGTGTACTTAAAATTTAAGTCTTAAATACACACATAAGCGATTGTCATATGATTGCTGTTGATTAGGGTTAGCCGCATCTTTCAAATTACATACATACATACAAACATGCAATGTGAAACCAATCACTACTTTAGCGCCTTAATCGCTTATGTCGAGATGGCATGGTTGTTGTAGGTATTTGTGTTTTATTTGACACTGACAAAAATATGTAGTTCCTAAAATTGTGCGCAATTTAGTGGTACCCTAATGATATTGTGTGTCAACTAACTTTCTATACTGTAACTAGAAATTCAACCACTGCAAATGTTGTGGTTGTCAATATTTTATTGCACCTATGAATACATTCATACATACAACATACATATGTATGTACATATGTATGTTTTTATAAATGTTCAATTAATGCATCCAAATTTAAAATTCACTTTCCCTGCCCACCAAATTTTACCTACTGAATAACATTTAACTTTTTTGTATTTGAACAATTATATTTATGCGCCATTAATTCTCGATCGTTTATACAATTTGGTAGATATACATATATGTACATATGTATGTTTTTGTATACAAACCATACAATATTTTCAAAAATTCTATTATCATAAGCAAATCAATTATGTTGTCTATTATTTGTCATTTATGCTTTTGTTTTACTTTTTTTGCTGTCTACTGGCATTTAATTATGCCGCCACATACATTTATTGCGGTAATTAATAAATTTATTGTTATCGCTAACATGCTGATAGCATGAAGAGTTGGTGCCTCACACTCACGAATCAGAAATTGCGTATGCTATAGCCTTTGTGGATATACATATGTGTATGTATACAAGGATGGTCGCCAAATGTATGGAGATAAATTTTGTATCATATTAGCAAATACCCGTCCCACTTCGCAGCGACGAAGAGTTTTTATGTTTTAATGGGCCTTCCACTTTACCTTTGCTTTTACCTTTATCTTTACCTTTACCTTTACCTTTACCTTTACCTTTACCTTTACCTTTACCTTTACCTTTACCTTTACCTTTACCTTTACCTTTACCTTTACCTTTACCTTTACCTTTACCTTTACCTTTACCTTTACCTTTACCTTTACCTTTACCTTTACCTTTACCTTTACCTTTACCTTTACCTTTACCTTTACCTTTACCTTTACCTTTACCTTTACCTTTACCTTTACCTTTACCTTTACCTTTACCTTTACCTTTACCTTTACCTTTACCTTAACCTTTACCTTTACCTTTACCTTTACCTTTACCTTTACCTTTACCTTTACCTTTACCTTTACCTTTACCTTTACCTTTACCTTTACCTTTACCTTTACCTTTACCTTTACCTTTACCTTTACCTTTACCTTTACCTTTACCTTTACCTTTACCTTTACCTTAACCTTTACCTTTACCTTTACCTTTACCTTTACCTTTACCTTTACCTTTACCTTTACCTTTACCTTTACCTTTACCTTTACCTTTACCCTTACTTTTACTTTTACCTTTACCTTTACCTTAACCCTTGCCTTTCCTTACCGGGACTATCCATCATCATTCGAGCCCACTACTTGAGCCATCTCTGACAAATTGGCTTAAAGATCACAATGAATATAGGTGTGTATTGAAACCCTGCAACCAACATCGCTCGGAAACATTCAGGGGACATCCTGGTTCTCGTTTTGACCCATATCATGCAACACGGCGCAGGCATCACTATTTAAAGAGATCTTTGTTAAAGTCCTCCTCAACAGCTTTCATTTGATACCAATATCGCTCAGAAATTCTCCGGGATCACTCGGCTCCACGTTTTGACCCATACCTGGGGACCCGGCCTGGGCATCGCAATGAAACTAGCTCTATGTTCAAGGCCTGCTCAACACCTTTCATTTTATACCAATATTGCTCAATGACTTGCTGTGTCACTCTGGGCCTGTATTTTGAAGATCTCAAGCCTTACATATAGGATTTTTGCCGGTCGTTCAGTAGCTTCAGTACTACCGGCCGGACAATGTCTATTCTTGATTTTTAAATGATTTTCTTATTGTTGTTTTTATATATCCATTAACCCCTTCAGCAAACTATTAGTAGAATAAATTAGTTATAATAAATTCCATAATTTTTAACAATTACAAATAATCAATTTACCATCACCATTTATTCGACTGCTTCGTGAAATATTTTATTTCAACGATTTTCCATCTAATGAAAATTGACAACCAAAATTATTGCAGGCAGTTGCATTGCCGCAATGCAAAAGGGCATTTATTACGACTTAGCTGTTACAACAATGCCCTGTATGCTGAACACACATACATACATACATACATTGAATAGAAATAAAGTCAAATTAAAACTAATTTGTAAGGCACGTATGTACATATATGAAGGGTCATTAGACGTGTGGATAAATGTTAATTATGAAGCGATTGAGTTTTTCTAAAATTGTAAAAAAATATTTTATGAAAGCATATCTATATGTATGTACATATGTATGTATGTAACTAATCAAGTTGTAGTGGAAAATTGTTGAGCGAAACAAGCAAAGCGAAAAGTATTGCTTATAAATGTGGCACAAATAGACCATTAAAGCGGTGCGTTGCTGTTTGGTGCTTGTTTGCATATGCCTGTTAATTTATGTCTGCATTTCACAACACACACACATCCCCGCACACGAATTTTTAGTAGACCGGCGCAATTTTCATTTGTATGCCACTTTATTTATTAGCATGCTTATGTGCATTTCTTGATTTCCTCCACAATTTTTGGGGCACCAACAAACGTTTAACACCAAACAGCCAAAACTCGAGCGCAATTAGAGATGCTCAAAGATTTGTTGGGAAATGTGCGTGTGTGGTGGCATTTGGCTTTTACGCCGAAAATTCGTGGCCATCACACTAAACGCTAAAAAACACATAAATTATGAAAAGAAAATAATAAAAAAATATGGAAAAATTTGCAGCTAAATGCTCTAGATGCGCTGTAGCAGCATTCGCCGGCAGTCGCGGGGAACAAAGAATTGTTAAAAGTTGGCCAAGAGTGAGAATTATGAAAGTGCCAAAATTAAAATTTAGCGCAATAAATTCACAACAACATGTCAATGTGGCAAAAATGCATAAACAATGCAATTAAACATCCCCATATTCATATTTCCACCCAATTAGTAGGAAAAAACAAAAAAAAAAAAAAAAGGAGCACACCTCGAATTGGGAGAGAAGCTCGGCCATAAAATTCGTCAGAGTTATAATAGCGCCATTGTATTATATTATTATTCATATTTCTAGGCATGATTGCTGTGTTAAGCATAGTACTGAGTTCGAGTTTCACGTGAAACTGCTGTCAAAATCCATACAAAAAAAACTGATTGTGAAACATTTGTGAAATTTCACAGATATTTCACGCCAAAGTTGTACTGAGTTCCTGCCGTGAAAATGTTGCGCAACATGCTAGCAACATTATGCCAGCCATTTATTTTCGAGTGAAAAGTGACATTTGTCGAAATTGGAATTTATATTTTGTATAAAAATTTTTTTATTGGCCAAAATTTGAAAGTTGGTTCTGAGGGGATGCTCCAAATTTTTTCTTTTTACATTTGCTCAGTTTTCGTTTTGGCATTTATTCTCATTTGACAAAAAATTTTTCTTGAAACATTCCACGGAAAAATAAATGCATGTTGCTGGCGAAATTTCACGGCGGTGCACACTGGTCAGCCCCCATACACAAAAGTCAAAAACGTTGGTGCTTGAAAAAGAAACTTCTGTCATGAATTTCCGTGGGAAATATATTGAATTTTATGGAAAACCTCCTTCTATACGCAATAGCCACCATTAAATGTTACTTTGGCTCATTTAAAGTCAACACATTTGAAAAAAATTTTTTCTGGAAAAAGTTTGTGTAAATAAGTGTATTATGATTTTTGCGATATTTCAAGTTTGAGTGCTAAAAAAAAATGCGGATAACTATGGAAACGCAAGTATGAAAAAAAACGTATGTTTCACGATTTAGCGAAAGAAAACAGTGAAAACAATTTATTTTTAGCAAAACACAAGATGAGGAAATCTTTGTTTTTCTATGAGCGTAACTTTCAAGCATTAGCATTTTCATTTAAACTTTTAACAATTAAGGACCACTCTGGACTAGGTCTTATAAGCAGATTTGCGTTCTTTCAAGTCTTCTCTTAAGAAGCCTGTTTATACATTTTTCCCTTTTTTTCCCTTTTTCTTAAAATATCATATTAAATGTAACTAGTCTATATAAAATATTGTTACCCTTTTACGATTTTTGTACATATTTACATCGACTGTTTTCGATAAAACTTTATTTTCAATCTGAGTAATTGAGTTTTGTCCGACTCTCCATAAAAATTTTTTTTTGATCCCGCGAAATATAGCCGAATAATTTTTTTTTTTATTGTAAGTTTGTTATTTGACATCGGATTTTTAAAATCGAAATGTCATTAGTTTAGTCTTTGGAAGCTCTATATTTTCTTCTAATGTCCTTTTGACCTATGAAGTCGTTTTCACATAGTTAAGTCACCTAACCAAGTTTTTCGTCCAAAATATCCTTTTTGTTTCACAAGAAAAAAATCGCCAAAAACAAAATATTTATCGGATCTCTCTGATATTACGCTTAAAGTCTTTGCAATTAAACGGGCAAATTTTTAAAGTAATAAAACTTTCCTGATTTTTACAACTTTATATAAAAACTTAATTTGAAAATAAAATTTTTTTCAAAAATCGCAAAAAATCCACAAAATTTTGACATTGACCAGCTTTCGCTCAGCGAGTTTTTATTAGACCACTACAAGTTGTATGTCGTTTGAAGCGTATTTTAATTGCCTTTCGAACGAGATACTGCTTGCGTTTATCGCATTTGTAACTCCAGAGAAAATAATTTTTGAATGAAGTGATAACAAAAAAACACAAAATTACCGTTATCTCAAAAACCTAACTATACAAAAAATTAAAAAAAAATAGTTCCAAGCTCACCAGGTCAATTCCTATCCTCCCCCATTCCTCGTTTTCTTGTTTTTTTTTTGGCTGTAAACTAGCGTTAGTGGTGGGCGTGGATTACAAAATATATGCTTTTAATTTTTCTGAAAGATGAGTCGTATAGTGGGACACCAATGTGCCAAATTTGGTTTCGGTAGGTCCATCCGTTTCCAAGAAATTGAGTTTTGTCCCACTCTCCATACAAATGAGACCAGTGTGCGGTGAACTCAGTACTAGACTTTAGCTATACAAGCAACATGTTGCTGAAACATGTTTATGACAAAGTTTATTAAAGAAAATGATATTTCTTTGTTGGATGCTTGATTTGTGAAGCGAAAAAGCACAATTAATTATTTTGTCCTTTTTTTAATATTAATCTAGCTTATTTTGTCTCAAAAAATATTGAATTAATTGAGGAACAGCATATTTTGTATATACTTTTGTAGCGGCAATTGTATACAGCTGTTGTTGTGCGTTCATTTTGGAGTTCATTAACATGCATTATCCTCTTATTTTAGCTCTGTTTTCTGTGATTTTTCAAAACTTTCCAACTTTCCAAAAAAGTTCGAAATTCTTTACACTATTTCCCCTTGGCTTTTTGTGCTTTCTATTTATTTTTTCTGATAATTTTTTCTTTCTATTCTCTTTCTTGCTGTAGAGTTCAGTTTTTCCCATATTTGGCTTTAGTTCGTTGGCTCACGCCTCATTTCTTGTCATGTGTCGCATCATTTGCTTATAATCTCATATGTATGTCTCTTTTCTGGAGGCGTATGTATATTCACGCAGTAGTATTTACTTCCTCCTGCTTTACGATTTAAACAAAATTTCCAAAAGCTAAAAATATCTCAGCCACATTTCACAAGGGTGACGGCAGCGGCGGCAGCGGCGACGGCTGACTTTTGGAATTTATGCAGTTCTGCTTTCATTTGTGCATAGCAATGTTTGTTTGTATGTACATATGTACATATGTAAATATGTATGTGCGCAAGCATGCAACAACAAAATGTCATATGAGTTCATTAAACCGCAAATGCTGTATGTATGTATGTACCTAAACAACCAGACTTGTTTACTGTGTTACGTATACGCAGAGGTGCACTGCAATAGAATTAAAAATGCACGTGTGTATGTATGTAGGTATGCACATTTTTATTGTTGTACGCAATTGGCACATAATAGCGGAAGTACATATAGATAGTAATTACCAGCAATTTACTGTTGTTGTTGTTGTGGTGCTTTTTTGTTGCTTTAGTATTTATGTACGTATGCGCTTTATTTTTCTTCTGCTTCACAGTGCACTTTCTATTGCTTCAAAGTGCGGCACTGTGTCAAATTAAGTGTGTCATTAATTATATATGTATGTAAGTATATACGCACTAAATGCATAAAAATTAGCTTATGTGCGTGTACACACACACACACTCACATACAAAGCACACACTGATTCATTCATTAAGCAATTTTACATGCATTTTTTTTTTCATGCAATATGTACATGGCTTTGCCTCATAAATGAGTAGGAAATTTAGTTACTTTTTTATTTGCCTTTCTCTCTCTATTTTTCCACTCATTATTCTTTCATGTAGCTAGATTTCCATACATACAAGCATGTGTACAAGTGTATGAGTGCGCATGAAAGTGCACTCACGCTTTTGTTGTTAATTTTCGTTGTTTAGTTTGAAAATTAATTTGAACTTTGTTGAACTTTCCAAGTTTATGACAGATGGCCAATTTGCCCGCCATAACAAAAATACTATCTGTCGCGTCGCCGCTGTCTGTCAAGTGTGCGTAGGTACATAATAATAAAATGAAATGTTAAAGAAATGCATTTGTATGCGGAGAGATGGATGGAGGCGGAGCAAGAGTGAGACAATGTTACAGAAGAAATTAAAAATTTGAAAATGTCTGGCGCTTTTTTCTTAATGATTTTTTCGTGCGTTCACAACCTGTTCAGTCATACTTACAAGCATACATATGTACATGACAGTGGCAGACGCTTCATATCAGCCGAAAAGCCCGGCTTGCCTAAATATTTTGGTTCATTTCGTTTTATGAATTTCTTTCATATCTGGTTATTTTATGTTGAAATGTGTTTACTATTTAAGTTCTCAATAACACAAGCCCTACTGTAATAGCCTATAAGGGCTTTTATGAGGCTTTCAACACAGAATAACATATAGGTTTGGCGTCATCAATGAATTCAGTTGAATTCTTCCCAAATGATTCTAATAATAACTTCTATTTCGCTTTTGTAGAAAATTCACGTTCACGTTCTGGTGGTGAAGAAGTTGAATTTACTTTCGACTAAGCCAGACTTTTTGATGTGCTGACCAAAAGTAGTTACAGCTAAAACAATAAAAGTCATACACATATCTTCATATTATTCTTCATCTTCTCGATTTATTCCATTACATTTAGTGTCATACGGTATGAATATAAACAGCAAACCAAATAGAAAACCGAATTTAATCAAAGTTAAAGACGGAATGCAATCAGACTTTCAGCTAATGCAGCAAAGAAAATTAAATAAATGGCTAATGGCTATGCTTCATACATAGGCTTGTCCAGCCAATTTATGCTAGGGCCGCCACTGATACATACACACATTTATAATAATCAAAGGCGGTATAGTCACTTGTACTTAATTACTCGGAAATATGTACCTATTGAAATATAATGAAGTGCATATTGGAAATCAACAAAAAGTAAGCGTAGCCGTAATCTTGCAAAGCGTGTTGTCGGCGTGAATGCTCGCCTGCTTTTATACTTGCCTTTTTTCTCACAAAAAGCTTACAAAACTATCATTAGTTGTAGCTTAACTATTTTTTTTTTTTTTTCATTACGACACCAAGCTGCCTACGAATTCGATACTCCAAATCTCATATTTGTACTTAGATTTGGTTCGCTTGTCTCATTACATATTCGCTTGTAGTTATAATGAAGTTTTTCTTCTTACCATTCCCTCACTCTCTGCTAACATCAAAGACTTTTTGCCGCATTTGTATCTAATTTTGCTTGTTGTATTACTTCGTTTTTTTTATGGCCATGCAACTGAATTTGTAATGAAGTTTTATATCGTGCCATCATACCACCAAATGCAGTAGTAATATGTTGTTCGTCTAATTTAACGATGCCTAATTGGATGTAGTGAAAAGTATGTTGTTTGGAGAGCAGATGTAAGTTTTATGACTTGGCGTCTTTTACATAACAGATTTTTCTTCAAATGCAGACAAATGTGATAAATTTTTATTTTTTTTCTGTACACTGTTATAAATATTGGAATATTTTTTAAACTTTGATTTGGTTTGAAGGAAATTTAAAACTTTTATTGGGTTAAATTTTGAACATTCGAAAGTTTAAAAGTTTCTTATTCCTTTTTGGTTTAAAATTCAAACTTACAAAAGTTCAAATATTTCAAAGTATTTTTTGGAATAAATATCATACTTTTTTAGTTTAAATCTTATACTTTTTCTCATTTAAACTTTTAAGGTTTAAATTTTAAACTTTCGTTGGTCGTATAATTTGGTTTCAACAAAAAAATTTTAATTTTTGATTTGAAATTCCAACTTGCTTTTTCGAGAAATGAACAATATAAAAAGCTCATTTATAGTTATTAGACAATTTGAATGAACGACTGTTGAATGGAGAAACAAACAAACACAAAATAATTATGGAAACAGATAAAATGAAGAAGGAAGAAAAGGCACAATATGGAAAAGGATTAAGGGGATTTTGGGTGGAGAAGAATATGGAAGAAAAGGAGAAAAAAGGATAGGAAAGAAGATACAATAGGGAAAAGCATGAAGAGGATTTGGGAGCAGAAATTTTTTTTAATTTAAACCAAAAAAAGGTTTAAATTTTAAACTTTTGAAAGTCTTTAATTAAATTTTAATTTGGAATAAAATCTAAACCTTAAAAATTTAAAAATCTTTAAAACTTTTCAAAGTTTGAATTTTAATAATTTTACGGTCGAGTCCTATATATCGACCAAAAAAGTTTAAAATTTATACCAAAATTTATTTGAGTGTACATAATAAATACATACATATGTTTGCACATACATATGTAGTACATATATGTAAATACTTATGATGTATAACAATTGCTTAGTGGTTTATAGAAATAAGTACACAAAGCATGAAAATGAATTATATCTGTACTTTTAAATTAATTTGCTCTATAAATCAGCATGTTTGGCGGCTGTGTGATATACAAATATTGCCATATATAGAAGTTTATCTTTCATTGCACGCAGCAAATTCCAATGACAGTCAGATCCAAGTACCAGAACGACTCGAATTTAGTTATAGCCGACCAAACATTGTCGCTCCAGCTGTACTCTTCAAGCTACTGGAGCGCTTTTTTTGATGTTACAATAAAAACAACAACAAACAACAATTGAGCTTTTGTTTTTGTTTTCAAATTTCTTTAAAATTAATCGCTTTACAATTTTTCTAAATATGAACACAGCTATGAATGATGTACCACACAAAAAAAAAATATGAAAGTAAAAACCATGATTGATGATAAATCGACTGTGCTGTGCGTCTTTGTTGTTTGTTGGTTGGGCCTGTCATGTAGAAATGCATTTGTCATATAACTGGAGTATGTATTGAAAACTTTAAGCTCAGCTGGCAACGCTCAAGTTATTAATAATTAAATATTAATGCTTGAAAAATGATAGATTGGCTTAGTTGAAATAGATGCTCTAAAATATTGATGATTTATGTGTAAAGTAGCCATTTTTGAAAATACAACAGCTTGCAGGAAAAATGAAAGCTCTCCAATGCAGAAGATAGGCTTTACTATAGCTATGAGTATTTCATAGCATAATCTGAGCAAGATTAATGCCGTTTTCGTTTCTGGAAAAAATGTTGCCCTGCTTGATTTTCTTAACCATCTCATAGGCTTGTGTGGTAATTTCAGCGAATATTGACCTCTAGCTAAGTCAGAGGGCATAATTATCTACAAAACCAGCCATTTAAAATGAAGACTGATTACGTAGTTTCATAATTGAGATATTAAAGGGTAACATTTTATGCCAGAATCGAAAACGCCATAAGTATTAGTTATAGCAAGACTGTGAGTTTATAGCAGTTGTTGCAGCATTTGTAGTATTATAGGTGTAACACTGGTGACAGGTAACAAGGTCAACGGAAAACGCAATAAGGTCAACGAAAATTTGGAAATAAAATAATTGACCTTATTTCCCAATCCAAATGGAAATAATGTCAACTATGCTTAAAACTTGTTCATTCATGAAAATATTTGCTGAGTTCTTCTGCAAACCCGTTATGAGTACCGTTTGTTAATGAATGAAAATACAATTTTACTCGCTCTTATGTTACTACAAATTAGTTGATAAGTGAATTTAGTGAAGTGTGGTCGGTCGAAAAAGAGTTGCCAACACAGCAAAAATATTTTAATAAATTATATAATAATGTAAAGTATGTTAAATATCTAGTTATACAAAAATTTAAATAAAAATGTATATAAAAACTACGTCTACTTGCCTTATCCTGCGGCATGGCAAAAAAGTAGGAAAACGAAAATTTGGAATTAAAAATTGCGCGATTTTTTATTCCAAATTTTCGCCTGCGGCGCATTTCTTTTCTCATAAAAAGCAGTTTAGGAAAATGAAAATTTGGAATTAAAAATCGCGCGATTTTTTATTCCAAATTTTCGCCTGCGGCGCTTAACTTTTCTAATAACAGCAGCGACGCGAACCGACACGGACCGATGCGAAGCTAAATGCTCGAAAACGCAATAAAGTCAATTGATTTTATTGCGTTTTCCAAAAACGCAATAATGTCAATTGACCTTATTTCCCAACCGGGTGGGAAATAAGGACAATTGACCTTATTTCCATTGACCTTGTTACCTGTCACCGTAACACTAAGTATAATTCTGAGCCTTGGTAAACTTTGTGTGTTGCTAAATAGTTATAAATTATATATAGGCTTGGCATTATCTCTACATAGTACTATTATTACAGTTATATTATTAATGTTTCTCACAACACTTTAGTACAAATAATGTTTAGATAACCTATGAAAAATTCACTCAAAACATCATAGTACTTTCTTTTAAGCTCCAAACTGCAAACCAAAAATCAATTCTCAGACACACATTTCTCGCTTACGCTCAAGAATATAAAAATTATTTAGGCAAACACTTGAGAAATGTTTTAATCTCACTTCAGTAAGGTTTAACCTGCTTTCAACACATTGTAATGGAATCTTATATTATAAATGTGAAATGGAAATTGTGTTTAAACTCAATTGGCGAGAAAACCGCTGAACGGATCCTCACGAAACTTTGCACACCTAGGTATTTTCACCCGGTAATTGCTATAGGCATATTTTTAATCTGATTAAAAGTCAGGGATGGGCACCTCCCATACAAACTTTTCCTTTTTTTCGAAATATCTCTTGAAATATTTGTACTAGAATAATGAAAATTTTTGTGAAGGAATAATACAAAAATATATACTCAACGGATAAACAGTTTAGGTCTTGGTAAAGCAGGGATGGGCACTCTCCTCCCATATAAACTGAAATTTTCACATCGAATATCTCTTGAAATATTTGTAGTAGGGTACTGAAAACTGGTGTGAGGGCATGTGAGATAACTATGTATTAAACGGGTAAAACTGCTAGGTCTTGGTAAAGCAGGGATGGGCACCTCCCTTACAAACTGAAATTTTCACATCGAATATCTCTGGAAATATTTGTAGTAGGGTACTGAAAATTGGTGTGAGTGCATGTGAGATAACTATGTATTAAACGGGTAAAAACGTTAGGTCTTGGTAAAGCAGGGATGGGCACCTCGCATACAAACTGAAATTTTCACAGCGAATATCTCTGGAAATATTTGTAGTAGGGTACTGAAAACTGGTGTGAGGGCATGTGAGATAACTATGTATTAAACGGGTAAAAACGCTAGGTCTTGGTAAAGCAGGGATGGGCACCTCCCATACAAACTGAAATTTTCACATCGAATATCTCTGGAAATATTTGTAGTAGGGTACTGAAAATTGGTGTGAGGGCATGTGAGATAACTAAGTATTAAACGGGTAAAAACGCTAGGTCTTGGTAAAGCAGGGATGGGCACCTCCCATACAAACTGAAAATTTCACAGCGAATATCCCTGGAAATATTTGTAGTAGGGTTCTGAAAACTGGTGTGAGGGCATGTGAGATAACTATGTATTAAACGGGTAAAAACGCTAGGTCTTGGTAAAGCAGGGATGGGCACCTCCCATACAAACTGAAATTTTCACATCGAATATCTCTGGAAATATTTGTAGTAGGGTACTGAAAATTGGTGTGAGGGCATCTGAGATAACTATGTATTAAACGGGTAAAAACGCTAGGTCTTGGTAAAGCAGGGATGGGCACCTCCCATACAAACTGAAATTTTCACAGCGAATATCTCTGGATATATTTGTAGTAGGGTACTGAAAACTGGTTTGAGGGCATGTGGATAACTATGTATTAAACGGGTAAAAATTCAAGGTCTTGGTAAAGCAGGGATGGGCACCTCCCATAAAAACTGAAATTTTCACATCGAATATCTCTGGAAATATTTGCGTGAGGGCATGTGAGATAACTATGTATTAAACGGGTAAAAACGCTAGGTCTTGGTAAAGCAGGGATGGGCACCTCCCATACAAACTGAAATTTTCACAGCGAATATCTCTGGAAATATATTTAGTAGGGTACTGAAAACTGGTGTGAGGGCATGTGAGATAACTATGTATTAAACGGGTAAAAATTCTAGGTCTTGGTAAAGCAGGGATGGGCACCTCCCATAAAAACTGAAATTTTCACATCGAAATCTCTGGAAATATTTGTGTGAGGGCATGTGAGATAACTATGTATTAAACGGGTAAAAACGCCAGGTCTTAGTAAAGCCGGGATGGGCACCTCCCATACAAACTGACACTTTCACAGCGAATATCTCTGGAAATATTTGTTGTAGGGTACTGAAAACTGGTGTGAGGGCATGTGAGATAACTATGTATTAAACGGGTAAAAATGCTAGGTCTTGGTAAAGCAGGGATGGGCACCTCGCATACAAACTGAAATTTTCACAGCGAATATCTCTGGAAATATTTGTAGTAGGGTACTGAAAACTGGTGTGAGGGCATGTGAGATAACTATGTATTAAACGGGTAAAAATGCTAGGTCTTGGTAAAGCAGGGATGGGCACCTCCCATACAAACTGAAATTTTCACATCGAATATCTCTGGAAATATTTGTAGAAGGGTACTGAAAAATGGTGTGAGGGCATGTGAGATAACTATATATTAAACGGGAAAAACACTAGGTCTTGGTAAAGCAGGGATGGGCACCTCGCATACAAACTGAAATTTTCACAGCGAATATCTCTGGAAATATTTGTAGAAGGGTACTGAAAAATGGTGTGAGGGCATGTGAGATAACTATGTATTAAACGGGTAAAAACGCTAGGTCTTGGTAAAGCAGGGATGGGCACCTCCCATACAAACTGAAATTTTCACAGCGAATATCTCTGGAAATATTTGTAGTAGGGTACTGAAAACTGGTGTGAGGGCATGTGAGATAACTATGTATTAAACGGGTAAAAACGCTAGGTCTTGGTAAAGCAGGGATGGGCACCTCCCATACAAACTGAAATTTTCACATCGAATATCTCTGGAAATATTTGTGGTAGGGTACTGAAAAATGGTGTGAGAGCATGTGAGATAACTATATATTAAACGGGAAAACACTAGGTCTTGGTAAAGCAGGGATGGGCACCTCGCATACAAACTGAAATTTTCACAGCGAATATCTCTGGAAATATTTGTAGTAGGGTACTGAAAACTGGTGTGAGGGCATGTGAGATAACTATGTATTAAACGGGTAAAAATGCTAGGTCTTGGTAAAGCAGGGATGGGCACCTCCCATACAAACTGAAATTTTCACATCGAATATCTCTGGAAATATTTGTAGAAGGGTACTGAAAAATGGTGTGAGGGCATGTGAGATAACTATATATTAAACGGGAAAAACACTAGGTCTTGGTAAAGGAGGGATGGGCACCTCGCATACAAACTGAAATTTTCACAGCGAATATCTCTGGAAATATTTGTAGAAGGGTACTGAAAAATGGTGTGAGGGCATGTGAGATAACTATATATTAAACGGGAAAAACACTAGGTCTTGGTAAAGCAGGGATGGGCACCTCGCATACAAACTGAAATTTTCACAGCGAATATCTCTGGAAATATTTGTAGAAGGGTACTGAAAAATGGTGTGAGGGCATGTGAGATAACTATATATTAAACGGGAAAAACACTAGGTCTTGGTAGAGCAGGGATGGGCACCTCGCATACAAACTGAAATTTTCACAGCGAATATCTCTGGAAATGTTTGTAGTAGGGTACTGAAAACTGGTGTGAGGGCATGTGAGATAACTATGTATTAAACGGGTAAACACTAGGTCTTGGTAAAGCAGGGATGGGCACCTCGCATACAAACTGAAATTTTTACAGCGAAAATCTCTTGAAATATTTATAGTAGGGTACTGAAAATTGGTGTTGGGCATATGAGATAATTACGTACTCAACGGACAAAAAAAAAATAAGAAAACTATCTTTGACGTCAAGAATGATATTTTTCTATGTAACTTTTTTGGACTAACTCAATATGCTAATATTTATAAAAGCACGTGGTGTGAAACCCGCGGGTAACCTCTAGTATATTAATATGAGGACATAAGAATGTGTGTACATATAGGCTTTTCTAAGATAAACAAGGATAACACAAATTCAGCTCAAGCGCTTGAGTTACTTGCTAAATCCAATGTAAACTACATAATTCTACAAATATATGTATGTAGGATATTTCCTATGGACCTAAATCTCATCAAATATGAGCATACATACGTACATACATATGTACATTAGATGCGTTTTTTTCGGCAAAGTTTCTCAGATCTTCCCTCCGGCCACAGAATATGAAAATAGGATGTTGTAGGATAACTAAGCTGATTTTTATTTTTTTTTAGAAAGAAAACTGAGTGGGCTACTCCAAAAACAGCGATTTTTTTTTAAATTTCATGATAGGTTAAGATTCATATATGAAAAAAACCACAGAATTAAAAATAAAACAACAAAAGATATATATTCTCATGTAAAATTAACGGCTTAATCGAATGGTGTACTCAGTTTTTTAGTGCGAGCCATAGGGAAGGTACCAAGTCCGCCTAAATTGGAATTTTATTTTTTTTAGTCACGGATTTTCAACTTTGGACCCGGGTATTTTCAAGATACCTTAAATTTATTTTTAATCAAAATATACAGGAATCTGCGCAAATTAATGCAGTTCTCAGAAAAGTTTATTTGATCGAAATCGAGCTTTTTTTATCCAAGCTACTTTGGTTTAAATGAAACATGCCAAAATCTTTTTCATATTGAACAACATTTTTTATTGTTGCAAGTACAAAATTCGGGAGGGGTATGTTAGATCAAAAAAACGCATCTAATGTACATACATGAATCGCATAAGGAAATGTGAAACTCATTTGCCTTGTGGGAGGTTTGTAGGTACTCGTAGTACGTACGTGCACAATTTACGTTTACGAACATGATTTCTTGTATACAAATTTACTTATTTTATATGCATAATATTAATTTCTCACAAAACGTGCCTTTATCAATATACATATGTACATAAATATTTATTTTTATTTTATTTCTTGATTTTTGTTTTGACTATTTGCTCACTAAACACTTGAGTAGTGCACTTTCGAAAGTGGTTATGTGAAATTTTTCCAATATTGAATTTTTAATAGATTGTGTATCAGTATTTTAAAGTTGTTAAAAATTCATTGTAAAATTCTTCCATATTCTGAAAAAAGCATTGAATATGAATACACTTCCAAAACTTTCTATGATTTTATATATTCAAAATTCTGCTTTTTAAAACTTATGGCTTAATATGAAAAATTCACATATCCACTTTTGAAAGTGGACTAACTACTCACTTGCTTTTAAATATTGATGTCGGCACTGCGGTGGGTTGATCAATCGACGAAAGTAAATCAATATGAAATTTTTGCCGCAAATTTATCAGTATACAAATGTATGTATGTATGTATGTGTGTATGTTTTCTATGCGATTGATTTCATTAGAATTCACATGCTCATATACATCGATGATTTGGCGTTTTGAATACAAATGGGATTAGGAAAAGAATAAACCAAATATTGATTATAGCTATTAATATAATTAACATACATACATATACACACAATTATTTATGCATGCATTTTTACATACATATATGTACATATGTGGTCGTTTAAGTAAATCGAGTATTATATACATATCAGCATACTTACTTACGTACTTATGTATGTATGTAAGGTTTATAATATAAACATATTAGGTATATTTGTTTTTATAATAAGCAACAATATCAATTATTTGAATTTATTTATTTATGCATTTGTGTCATGTAATATTTGTTTTAATGATTAGCGCGTCGGTTTGATTTCAAGCCAATATTTATCATATAGCTGATAATTGGTTTCAAATTTCAATAAATTAATTAGTTTAAAATTTCTGCAAAGTAATATAAAATTCATTGATTTCAAATATTTCCATATACATACATACATATGTACTTAGAAAACAGCTTTCCCTCTTTTAGCATAAAATTCAAAACCATTCGCTCAGAAAGTAGTAAGTAGTTTACATACATACATGTTGTTTTAAAGAGTGTTAGCATGTGCTTTTGGTCTACAATCAACCTAAAATTTCTACTTTAGAAACTTCGTTCTGCTCTTAAGCCAAGCCGAATTTATTCTTATCATAACCTCATAGCACTGAGCTCTCTAGCTGTAGACTTGAATTAAAATAAAAATTTCGTGCTAAGCACTAAAAACTCTTTCACCTAATATCGTTTCATAAAAATTGGCTTTCCCACACCAATCATTGCAGCAGAATCACTCTCACCATACGTACATATGTATGTATATATAACACAGATGCTCTGTGTAACAAATAAAAGTGAAAAAGATAATTGAAAAAATCACTTAGCAGTACATTGTATTTTTATGTTTTTTGTTGCTTGTTAATTTTTTGTTTCTGTGTACTCACGTTTAACAAACAATTTGCATAAAAGCCAATAAATTGACTTACAAAGAGTTCGTTTTTAAACTTTCTCCTGTCATTTCTTTGTATAGCTAGTAGATATGGGTATGTGTTGCAAATATACATATGTATGTACATACATACATTGTATGACAGCATCAGTTAGAGGGCAGCTGAGGCCACTTTGGCATGCACCAAAGATCCCCGAAATGGATAAGAACAAACGACACAAACCGGTACACATGTACTTGTACTTAAAATGCACAAAACGCAATGACAGCAAAGTAAAGTATAGGTAATACATACATACATGTATAAAGTAGAAGCAAAAAGCATTATATGTACAAAGTAGCTCAACAACTGTGGCTCACAAACAAAAGTAAGTAAGTGAGCAGAATGATTTGCTCAGCGTTGATATTAGTAAAGGTCGTTGGAGGTAAAAGCGCACACGTATAGCACAAAGATATAACCCTGCAGGGAACTCAATAACTAGTGAGCAAAATTTCTAGTTCCGAACTAGCGAAAAGGTGTCAAAGGGGAACTAGATCAATTGTAGTTAGACCCTCACCAGTTCAGAAGGAGTGAATTGAGTGACCATTATAAGACACACTTTGATTTGTATGCAATTTCGAAGTGACAAAAATTCTATGAAAATTTTTCGTTCGTTCAATTGCCGTCGGCTTTGTATATTTCTGCAATTCTCAGATGTTTAGTGAAGCATTTTATATAAAGAGTTTTCTATTTGCATCTTGTATGAAATGAAATGTTCCCCTAATTATGCTTAGCCGATCCCTCAGGCTTATTTTTAAATTTTTTTATTTCATTACTTTTTAAATATTATTGTAAATTTTTATTAAATAAATAAATAAAAAAATATTAGTTAAAAAAAAATAAAAAAAAATTATCATCCACCTTGACACCCACAGGTTTCGAACCCGCGCCCTTCAGATGGAAAGGCACATGCGTTAGCCAGTCTGCCATCGCGCCACTTTTATGAAGTGTGTCAAATGCTGCACTTAAGCTGCAGATGTAAAACTGTAGAATTTGTAGGTACTTGTAGCTAGTTCAGAACTATCGAAACTGTGCCAATAAACGAACTAGTGAAAACTGTAGGATTTAGTACTAGTTCGGAACTATCGAAAATGTAGTGCCGAGAGGGACAATTGACACCGCCTAGGACATCGCCGTGTTAAATTCGCCAGTTGATAACATGCAAAAGAGATTTAGCTCACACTAGTAGTGTCGAAAAATGCACTAGAAGCGACCTAGTTCGGAACTAGAGATTTTCCCTACAGGGAATATATATGTATGTATGTATGTATGTATGTATATTTGCAAAAAACACTTTCAATGCTCTCACTTAACTTTGTGCATACATAAATTATGCACAACCAATTTTGGCGCTATACAATTTTGAAAACAATAGAAAATTTCTGCTGTCAACACATTTTGTGTTGCGCTTGTTTATACAAGGTGCAACATGTTGCTGATATTAATCATACATATTATGTTAGCGAAATTAAGCTTGCTTAAAAGCAAAAGGTAGTTAAGCATGCTTGTTTTTCCTCCCCTCTCTTTTCCGGCGTAGGATATATGTATCTGACTTTACAGCATGAAGGTTGTGGCTTTAGAGCAGCACGAAGAAGACGAAGAATTGTTAAAATAACGCGCACAGTTTAAGTAAAATATTACTTACTGCTAGCAGCCAGAACTATAATATACCCCGCAGAGCACGATGAATGTGCTTGTTTGAACTTTTTTAACCTTTTATCTGTTAATTTTCTTACTTACATTTATTGCGCTACAGTACTTGTGCTGCACAATATTAACAACTACTAGCAACATGTTGCTAGCAAGCATATTATTATACAGCGGCTTTTGTTGTTAATTTTTGAATGAACTTTGATACGCAAAAGCTTAAGTTATACCACATTCTTGCTCAAAAATGCAGCAGAATCATAAAAAGGTATGCACATTATGTTTAATACCGAACCTTGATTATTATTGATGTGTAAACATCTTTGCTGTAGCTACGAGTGATTTCGAAAAACAGGTAAAGTTTACGCGTAAACGTAAATGACCTTTGTATTAGTGCACTGCTGCGTCCGTGTGAATCGCTTGGCACTGTCAGTGGTAGGTATGTAGATAGACATGTACTTACAAATGCTTGCATGCATAGCCGTGCAAATGCAAATATTCACTTCGCTTCGTTGCTGTTGTTGTTGTTGTTTTCTGCAACAATGCGACAAATAGGCAAAATAAAAAGGACCAACCTGTTTGAACATGTATGCAAATGTATGGATATGCACACCTACATCTACCTATCTAATTTTCTATGCAATATTGGTATCAAATGAAAGGTTTTGAGCAGGACTTCGGTATGAAGCTCTTTTCATTGTGACCCCTAGGCCGGGTCTCCAGATATGGGTCAAAAGGAGGACCCGAATGATCCTTGAATATTTCTGAGCAATATTGGTATCATATGAAAGGTTTTGAGTAGGACTTCGATATGAAACTCTTTTCGTTGTGAACCCTAGCCCGGGTCTCAAGATGTGGGTCAAACGTGGACTCGGATGATCTTGCATGTTTCTGAGCAATACAAAACAAAACAACATAAAAAATCAAAAGTCAAAAACCAAAAACCAAAACAAACAAAAACAACAAAATAGTAGCAGTCACAATGACAACAAAAAATTACAAAAACGATAGTCGCCTTTTAATCCATAGAAAACCAGGAAAAAAGGAATAAGGAAAAGGGAATAGATATCCGATTTCGAAACAGTTTACACATCAATATTCATGAATATCCGTTATTTACGCTTTAATTTTTTTGTACATTTTTTCTGTCGCCTTCTCTGCAACTCAACTATTTCACCTGAGTTTATTAGTTTTGTGTGACCGTTGAAAGTTAGCGGTAAGTGGTTGTTGTTGGTTGCGTGGCATGCAATCGTGCGGCATTTTTTACTACTACTGCAACATAAAAAATGCTGCGGTAAATGTGCTTTGTGTGTAACGTCGCGGGAATGTGGTATCTAAGAAGCCAATGCATTCTAACTAAGTTAGTGGTCAAATGAAATGTTGCAGAGATGCAGGCGTAAGATATGGCTGGTTATAGCCAAGATGTGAATGTTTAAAGAGCATGCACTAAAATCAGCGCGGTAGTGCAGAAGCAGCAGCAACAGCAGCCAACATGAGGTGTAGTGCCACAAACGCAATCATTACTCAAATAACACAACGCGCGCGCGTGTTGAATGCCACAAATAGTTTTCTTTTCCAGTTTTGCTATAAAAAATATTTTTACTACCAAAAAAAAAAAACATGAGAAGTAAAAATTTTGTGGCTCGCTTGTAATATGATACTGATGCAAACAGCGGGAATGCAACTGCAAAAAAGTTGTGGCCAGAAAAAGAAAAGAAAAAGAAAAACTGTTGCAACTTCACATGCTAACTGCAACATGTACCAAGTGATGTATTTCAAGCTGTTGCCAGTTTCGTATGAAGCTGCGAAGTATAATGTGCTTAGCACAATTGCGCAACAAACACGGCGGTGGCTGTGGCGGCGACTAGAAAATACCAACAACAATATAGTCAGTAGAACAAACAACAACAAAAAATGTGGCACAAAGCTCCAAAGTGTCCGAAAAGAAAAATGAGCAAATGAGCTACAATAAAAACAAATAACCAACACTCAACAGCAGCACAATGCACATCAGTAAAATAAAAATTCATAAACCGTTGTGGCAGGTTGGTGTGTTGCTGCAGTTCTTTTGCCTCCAGACACGAAAGGCCAATGGCAGTCGCAGCACAATCTCTGTTCTGTGTTGTTGCAACCACAAACAAAAAAAAAAAAAAACGCCGTAATATTCGCCAACGTCGCATGCCACCGAACGCAGACACTATTTTATAGTTCCGGCAGCGCTGGTATACGCTTTTTATGATGTGCCTGCGCACTGTGGTGTGGTTGGTGGAAAAAATTGGATTAAAATATTAACAAACTCATATCGGAAATTTGATGAGCTTGAAGTCTTTGAAATGAAAATCAGAAATTAGAAAAAAAATAAAAAAAATTATTTTATTTATAGTTATAATTATTATTAGAATATTGAATTAATTAAAAACTAAATTTAATTAATATAAAAGGAAGTGGTTCATAATAAAATTAATCAACAAAACAAAATAAATAAACAAAAAAAATTTGTTTCAATAAACATATAAAAAAAATATCAAAAATTTATATTGCTTTGCTGCTTATCAAAACCAAAACATTTCCGATTCCAAAATTATCAATAAAATTGTATCACAATTAATTTTGCTAATTTGATATCAAAACAAAACAACAAAAAGGATTTCCTTTTGTTTATGTTTGTTTGTTTGTTGCTAAGATATACATACGTATGTATGTACATATGCATGTATGAATACATATTTATATGATAGGTTTTCAGTTTTTTTGTATAGGCACAGGAAACAAAATTATTTTGGTAATCAATTTTTTGTTTGCGGCTGAAACAATATTTTTAAAAAAAATTTTGTTTCGGCAATTATCGAAACGAAAAAAATTTTGATAATTTTTTTGTTTTTTTGTTGAAGCAATTTGAATTTAGTTAAATTTTTTATGTTTTTAAAATTAAAAGTTTCAACATAAACAAAATTATTTTTTGTTTATCGTTAAAAATATCAATAAATTTCAGCCCTGTTTTTTATTCGTCATCACTCAAATTAGTCTTAGAAATCGAGCATTATTTACAAAGCAAAAAAAAATTAATAATCCGAGATGAGCAGGAAATTTTTTTGACCACCATTTGGACCAACCAAGTCACTGTGCGGCAGTAGAATGCGGAAATGTGCTGTAAATGATTATTTCGCGCATTGTTGTTGTTGTAGCTGTTTTTATTTTTGTAGTTGTTGTTGTTGTTGTTGTTGTTAATTTTGTTTTTGTTTTTATTTTTGTGATTGTTGTTCTTGTTAATTTTGTTGTTATTGTAGATAGTTTTCTTTGCCTTTGTTGTTAGTTGTTTGCTTTTGTTGTTGCTTCTTTATTCTTCTTGCTATTCCTCTTGTTATTGTTGTTGATATTATTGCTGTTGTTGTTGTTGTTGCTGATATCATCCATTAAGCCTTTCGCAGTCCATTGCAGGTGCTGAGCAAATGGCGTTTGTTGTGTTGCAGGCGATGTGTTGCACGTTTTGGTTTTGCTTATGCCGCAATGTACGCTCATCCATCAAGATGCCGTTGGGTAACAACAGTGGCAGCAACAACATCAAAAACAACAAGAATAAGAAAAAATATAACAAGGCAAACGCTGGAAAACTTTTCGGCTAGAAAACAGCAACAACAACAACAACAAACTGCGCCGCGAGTAGCAGCAACAACTAAAGTCATTGCGGTTTCGGTGCCCGCAGCACGCCTTTGCTTTATTTGCTCTTTTGGCTACTGGGAGTGTTGCTGCTGCTGCTGCTGCCATTGTTGCAAATTTCCTTCATTAGCTCAACAAAATTCCTTCTGATGGATGGCATGACTATGGCGCTTGCTGCTGGCTGTTATGGCATGACAAGCTCTGCGCGCTTATATTGCGCTCGCCATATCATTAGTACTGTGAATTATGAAGATTAAATGACAGTGAATTGTTTCAATTAAAATGAAGGGAGAAACATTAACAAAAAAGAAGCAAAAAAAAAGAAACAATTAATACAAAGTGCTCTATCAAATTTCGTGCATAACATTTTTCTTCTATTTTCCTTTTGGTTTTCGTGTTGCACTGCTGTTAATTTGGCGCCTCAGCGCTATGAAAAAGCAGAAAACTTCATTTGCCAAACGCCAACAACTGAAGCAGCTAATAGACTTTGGTAGCCACAAGGCGCAAAACAGAAAGTTCGGGCTACGAGTGCTTTATGGCCAACAACTTCAAACGCGCCTTCAACTCTGAATGGCTGAGGTGGCCGTAGACCACAAACAATTGCAACATTGTATTTATGTATGTGCATTTAACAATGTGGTGGGTTGTGGCTCATTGTATTTTATTTCAACTCATTTAATTTGTTTGAAGCATTAAGATTTGCTCTGATTGTATACCCAGTTGGAGGCTGTAGATGTTGAGAAGAAAGTTGAGGCCTCGTTAAGTGAGGTCTGGTCTTCAAAAGCCATGGCCACTCTTTTCTTTCTACGAAACTCACAGCTGAGTATTTTATATTCAGTTACAACTACTTTACTTTTGTTTATTACTTAGACTTTTGTAATTGTAATATAACTCTTTGAAAGCTTAGAGCATTTCGTCGGTGATACTGCAAAACGTGCTATGTCGCCGTGACAAAATTTTTGAGGAAGGAGAAGAAACTATATATATTTTCACTTTTCGCGGTATTTTATACCAGGGCTGCTCAACGCTCTTGTATTGAAAGTACATATACAAATTTTGTATATGCACTGAAAAATTTTTTTGCTCATTTAAATTTTTTTATGAATTCCAATAAAATATTATTTTAGAATTTATTTTCAAATAGTAGTATCACATACATACAAATTTTTTTATTTTTTATATGAAAATTTTTTGAATACTAATTTTTTACAGTGCTTTCATTTTTTGAATTTTTTTTATTACACATTTGTTATTGTAAATTTCGATTTCTTACGGCAGTGCTCGAGCTCCTATACAAAGTGCCTTTGCTCTGCACATTCAATATGAATCATAGGCACATACATATAAAATTTTTTTATATCTCAGTGCTTATGGCAGTGCAAAGAAAATTTTATTTTCATATTTGAAGTGAAAATATGTATCTGTGCCTATGATTCGGTACAAAACAAAAACAATTGTGCTTTGAGTGCCTATGAGGTGAGCAGCCCTGTTTTATACATTTTTATAGTATATATAAAAGTGAAGTTATATATAAAAGCAAAATCTAAGTGATTGACAAGAGTGTAAAAAGGTTATTTAGGTGTATTCAGGAAAAAGTGAAAAGTGACATGGAACGTATTGCAGTATCACCGACGATTTGTAATTTGATTATTAAAAATTGTGTATAAAGCAAGCATTTTCATATGTTGAAAGTATTGTGCGTGCAGCGTAGTGCGTTTAATAAACCCACATCATATGAAAATATAACAGTAAAATTAGTCTTGCCACTGATTAGCACACCGTACTCCATCCATTCTCCTTTCTTTTCTATTGTTATATGCGTTTTGTTAGTGCATTGCTCTTACTTTATTTACTATCATTAGTGCTTTTCTTTTCTTGCCGACCTTAAGAAAAACGCTGAACTTGCTAAGCATTTTAGTTTTATATAAGCACGTTAGAGGGCTTCAGGCGGATTCGAATTTTTGCCATTCACCAGCAGAGGTTGGTTGTGTTGAGCTAGTTACCGATAGAGTCCGCTGGCTTAGCGTCTGCATTAAAGAATACGATTGGTTGATGTTTATGCTATTGGTTGATGTTTAAGCTACAAGAATATAGATATGTCAGTGGAATTTTTCTATTCACAATTGTTTCATTCTTTTACTTGGCAACACTTCTGTTCAGATCGATTAACAGCTAAGCGCCTTCAGCTCAACGCGAAATATCATTTTGACATTATACTCTACCAATTACAATAACAAAATACATTGGAAATTTCTGAATTAGACTATGCGCCTACCTTCCCAGATCTGCTTTGGATTCTTCTTTTTCTTCACTTTCATTCTCAATAGTGTTTTTTTCGCCAGAGACGTCATTAGAAAATGCTCTAATCCGCTAAAATTTTGAGAACTAACTCAAGAGATATTCCGGATTAATAATAATAATGGCGCTATTATAACTCTGACGAGTTTTATGGTCGAGCTTCTCTCCCAATTCAAGATGTGCTCCTTTCTTTGTTTTTTCCTACTAATTGGGTGGACCTACAGTTTTATGCTGACTCCGAAAGGCGAATGCATTTTTTGTGAGAAGTTTTTTCATGGCAGAAATACACTCGGAGGGTATGCCGCCCACTGCCGAGAGGTGACCGCTGCTCTTAAAAAACCCAATAATTGGATTTTTACTAATTAGAAATTTTTTTTTTGGTGTTTGCTCGGGCTGGGGTTTGAACCCGAGACCTCTGGCATAGCAGGCGAGCACTCTACCCACTGCACCACAGCGGCCACTATATTCCGGATTACCTCCAGTTAATTCTCAAGTTAACTCTTATCGCTGCCGTCTGTCAATGCTATCTAGCTTGCGGTTTGTTGTTCCTATACATGTTATTCGCTAAGCTAACTATTGGTTTTTTTTCGAACTTGCGTGCAAAAGAAAGTGGCTATGGTTGTTGTTGCTTATGTTGCTGCTGCTGTTGTGCATTTTGCTTTTCTAATTAAACTGAAAAACCTGTGTGTTTTGTGGTGTTGTTAGTGTTGTTCTTGCCTTTACTGTGTAGGTAATTAGATGCTTTGTGGCTTTTGGTGATAATACGCCTTCAGTCGCCGATTGTTGACTGCGAAAATAATGGAAATATTATATTTATTAATTTTTTTTTTTCTTTATTATTACTGAATTAACTTAATTTATGCAACTTTCTATTGGTTTTTGGTTTCTGTGGTTAACAGCTTAATTAAGCAGAGACAACAATTTTGTGATTTTTTTGATAAAAATAGAAATATAATAATAATAAATAATGTATTGTGGAACGATTTTCCGCCATACCTTATCAAGTTTAGTTTAAAGACAAACTGGTTTCGGCTAATATGCGCCATCTTCATGGTCTTTTTTTCGTTCTCAGAACCGGTTTGTCTCCAAAACAAATTTGACAAGGCATGAGGGAAAATTGTTCCACAATACATCATATTCCTACCCTGTCGGAAAAGCAAGCAACCAACAAGTAATAAATAATAGTAATAACTATGAGCGTCTAGTACAGACTTTAAAAATAGCCAACTTAGTCCAAATTAGCACTTGTGAAAACTAACTCTGAAGACTGGTACTATTTTCGAGGTTAAAGCTGGTTTTGAAATTGAAAAAATTCTTCATGGTAATAGTAACGTTTCTCATTACTCTTTTAACTCGCCCTCGCGTTGATCTGGATCACATCTTCCAAATCAAAACAAAATATTTTTCAAAAAGAAACTTCAACTTTACCATATTTCAAGCTATATCCAAGCTACATAATACATATAGTATGTATATACATACATAATTTACATTAAATTATTATCTCATCAAGCAACTGCTATCGAATTATTGTTCTTGCATTTCCAAGCGAATTACAAATGCAAATATTTAGTTTACAAATGCAAATATATTTTGCTTTTGTTTCGTTAGCATTGAATTTACGTATGTATATACGTGCATTATGCTCGTCGCCCGTAGTTGTTTGCCTTGTAATTTAATGGCGTTTTCTTTTCTCGAAATAATGTTGCCCTGTTCGATTTTCTTAGCCATTTTGTAAGTTTGTCTGGTCCTTTCACCAAATATTGACCTCTAACTAAGTAAGAGGGCACCCTTATCTACAAATTCAGCCATTTTATAGAAAGTCATGATATGTAATTCGATAATTGGGATATAGGAGGGCAACATTTTTTCGTAGAAAAGAAAACGCCATAATATACGCCCCTTACATTTTCCTTTTTTGGAATTTAGCTACCTTACAAGGATTCACTATACTTAGGCACATAAAAATGTACCTATTCACTTACTTCATATGTACATAAATACACATGTGTGCCTTGATGAAGACAACCAACGTAAATTCCCAACAAGCCAAAGTGCTAAACGAAGGTGCAAGACACTGCATATTTAAGAAAGACGAATTGCAAACAGCGACTTACAAAAATGAAGGGAATGAGAAGGCTGAGGTAGTGCGAAATTGCAGGGCTGCCTCTATGGAGATAGCTCACTAAAACGTTGTATGAATGAAATGCAAGTCAGGCAGTGTTGGGCATTTTTGAGATCACCTAACACACGTGTGTGAAAATTGGACGCCATTAAAGTGGCTGACATTAGCTTTGTTCAATAACTCAAAATTTTTAATTGCTTTTACAAATAGTTGCGAATTTTATGTTCAATAACCCAAAAAATTTGCAAAAGAGATCCAAATTGGGAGAGTAAGACTTCGAGAGAGTTGAAAATAGTTGCAAGTAAAATTTTCACTTGCAACTACTTGCAGCTTTAAAAAAAATAGAAGCGTCAAAAACATATGATGACAAAAATTTCAATTGGAAATATGCAAACATTTTAATCGCAAATTTCTAATTGCTTACTAAATAAATTAGCGCAAAAAGGAATCTTGACGATGTTGTGGAATATCCAAAGTAGATTTTCGTTTTCCTAGTTCAGTTATTTACATTTATTTGCAATTTCAAAGATTTCAATTACAGTAAAACCCGCTTTAGTACCTCCCCGCTTAAGCACCTAACCCGTTTTAGTACCCAACATCTGCAGACACTATGGCTTTTGTAAAAAATATCGAACAAATTTACCCTTTTAAGTACCTCCCCGCTTAAATACTCAACCCGCCTAAGTACCATAATTTGTTGTGCATTAAATAAAATTTTACGTACGTTTTCCCCCGGTTAAGTACCTTTCTGCATACAAGTGCTTTTTTCAAGCGGCAATTCTTTATAATCGATTGTTTATTTATACCATTACTAATTTATCGAAAATCAAGATAAATATATACATATAAAATAAAGATTCGTAAAAACAAAGAGCGTATATGCAATATGAACGTTTTTAATTAATATGTAATCAAAATATTTTTTGTTGAATAATTTTTTTGTTTGTGTTTAAATAAGTTATTTTCAATATTCTTAAAATTATTAAATGTTTAACTACCTAATAGAAGGTACTAAAACGGGGTTGTTTAAGTACCCAACCTGAGGTACTAAAGCGGGTTCTTATAAGTACACAACCCGCTTAAGTACCTAAAATTCCTGTCAATTTTAGGCAAGGCACTTATGCGGGTTTTACTGTACAACCTAACCTAAAAATCAAATTGTGAAAACAGCCCATCAGCTGTTTACTTGCAAATGTTTACGATTTTGTGTTCAATAACTTTGGTTGATAATTTTCTCTTTTTCTCGTTTTTACTCTTAATTTGTCACTGACGCTCTTCTTGCAAGTAAAGTTGTTGAACAAAGCTATTATCTCCGTGTACCTAGTGGTTTTGGAAGCATCTTTACGCTTGCTTAGGATATGGACAACACTGAAATTACGGCATTGTCTGCCAGTAGTTAGTTCTGTCTTCAACTTGCCGTCTTCAGTACACATATCCTTTAAGGAATTTGACGCGTAAGGCTTCCATACTCTAACTACCGTATATATTGCCATGTTAACTGGCTTCCTTTACTTAAACATATACATACCTTCGCATACCTCTTTCTTTGGCTTTTCGTGTGACTGTCTGTCTGTGCGCCGCCTCATTCATCATCATTGTCTGTCGCTTGTCAATTGCTTGGCGGTATATCTTACAGCTACATACATATCTCGATAGCTCACACCTCCTTCGCCTTTATTTGCAAATATGTACCTACATACATACTACATATGTACATACCATGTATGCGTGCATATATCTTCATTCATTCATATATAAATTTTAAATATGCATTCAGCTCATCCTGCTCATCCTAAGAATGCCTGTAAGTAAGTGCATGAATTTAGTCCTTGCACTTTGGTTTATTCTTTTATCTTTTATTTTCTTTACGTTTCTTTTATTATTTCTTCTTTGTGTCTTTTGCTACTGGTTTTGTATTATACAAATTTGTGTGCATTGTTGTTTGTGTCCTTGGCTCTGCGACAGGAAACCATAAAAATCATGTCGCAACAAATTTATAATTCCCTCCATGCAGCTCATTCACAATACAACACATACAAACAGTGTTTGCTACATACATACATACATATGTAAATATGTATATGCTTCGCTTGACTCTCTGCATGTTTGGCCGTTTGTATATTTTTGTCCCGACAGGACTAATGAGCATAAGGCAGAGTGCGGTGCGTGCGGTTGAGCTACAAGGATAATGTGCAAAATTGAATTCCTCTGCTAATAGCAGGGACTTGTTTGCTTGTATGTTCAGAGAAACAGACAACACATATCCGCCATTTACTTCCTTCTTCCTTTTCATCCATTTTCCTTTCCCTTCTTTGTGCAGCTCAAGGCTGTCGCGGTATTTACTTACTATTCAGCCGCCTATTATGCGCTGTGGGAACCGAAAAACGACTTTTTCCCTCTTTGTTCCACTTCTTTCTAGGGGTAAGTTTTTTTTTTTTTGCTTGTGTTTGTTAACGACGATCTTGGGAAAGAATTTGATGGGTGAATTGAGCTCAACATAAGTAACGAAACAGTTCAAAACAAAATTCATAAAACCTTTCATGGAATAAAGTTTTGGAACTAAACAGACGGAAGAGAGGCAAACATATTCTGGCAACTGTCTTTCAATAGAGAGGAACATTTTTTTTTCCTTTCGAAAGGTATTTGTCTTTGGAAAGACAGTTGCCAGAATAGCCTAGTACCTAAAATTTGTCCAACATTGCTGAGAAAAATTATTATTTTCGAACGATCAACATAAGACTTTTTAAGGCTTAGATCACGATAAGGTTCGTTTTCGTTTGGGAAAACTTAAATATGTTGCCCAAATTGTCAGCCTTCGACTGCCTCTAAATCTATACATATTAAAGATGTTTAAAAGCTTAAGTTTTCAGTTGCCCATCTCTATAATAATGTCCATTATTAAGAGTCAAGCATTACAAGCATTCTCACATGCCTCACCAGGCAATACTCTTATCTTAACTATCTCTATTCTAGCATATTATTCCACAAAACGGCAGCACTTAAAGTTTTGCAGTTTTCGTTATTCATTATCACTTTTCTGTTTTTATATTTCTTTTCTCCACTTTTCTTCTTTTAAATTCCTTTTTTTCTATTTCTTTCTCACAGTTTTTTATTGCTTACTGCTATGCTTTTGAAATTCTAGTGCCTCATCGCATTTTCGCACCATCAGCTTAGAGTGTCCCTAAGGACTCTTACTATCCTTTGCTATACTCTTCGCTTTAAATTCATAAAGGACATACTATATTCATTCTTACATACATTTTTTCTTTCTACTCACTTATTTTTTTTGTCCCCTTCTGTGACAAGTAAATTGCCAGCAGTAAACTGATACTTGTGTGTGCGATTATTTAACTGCGCTGAGCTGAGGTGCTGTTATGCCATGCCATGCTGTGTGTCGGCTGGTATATAGTATTCTGTTGTGTTGTCTAGTGTAATAATTTCTTAAGTAAGCTGCTTGACGTTGCACTTGGCAATTCTTTACGTTTTTTTTGCTTGATTTTTGTATTTTGTTTTTCTGCAATTTGAATTTGTTAAAGTGGAATGAATTGAGGGAAAGTGGCAAGTTTGTAGTACGTAGAGCATGGTATGGAAAAAGAATTAAACGTCGCTAGCAAATAAGCACAGAAAAAAATTTTGTTATCAGGAAAAATTTTAGTACACAAGAGGGTTCCAAAGTTTAGCGCGTTTGTGATTTAAAGCTGCCGAAACTCAAAGCTGTCAAATGAGAGTGCCTCCACCGTTAATTAGCTGTCAAAAATTGCTGCATTGTAAAAAAACTACTTAATTACGTTTATGTAGCGTACTTATTAAGGAGGTATGAACTAATGATCCTTGCGTTGAAACCAAAACGAAAATACGTAAATAGTTGAAGATTAAGGACCCCGAAAAAAGATTAGGATTATAGCTGAAGCTTAAACAGTTTAACTGGAGTACGCTGGCAGCGCTTCAAACGTTGTAATACTTAATTTTCTGTTATGCGCTCATAAATACATATCCCAAATAGAGAGAGAGAGAGAGAGAGAGAAGTGAGTTCTATGAAGATAAGCCTTTGAAATAACCCAGCGGCGAAAATGTTGCTTACAGAATTGATTAAGTCATGCACACATGTAAGGCTGTAATACACACCACCTCATATACAGATCTGTTATACATTTTCATATACATGGCCGCAAATGTAGAGTGAACGCCTACATGTTAAATACAAAGTAATCAGGGTAGTAAGGTGTTCATCCAATGAGCATATCACTAACTAGCATACATTGTAAGCTGTAGGTAAGCAGTTCGAATCCTACTTCGCCAACGTTGTAAGGTGGATGTAGGCGGACTGAATACAACTCCGTTTACAGGGTAAGTTGTTGATAGGCACCTCGAATCTACTTTCGCTTACATTGTAAGCTGTAGCTAGGCAGATCGAATCTACCTTCGCTTACCTTGTAAAGTGTATGTAGGCGGACTGAATACAATTCCGCTTACATTGTAAGTTATAGGTAGGCACCTCGAATCTTCCTTAGCTTACCTTGTAAGGTGAATGTAGGCGGATTGTACACAATTCTGTTTACATTGTAAGCTGTAAGTAAACATTTCGAATTCAAAAACCACCACTACCCCCACTAATCATATGTATGTACATATGCAATGACTTTCAGATAATACAGCAAAGAAATTTACACAAAGGGCTAATGACACATAGGCTTGCCCAGCTAATTTATGCTGGGACTGCTACTGGTATGTATGTATTTAAGGAAGCGTGCATAATTAGGGAAACTTAAGAAAAACCCACATAAAACACAAAAAGAAAACACCGAAATCCGCCAATAATCTAATATATCTACATAGGGAGAACGTCCATGAAGAAGTCGTGCAGTTTTTTAGCACTCAGATCTGCTTTATACAATTTTAAACAATTTTATTCTATCAGCGCTTGATTCAGAAACGAATTTGTAACAAAAAAAATTCTTTAATGTGATTGTTATTTTGTTTCTATGGAATTTACGAATTTATTATACATAGCAACACAACAAGAATGAAATTTGAAGAAAAACAGAAAAATTAAAAAAATTAATTTTTGTGAACCCAGCTTACTTTTTCATACACATTGTATGTTAGTTTGCATTGTTCATAATGTGTAGTATACATCATTGGGGAGAAGTAGTGTGGTAGGCAATGTTCGCCGCTGGGAAGGTTTGGTCTCAGATAGAGAGAGAGAGAGAGAGAGAGAGAGTAGTCCTAGAGCACACAGGGAAATCAGCCTTATTTTAAGCCTTTGCCCATACAACTCTTGTTCGCTTAGAATTATTTCGCAAGCCTTTAAATTCTCCGGAATAAACCTTAAAAAAGGCGGGGATTTTTTGGAGGCGATTTAAATAACCTCTGCTAACAACTATATGCTTATGTATGTGTGTCCCTTAAGTAAATATGTCAATACTTCAAGTACTCCCAAATTATTGTC
Organism: Urophora cardui; assembly: GCA_960531455.1. Classification (NCBI taxonomy): domain Eukaryota; kingdom Metazoa; phylum Arthropoda; class Insecta; order Diptera; family Tephritidae; genus Urophora; species Urophora cardui. Next base: position 21,083,306 of record OY482672.1, on the reverse strand, counting down.
CATTTTCAAATTTTTCATTTCCATTGTGTCCACTTTTTCCAAGAATACAATTAAGTTGGTTTAAAACAAAACAAATGTGGCATTTCTCCTTAAGCAATCTGAGCAAAACACTTAAGATGCAAATGATTTTTGAGCCTAATTATTTTTAAGTGTTAAAAAAATGGTGACAAAGCAGAAAATTGTGCGACTGATCGCTGTAGAAAGTAATTCTGTAATCCAATAACAATGCAACATACATAAATCGATCTCATACTGATATATTTTGTACGTATTTTGGGTTAGATACCGATCATATTAGCATGTCTCTTAATAAGTACGACGCATTTAAGTCGGATCGCCAATAATTCGTTGCTATTTCCCATGTTGCAGCCGGCTTCCGCAAACCCTCACTGCACAAATGAAACCTCAAAACACAATCAAAACACAACTTTGCAGTTCTTAAAATATCTAAGTAAAATTAATTGAGAAAAAAAAATTAACTGTAACCATTCGCCAAACGCATTTAAAATCCTCATCAATTCATCAATCGATTTAACAACTGTTCGAAAAATGCCATAATCAAATGGTCCATAAAAGCGCACAGCAATGCCGATGTCGCCGCAACGCTGCACACACTCTCTTGCTGCATTAACAGCTCGCCTCAAATGCCGGCTGTAACCACGAAAACGATAAATTTTAATGATTTGACGAGTTTTTCATTGGAAAAACAAAATTTTTCACTTTACACTTTTTAATTACAATACGATTTTGGATTTCGATTAAAGATAAAAAGAGCCGCATTGCTGGTAGGTATACCAATTTAATTGGCGTGTTAGATATTTTCTGGGGCTAATAATTTTTTTGAATTTTAGAATTTTATTTTTAAACATTTTCTATAAATTATTGTAATTGGGATGAGGTGGCATGACTCTATAAATGCTTTGTCTTGCCACTATAAGCGCATTCTTATGAAGAACACACTGCGCACACACCGTGTATGATGTTTTAGTTGTTACGAGCTGTTCTCTTGATTTTGAGTCTTTGGACATTTTAGTTCCAACGCTCTACAAGTACGATGCAGGTCCCATAAATGAACACATTTTCGATCACAATACCTTTATATGTACATCTTTGGCTACAGATTCTCTGGGGGTACTCTGAAATATTATATGTAGGTATCTTGGGCGAAGAAAAAATCTTTGGTATGTGACCTGGGAAGTTCAAAACACCGTATCGCTCCGAATTGCCTGCTCAATTTTTTGCTTGAACTTTACCAGCAAATCGTTTGTGTTGTGTTCGCTGATCATTTTGTTGATACAATTTTTATGCAATTACTTTATCATTCGATTTGCTCTTCTGCTGTGCTGTTTGTTTTCTTTTCCGCTTTTTCATCACTTAAGTGAGCAACACATTGGCTGGCAGCACTACTACTCAGCTGCTGTTGCTGCTCATCCTCCCCCCCTCGCACTAAATTCAATGTCACATCCGCCAAAAAAAGAAGGAAACGATGGAATGCATTACTGAGTGTGCATTACAGAAATACAACTACAGTTGTATTTGATTTGGAAATAGATGAAAAATAAGGCAAAGGTTAAAAATTTATGGCAGTCATGATGCGCATACGCCAATCTCGCTGCCATTTTGCAGCTAAAGCAGCCCCTTTGTAATTCACTTAACGCATTGCAGTGCTGCGATGCACATGAATTTATGAATTTAGGTCTGAGAATTGACTTTTTCTATATTTTTTTCGATCTGCTGTTGCTTTGTTTTTCTCTTCCTCCTACTCCTCTTGCTCTTACAATTGAGACTTTCGGAAGTGTTGCGGCATAAAAATACAAACACACGCTTTCATGTGCAAGGTTCTGGTGTTTGTATGTTTCTATTTCTGTTTGTTGTGTTTTACACCCTCGCCCGCAACTTCCTTTCCGCAGCATTTTTAAATTTCCCCTAAATTTAAACATTTTAAAGAATTTTCCACAGCAAAGCACGTTGACAAAATTCTTATACAAAAATTTTCGTCAATTTTGTGTGCGGCATTTTCTCCCTCATTCAACAGTTTTATGTGGATATGTATGTAGATAGATAGATGTATGTTTGTATGTTTGTATGTATGCCATATTAATGTTGGAATTTTGGAATTTTCAAAACTTCACGCTTCTAAAGTGTATGCTGCACAGAGTGGCACGCTCACTCACTGGTTTATTAGTTGCTGAAACAGATGCCTATCCAAGCGAACAGTGGGCTGTTATGCATCCCAAAGTAGTAAAATTTAGTTAAAAATGAACCAAATTTTAATGTACATATGTATAAAAATATTCAAGTTTCATAAATAATGCCCACCGTACCGTCGCTTGTTTTATCTTCCTTTGCTCCCTCTCTAGCGCTACGTTCGCTGTCTGCAGCATCAATTATCTCAGGCCAAGTATGCCAGCGGATGGAGGAGCCATTAACTTGAGGAAAGTGCATGAATATCCGATTTTGTCACTTTGGCTGCTGTACTTGGTTTTGTTGTTGTTGTATTTACGGTTGCTTTTCCAAACATCCTGTGCATCATCTCAACTCTCCACTGCACAACACACATTTTCTCCATGCGCTAAACAAATTTTCCTGCTTTTTTCTCACTTTTTTTTTGTTTTATCTTCACTTCATTTTTTATGACATCCATTTCCTTTGTTTTTGTCGAATTTTGGGGACAAAAATGTATGTTATTTTTTTTTTTTTGTTAATCTCTCTATTTTTTATTATGTTAATCTATAAAGTATGCTTTTACTCGATATTTTTCTCTCAGATTCGTTGTGCTGCTTTATTGTTTTGCTTTTTGTGTTTTTCAATTGTCTATATTTTTATACATTTATCCGCTATGTTCCGGTAATCCCACCATGTGTAAAAAATATGTTTAATAGTTTTCATTGACAGGTACAAATTTTCAAATAAAATATAGCGTATATATCTTTTGATAGGTGATAAATGGTGTCAGGAAAATTGGTGAAAATATAAATAAAATACATTTAATCCAGCAATAGATTCTTGCCTCCATTTTTAATACGATCGATCTTCATGTGAGGTAAACGAACGTACCGGAAGTGTTAACGATTAGTACCGAAAGGATTAATGATCAGCTTCATGTGGCAATTGCTATATAAATCCATGCATAGTACTAAGAAACTTTGTTTTAGCTTAGGGATTCAGGTTGTTGTTGTTGTTGTTGTTGTTGTTGTTGTTGTAGCCGCCAAGACACTCCCCGAAAGTTTTGGTGGAGTGTAGGGGAAGTAACAGTCCTTTGTCGGATAAATCAGGTACGCTCGGGTACTAATCCCTTCTGACACTAGCCCGACTGTCGTGCGAACGATTTTTTTTTTTTGCCATTATCAACCTTATAGACCGGTGGCTTTTAGTCGCCTCTTATGACAGGCATTGCTTACCACGGGTATATTCTAAGACCCCTAACCCGCTGGGGTCTAGCGATTGAGGTTATTGTTGTTGTTGTAATCTCAAAAACACTTCCAAGAAGTTCCTGGGAGCACAGTGGGAGTAGCAGTCCTTGGTGAGCTAGAAATCTGGATCGTCTCTGTTATTGGTGCTGGCTGCCGTAAGAACATTACATAGTAATTAGCTCGTACTTTATGATTTATGTATGTATATAGATATGACATTGTACAGCATGCCATTCCACAATTGAATATCGAATTAGCAAATTTAAGAATCCCAACATCTCATTACCCTAAAGATCATCAAAGTTTTTTCCACTTTTCGAAATAGAATTTTGGTTTGATACCGGAGAATTTTATAGAAGACTTATTAGTTGAATAAAAGTGTGTCGTGCAGTATAGAGAAGTTAAGATTTCTCCGATCGTTAGATCATTCGTTATAAATAAAATTAAATCCCTTACGGATTTCATCCTCTGGTTCTAATTTTTCTCACATAGATATCGCGTCTAGTGTCTTCTTCTGTTCTTGAATTATATTCTGCTCTTCTTTTAATTAATTACTTCCTCTATCACGCACCTTCCTTCTCTTCGTTGAACAGATACATATGTTTGTTTGCGTATACATGTGTTCCGCAGTGTCAACGCCCGCACAAATTGACAGCTGTCATCGCTCGACTTAACCTACAACCGTACTCCTATAAAAGCAACTAAAAATAAACAAAAACATAAACGACACGTTCGGCAATAATTCTGATGTTGACGATCACGTAATGAAGTTTTCGGTCGTAAACGATAAACTTAAGTACATCTAATAGCCCAGTTAGTCGAGAACGTGTGGTCCGCTCGCTGACGCAAACGCCCGTATGCAATTTTTAGGATTTTTTGAGCCCGTAGCAAGCAGCTGTTTTACTCACACATATTTACATATATATATAGTTTGTTTACATTTTGGCAGGGTTGCCGTTTAGTCATTTTTGAACAAACAAGATTTTTACTAATCTTCAAAGTGTTATGCAGATTACTCTTCAATACACAACTGTGCATTATTTGCCAAATGACAAGAAAATACTAATTTCATTGTTTTTAAAGTTGTCGTTGACGACTTTTTTTTTTTATTAATTTAGTTACTTTTTTACGGCTTAGTTGGTAATTAAAACACCTTGGTGATAGTTATCAAGGACTAAAACACAAAAAAAATAACAAAAAACACAGTCAGAACATTAAATTTACAATTGAAAATCCATAAAAAAATTATATTGGGAAGCAACAAGATTCTCACAAAAATCTGTGTTTAATTAAGAAATCTGTACTGAGTTTCTGTAACTCATATCTTTTCTAGTGTAAATAGATGGGGACAAAATGTGGATCGTATTAGTGTGACATCACTTTAATTGATTTTGTTACAGAAACTCAGATTTATTGTGGCAATTTATAACTTTTTAATGTAGAAAAATTGCAGAAGAAGACCACCAAGAGTTATCAATTAAGAAAATACCGCCACCATTGTGTAAATACAATTTTTGCTTTAATTTTCAGTAATATCTTCATTTATTAGGAGTGTTCAATATCTCAAAATTTTTACATATTTTTACGAATAGTTACGAATTTATTTTCAATAACCCAAAAAATTCGCAAAAGAGAGCCAAATTGAGAGAGTAAGACCTCGAGAGTGTTGATAAACGCTGCAAGTAAAATTTTCACTTGCAACTACTAGCAGCTTTAAAAAAATAGAAGTGTCAAAAATATATGATCACAAAAATTTCAATTGGAAATATACAAACATTTTAAGCGCAAATTTCTAATTGTGTACTAAATAAGTTAGCGCAAAAACGAATCTTGATGATGTTGTGGAATAGCCAAAGTAGAATTTTGTTTTCCTAATTCAGTTATTTCCATTCATTTCCAATTTCAAAAATTTCAATTACAACCTAACCTAAAAATCAAATTGTCAAAACAGCGTATCAGCTGTTTTCTTGCGAATGTTTACGATTTTGTGTTCAATTACTTTGGTTGATAATTTTCTCTTTTTCTCGTTTTTACTCTTAATTTGACATTGACGCTCTTTTTGCAAGTCCTTGCAAGAAAAGTTGTTGAACAAAGCTATTATCTTGTTACTAATTTATATATATATGTATTTACATTTTGTTTGGGATTTAAAAAAAATTTATAAACATTTTCTTTCCTTTCTTTTTAAAAATTAAAGTAATAATAAATGGTTCGTTTAAGTAGACATACTATTTTTTCCATGTGAACACATATACATATGTATATTCGATAACATTTTACAATTTTGTTGAGTTAGTTGTATAATGCTGTGAAAATTACTGTTTAAATATTTAATAACTAAAAATGTTCAACTGGCAACCCTTCTACCTTGCAACCATGCGAGCGATCAGCTGACACATTTTTACGTAAAAAATCAAAATGATTTTGATTTCTGCGGTACGGGCTTCTGCGTCGTACGTCGTTGAATAATCGGTTACATACAAATCCCATTAAATAGGTTGGATCAGCTGACACGGTACACGGGTTTACGTTCTCGACTAACTGGGCCATAAGTATGAATGACAATAGGTGTATTCGCGTACTTTTTCCAGCAGCTTTTCTCTGTTTGCCTCTATCACTCTCTATCTCGCCAAATATCATTCTTCCTCTCACAAGAGGAAAATATCCAAAAAAGTAAAAAAATGCAAATCTATTCAAATCTTGCAGGAAAGATGAACAGCTGATCAAATTAAAATTATGGGAATTAACAAAATATATACAAATCCTATATTTACAAAAATTTATACGAAATTTGTATTACCTTAGCTTAGTTTCAGCTGTAGATTATGCCTGCATTGTATTTTACTAATAAAGAAACATGTATGTATGTATATAAATGCGGAGCTGCGGCTGCCTGCTGGCATTGCATATTGACATACATACATACATACATATAAGTTAGCAGAGGGTAACCGGCGGACTTCCTACATTAAGCAACAAACATACAATGCTGCTGTTATCATCCGACATTTAGCCCAAGTACAGGTGCAGACATAATCAAATGTTATTTATTTACATCTTTCATAATTAATTCGTCCATATTTAACTTTTTTAATTTTGAATTTCAATTTTGCAATTTTCGCAAATTACAAACATATGTTTTTTCATCAGCTGTTTTGCTGCTGGACAAATGTGATGGAAAAAATTTGTCCTGCAGAATTTTGCAGCCTCTCACAAAAATAAACGTCACTTTGCTCTCTCATTTCCATCACTTCTGCAATTTTTTTGCGTAAAAAAATGGAAAAAGCGGATATTTGTTGCAAAATTGTAATAATTGCAACAAATTGCTGTACGCGAATACAACTAATGTATGGGAGAAGAAATAAGTACATATGTACATATGTATGTATGTATGATATGTAAATGAACGCATCATTAACACCAGACGGAAGTTTAATTAAATCGGCACACTTAGCGCTGCCATTTCGTGCCGCACGAATGCTAATTGAATTTGAATTAATTGCCCCGGCCAGCAGTAGCAGCAGCAGCAGTGATGCACTACGTACACTACTAAAGGTCAATTAATTTAAAATTTTTCAATTTTAATTTGCCGCTGTCGTAAATGCTTTTTAGCAAAAGAGCCAGTTACTTAGTCACTATCGTCAAAAGCTAATTGAAGCATGCAGATAAAAAGAAGGAGAAGAAGAAGGAAGAGTAAGGTTATATTTGATAGTTGTTTTCCGCGAAAAGCACTTGCTGCACATTCGCGAGTTAAGTGAGTTCAATAGGTTGCTAAGAAGTATGATTGAGTACATAGTATACATGTATGTATGTATGTATATGGAAAGATATTGCTTTTCGCAATATTTATTAGGTCAGTAATCCATGCTCATATACATATTTTTACGCTTTTCGCATTCGCCTAACTCAAGTCGTTATCGAATTTTGAAAAATATCCAAATGTCCACCCATTTGATGTTAATGGGGTTAATAAGCCAACAGAGCGTAAAATGTGGTGAACCTCTAATAAATAAATGAGTCAAATGTGTTTAATGGTACAAGTACGCTCTTATGAATGCATATGTGTATGTAGTTATTTACGGCAGCGAGGGAGTGGCACGAAATTATACCCAACACGCAAATGAAGAAGAAATCATAACTCATTGCATGGGTAAGAATAAAAAAAAAAAAACAAAGCTGAAAAAACTCACAAAGAGTGTTGATTTGAAGCAAAAGTTTCTCTTCAACGATTCAAAAAAATGAGTCCGCCATTGCAATCGCGTAACATTCGCTTAAATTAGCACATCTCACACTTAAAAACTTCTATTCACGCTACAGTATTGATCAGTTGGAAAACTGCACATATCTCCTACTGAATATTCACTAGAGATGTATTTCCAAAATCTGAACTTTCGCTTTCGTTTTTATATAGAACTGGTGTTGAAAATCAACTACCTAAAAACTGCTGAACAAGAAGGAAGAGTTTTTGTATGAAAAAAAGCTCGAAGAGGCTGGGAGAACTTCCATAGAAAAAGAAGCTAGTACACTGCGCCTTCAGGGAAAAATTTAATAGCCCTGATGACTTCACTGCGTGTTCAGTTAATTTTTCAGGCAATGATTTTTGAATCCCGTTTCAAGGTACCTACTTTTCATACTGATTATTCTATTGATTATGCGCCTCCTTACCTCGAATGCTGCTGGGCAATGTATGAATACACACGCTTCTGCCTAAAAGTATGCAATATTTACATACACATATACAAGTGAAGCTAAAAAAAAAAAACGTGTTAAAAATACTAATAGGCAAGAAGCAACAGCCCATTTCACATTAGGGGTATTCGCTATCCCTACCAAGATAGCAAGATAGCACGGATTGCAAATATGCTAGAACAAAATATGCTACACATCGAGAGCACCCCATTGCACAGTCGTAGGAAATTTTAAGAAGCAGCTTTTCTTTTTAGCCAAAGGGACGCGTTCATCACTCACTTTTTAATAAATAAATCATTTTATTTTAGTAAATTTAATAAATACACATAAAAAATAACATTTTAAGCAAAATTCGAATGATCAAATTGAAATTGAAATTAGCAATTGACAAATGTCAGCTGACGCAGGGTCGCAATTAATTTCCTACACTTCATAGCAAATAAATATACATAGGTTTTGGTGTAGCATATTTTTGAGGTCTAGCATATTTTTGTGCGCCTGTATTTTGTTGTTGTGCGTTGTAAAACTTTGCAATCCGTGCAATCCGTGCTACGTGCTAGGGTTATGCTATGGATAGCGAATACCCCTATTGATAAAAGTTTTAGGCCGTGTTCAGTGTGACCATGTTGAAAATTGTTGAACTGCATCATTCAGATGAAGGGGAAGATGTCGCTGAGCTCTTGCAGAGTTAAATTAGCATTTGCTTAAATGATCAATGGCCCATTCTTCACTCCATCGATCAAATTTAACACAAATACATGCCTTGATCGGGCACTAATTAGTATAATCCACGCAATCTAGGTTTTTGGTGTGAGTGAGCAATGGTTCTCTAAAAGCTCTCTTACTATTACTTAACAATTCTTTATTTTTTCACAAAAGCGCGCTTGCTTTATCTAAAGCTTTTTCGATGATATTGTTTGCTGGGTATTCATTAACTCTTCATGTGTGCAAGCACACAATCACAATAACTTCAATGCAGGAGTAGGCGCTACGTACCTAATAGCTTTTTCTATATTTACTGCCTTCTATTTAGATACACATTATTTACTACATACCCAATCACACACTATTTTTTCTTCTTCGTTCTTTATAAAATCTATTTAATTTGATGTGACATAAATCACTTTTAATCGTATCAATAGCTGGACAACAAAAACAATAACAAATAAAACGATTGAACGAAAAAGATCATGTGTCCCATACGTGCATGCATATTTACGGGCGGGCTACTAGTTTTCAATTTTGGTTCACAATCACGTACAATAACACACACACACACACCCATGCATATATTAACTTCCCTGTAAAAAAGTGTGCGACGAGTCTCTAAAAAGATTTGTCCGGGAGCGCTCTCTTTCGGGTACAATTAGTCTACAATTGTTCCCAATTGTACCCGAACGGGTACATATGTATACTAATTGTAGACGAATTGTACCCGAAAGGGTATCAAACGGGTACAATTAGTCGCACAAATGGATGTGTCGCATTTGCTACCTGTTCGGGTACAAAACGGGTACAATTGTGCGCTTTTGCTACCCGTTCGGGTACAAACTGGGTACAATTAGTCTCTTCATAGGACATGCTCAAACAAAAGAGAACACTTCAACCCATATAAAGAGATACAAATGGGTAGTAATCGCATGCTCCCTTGCGAGTTGTCCCGGATGTATCCCGGAGTGATCGCATTTTTTGCAGGGTTGCTTGCAACAAATGCGGCAAGCCTTCGCTTCGTTGTCCGGCAACAAAATTGCCCCATAAGTAATACTATTTGCTTTCTTTATTGGCCTTAAATATCAACTAAAGCCAGCACTTTTCATGAGGAGCAGCAGCAGAAAAGAAAAGCTAAATAAAAAAAAGATAACGTGAGCATCCATAAATGAGTACTACTTATGGCTTATGAGTAGGGCATGGAAATCTATGCAAATACATGTTTTTCTTAGATTTAGGTAGAGCAAAATAAATAAACAATCTTTGCGAATCGTGAAATTGTCTTAAAAATGGCATTCAAATGTTTTTGCATATTTTGGTCATATATGCATATTTTTACATATTTTGCGTTGTTTGCATTTTTTTATTACATATTTCGCATTATATTGCCTATTTTTGTAATTTGCTAGTTGACAGTTTTATACAAACGAAATTCATGCATAACATCTGACGACGAATAGAGTTTCGTGTGTACACGGCTATTATTAGTATTTTCGATACGGTGCATACCTGTCGCCAAAGAGCCGTTTTCAAACATGCTCCTATTACCTCTGTCGATGTAGAACGTTCGTTTTCTATGTATAAGAGCTTTTTTCGACCGAATCGGCAAAGTTTTCTTTTTGAGAATATGAAAAAATATTTCATTGTGTATGCTAATGAATCGTTAAATAATGATTAACCTTTACAAATTATGAGATGTTCAAGACTGAATTTATGTACATATCTATAAAAACATACATACATATTGCTAGCTTAGAGTGCAAATTTTGTAAGTCCTTTTTTCAAACATTGTAGGAGATACAAAAAACAAAAAATTAACAAATTTCGAAATGAAAAAAAAAATTCTGTTCATGTAAATATTTTGGACTTACACAATTTTCTTCGCTTTTTGGACTTACACAATTTGCGTATCGCTGAATAACAACGATTAGAAATAAGACAAGTATCACAGACTTGTTTAGCGTGGTGCGTATTTGATTTTTCTACCGTTCTACATAAAAATACAGTTTTTCATAAAAAGTGGACTTACACAGTTTGCACTCTAAGCTAACGATATGGTTAAACGTACAACGTAAGAGCAAAATTGAATTAAAAAATGTTTGTACATAATTTATTTAACTATTGTAACTTCAATAAACATGAATTATCTGAAGTTGAAAAATTTTGAATTAATGCATTTTTTTTGATTTTTCATGCATATTTCTCAGTTTTTGTTGCATTTTTTATGCGCATATTTTTTATTTTTTAGTACATGAAATTCCATGCCCTACTTATGAGCAATAAAAAACAGAAGGAGAAACTGCACAAATGCAGGGAACTGTAAAAAAGGACGCGCCTGCTAATAGTTGACTTTTGTTTTGCGCAAAGTATCTACTTATACTCATCTAAGAGGAATCGTTTGTTAGATGAAAACAAAAAAAATCAATGCCTAATACCACTGACGCTTTAACAATTTGGCGGCAATTCGTGGTCGTGATTATTGGCCTCCGCACAACGGCGCACAATTTGCTGTCACACAACATCAACAGCAAACGAAAACGGTTGAGCGAGCCAAGCGAATCAAGCGAATGGGGCATGCCACATGCCTCATGCCTCATGCGTGTTTCGCTTGTCGTTTTTCGTTTGTTTGCACTCAGAAGCCCTGTGGCACTTCCCATTTGTTTTTTTTTTTGTTTCTATTATTTGCTTTTTGTAACTTTTTATTTAACTTCTTGCCCGCGCCTCGCCGCATTTGTTTCGCTACTCATGCAGATTTTATTTGCGGTTAATTCACCAGCTGGCGCCGTCAGGCAGCATAAATCGTAGCAAAAATGTTTATAGCACACGCAATGGGCCACAGCTCCGCAGGCTTTAGCAGAGGCAGCAGCCACTATTTGTGTGTATTAAATATAAAAATCTGAAAGAACTGATATAAAGGGTGTTTCTTTTTTGTTAGATTTTGAATTACTAAATTTTTAAGCTTTTCAGCTTTTTCATGACCAGTTTTTTTAAGGAAAAATTGTGGTGTGAATCTTTTTCGGTATTATCCAACGTATAGTCGCACCTTACTTGAGTCTGTCGTATCTAGAGTTCCTATGTGACTCTAAACAACACTCCACATGCTTCATCAAATCAAAAACTTATTCAACGTCATGACCGTTTTAACGACTTACATATTATGTAGCAGACACTAGTAAGCTCTAAAAACACATGAGAAAGACTTCTTCTTGGCTATGGTCATTCTCATTTCAATCGATCGCTACAAAAGCCATAAACCCACCATGAAGAGCACCCTTTATATTTGGTTGTTGTTTGCTCTTTTAGATTTGTTTTTGCCTGCTCGGCAGCGCCCTAAAATTTTATCACCAAAAACAATGAGAAAACAAAAATTTTAAACTTATGCAATCGCTTCTGAAAAATCTTTCAACGCAGATTTGGTTTGAGTTTTTTTGTTTTTTTTTTATTTTTCCTTCTTATGAAATCCACATATGTACATATATACATACATATTTTCTATTATTTTTAAATATATTTCGCTTTCATCTCATTTGTTGCAATTATTTATTTGCAATATGCTTGGCATTTTCGCAAAAAAAAAAAAACCAGTCAGCCACAAAATGCCCTGAAGCTCTGAGTCATTGCAGGGCGCGCTCGTCTGCCCAGCTGAGCTTTTTGATACTTACACACATTCATACATATGAACATACATATCGAGCCGTATGCGCCGGAAAGATGTAAAAGCCATGATATCCGATTTTCATTTTTTTGTAGAAATGAGTTACTTGTCATCAGCCTCACCTTCACCAGAAATTTTATGCCTGAAAAATGTACCATTATCAAAAGCAATTTTGATGTAAGTACACAATTTCAGTTTGTTTATTTTTTTTGTGAGTGCGAAGTGGCTCTTACATCTTTTTTCTTTTTCAAATTATTGAAGACTAGTGACTAATAAACAAATATAACGGCTTTTTGTTGGATTTTAACCAATGAATTTATCACTTTGAATCCTTTTACTTTATATTTTATTACATATTGATGACCAGTAGGGGTTTATTTCATTTCTTGCATTCACATCTAGATAATTTGCCTGCACACTTAGGTGCTGAAAGTGATGAATCTGGTGAGAGATTTCATCAGAACTTAATAGTTTTTGAAAGGCGATATCAAGGATCTTGGAACAAGGATATGATAGGAGATAGTTGGGCAATCATACGTGAGAAAAATCCAGAAAATTACAAAAGAATAGTCAAAAGTGCTTACATCCTCACAATTTATCCTCTCCTTAAAATCGCGAAATGCATTTTTTATTAAATTGTCAGACATTGTGTACTTCAAAACTGATAATAAATTGAAAGAAATAATATTAAATGCTACTCCTTAATAAAATTTTATAAAGAAACCGAAAATTTTGGGTTAGAGACTTTCAATAAAAATAGGTTAATATAAATACTGGTACATCCGATTATTGCGAAGGTAGTGTTAAAGTGTTCACATTTAAATTCTCTATAGGATACGAGGGCTAACTTTTTCTCCCCAAACAATTTTTCGGACTTTAGGACAGTCGAGCCTGAAATTTCTTAAATAAAATTAGATCTTTTTCCAATTTTTTCCATTCGTTTTGCGATTGTAACCAAACTGCTTGACCAATTTTTGAGTGTGGAGGCAAAAAATGTTTACTGGAATTCCTTTTACCAGTTCTTCTTAGATGTCAAATTGCTAGGATGACGAATAAAATTGGTTGATGCACTTATGTGATGCAATGTCTTGCGTATATGGTTTTTTATACATTTCTACCGATATCTCAGAAACTGAATCTGCCACAAAAAAATGGAAATGATATTCGAAATCAGCGTAAAATTTCCCTTTAAATGAGTATTGTTTTATTTTTGGTGGTTAAAGTTGATCAAAAATTGTCGAAAAGCGAAAAAAAGAAATCGATAAAGAAATGAAACTAAAAAAAAATTATAAAAAACCTTCTCCTGAACATTTTTGAATTTGGCTTTTACATCTTTCCGGCGCATACGGCTCGATATATAGGTATGTATGTACACCAAGAGAAAAAACATTATAAAAACCAAGAAAACGTGCTTAAAATGGGCAAAAAATTATTTAAAATTGTAAATAGGGACATTTTAATTTAAAAAATTGTAAAATTGTAAAATCAAAAAAAAAAAAACATTTTAAATTTTAAAATATTTATTTTTATTTTAAGCACCATGAGGAAAAACTCACTGCTTCACTGCAGTTTTCACTACTTTTATTCTGCTCAGGATTCGAACCATGAAATCAGCCAGAAATTTTAATCCAACGCACACTGGTCAGCCCCCACACACAAAAGTCAGAAATGTTGGTGCTTCAAAAAGAAATTTCTGTCATGCATTTCCATGGGAAATATATTGAATTTTACGGAAAACCTCCTTCTATACGCAACAGACACCATTAAATGTTACTTTGGCTCATTTAAAGTCAACACATTTGAAAAAAAAGAAAATTTCTGGAAAAAAATGAGACCAGTGTGCAACGGCTTGCATTGTGTAACATTCAGTATTATATTGTATTGCAGTGACTCATTTCCAAAAACAGATTCTATGAATTACACATATGATTCATTGTAAAAACAAGATTTAAAAAAGATTGATTCTCATTATTGTTTTTGTTGGATTTCTCACAAAAAAATTTTTAACAGAGAGCTAGTTTTTGAATCAACATTCATACATTTTTATTTCAAAAATTTTGTTTTTAATGTGCAAATTTTCATTTTTTAAAATAAAAATGATCTGGTTTGAAACGTGCATTATGGAAATGAAAATTTAATTTTTGATTTTTTCTCTGAGTGTATATACAAATTTTATATAGCTTTTTTGTTTATATCCCTTAAATTCGTAAGCAGCATAAATCATCAGTCATGTGTGCAAAAATAAGTTGTAATGCTTTACCGATTATAATCCATGTTGTTGGTCATTATTTTTTGGGCTGCTCGTAAACATTTTATAGAGAATATATGGGTGTGTTTATTCGTGTAAATGTATATATATTATATTTTTATTTCGCAAGGGCTACTGTCGATTCTACATATGCATACTTTCGAAATCACATATCCGCTATGCATGTATGCAATTTCCTCCAGTAATAAATGACCTTCATCGTATATTAATGGGTGTGATTATTAGCGTCATTAAATAAATCACTTACAGATGTAAGTAAAATTTTATATTGCTGATGTTAGAAATAAATTATTAGCAAAAATTATTAGTGTGCGAAGTTTTTAATTAATTTTACATGTGCCTAAACTCACAAACTTTTATGATGTTTTGCATAAGAATGGGAATAAAACATTTGAATCACAGCACAAGGTTAGGGTATCGAAATGAGAGATACATATGTATGTGATTTGCTAACCCTGAATTCCGGCCGCCCAGCTCCATACAAAAACTTTGGTCTGGCAAGCTCTGTATTGCCTTCTAATGCCACTTTGAGCTCTAAAGTCGCAGAGCTAGGCATCAGGAATTCAAATCTATTTTTTGGCACAAGTGTCGTTTAGGCGGCCATGAAAGTTCACTTACCGCGAATGTCCGAAATACGAATCCTTTAAAAAAAAACACTTCAAAAAACTTCAAAAAGAAACTTTAATGCAACTCTTTAAGTATTTCTGTCAAAAATAATAAAAACTTCATCAATTTTTATTGGATTATGTATGTATAAATATCAATTACACACCAGTGAAAGCAGAATTTAAGCAATAAATAAATACCCACCCGCCCGACTTTTTCGTGCTGATGTCGTTTTTGTTTCTGCTCAAATGTTATACATACAAACATATTTCTTAATTCATTTTCATTTCACGCTGCGTTACACTAATTAACTTTACTCTTGCTCAAAATTTTGTTGCAAGTGCAGCAGTGGCAACTGCAGCACGTATTAAGCTACATTAAATGCGGATAATCATATACATACATACATACATATGTATATGTATGCCACTGCCCTGCGTGTGTGTTGTACTCAGAGCATTTTGGCAAAATTAAAGCTTAATTGCTTAAATTGCAATTATGACACTTGCACAGCAGGACACACAAAGTCCAAGAGCAAATGTGATTCCACATAAAAATACATAAAAACATGCATATGTATGTACGTAAACATGCTGCGCGCTAGTCAGTCAAATGTGCTGTGTTGTATTTTGACATTTATAAGGTTGCCACATAATGCATTTCTTTATTATATTGGTGCATACACTGCTATTTATGTCGCATGCAGACAGCGAGTAATTTTTGATAAACGAGACCCTCAGACATGGACACTAAAAATTGTTTGGCTGGTGGCCAATTTATGCACAGCAGTGCGAATGGCGAGTGAGCGTGGTCATTACCCCAAAACAATTGGGCTTTTACCACCCGTTGTTGCCAAGCATATTTGGCATAATGTATCTATATATGTATATGTATGTAAAATTTTAACTGAACATGGATATATGTACATAGCAGTATGTATGTATGTATGTATGTACATAACAATGGCGGCCTTGGCATTAATTGGCTGGACAAGCCTCTGCATGAAGCATATCCATTAGCCATTTATGCATTTTTTTTCTGTATTATCTGAAACTGAATATATTGTAATAAATCGAGAAAATTCAGATGACGAAGAACAATTTTACTTTTAGTTTTTGGTCGTTTTTATTTTCATAACTACTTCATTATTGAGCTCTCATTTTTTTTTCTTTTTTTTAATGAAAAATTAATACATTTTTGTTATTTTTTTTTTTTTTTGGTAGAAGTTATAGATCCATTTCGGAGACCACCACATCTCTTCATCAAACTTCTTTTTAACATTTTTATTCTTTGGCGTCCGCCGAGATCGAAACTCGGATTTTTCCGGTTGAAAAAAAAAAAAATGGTATTGAGAGCTCAATAATGAAGTAGTTATGAAGAACAATTCAGTTTTGATATAAAATGGATAATATTAATTTTGCTTTAGCTTATAACGTGAATTTTGTTGGTGGGCTAACGCGCCATGAGAACTTAAGTAGTAAACACATTGAAGAACTTAAATAGTAAACACATTTCAAGCGTACTCTGAAAAAAATACCCGTAGTTAAACCAACAACTTTCGGCTGTTGAATCTTCGTCTTTGATTCAACAGCAAAAGTATTTGTTTTTACAGAAAAGTTTTTGATCCAACAATTTATACAAAAACGGGCGTTGTTGATTCAAAAACTTGCTTGCCTTTAAAAATTTTTTTGTGAGAAAATATTTTTTTGTGAGAAAACCAACAAAAAAAAATAATGATGGAGAGAAGATGAAGAGAAAAATCCAAAAAAAAGTTTATTTTTAGCAACAATTTTCTCCCCGTTGTTGATTTAACGGCAAAAGTATTTGACCCAACAGTTTCCGTTGTAAACAAAACTAATGAGAACAAATTTTTTTAAATTTTGTTTTTACAATGATTCAAATAATTCAGGGATTCCTTTTTAGGAAATGGAAGTATAAATAGGTTACTACAATTCAATATAATGTTTAATGTTCCACTATGTGATGATTGGATAGAATTTCAGGTTGATGTCATGGTTCGAATTCGGAGGAGAATATAAAATAAAGAAGAAAAATCAGAATAAGAAATAAAGATAGCAACCAGTGAATGATAAGAAGTAGAGAAGAATAGGAGAACAAGCGGAGGCTACATATTTGCAGTTGGGAACCGGGCGGAGAGAAGATGAAGAGTAAAATGCAAACAAAAATTTATTTTTAGGTGAAAATTTTTTCCAACAATCTCCGTTATTGACTCAAATCAACAACGCTCGCACATTTGAAACAACAACGGAGCGTTGTTGGGCACATTTCAACTGCGGAAAGTAGTTGATTTAACAGCAAAAGTCTTTAGATTTACAACGTTTTTTTTTCAGAGTAGAAAACCAGATTTTAAAGAAATTCAAACGAAAATATTTAGACAAGCCTTGTACGAAGCATCCGCCACTGGTACATATGTACGTATATTTACTTGCATATATGTACATACGTATGTATGTATATAATATTAAATGTAGGTATGTGGCATGTGCTTAGCTCGTTTTATTCAGTTGTTTTGTATATTTTTGTTTTTTTTTTTGTTTTGAAAGTTTTTTTGTGTGATTTTTTGTGCCCTGCGGCATGTGCCATCTTCTATTGTCCAGCAAATGTAAGATGCCCTGTCATCTGCTCGCTTGCTGATCGCAATTTTTGATAAGCATTTCTCATTTAATTTAAAGCCAAAAATATAGCAGATGAAAGTGGAAGATGTACTTGTTAAGACGAAAAACAGCATGCATAATCTTAAATTAATTTGCTCTGTCTGTTGTATTTGTTTCGAGATGAAGGAATTTGGAAGTAAGTAAAAAGCATTAAGACACTGCACTGCAAACTTTTTAAAAAAATTTTCTTTTTGTGTTGCATTAATTTATTGCTGTTTCGTCTGCTTTTTTTTACATTTAGGTTTTATTTTTCGTAAGCAATTTTCAGGTAATAATATTTGTTTTATTTGTTAATAACTTCCGTTTCCTTTTGCTGAAAACTTGCGCAAAAAATAAAAAATAATAATAATTCGATTACTCAACACTTTCGCTGCGCGTCAGCTACTTCTTCGTTCGTCTTCAACATCCGTCCATATAAAATGCATTTCCTTTAATAATAAAAACAGGCAGACAACGGCGCAGTAAAGCGGCTTCTGTTTTTAACACGCTTTTATTAGCTTCACCTGTATGTATGTATGTATGTGTGTATGTATGTATGTAAGTTCATCCCATCCTAAAAGTTGCAACATTTAACTAAATTATTATATCTTTCAAACATTCACTTTTTTGTGTTCTCTCTATTATTTCTATTCTCCTCCGGATTCGCAACATGACATCAACAGCCCAACGGCATCATATAGTAGGACATTCAACACTATATTTTATGCTTCATTGCGGCTTTTATGTTACCTTTCTTCAAAATAGCCTCTATGAATTTCAATTCACTCCCGTATACAAGCCAATAAGTAACAAGCTTGCAGGGTACGGAAAAACTCACTCACGAACGCTCAAAAATACATTCTTCTCAAATCACAAACAAATGTTCAAAGAAAAACGTATAACCACTCAAATAGCGAGCGAACTAACGCACAACAGCCAGCGATCGCTCATAGCGATGGCGATAAACTCAATGCATAAATTCACTCAAAAATAAAGCTTGAAGCTTTCTGTTTTGGGTTTGTTGTATTTGCAATGAAATCAACCGCATGTACAATGTACATACATACGTATGCAGAGCAAGAACTGGTTTTGTGTTTTGTGTAACAAGCTTTCTGTTTTGTCGTTGTTGTGTTTGCAATAAAAACAATCGCATGTACATACATATGTATGCAAAGCAAGAACTGGTTTTGTTTGTAATTCATTTAATAGTAAGTGCTGAATCAACGAAAAGGAACCCTAATTACATTTTTATACAATGTTTTGTAAACGTGAGGTGAAAAAAATTTCTCTAAAAATAAAAAAATAAAAATAAAAAAAAAATTAAAAAAAATGCGCCACTCGCGACTCGAACCTGAGCTCCTTGGTCCGCAGGCAGCATACCTCACCATTAAGCTACAAACGTATTCGGAGCTTTATTGTCTAAATTCGAATTTATTCAATCAGGTTTCTTTTTTTTTTGTTCTTTTCAAATGCTTCACCTCAACTTCTCTTCACTATCTGATTGTAAAATATAACAAAACGTTTGGGAAATTTTGTATTTCCAAACTATTTTGGAAAACCTTGAATAAAAGGGTTTGGAAAATATTGCATAATAAGCTAGTTTACTTCACTGCATATTGGGACTTTTGGTAGAAGTTATAAATACATATGTATGTAGATCTATTTCGGAGAACACCACATCCCATCAGAGTCTTTTTACTTTTATTCTTGCGTCCGCATAAAACATCCTTTAATGAAAAATTTCACTAAAAAGTTAAAAATAAATAATAGCTTAAAAAACTAAAAAACACGCTTTAACCTTAAAAATCGTACTAAAAATTGAGAAATAATTTAATTAGAAACAAAATGATGAACGAAAATATAAGTATTTAAGGAAAAGCGTGGGGGTGCTCAATAATATTTGAACATGAAAATATTCGATTCGTACAACTAGTACAAAAATATACCTAGTTGCGAAATTAAAGAGTACGATATATGAAATCTCAAAAAAGTCAAAATAAAATTATTAGTAAAAAAACACCGATTTTAAATATTTTTTGACATACTGAGCACCCCACGCTTTTCCTTAAATACTTATATTTTCGTTCATCATTTTGTTTCTAATTAAATTATTTCTCAATTTTTAGTACGATTTTTAAGATTAAAGCGTGTTTTTTAGTTTTTTAAGCTATTATTTTTGCTAATATTTTGCAACATAAGCTTAATACAAAAATACTAAATACTGCCCGCTGTGGTGCAGTGGGTAGAGTGCTCGCCTGCTATGCCAGAGGTCTCGGGTTCAAACCACGGTCCGAGCAAAACACCAAAACAATTTTTCTAATTAGTAAAAATCCAATTATTGGGTTTTTTAAGAGCAGTGGTCACCTCTCGGCAGTGGGCGGCATACCCTCCGAGAGTATTTCTGCCATGAAAAAGCTTCTCACAAAAAATGCATTCGCCGTTCGGAGCCGGCATAAAACTGTAGGTCCACCCAATTAGTAGGAAAAAACAAAAAGGAGCACACCTCGAATTGGGAGAGAAGCTCGGCCATAAAACTCGTCAGAGTTATAATAGCGCCATTGTATTATATTATACTACATATAAAATTATGAACATACATACATACATACATACATACTATTTGTGTGCTTATTCAGTTTCTGCGCGGAGCAGAGGTTTTGCTGGCGCTGACAACCGGGTAGCAGCGATCGTATAGAATGCTTTAAGGTGCAATGAACTGTCCATAAATGGCAAATCCAACTAATTAAACTGTAAATTGTAGTTTTCCTGCTAACTTTTGCAGCTTTTATGCTGACTAGATACATACATACATATGTGCTTAATTACAAATTTGTTGCTTTTTAGTTGCATTATTATTAATATTGTTTTGCTTGCTGTTTGCTGTTTATTATTGTGCTGTGGTTTAATATTTGCTGCTTGAATAACTTCAGTTTTTTCTTCTTGTTTTTCATATTATTTCTCTTCTTTCTGCGTCTAAGCGTTCTTTATGGTTTTACTTATGCCACTTATGCATTTATGTAATGTAAAAAATACAATTCTTGCTTAGCAAAGCAAAAAAAAAGCGTTCGTCTGTAAGTGATTAGCTTAACAACAACAAAAACAATTTAACTTGATTGAAAATGCAACGACACTTCCAGCTGGCAATTCAGTTGCCATTCAATGCATGCAACCAACAACAACAACAATAAAGTAATCATATGTGCATTTAAATGTATTTTTGCGAGGGTTGCTCAACAACTGTTGTGGCATGGTAGTGCTGATGCGAGTGATGAGACAAAATTGCCTTTGCAAACTCTTGATTTGAATCTTCTTTTGCAACTCAAAACGTCAGTTGCTGCACCTGGTATATATGTATACATACGAGTACATACATTTATACATATCCATATGCGAGCATAACTACAGCTACATGCCTTTTAACCACATTTACTATGTATGTTGGTAAGGCTTGCTGGTTGCAGCAACATTTTCTACTTGCATTCACACTTGATTGTTTAAACGGTACGTGTTTGTATGTGTGCTTGTTGCAGCAGCAACATCAATATATTCAATACATTCCACTTTAATGCGAAACGCTTAGCTTGGCTGCAATTTATGGCATTTTCATTGCGGCTTGAGCACGGCACCAGCACATACAACAAAAATATAACTATGTATATACCCCTTAGTTGTTTGGAATATAAACAGAAATTAATTGTAGAGCCAATTTGACAATTGTGAGACCAAGAAGAGAAGGCAAGATAGATTCCTGCTTTAAACAAAAGTGCCTCCACGAAAATTTTGCCAATTTTCTCAAATAATAGGATTATTTTTATTTTTAATAAGCCTTGGTTTAAGCAATTTTTGACTAGCACATCTGTTAATTAGGAAGGAGTGTTTCAGCTTTTGAGCAGTTAAAGGTCTATTCTGACAACTGCTCCAAGATATGACTCACAGTTCGTTAGTTACGCTGAATATACCAAGAGTACTAGTGCTTTTTTCAATTTTTACAGCATGTTGCGAATATCATGTAATCACTTAAACGATTCGTCTTCTATAGCCGTTAGTCAGTGAAATACTTCAGCTGGTTTTTCTTAACATTTTTTGTTGCAAGTTCAATTGCGTTGAATGTTGCATGCTACACGCATACTTTCATATAGTACATAAGTATATCTTAGATCTCATCCCAAATATGTCATACGCGTGCAATATATGACCATATCAAGTTTTTTGTTGTTGTTTTTGTCAATATAACCACTGTCAACTATATTGCCGAATGCTCTTCGCTAAATCATTCCACAGATATACATATGTATGTACATATGTATGTATAACCTATGTGTATCGCTTTTATATACAAAATGCTTGTATGCAGTAAATTGCATGATTGGCATGCATTTTCCAACCATCCTTTGATGTTGCTGTTGCAGCTACCGTTGTTGCTACATACACTTCATTCGCACCAATCGCATGCATGTCTTGTCTGCCTGTGTTTGTTTGTTTGGCTGATTGTAAGTGAAATTGCCATTGTTGTGACCTGCGGCTGTTATGTGGTTTGCCAAAGTTTGTCCGCATTGTACTCATCTTCAGTCATCATCCTCTTCAGTCATCGTCATCATCATCGCCATCATCAGAATCATCATTAGCAACATCAACGTGTCCACCGTTAACATGAGCCGGAAAACAACAGCAGTTTGTGGCATCGTTATTGGCAACGTCATCAATGCTAACAACCGCAAATGACAAAAGCCAGAAAACAGCAAGAGCAGCCGCAAGAACAACAATACCAACCAATCTACAACAACATTATTCTACATACAATGTTGTCTATCACTATCGACTGCTTTAACAACAGCATGCTGACGAACGCCGATGCAGCCAACCAACCTCCGAGCGCACCGAGTCATTTGCCGTGCCTGCCATTTTTACTCTTTGTGCAAGAAATATTTGCTTCGCATTATGCCTGTGGCCACAATGGGAATGCGTGTTGGGTTTTGTAAGGTTAGAATTGTGGTGATGATGATTGCATACTTACATTTACAAACATTAATAAAATTTTACAGAAAATAATTCCTACGAAAGTGTACTGTACAATATTGAGTTCGGAAGTACAATAATGCCGTAAGAATAGTTGAAGAAATGGTGAAACAGTCAGAGATGAAGCGGCGATCATATGCCAGACACAATACCAAAACTCATAATTTTATCAGTAAAAAAGCTATGGCAAGGAACTATCTCTGTAAACATCAGGGTTGCCTCTTTAATTAAGCTTTTGAAGACGAATAACCTCTATCGTAGAGCTTACAGCTTTATACTTTTCAAGTGACCAGTTTCTGCAGTCCGTTTAAGGTCTTTGATGTCCTTTGAAGACAAATAACCTCTATCTTAGAGCTTAAAGCTTTTTTTACTTTTCAAAGAACGAGTTTCTGCAGTCTCTTTGAGGTATTTGACGTTCCTCGAAGAGAAAAAAACTCTATCGTAGAGCTCAAAGCTCTTTTACTTTTCAAGGAAACAGTTTTTCCGGTCCCTTTTGAGATATATGATATCATTTGAAGAGGAAGAACATACATCGTAGAGCTTACAGCTTTTTTACTTTTCAAGTAACTAGTATCTGCAGACCCTTTAAGGTCTTTGATGTCCTTTGAAGACGAAGTACCTCTATCTTAGAGCTTAAAGCTTTTTTTACTTTTCAAGGAACCAGTTTCTGCAGTCTCTTTGAGGTCTTTCACGTCCTATGAAGAGGAAGAACCTCTATCGTAGAGCCTAAAGCTCTTTTACTTTTCAAAGAAACAGTTTTTCCGGTCCCTTTTGAGACATATGATGTCATTTGAAGAGGAAGAACATACATCGTAGAGCTTACAGCTTTTTTAATTTTCAAGTAACCAGTTTCTGCAGTCCCTTTAAGATCTTTGATGTTCTTTGAAGACGAAGTACCTCTATCTTAGAGCTTTTTTTACTTTTCAAGGAACCAGTTTCTGCAGTCCCTTTGAGGTCTTTGAGGTCCTTTGAAGAGGAAGAACATACATCGTAGAGCTTACGGCTTTTTTACTTTTCAAGTAACTAGTTTCTGCAGACCCTTTAAGGTCTTTGATGTCCTTTGAAGACGAAGTACCTCTATCTTAGAGCTTAAAGCTTTTTTTACTTTTCAAGGAACCAGCTTCTGCAGTCTCTTTGAGGTCTTTGACGTCCTATGAAGAGGAAGAACCTCTATCGTAGAGCCTAAAGCTCTTTTACTTTTCAAAGAAACAGTTTTTCCGGTCCCTTTTGAGACATATGATGTCATTTGAAGAGGAAGAACATACATCGTAGAGGTTACAGCTTTTTTAATTTTAACCAGTTTCTGCAGTCCCTTTAAGATCTTTGATGTTCTTTGAAGACGAAGTACCTCTATCTTAGAGCTTTTTTTACTTTTCAAGTAACCAGTTTCTGCAGTCCCTTTAAGGTCTTTGATGTCCTTTGAAGACGAAGAACCTCTTTCGTAGAGCTTAAAGCTCTTTTACTCTTCAAGGAACCAGTTTCTCTAGCCCTTTGAGATCTTTGCTGTCTTATGAGGAGGAAGAACCTCTATCCTAGAGCTTAAAGCTCTTTTACTGCTCAAGAAACCAGTTTCTCCAGTCCCTTTCGGGTCTGTGATGTCCTAAGTATGAAGAGGAAGAACTTCTTTTATAGAGCTTAACGCTTTTTTATTTTCGATGGAAATATGTAGCTTCTCTAGTCCCTTATACTACAGTAAGGAAAAATCGACCACATATCTGTCTTTTATTTTCTTACTCACCTACTTTGGTAACCATAAAAAGCCAATGAATTTATTTAAAAAAAAAAAGAGGCATCATGAAAAGCACTTTCGTATCTAATTTTTCCATCTGCCAAATCGCATCACGTTGATTTGTAATAATTTAGCAAGGCAAGCTAAAATCAATATAAGCCATCATCATCATGCCGAAGTACATTGGTATTAGATGTCAACCAAAGATCAGCGCGCACACAAGTTCAGCTGTCATGATTGCCGCTGATAAAACCACAATTGATGACACGACACCTTTTTGCCTTGCCACAATGACATTTGTGTGACATTGTCTGCGGCATCAAACGTAAATGCCAATGGCGAACTTACATGGTACATAGTACATATCGGTATATGAAAGTATCTCGCCGAACTAAAGCTATTTCTAATGGCACCAAACGACAACTAACCAACTGAGTATATCAAAATCGACAAGCAAGCGATTTGCATGTTGTTGTAAATCATGTGTGTATGTACCGTTAGTGCTTTCATTTCCAGAGCATCCATTTACAAGCAGATTTGGCTAAATCTCAAAAATCCAGTTGATACGCTTTAGTACTACTTTATACTAGATACATAGACAAAGTGGCGTACCATATTTGAAATATTCATATGACTTGCATAGCTTTTTTGGCCTCAGGGCTGTAATACTTAATGCAATTTCAATGGGTGGGTTTGTGGGGTTGTGTTGCAAATATGGCCGGCCACACAGCGTACGTTCGCTGAGTGACGTGAATTTATATAACTGAATTTACCATATATTGTAAGCGTCGATGGATATATGTACATATGTATGTATGTAAGTAATATATGCAGCTGTCATCGATTCAGTCGCCAGCGGTATGCGCCATCAATTTCATTGCCTTTAATGGTGCTCGTCGTAAGCGGCGCACAATGGGTGATTGCGGCCAAAAATAAATTCAAAATTAAAGTATGAGTAAAACCATTTTTTTAAACAGAGATCGACAGATACATCAAATTGTAATAAAAAAGCTTATATAAAAATTTTTGAGTATCTTTTCGTTTAGCCGTACAGGGTGCCCAAAGTTGAGCAAAAAATAGGTCCTTTTATTTCTCAATGAACACACCTCATACAAAACGCTCTTTCTCATTTAACTGTTAACCTACATACACGAATGATACATCGTTACATAGATAATGATTTTCTCTTTCAGAAAAAATAACTTAGTTGTAAATAGCGCTCACTGTTGAATTTATATGAATTTTCAAATATTCACAAAAAATGTCGATGATAAAAAAATTTTCCTCGACTTTGAATAAAAAAATAAAAAAAACAAAAAATATTACCTCCTCAATTTTTTTTTATGCTTTGAAATAATATATTCTTAATCAAACTGCATTTTCACTTTAAAAATCCACTTGCTCCATTTGCTTTTATAATTTTTTTCCCATCTGCCTAAAACTGTGTTTTTGTAAATGCATTAATTATGTTACTTTTGACATTATGAAAAACGTGTATATTTAGGCGACTAATCGAATATTTCTCTATCGTCTTTCAGCAAATGGTCCATACTTTAAAATTATGAGGTAATTTTTTTTATCAGCGTTAATTGTTATCTTTGGCAGCTTTTTTATTTTAGAATATAAAAAAAAAAATTGTTAAAATTGTAAAATTTTAAAATGAAATTAAAAAAAAACAAAAAATATTACCTCCTCAATTTTTTAATATTTGATGCTCCTGAATGTCTTTTAAAAACTGGCGAAAAAATTGTAAAAATTCGTTTGCTCCATTTTGTTTTATGAACATTTTTATGGAAGGTGTTTTTTGAGTTTTGGTACATTTTTCCCATACAAAATGCCCAGAAGTATGCTTCAAAAAGTTTAAATTTTTTTGTATGGGGAATATTTGTCAAAATGGTGAAACTTAAATATCGATATTTCCAATTCTAATTAAGATATTCGAAGAAACTAAACGCTGTTTTCAAGGGTAATGATTGTGCTTTCAACTGGTTAAATCGAATTTGAGTGGAAAGTAATTATATAAAAGATATTAAGCAGGGAATAGAGCCAAAAAACGTGTTTTTTTCCTATTTGGGCATGAATATCTCAGAAACTAGAAACAATTTGGAAAATCTGACTCCAGACTCAGGTTTATCACACTGAAATCCTTTAGAAAAGTGTAATTTCATTTCCGGTATAAAATTTTTTTGAAATGCGATTTTTTTGTATGAAAGTTTTATGATAAATGCTTATAACATACTTAAAAGTGCATATATTTTTAATTTAAAAACGGTGAAGTGCTTTACCCTTTTTCCAAAATGATTACCGCATTTGATTTATATTTCAAAAATGTATACACTAATCAAAATGGAGCATTTTAGCTATAATAGTTAGGAAAATGCTGAAATTTCAAAAATACCGTTATATGGGAGGTGGGCGTATTTGTGGGTGGATTTTGTTCAAATTTTCACAGTTTACTAACTTCAACCAAAAAAGCTTAAGTTCCGAGTTTCAAGATTCTAGCTTAATTATTACTATTTTTGGCCGCGTTTGTATGGAGGTGCCCCCACTGTGCGGCGCAAGTGGCAAGTGGCAGGCAGCCATGTGTTTTATCTAAGTATGTGGAATGTACATATATACACAAGAGTATGTTCACATGCATGCAAATACGCTAAACATACCATAGACATGTGTTGAAATATTTTGGCGTAAAACAAATATATTTTGAATCTTATGTCTAGACAGCTTCTCCACTGTGTGTTTTGAGCGAATGAAATGTCCCTGCAAAAAAGTGTGCGATTAGTCCCGAAACATATTTGTCCCGGATTGATCTCTTTCAAGAACAATTGGTTCACAATTAGTCCCCGATTGTTCCCGAACGGGTATAAATGTAGACTAACACCCCTATTGCGAGTGTCGACTGTGATAGATAATCGACTGTTGATCGATCAAAGAGCATGTAAATATAATGCTCCTGGATCGATCAACAGTCGATTATCTATCAAAGTCGACACTCGCAATCAGGGCCGCCGAGAGAAAATCCGGGCCCGGGGTCAAAATAACTACGGGCCTCCATACTAAATGAACAAATTCTAAAAATCAAAATTCAATGAATATGTACATAGTTATGAACTTTAATTTATCTATACATTATTACAGATCAATTAAATATGTTTACATAGAAATATACATATTAGGGTGGGTCAAATGTATTGTTCAAAAGGCACATCCAGTTTCCGAATCCATTGGTCATACTGAGTAATATTGTCCATGGGACCATAGGTCTGAATGAATTCTGTTTAAATACATATTGCTTTATTTGTATGAAATAAATTTCTTTAAATTGTAATACAAATATTTGTTGGTAGGAATTTGGTATATCAAAAGACTGATCCTGCTGAACGCTTTAGTGAAACAGCAATCGAATTCAACTGTAGTAGTATGTTAGAAATTTAGGTTAAGGCCCCGTTTTTAGCCACTTAAAAAAATGGACGTGTTATTGTAGCGTCCGGAAGGCAGTTTAAGTGCCTAAAACAGAGGCATTAAACTAAATTTCTGTCGCTAACATACTTTAATCATTAGTTGTGGCCTAAATCTTTCCTTTTATCATAAAACGATACAATATTTCGCGATATTTCTGCCTCAAAAGTTCAAAAAATCGTGCGAACATACCGTCCGAAACGCCCAGGAAATACCCATATCGCTGTATAAGAATTTGCATCATACCGAATTTTTCTGTTGCAACAGAAAACGAATTCAAATTTATGCTGCAAAGACGACACCAAAAACCAACAATTCCTTAAGTGAGGTGCAGACACGTTAAGAGATTTATAAAATTTTTTGAAATTTAAAATGATTGCTATCTACGAAAGGTGGTTAAAGGTGTTGTTTGTTTATTTTCTGTAAGCAAAAACTTGGATATCATTTTGAGATTCCCGGGCCCTCTAAAGCCCGGGCCCGGGGCAATTGACCCCCTCAGCCCCCCCCCTCTCGTCGGCCCTGCTCGCAATAGGGGTGTAATTGTAGCCCAATTGTTCCCTAACGGGTATAAATGTAGATTAATCACTTTCATCCCGAACGGGTATAAATGTAGATTACTCGCTCGGGTACAAATCTAGATTCCTTAAATATAGAAATTTTACAAAAATATGCAATGTATTTAAAAAATTGTAGAACAATCGGTAAAACGAATTGAACACCCTTTCTTATAATAACAATGATGAATAATAATTTTAACAAAATATTGTCTACAATATCCTATGAAAAAATCCTTTACATTACGCTCATATAATGCATACTCAAAACTTACAATTTTTTTTTATTTATTTATTGAGATTTTTTTTTTCAAAAGTAAAACATTATATAATCTTTATTTATATATGCATGAACATTTACAAATTTTTAAAGATTGTTATTAAAAATTGCCTTGGCGAACAACTTGGAAAAATCTACATTTGTACCCGTTGGGGATGAAAGCGATTAATCTACATTTGTACCCGTTCGGGATGAAAGCGATTAATCTACATTTGTACCCGTTCGGTATGAAAGCGATTGATCTACATTTGTACCCGTTCGGTATGAAAGCGATTGATCTACATTGGTACCCGTTCGGGTATACAAGTTGAACAATTAGTCTCTTCATAGGACATGCTCGAACAAATGCGATCAATTCGCTCCATACAAAGGGATGTAAAATTGTCTTAGTCGCATGCTCCCTTGCGATTTATCCCGGACACGTCCCGGATTAATCGCATTTTTTGCAGGGGTGTGAAATTTGGAAATCATTAATTGGCGATTTTAAAGCGCATAAACAATTAGGCCTTTAACATACATATGTAAATATGTAGCAATAAAATGCGTTAAATGCAAACAGTTTTCAAGGAGAACAATAAATTTGACATAAGCAGCCGTCAGGCGTAGTAAAGTAAACAAAGTCAGCACTTGCTCTGACACCACCACCTGTTAGATATGACTTGACGCAGTGTTGTAAATTTGTTGTTGCTCATAAAGTGCTAATATTTATTTTCCAGCTAAAAACGCCAAAATTTCCAGCAATAAAAAATGTTAAAAGACTTTAGCGCGCTAAATAAACTGTTCATGAATAAGCCACAAAGTGCACACACTCCAATTTCCACACTTTATGTAGGTACATATATAAAACACTTTTCAACTTTTCAAGCAATTTTTAAGCTCGTTTTACCGCCTTTATTGCTGTGCAATTAATTTTTTGTTTTGCATGATTTTTTTTTTATTTTTGTTAACTAATTTTTTTTTCGAGCGTTTTTCTTTTTCAAAGCAATAACCTGCCTGAGTCAGCATTAAATGGAGTAGGTATATTGCACATGCAAGTCAATAAAAGCTTGCACACATGCATTGGTTAAGCATGAGCAACAACAACAAAAGCTCCATACAAATGTCAGTACATAAATAACAACAAAGTGACTAGGTATAAAAGAAAAAAAAATCCATAGCCTTGACTCTTATTGCACTGCTGTTTGATATATGAAAATGTATGTGAATGTATGTATGTATGTATGTCAGCACACATTTTCCAACTTTTGTCAGGCATTTATTTTAATTCTTTTATACATAACTTCTTTTTTCTTCTTCTGCCGTTGCGGCGTATTGCGACACGGCTGCATTTGTAATTGATAATTGTTACCGGCGTCTTTTTGCTGTTGGCAATCAGTTTGCCAAATTGCTGCGCTTTCGATAAGCGACAGGCAACAAGTGGATGACTACGATATTTATACTTTGTACGTGCTTATGCTCATGCATACATACATACATACATATGTACATATGTACACATATTCAATTTTTTAATAGCTTTCCCATTACATATGTATGTACGTGCATTTTTCCTGTTCTTTGGTGCTGCAATTTCCATACTTAATTAAAAAACCGCTAACGTCAACGTTGCGTGACGGCGTTTAAACCGCGAAACGTAAGGAAATTTATGCAAATAAAATACTTTTTTTTTCTTTTTTGCTTACTACTTTTTGCATATATGTATATACATACATATATATGTACATAAATAATAGTAAATTTCCTTATATGGGTTCAATAATTGTTTTGACCGATATCCTTTGCCTATTGAGTTTACTTGTATGAACCGGCGTTTTATAAAACCCTGCAGCGAAAATAACCAGTTGCATACTAGAATTATACTAGTATACCGTAAACAGTCAACTACTTGCCCGAGTGTACATTTCCCATGTAAACATCTGGTATTTTTCGTGTGTTAATGTCCTACGAAATGGCAATTGTCTTCCTCTGCATCAGCTCATAGCAGTTAAATACCAGTCGAACACATACCTACCAAAAAAAAGTTAGTTCACATATACAGTTGAAGTGCAGCTTTTGACATGCTCAACTCAAGTGGTGCGATGGCGCGGTGGTAGGGCATCTGGCTTCGAATCGAGCAGGTCGCGAGTTCGAATCTCGTCGGAGTCAAGGTGACTAAAGTTTTTTTTTTTTTTAATTTAATTTTTTTTTATAAAAATGTAAAAAAATATTTAATAAGTAAAATAAATAAATAAAAATGAAAAAACCTGAGGGATCGGAAAACATAATTAGTCAACTAGTATTTTCCTAGGACTTATTCAGACAAAGGGCAACATTTCATTTCATATAAGTGAAGATGAACATAATAAACTCTTTATACCAAGTGCTTCACTAATCGTATGAGAATTGTAGAAATATGTATAGCCGTAGTGAAATCGACGAACGGAGGAAACACATCGAATTTGTCTTTTGCATACCAGCTGAACAACTAATAGAAAGCAAACTGGTATGTTTTTTTCCGTCTCCTACCAGTTGATCAACTAGTTCACTTGCATACCAGTTCACGTTTTCGCTGCAGGGAAATGTACAAGAAAGACGTATGTATGTGTTTATTATTAGTATAAAAACATGTATGGTTAAAGCTCCATAGGTTTAAGCCCACTTTCGCCTGAAGCTTCCGAAGACCAATATAAGACAGTTTATACTTTAATCCACTACCTAACAATCGGTGATAGTTGGTAACTGTAACATTTTTCTTAGTTAAATTTCCTCTTGACTCTGAAAAACATATAAAGAAACAAGGGAAAAAAACATATCAAATGCCTTGTTCTTCCTTGTTCATTATTGCATATCTTCTGGCCGTCAGGATTCGATAGACTTCTGACACAAATTAGAGCCGACATTAATTTTAGCGTGCTTCGTGGGAAAATTCATAAGGAAGTTATTTAAGTGTTATTTTAAGAGGATTCGCTCTCAAAATTGTTGTATGGTATTTTACGTGATTCGGCATGTGATTCGAGGATGAATCGCGATTAAGAGGGTGAATTGTGAAAATGAGAGAGTATCATGTTTCGAGTAGATATACGGCTAGAATTTAATAAACTGTAACAGCCCCTGATGCTAGAAATGATTGCTAGAAAAAAATTGTGACTATAAAGAACTAATAATCTCCTTTTTTGTTTAATTAACCTTGTGCAATAAGAATTAAGCTTCTATTTTAAATTACAAAACCTATGTATGTATATGTATTTATGGAAATATTCATATGTGTTGAAGAAAAATATTACATATTTTAATATGCGACAAAAATCTCCTGCCTTTCGCTTATTAGCTCAGCTTAAATCATATAAACTCTATTATCAGCTAGATAAGATTGACTAGATACATATATCTAGTTGTATGTCACAGTCAAAAACCAACAGCCAGCACTTAACACCCAGAATACAGCACCCAGCCTCCAGAGCTGCCAACGCTAAAGCACACTTACATAAATATCTAAGCACTTGTGTAAAAATAAGTGTGTGACATGTTTGTTTGTAGATAACACATATTCCCACTCATTGGCAATGGCGAACTTGAAATTGAAAATTGAAATTATATTAAGTGCGCGCGACGAGTAGCTGGTGATGATGATGACGATGATGCTGAAGCTGAAATTGGTGATGTTGATGCTTGTGGAATGGGTGGCCGCGAAACCGAAAACATAACACATTAAAAAAAGCTATAAAATAGGGCGCGGGCTTATGCCATTGGTATGTATATATATTGCAGTGGCGGACCTAGCATTAATTGGCTGGGCAAGCCTATCTATGAAGCATATCCATTTATGTAATTTTCTTTGCTGTATTATCTGAAAATTTGCTTGCGTTTCGCCCTTGACTTTGATTGAATTCGATTTGCATATTTGGTTTGTTGTTTATATTCATACCTTATGAAACTAAATGTATTGAAATAAATGGAGAAATTGAAGATGATGAAGAATAATTAACTTTTGATATAAAATGGATAATTAATATGGATATATGACTTTTATTGTCTAGCTGTACTTTTGGCCAGTACATCAACAAACCTGACTCGGCCGAAAGTAAATTCAGGTTCTTCACCACACACACATTTCAAGCGTAAAATAACTAGATTGAACGAAGCCCGGCTTTTCGGCTTGTATGAAGAGCGTTCGCCACTGGTATATTGTTTAACCAGCAAACCAATTCGAGATGGTTATTAAGCAATCTGAGTCACGCCAGACCTTTTGATAACTTGAGTGAAATGGAGTTACGTAATTCGTATACATATATTTATTTTCAGGGACAATTTTCTACGCTTTTTATATTACTTTTATGGTTTCTTTGAACTTTTCGGGTTCGTTCGATTTTCTACAAGTTTTGTTTTCACTTTTTTTTTTAAGGCGCAGTAAAGTAATTCAACTTTATTTAAGCGTTGTTTACTGAAGCCGCTTGGAGTCTACTCGCATACAAAAAAAAAAACGTTATACAACCCTATATAAAGATCAAAATCAGCTAATTTAACTTTATGAAATATAGAACGGCTATAGATCGGTAACTAGTTCCATACCGAGATCTATTAGTAGAACAACATTAACTTGAAACATATTGAACATATTGCTAAGGGTTAACAGACTGCAAAGTGTATACATACATAAGTCTACGTATCCATGCATTCATGCACTTTTGCAGCATATATGAGGCGTTCATCCGATTGCCAAATGTAATGGCTCCATAAAATTACGCCAACGGCCGCAGACAGCCACCAAGACAGACAGACAGACGCACGACACACGCCGCGTCTAACTGTAGCACAGCGAGTGTGGTTTGGCTGGTTGGATAGCTGTCGGTTTGGTCATACAAGTGTGCTCCACATTGGATGCTTTGCTTTTATTTTGGAGCCTAGCCGCCGCCGGTCTGTTCCTGCTACGCGCGCAGCAGGCAAAGTGCTCTACTTACATATAAGCGATATGTATATTTTACTACGAATGCGTGGCACTTGCTTGGTCGGTTGATTGTCATTTGTCGACTTTCGGTTGACTTCTCTGTACTATGCATGATCTCGACTGGCGTGCGCTTGTCTTTCCATGTGCCAGTGCCTGTTGCCTGTTTCAGGGCCAATGCCATTCGGCTTTAAATGGGACTTTTAGATAACTACACTCTTCTGCGGCGAGCTACTCTTCTTCGGTGTTCCTTTTGCATTATTACTCTTGAAATTTCTCATGTCAATTACATAGTTTATGCTACGGTCTGAGATTTTTAAATTGTTTACTTGGTTTTTATTTATTTCTTTTACACAACTTATGAGATTGATTTCGTTGTATGTTTTTTTCTTGTCTCAGTCGAGTTTAAGTGACTCTGCCAGTCCAGAGAGGGAGATTGGGGCATGTAATTTCCTGGAAAAATTTTTTACTAGTTTTTTTTTTTTTTTTTTGCCACACTGGACATTGGTCGTGCAGTGTAGACATTCACACAGCATCATATTTGCTAATGTTCGTGCTCTTATGTCGGTACATACATAAATGTTTTCATTTTTTAGCTTTTCGTCTTTACTCCAAATTGTGATTCTTCAATTCAATTCACTGCCAAGAGCAATCAATTAAGTCGCACTAATGAAGGCTTATTGAAAACTGATGTCTAAAAGCGTACAATCCAATTTTGCGTGCATAACATTAATTTCAGTTGCTTCAGTAATGGAAATATTCCCACAATTAAAGTGTTATTATGCAAGTGGTATCTATGGCGTCTAAAGTTTATTGAGAGACCGAGGCTTGGAGGCGAATTTTTTTTTAAATTTTTTTTTTGCAACATTTACTTAGTCCATTAGCTATCATGTCGAGACTGAGCAATGGATTCCCATTAAATGAGTTCACTTTTCTGGAATTTTGTCATGATAGTTCTCAAGTTTAGAGTTAAGGTTTTTCTATAGACATATCACAAAGCCAGACTTTCGCTTGAAAAGCCAATTTTTTTTTTTCAGATGATTAAGTCATGAAATGGTAGACTAGCAACGCTATTCTGGCAACTCTCTTGCCAAAGACAACTATCTATCGAAAGGAAAAATACATAGACAGTTGCCAGAATATCCCTATAAGTATACGATTATGTAGGTATACATTTCTTAAAGAAACTCGCGGCAATAATTCTTTGTAATGTAAATTAAAATTATTTAAGTACTTTCTGGGCTGCACGAACTGCGTTGCTGTTGATATTAAACAGTGATCTCTTTGCTATGTACAACATAAATTGCTTTTGTTCAATGAAACAAAAATCAGTGACCGCATAAAATCGATGCATTGAAGAATACTTATTTTCATTTTGAAGCTTTTATACAATATCCATAAGATTCGTTTTAGGAAAACGCTCATTCAAGGAGTCCTAAATGAACACTTTTTTCATACATAGCATATTCTAAAGGTAACTTTTCTCCGTTGGATGCGACACATTGCAAGTCTTTTCTGTGTATTCATAAGATTATGAGCGCAGCGTACAGTAAGACCTTGTAAACTTCTCTGGATGGCTGGGTAGCTATTTAACAATTTTTGCATTATTCTCAATTTATAAAAATTCTACCATTACGGTCTCTGAAAACTGAAATAAATGTGATTACAAAAATTAACAAAAGCCAGTCATTGTTTCTTCATTTCAATGTTTTCTGCAATAAAATACAAAAGTTGTAAATAAAAATACATTTAATGTGCCGGATCATTGACCACCACCAACTATTGGCTTTGTATTATAGTATATTTGGCTATTTGTAAAAATTCTGCGCATTTTATACATATATGTACACATAAGAGAATAAGCATGAAAAAGCATTTTTCGTAATGAAATTGAACATCTGGCTCGCTGGCTGGCTGACTATGTGATCAATGCGAGATAAATCAATAGATATGTATGTTTGTATGTATGTTTGTATATAGACAGAAATATAATTAAAACGTGCGTGTTTAAAGTCAAAGTTACAACAATGAAAATCGTTTTGATTTCAAGTAGCGATATTGAGCTGAATGGGTAAATATTTCAGTACTAGTACCTAGATACTTGATTTATGACGGTGTCCAGAAAGCAATATAAATAATTTTTAAAGTTCTATGAATATAAATTAGCAAAAAGATGTACATAGGTATAGAAAAGCTTTTAATGGAACTTTGTAACAAAAAAATCATATACAGGGTTTATAAGCTTTGAAAAAAAAAAGTGTGCTCGAAGCTCTGCTTTCGATTGATTATAACTACTTTCTAAAATATTTTATTACATGAACTCAAGCAATTATCGCAAATCGTCACTCCGGAAGAAGAAAGAGGTATGCCAGTAATTTGTCGATGAAAAAAGGCGCATTAAAAATATGTCGGGGGAAAAAAGACGCTTTACAAAACATGTCGACGAAGATATAATATAATATAATATAATACAATGGCGCTATTATAACTCTGACGAGTTTTATGGCCGAGCTTCTCTCCCAATTCTAGGTGTGCTCCTTTTGTTTTTTCCTACTAATTGGGTGGACCTACAGTTTTATGCCGGCTCCGAACGGCGAATGCATTTTTGTGAGAAGCTTTTTTTCATGGCAGAAATACTCTCGGAGGGTATGCCGCCCACTGCCGAGAGGTGACCGCTGCTCTTAAAAAACCCAATAATTGGATTTTTACTAATTAGAAAAATTGTTTTAGTGTTTTGCTCGGACCGTGGTTTGAACCCGAGACCTCTGGCATAGCAGGCGAGCACTCTACCCACTGCACCACAGCGGTCATAAGATAGACGCATTAAAAAATAGTTCGACGAACAGAGACGCATTAGCATTATTACCTGCGAAGAAATACGCATTAGCATTAATATTGACGAAGAAAAAAAAAATCGAATACGTCTTTATTTCCTAAAAATATTTAAATGCGTTTTTCTTTATAGTAAAAAAAAATAAAACGTGTTTCTTCGTTATCAAAAATAATAAAGAGTCTTTCTTTCGAAAAATATTTTTAACGCGTCTTTCTTTGAAAAAAAAAAGTTTGCGTCTTTCTTCCTCAACAAAACCCTTTGCGCCTTTTTTATTCTATAGCGACGAAATAGAATAGAATAGAAAGTTATCACTCTAGTCAATCTACACACATTAAGTATAATGACACCATCTGAAATGCTGCAGCAACTTTCCCAAATAACGATTTACATTTATAGCAACTTTGTAAACTTACGACTACCCATTTAGATTTTAGCTATAGCTATAACATTCAAATTCAAATACATTTAGCACAATTTCAATCACAATAATTTTTATTTTTCTATTTTTTCTTCTGTCTACTTCCAGCTGAGAGCGACCTCTTAACCTTTGCGCAGCGTAAAATCCATTTCGCGTGCGATAAAACGATACGAAAGGAGCTCTTCACCGCCACCACGCGACCGCACAGTGTTCGTGTGCTGTACGAGGAGGCGGCCATAGTGCGACCAACAGCATATTCCCTCGCCTATCCCTCACCACATTCACCGCGTTCATTTACATCGGCGAACGGCGATGGTTTGGCGGCGGTGGCGGCGGCGTGTGGTGCCACCAATGGAGATGGTGTGCTGCTGGTGGATGGTGCGGCGTTGGCTGCAGGTGTTTGTGCTTGTGATGAGGACTGCGATGAACTGGTTTGCACGCCCGTTTTTGGTAAAGCCAATCGCAAGATGCGTACCAGAATTGATGCTGAAATTGAAATAAGATTGGTAAGTGTGGAAATATGGTGGTGCTGGTGGCCAACTATGTGGTATGTATAAGTATATGCTATGCATAGGCAGCTCTAGCCATTCTCACATACTGTGTGCTCACATTACTTTTAACGGTTTTATTGCTAGATATTTGGTAGTTGCCACCTTATATGCATTTACTATTTTGTACTTGTAACTGCACATGTTCAAATATGGCGGCCTGATTTGTAGCTGCTACTTTATTTCTTGGCACTTGCAACGGTTTTTGCGCTCGTTTTTTTTACCATTTGTGTGCATAATAGATTCACTCGTTATAGTTGGCATTGCCTTCTAAATGGACAGTCATGTCGTTCATGCCAAGCAGTTTGTAATAACGATTTTGTAATACCGGCAATCTGTTTGTATTCGAGATGGTCATGCTCTTAACTTGATTGAAACGTACATACATATGTAAGTGTTAGGCAAGCGTAAATCTCTAACTAAGCACACATGAGAAGCTGACTTGTCTGTCAGAGTAAGTAGCCTTTCACATTTCGGTGGTGCTAATGTTTCAAATGTCCATTGCAAAGTAACTGGGAAATACCTGTAAACGAGGATATGAATTCGGAAAACCAGGGCAGGCCCTACACCCTATATCCATCCTGTTGAGTTTAGGTATCTATGAAGCTCAGGCCTGACGTCCTTGAATTCCGAGAGGTTGTCGAAGAAGTGCTTTCCAAGGGATTTCTTTCTGCCTGGGCAGTGCGAAGAACATTTGCATAGCAGGTGTTAAACGGTCTAATTCGCTCCTGGAAGCTTACAGCTGCGACACAGAGTGTTATAGTCCAATTGGATCGAATGGGTACCAATAGCCCCAAATCTCGTGAATACCGCAGTTAAGCGGGAAATGTCCCTCCTGTTCACCTTTAACATAGCTGAGGAACGTATCTCATTGTACGAAGGCCACAAATTTCTGCAAACCCCGCAGCTTTGCAACCGCTTCCATCTGGTTTTTGCCTCCTCAAACCAATGTCGAGTGATTCGGCCCTTAATGAAGCGCAGGTGCACAAGAACCTCTCGCGCGTCCGCGATAGAAGTGCCGAGCCTCATTTGGCCAGCTCATCATCTGTTTATATAATTTCAGCTTCAGATATCTACATATTGTCTTACCATACCAAAACTAGCACTTTGAAAATTTCTTACAAAGAATTGTTCGTAAGAAATTTTCAAAGTGCTAGTTGTCGTATGGTACGATGATATGTATGTACATACAATTGTAACAAAATTACACTTGCTCTAGGCACAATAGTATCTCATCCAAAGCATAAAGCGCACGAAACTTGTTTTTGTAATCTTATATCCTCGAGTCATAATAGCTCTTAAGTTATTTTATTACAATTTCCATGTATTTATTATCTGGGGTATAATAGTTTTAATCCTGTTTGCTATCAGAACATAAAGAGCTTTTTTGCTTTTTTGTTTTTTTGTTTTGAATGAAAACAAAACTAATGACTTAACATACAAACTTTATTCCCACAACAATCATATGTAAGTGTTAAGTCTGTCCTTAATCCTGATGTGTGATGATGACGGGAATGCGAGTGCCATGGCTTTTAGTAATTTAGTATGTTTGCTTTTATAGAACTTTTTGGTGGAGTACAATAAAGTTATACAAATTTGTTTTAGGTCGCCAGGGCTAACTAATGTTATTAAATATACAAAAATCTTAGAGCATACGCGCTCCTTTCTTTCTTCCTACTAAGTGCGAGTGGGTGGAATGATAATACATGTACATTGTAAGCCAGAATGAGCAGAGCTTCTTTTGTGATTTTTTTAATACTCACGTGCTCTGTTGAAAAAATTTGTTAATTAAATTAAACAGAAAAAACTGAATGATAGTCATCATATTATTATGAAATACTTGTATTTTGCCTATTATGTTGCCAAAGTCAACAGCCATTCCTAACAAACGCCAAACAACTTTTCTTAGAACGCCTAACGCTGCGGCTTTACTAAAACTCTTAAGGCTAAAAAGACTGCCAACCAACCCATCCAACCAGTTGGCCAAGTAAGGCTTTTAATTTGTCGCGGTCGTAAATTTGATATGTAAGCAAATGTACACATACTCATGTCTTAACATTCATTTTAAGAAACTGATACAACAAAGTCATGGGATTAACTAACATGGAAATGGAGAAGAAAAAGAACTCTTTTTTATTTAGTTTGTTTACGCATTTGTGCTTACATTACCTGCAGCGTGTCCATTGGGTGTGTGAGTGGTTCTCATCATTGAAAGCCTTTTAACTAACATGATGTGCAAGTAAATTTGAAAAGGATTAAAAGTTAGCCATTATGAGTCAACTTTAGTTGATACGCAGGTGAACGAATGTTAAGTGAATGCCAAGGCAACACAAATGAGTGGCCATAAAAACACATACTAATGGGTAATGTTGTTGGTTTTGCAATAAGACGAATGAAGAATACTCTGAAAAAAATACCCGTAGTTAAACCAACAACTTTCCGCTGTTGAATCTCCGTCTTTGATTCAACAGCAAAAGTATTTGTTTTTACAGCAAAGTTTTTGATCCAACAATTTATTCAAAAACGGGCGTTGTTGTTTCAAATACTTGCTTGCCTTTAAAAAATTTTATGTGAGAAAATATTTTTTTGTGAGAAAACCAACAAAAAAAATAATGATGGAGAGAAGATGAAGAGAAAAATCCAAACAAAAGCTTATTTTTAGCAACAATTTTCTCCCCGTTGTTGATTTAAAGGCAAAAGTATTTGACCCAACAGTTTCCGTTGTAAACAAAACTAATGAGAACAATTTTTTTTTTTAATTTTGTTTTTACAATGATTCAACTAATTCATGGATTCCTTTTTAGGAAATGGAAGTATAAATAGGTTACTACAATTCAATATAATGTTGAATGTTCCACTATGTGATGATTGGATAGAATTTCAGGTTGATGAAGGAGAATATAAAATAAAGAAGAAAAATCAGAATAAGAAATAAAGATAGCAACCAGTGAATGATAAGAAGGAGAGAAGAATAGGAGAAAAAACTACATATTTGCAGTTGGGACCCGGGCGGAGAGAAGATGAAGAGTAAAATGCATACAAAAATTTATTTTTAGGTGAAATTTTTTTTCAACAATCTCCGTTATTGACTTAAATCAACAACGCACGCACCTTTGAAACAACAACGGAGCGTTGTTGGGCACATTTCAACTGCGGAAAATAGTTGATTTAACAGCGAAAGTCTTTAGATTTACAACGTTTTTTTTTCAGAGTAGGGAAAATTGAAAATAAAACAAAAAGATACCTATAAGCGCGAAAAAAATGCTAAGTAAATAATAAAATGTTAGAAGAAAGACAACAGCGCGTTCTTAGAAGTAACCAAATGAGTTTTAAAAGCTTAAAATAGAATTCAATGGAAATAAATCTTTATTTGCTAAATCAACAACAAAATTAAATTACTAGCGACTAATTTATTTACCTTAATCATCTTTATGCACATAGTATGATGCCTAAGGTGTAACTATGTTAGCAATAGTAAATAAATAAAGAGATTTGAAGTGCCAAGTAAATATGACGACAGTGTTGCAACTTAATTGCGCTCGCTCTTGCTACATACGGACAACTCAACTATTCACACTTGCAGCACACTAGGCATGGGTAACACTGCGCTGCGCGGCGCAATTGCGCTAACACCAACCCTGGCGTTATTG
Source organism: Urophora cardui (assembly GCA_960531455.1). Lineage (NCBI taxonomy): Eukaryota > Metazoa > Arthropoda > Insecta > Diptera > Tephritidae > Urophora > Urophora cardui. The sequence goes on along the minus strand of OY482672.1, from coordinate 21,041,904 downwards.
CGCTAACACCGATTTGAGAAATGCGCCAACTCAATATAGCGCCAACTCAATGTAGCACCAACTCAATGTAGCGCCAACTCAATGTAGCGCCAACTCAATGTAGCGCCAACTCAGTATAGCGGCAACTCAATGTAGCGCCAACTCAATGATGCGCTATTGCAATATAACACTGACTCAATTTCGTGCGCTAACACCAGCTCCAATATAGCGCTAGTGTAAAATGGCGCAAACACAACGCCAATAACAGCATCATAGTATATGTATACGTATGACAACGTCACAATTATGTGTGCTTGATAGTGATCTAAGTGACTCTAATTTCCAGCATATTTTCACATATATACGGAATATTTTTCCAAATGATTATGAAAATTAAAATTAATTGTGCCCTCGTATATGTAGCAGAATTGCGCCAAAAAAAATAAAACGGGGATGGTAAACAGTAACAAGCGAAAAAATGTTATTTATCGATTATTCGATGACAATTGCGCTAAAGGTGTTATTGCGCCAGTACCGTGAGTTGGCGCCACGGTTGGCGCTGGCGTTATTGTATCAGCGCCAAAAAAAATTGCGCCATTACCCATGGCTACAGCACACACGAGCAACAACTAAACTAGAAAATTTAATAACTTAGCTTAGCTTAAGTTAATTACCGTAACAAGTAGCTTAGCAGTGTACATAAGTAAAATCAAGACAAATGATGCGACAGTGAAGCTAAACTCAGGGAAAAAACATTATAAAAACATATGAAAACGTGCTTAAAATGGGCAAAAACGTATTTAAAAGTGATGTAAATTCCAACATTTTTATTTTAAAAATGTTCATTGTAAAATTCTTAAATCAAGAAAAAACATTTTAAATTTAAAAATGTTTATTTTAATTTTAAGCACTATGAGAAAAAAAATGCTGCAGCGTTCTCTATATTATTTTCTCTTCCGGATTCGAAATTGTATCCAACGGCATTCTCTTCATCTTCTCTCAATCCGAGTCCCAACTATAAAAATATAGCCTCCGCTTGTTCTTCTCTTCTTTTCTACTTCGCCTTAACTGTTTGCTATCTTTATTTCTTATTCTCCTTTTTAACACGCTTTTATTAGTTTCACCTGTATGTATGTATGTATGTATGTATGTATGTATGTATGTAACTTCTTGCTTAGGTTATAACCACCGCTATGTTCCAACAGATGGCGCGCGTGTATTTATATTTTTAAAATATTCACTTATTCTTCTTTATTTTATATTCTCCTCCGGATTCGGACCATGACATCAACCTGAAATTCAATCCAACACCATTACATAGTGGAACATTAAACATTATATTGAATTATAGTAACCTATTTATACTTCCCTTTTCCTAAAAAAGAATCCATGAATTATATGAATCTTTGTAAAAACAAAATTTAAAAAAATCGATTCTCATTATTGCTTTTGTTAGATTTCTCACAAAAAAATATCAACATTCATTTTCATTTTTAATTTAAGTATGTTTCTTTTTAAATCCAAAAAGCATTTTTACTTCAAAAATTTCATTCTTAATTCAAAAATTTCACTTTTAATTTAAAAATGTTCATTGTTAAAATAAAAATGGTTTGGTTTAAAACGTGCATTAGAGCGTATCACGGTGTATGGAGGAAAAAAAAGTTGAAAATGTTCCCCCCCAGTTTGAACACTTACCTTATGAGGTTTTCAAAAAAAAATTTTTTAATTTTTTTGTCACCCTGTAAAAACAGCGAAATTTGTTTTTTTTCTATAATTTCTATATTTTACGTTCGATTTTCAAACGTGATACATTTTTAGAAAGGTATTCACCAAGGCAATATTTCATCCATAGAAACTTTTAGCCCATCATGCCAAGTTCAGCTTTTATTCTATTTTTACTAAATCCAACACCCTGTATTTGAAAAAAAAAATTGTTTCCTGAATACTAAGAAAAACAAGTAAGAGCGCGGCTGACTTCGGACGTACCAAAGACTGCATACCTTTCATGAATGGGGAAATGAAAAGTTGCATAGTCTGATATTGTTTAATTTATACTTTCAATTCTCTGGGTAATTTATACAAAGATTCCTTAGAAAAAGAAGTGTCATTATTTAGATGGAGAAGTTATACCCTAAAATATATATATCTGAATAATCGGTTGTATGGCAGCTATATGATATAGTGGTCCGATTCGGCCGATTCCGACAAATGATAAGCTTCTCCTAAAAATACACTCACATTCCGAATTTCATGCAGATATCTCAAAAATTGAGGGACTAGTTTGCGATTAAACAGACAGACAGACGGACATGGCTTAATCGACTCAGCTCATGATCCTGATCATATTGGTATATATTTTCGTAGGTCTGCAACGCCTCGTTCTGGTACTTTCACCATTCGTGTTTCGGTACAAAGTTATAATACCATTTCATTCCCATGAATGGTATAAAAAGAATATTTACCTGCATATATTGAGGAAATAAATGTAATGCATTTATGCTAAATCTTTTCTTGGCTCTAATTTTCTGTAACGTTCTCGGCTACTTACTTTAGCGAGTATATAACCTAGGCGTTCCTCGTCGGCAACTTCTGTACAAGAATCACTTACTACCTGTTCAAATCGCTCAGTATTTATAGAATGGCATAGAAAATCTAAGTAAATTAATAGGTTATAATTAGTATAATTAGTATCAACCACTGCTGTTTGGAAATATTAATCAGGTATTTTTATAACATCATTAGAATTTTGTACTTCCTGCAAGTCCGTATCAGAATAAAATTGCAAGCATGGTGGCTCTGTAATTCTAAATGAGCTCCAATCGATCATTTGAGTGTACTATGTACTTCTTCATGGCATTTCTGCTCTATGTTGCTCTATTTCGACAGCTGCCCTACTTTGCTCTGCTCTAACCTGCTCCGAACTTTTTTTGTTCATTAAACAGAGCTAATATTAATAAGTAATAATCAATTTTACTCATATAATGATGTCAAAACTAAATTCACGGCTAAATTTACTTTATTCAAAAATTTTTTTTTTAATACAGGGTGTTGGTTTTAAATAAATTTTAATAAAAGCTAAAGTTGGTGTCGCAGGTTAATGGCTTATATGGACGAAATATGACACGGGTTAAAACCTTTACAACAATATATTGCTCGTTAAAATCAAACACCAAATAGAAAAGTTATAAGCAAAAAACGAATTTCGCTGTTTTTACAGGGTGCCAAAAAAAATTTTTTCCATTTTTGAAATCTCCAAGGAGTAAACATTCGAACCAGAGAGGAACATTTTAAACTTTTTTTGGCGATACGCTCTAACGTGCATTATGAAAACAAAAATTTTATTTTTGATTTTAAAATGCTGTTTTTCCCTGAGTGTACATTAGAGTGCGTTTAAAATTCAAATTAACGATATTTTACTGTATCGCCCCCTCAATCTGTAGTAACATGGTCAAAGATATCAGACATAAATTTTGGTCCCGATTGGTGGCGGCTAAGGCGTGGCGCATTGAGGTCAAAGTTCAGAAAACTCTATGAAGTGTCAAAAAATCAAAATATTTTTTTTAATTATATTATACCCAAAATTAATACTTCTATACCCAAGGATAACAAATATAAATTTTGGTTCCGATTGATGGCGGTTTAGTGGTGTTTTAAGGGGGTCAATGTTCACATTGCCATAGAAGACTTACATTTTTGGTGTCGCATATGGTAATCTGAATTTTGAACCCCTTGAAACACCAGTAAACCGTCATCAATCGGGGCCAAAATTTATATTTGTTATCCTTGGGTATAGAAGTATTAATTTCGGATATTAGATAATTAAAAAAAATATTTTGATTTTTTGACCCTTCATAGAGTTTTCTGAACTTTGACCTCAATGCGCCACGCCTTAACCGCCACCAATCGGCACCAAAATTTATGTGTGATATCTCTGACCATGTTACTACAGATTGAGGGGGCGATACAGTCTTTTTAGGAACTTTTAAATTTTTCATACAAATTAAAAGCACCCTAGTGTACATACAATGGAAGTGAAGTATTGGGCTTTTAGTCAAAGAAGCAACAGTAAATTGCGATTTAAGTCTTTTTCAATAGTTTTCCCATAGATTTAGTTTCGTAAGCTGCTTATTACGCTCGCATGCAGCTCACATAGATCTGCCAAGAACTCGTAGAGCCCTCGCGATCTTTGAACGGGTGATGATCGCTTTCAAACAGTTTCAAGTCAAAAATTCAGATCACACCCACACATATTGACTAAGTTGTTATTGTTAATACTGTTGTTGTTGTTGTAGCCACTCAGACAAACCCCGAAGGTTTTGAGGAGTATAGGGGAAGTAACAGTCCTTTGCCGATTAAATCCGGTACGCTCGGCCCCTTCAGACACTAGCCAGACTGTCATGCGAACAATATTTTTTGTTGCCATTATTAACCTTCTAAACTGGTGGATTTTAGTCGCCTCTTACGACAGTCCTTCCTAGTGATGGGCGAGTCCGAGATGTTTAGACAATCGAGAGAATCGCCATCGTTGCAAAATCACAATCGAGTCAAAAGTTGACTCGCTCCTCGACTACACAATCGAGATGTTTTTGCGATTGTTCCGAGTCGGCGAGTCGGAGGTTGTTTCGATGACATCTCGACTACACAAGCGAGATGTTTTTGCGATTGTTCCGAGTCGGCGAGTCGTAGGTTGTTTCGATGACATCTCGACTACACAAGCGAGATGTTTTTGCGATTGTTCCTTGTCGGCGGGCCGGCTGTTGTTTTGATGATATGTTTTAGTTGATAAAATAAACTGAATGAGGTTTGTTGATAAAGAAAGTAGGATTTTTAATGGAAGTGAGGCAAATACATAAATAAATTAACCAAATTGAAAAATATGCTATACATAGACGCTGCATTATTGCAATCACAACTAAACAGTGTCGTGCATAATAATAATAATTAATTATTTAAACATTAATAAATTTTCTGAAGTGAGACGCTTATGAAACAAATGAATTTTACGAGTAGCAACAACGGCAATAGATTTGTACCACTCTGTATGTTTTGTAAAGCAATTTTAATATTCAAGCGGCAACAACAATTATTATGTATTTTTGCAGCGAGTCCGAGATGTTGTAGGGTTGCTTTGAAAACGAGAGGAATCGTTGGCGAGTCCGAGATGTTTTAGCGATTGTTTCGACTGACGGCCATTTACGACTTGACTCGAATACGAATGAAAACCATCGAGAGCATTCGAGATGTTTCAACAATCGAGAGAATCGAATAAAACATCTCGGACTCGCCCATCACTAGTCCTTCCCTATCACGGGTATATGCTAAGCCCCCTAACCCGCTAAGTCGTTGAAGACGCTCTGACCTTGAAATTACCCCATTCACGACTTGGCGAAAAATATTTTTTTTGGGTTTTGAGAAAATCGAGTTTAAAGTTTTTGTCAAATCAGATATCTATTAAATTTTTGAACAAGAAATTATACACCATTTTTTCCAATGACATTTTGACCCACTTTGTGGAAGTAGAATTTGACGAAATTTTGACCAGACATAGAATCAATGATGGAGATTCTAAATATGCAATAAAAAAATAATGGCGTATGAGCACATACACTATTGTTATATTCAGGGGACGATATATAAAAATATTTTCAAGGCCAAGAACTATGTCCCTATTCAGTAGGGTTGCCAGATACCTTTCCCGAAATATCAGTACATTGCCTTCCAACAAAAAAAAGCAATATATGCGGAGAAAATCGTCTTTATTACTGGCATTTTGTTTTTGTTTCCGTATCGTTAACTGTCAATCATGTTTCTATGACATTTAACGTTCGCGTTGCTTCCTCCTTTCTAATTGTTTCATGGTTATGCCGTGGTTATGCTTACCAGCAAAACACCGATGAAATTCGGACACATTTTCGTCATCGGTGAGAGGTTGTTAAATCGATGATTAGAGCGCACATACACATCATAACACATTATTACCCCGAAACCTCGGCGTGCTGGGTGTTTGTTTCACCAAGCAAATTTGATCGATGTGAGAGTCCGAAAATTCTCTCACTCGTCGGAGTGCACAAAAATAATTACACGTTGCTCTTCGAGTATTGTCGTAAGCATACCCACGGAATTACAAACGTCAAATGAAAACAGTTGGAAAATTAAAAACAGTGCAGGGTGATAAAAATTAATTTTTTAGTGTCAGCTAAAAATCAGTACAAATCAGTACAAAATCCAAAAAATCAGTATTTCTTAAAGTTTTTAAAACCATCAGTACGGGACACGAAAAATCAGTATTGTACTGATCAAATCAGTACGTCTGGCAACCCTACTATTCAGTAGCTTCAACCTAATTTTATAAAAAATTCTTTTTACAGCAGCCCAAGTAAATTTTTTCTATTGGGCATTCGAATATGACGGTAGCAACTTACTTACATATGACTTTTGCAATGGCTCTAAATTTGTTCGTTATACATATACACATAAGTAGTTATTTGTCTCTACTACAGTAGGGAAAATCATTTGTGACCAAATACTAGCCACTTTCTTTTGCACGCAAGTTCGAAAAAACCACTAGCTAGCTTAGCGAATGACATGGAACCCAGCTAGCTACACTGTTATAAATATTGGAATATTTGTTAAACTTTGATTTGGTTTGAAAGGAATTTAAAACTTTTTTTGGGCTAAATTTTGAACCTTCGAAAGTTTAAAATTTTCTTATTCCTTTTCGGTTTAAACTTCCAACTTACAAAAGTTCAAATATTTCAAAGTATTTTTTGGAATAAATTTCATACTTTTTTGGTTTAAATCTTACACTTTTTCTCATTTAAACTTTTAAGGTTTAAATTTTAAACTTTCATTGGTCGCAAGATTTTATTTCAACAAAAAAATTTCAATTTTTTATTTGAAATTCCAACTTGCTTTTTTGGGAAATGAACAATATAAAAAGCTCATTTATAGTTATTAGACAATTTGAATGAACGACTGTGTGGCGTTGTTTGAACGGAGAAACAAACAAACACAAAATAATTATGGAAACAGATAAAATGAAGAAGGAATAAAAGGAGAAGAAGAGGATAGGAAAAAGATGCAATATGGAAAACGATTACGGGAATGTTGTGGGGAGAACAATATGGAAGAAAACGAGAAAAAAGGATAGGAAAGAAGATAGAATAGGGAAAAGCATGAAGAGGATTTGGGAGCAGAGATTTTTTTTAATTTAAAACAAAAGAAGGTTTAAATTTTAAACTTTTGAAAGTCTTAAAATAAATTTTAATTTGGAATAAAATCTAAACCTTAAAAGTTTAAAAATCTTCTAAACTTTTCAAAGTTTAAATTTTAATAATTTTTCGGTCGTGTCCTATATATCGACCAAAAAAGTTTAAAATTTATACCAAAATTTATTTGAGTCTAGCTACATACATATGTTAAGCGCATCGAGCTGAAAGCGCTTAGCTGTTAGTCCGTCAGAACAACAGTGTTTCCAAGTAAAAGAATGAAGCTATTGTGAATAGAAAAATTCCACTGACATATATTCTTGTAGCATAAACATCAACCACTAGCATAAACATCAACCAATCGTATTCATTTATGCAAGAGCTACACCAGCGGACTCTACCGGTAACTAGCTGAACACAACCAAACACTGCTGGTGAATGGCAAAAATTCGAATCCGTCCGAACGTGGAGTGCTTATATAAAAATAACTAGCGAGTTGGGTGTTCTTTTGCAGGTGGCTTAAAAGAAAAATCGACTAGTGTCGTCTGCCCAGATAGAGTCAATTCACTAGAGGTAGCAGTATACAGCTTAACACATAAAAATCTTCAATGTCAACAATGTGTATCTATGCATTTTGTAACATCAACATCGTCATCATTTACTGCTAAAAGAGGAAGAGCAGCTACATCAGCAACATTATATGTACTATATAGTCAGGCACGTAGCCAGGGGGGGGCTCGGGGGGCTCAAGCCCCCCCCCGAAATTCGAAGGAAGTATTTTTTTTTGTAATTTCCTCAACTCGCGTCTCACAAATTCGAATGTCAAGCATGGCGAAAGCGGGTTTGGATTTTCTTTAAAAAATTTAGCTCTTTCAAGCCCTTTTTTCGTGAACCTAGCCCCAACCAAAGTGCGCAAGTTCGAGTCTTGGCAGAAGCAAAAGTAACCTGATGAGTCTTAGAGGGATCTAAGGCGAAACAGCTGTAGTTACATCCATGCTTAAAAAGTTTTTTTCTAGTTTATAAAAAATAAAAAATTAAATATAACATGGGCCTGTGCTCGTTAAATTAAATATATCAAAATTTTTTCTGCCAACACTAAATTTCTAGATAACAAGTAAGGAAGCCTAAGTTCGAGTTCTCGCTATGATCTCCATTCACTGGGATATTGCTGTTGATCCTGACCATGTCATAGACATTTTATCAAAAAACAAATCCAGAAGGCTACTTCTTTGATGAAAAGGTTATTGTAAAAGAAAGTTTTATATGAAATTTTGTACCACATTCCATATGTATATGTATGTATGTATGTACATAATAAAAGTCAATTAAAATAGCTTTTCAGTAATCTTGTACATATGTACAAATTTTTTCCATATTCATTTTCAAAATAATCAACCAATATGTATATGTATGTGGGGGGGGGGGGGGGAGTGCAATTTGTCCATAATTTCTGTAAGCCCCCCCCGAAACGAATTCCTGGCTACGGGCCTGTATATAGTGCTTCCAGCTAACAGCGGATGCTGATGCTACTGCTCAATTCTACTCCTGCTGCTCGACCGACCACACATTGCACAGTTCCGATGAAAATTGCATAGATATTAAACGTATTATTTATGACCACAAGATTAGAGACAACGAGACAGAAGCACAAACTATACATGCTACATATACATATGTGGTTATCTGTGATATGTGTTGCTGTATTTACAGCTAAACCCAATAAGAAATTTGTTAGAGTGTCAGTTTCTGACTGATTATAATATTTAAGCTTATTTCGTAGAAATATGTCGCTGACGATAACCGTTTTAGGTCAATCTTGTTTTGAAAATGTTGTCCCTTTTCGTCTTATGTGTCCATGCTGAAAGGCTTCGGCTTGAGTTGTTTGAAGCTTTGAAATGAGTTATGATTTGAAACTTCTCTAGGGGTTGACTGAATATTCGACTAATATTTGGAATATCAATCTACAAGTTTACTTAGCGAACTGTTGCTCCTGTTCTTGCATTATTTTATATGACCTAATGCAGTACAGTATTTCAAATAAAAAGGTACACTTTATTAGACTAGATAGCAAAACTGCATATTTGTATAGAAAGTTTCCAGCAAAGTACTAAAATATAAAAGTTCGAAAATTCCCAAATTCTCCAAACACAAAATTCATTTTTAGCATCTTTTGCCACTTTACCTGGAGGGTTGGTTAAGCGAAGCGGCGAGTAAAAGTATCTACAGTTCCGCGCATCCTTTTGCTGCCAGAGCATTTAGAAATTTAGTTGCCGATAGCTTTTAACAATATTTCCATATTTTTTCAATTTTACTTCCAACCCATCTTTGTTCCTTTGGCTCGGAAAGTCAATGAATAAATTAGTATGTGTAGAAAAATTAGAGTAAGTCGTAGCTTTTTCTGTTGCTCTTCTTGTTGTGTGTGTTAAACGTAAAAGACTTCAGCACTGAATCCTCGCTATTCAATAAGCGATGCTCATTTTTCCCTGCGGTCAATGCATATATTTGACTGCCTGAATAATGTTTTTTATAGATTTCATTGTAGCTACTCGACTTTCTATTAATTTTTACTTATCTATATACTATTTATATGTATGTTCATTTAGATCGTATGTAATTACATACATACATTTACATTTATTTTCCGTTCTTTTGTCTTACGTTTTTTCTGAACTACATATTTCGAATTCAATTTAGCGTTGACTTTATTATTTGCCATTGGAATTTTATTGTTTTAATTTGCTTGATTGAATTTTTATACGCGTTTGTAAAATAATAAAAAACTTTGTAAATAGTGGATTTGCAGAATGCAGTCAAGCGACAGAGAATATGTTTTTGACATCTTCTGATATGGAATGGGTTATTAAAACATTGATACGATATTAGAGTTTCCTCTAAAAGCTGATAAACTAAGGATTCATTGAATTATACGCAGATCTCATTGAGTCGACTGTTCAAATATCGTCATATTATTATTGTTTTTTTTTTTTTGTTGCTTTCCATATTATTCACTAGGCTAACTGGTGTTTTTTCGAACTTGCGTGCAAAAGAAAGTGGCTAAGTATATCTAAATACTTAATTAAAAGGCTAACGTTATTACTTAAATCTTTATTTCAAGTTTTTTCTTCCGTTTATTTTAGGTATTTCATTTCCTTTTGCTTCATTTATCTTTATTACGTAGTAAATACTTATATCAAGTGCCAATGTTAAATTCATTTGCATTATTGCGGATTTAGCACTAAATTTCAATAGGAAGTGCGGCGCAAATCAGTATTGCGTGATAAATCGCATTTAAAGCATTTTACCTGGTCACGCAACTATGTTTATTAAGGTGGAGTGAAAATTTTTTGTTCCAAAGCCAGAACGGCGCCTTTCTAGCCCAGAAATAAGCCTGTAAAATTTTATTGACCTACTCGCATGTTTAGAGGAGCCACCAGCCCCACGAAGTATGAGGATTGATAAACATGGCTAAGCTGAGTATTAAAGTGAATTTTTTTTTGTTGGAGACAAAAACAACAAAAGTTATTAAAGGTCAAAGTTTATATTATGCATTTTTTAAATTGCAATTACTTAAAAACTACTGAACCGATTTCGAATATTTGTATACCATTCGATAGGTATTCCCTTTAATTTGATATACATTTGATGTGGGTTCCATAACACCCTCCCCCCTTCAGGGGTCAACACCCCTTTTACGCCCCTTTTACCCCCCTTACTTTTCATATATAAAGTGTATATCAAATTAAAGGGAATCAAAATATCTATCGAATGGTATAAAAACATTCGAAATAGGTTCAGTAGTTTTAAGTAATTGCAATTTAAAAAATACATAATATAAATTTTGACCTTTAATATCTTTTGTTGTTGTTGTTTCAAAAGAAAATACATTCACTTTAATAGTCAGCTTAGCCATGTTCATCAATCCTCATACTTCGTTTCTTGATCTTATAATTTTCAAAATTTTCATATTTGTACCAAATCGTGATTATTGCTTTCAACTTTGCGGGGCTGGGGCAGTTCAAAACGTGATCCTATCGCCATAAAATTTTCTGGGGTTCATTAACTCGTATAAAGGCAACTTTTCATTGCTGGTACGTTCAACAAAAAAAAAATCTCAATATGTTTTCACTCCACCTTAATGTTTATTCCTTTTTAATTCCATTATGATTTTTCACTTTTTATGCAAAACTTTTATAATTAAAAAATTCGGCTAATAACTTTCGTGCTAAATGATGTAATACTCGTTTGTAAATCACATTAGTGCACAGAGCGAAAATACCACCTAAAATGCCCTATAAATTAGAACGAAGTTTAGCGGATTTCTCTATGCTTTCTCTCCAATAAGATGCCCGTCATATTATTACTGGATATTTCATTTTAATAAAACTAAGTAGATAATCTGTAAAACTAATATGAAAACCTTTTCAATATAATTAAGAAGATGGACCCGTGGATTTTAGATGAAATCATTTTCAGTAAAATTTAAGAGATAACCTATAAAACTAAGATGAAAACCTATTAAATAAAATTTAGAAGATGACTCCTAGAATAAATATGGAAACCTTTTCACATAAATTTAGCAGATAACCTGTAAAATTAAGAAGAAACCCTGTTTAATATTATTAAGAAGATAATCTTGATTTTCGTCGGAAAACATAATTAGTCAACTAGTATTTTCCTAGGACTTATTCAGACAAAGGGCAACATTTCATTTCATATAAGTGCAGATGGACATAATAAACTCTTTATACCAAGTGCTTCATTAATCGTTTGAGAATTGTAGAAATGTGCAAAGCCGTAGTGAAATTGACGAACGGAGGAAACACATACGAACTCTTTTAAAAATAAAAAGTTCTCCTTTTTAATTTCTTGAACATGTAATTGCGCGCATAAAACGTGGCTGATGCAATAACTGTTATGCATACTTCTAGTATGTACGAGTATATATGTACATATGTATGTATGTACGTATGTTAAGATGTTTAAAGCAAAATTTGAATTAATAAGGGCTCTTTTAAAAATAAAAAGTTTTCCTTTTTAATAAATTCAAAAAGGTTCAAGTAAAAATTAGAGGATGTCCTTATTGATTTGCTTTATAAAAATTTTCTCCTAAAAACAAGCAGATTTCTTCTAACAATTTAATTTTTTTTACAACATGACATAAAAAATTAATAAACAAGAAGTTATCTCTTCGTTTTCAGACGATATCCTTTTAAATAAATTTAAGAAGAAATTCAAGCTAAAATCCAGAAGAATTTCTAGCAAAAATTTCTTCAATTTTGTCCTCTCTCCCTCTCCTCGGCCCAATAGCTTTTTTAGGTGGCAGTCTCTTTGATTGTAGGTGAACTTTTTGGCTCTGTGTGAAATCGGCTTTTTTTATGAATATTAAATGGTCGAAATGGCTTAAAGTGACAAATATGGACATATTAAAACTTATTTATTCAAATAATGAGGATATTAGAAAACATAAACTTATATACTTGAGCTATCTTGGCAGTAATTAAATATGCTTATGAAGTACAAAACTATAAAAGACTACCAAGCCAAAAAAAAAAAAATTTTTAAAGCGTGACACAAGAACACTTCAAGAGCGTAACTTTTTTTGGCTGTGATTGCTGACATGCGTATTTGCTATCAAGGGCGTAGGCAGGTAGGGGCAGGGGGGCAGCTGCCCCCCTGGCTAGGTACTGCTTAATATTATAATGGCATCAGAGATTAGTACAGAAATTTACATGTGAAAATAAAACAGTGAGATTTGTTTCAATTCGTGTCTACAGTTCACTAAATATTTTAGCATTAGCATTGATAAGCAGAATCTAAGGCCCGGTTTCACCAGCGTGACTAAAGCTAATACTGATTTCACACAGGCGCACATAGGTAGATTTTACGAATTTATGCGGCCAAAATTGAAAATTTTAAAATTGGTGCAAATACAAAATCCAAAATCGCTCTACGTTTATAATAGACCGGGCGATAATAAACCGGTCTTCTCGGCTTTTATAGACAACCGGGGTGCCCCTGCCGCTAGTCGAAACTTATTATTCTCCCACTTTTTCAATTTTTTATTTTTTACGTATTTTAAGTAACCAATTCTTAAACGTCAATATTTTTAGTTTTAAGACAGTTATCAAAGTAAACAACATCGATTCGAGTGCTTCAGGTATGTAAATATCATTATTTATTGAAGAACTCGTCAACCTAGCATAATAAAAGACCCACCATTTTGAAGCTTTTAAGCATATTGCGTTTTCTTGAAAAAATATTGTTCATTTTTTTATTCAAAAGCATTTCAGTTATATTATCGCCTCCGATCGTCTCAAAATTTTTATGCATTTTAATAGTGGGTAGTCTTTTCTTATGGTTCTGATGAACATCAGCTGCGGACAGGTGCGGCTGGGGTAAAAAAAGATACATTGAAAAAATGTCCAAACATTTTTTTTTTCATTTTCATCGAAGATTCTCCTGGTTCATCTGGAAAAAAATTAGTTACCCGTCAATTTCTCTATGGAAAAACGAAAAGCCAGAAATTATCAACAATGGTGAAAAATTGGCCTATTTGGAAAATTACCTGTTTTCGTATTTTTAGTATTTCCAATTTTTCAAAGTCAAGGAAATACTTATCTTAAAAAGGGGCTAAGAATCCTAAAGCTACATTTTTAGAAGAGTTTTGAGTATGCAATTTTGCAGCTCATTCAATTTTAGTATAATAATATGCAACATTCAACTTTTTGAAAATTTTCATTGGCTTTTCGGAAATTTTAATTGGAACGGTCTCACGTACATATAGGGCAAACACCCTACAGAAAAAAAAAACTTCTCAAATCGACGGAATTTTTCACAGCATTGAGAATTTCACCTTTTACACTAAAATTGGTTGGCTACATAACAGTACACTTAGAAATCTGCTCAAAATCTTCTATAAATTGTGGCCTTGCTTTGAAATTTTTAATGCACTTTCAGAAATTTCTACGATTTTCCGGATTTTTTCCATAAGCTCAGAAATCCTGCTTAAAACGATTTTTATTGAAAAATTGTCTATATTTTTAAAATAAAATAAGAAAGTAAAATTTTCCTTTTGACTTTGCGCAACCCAGTTTGTTTGACAGTTGCTGTTGTCATTTTTATATTAGCAGTGTTGCTGTAGTCGCACTCACAAATTAGTAGAGCTCTAGATACCCGGGTATCGAACAAATTGAATTGATCGTTTTTGTTTGAAGCCCGTTTGTTGTTCAAATGCCCGTACAAACATTCGAGCATTCGAGCTTACAAACAAAAAAAAATGTGTATCGAAAAAACAAAAATAAAAACAACTACATATGAAGAAGAAAAAAAATAATAAACAAAAAAAAACAAACTTCAAAATGCCCGAATTGTTCAAATGCCCGTACAAACATACGGGTAATAAACAAACAAACGACTGTTCGAGCATTTGAACAACATTTGTTCGGGCTACTCGAAAATGTTCAAAAAAAATCTGGAGCTCTACAAATTAGTATTATTTTTGACATTTAAGAGCGCAACAGCAACACTTGATTTTAGTCGCAAACAAATTGATGTTTGACTGCTTCAAATATTTGATGTGCTTGCCCCCCTGGATAAAATCCTGGCTACGCCCTTGTTTGCTATATATTTATAGATATTTGCCATCTTTAAATTCTCTTTTAATTCCATCACAATTTCCTTTGTTTGATTATACTCGTTATGTATTTATTTGTTCTACCTTTTACTCTACTTCCAGCCCGCCGCCATTGAAGACCTTCGAAAATGGACCTCCAGCGAAGCGTTAGGTGACGTCACAGTCACACCCGATTGTATGCATCATGTCGACACGTCCATTAGCACCTCGATGGTGATTGGCGATAATGGGGTATTGACGCCCGCCCTATCTCCGTCCGTGTTGTCGGCCGATGCGGTTGACGCACTTTACGCCATAAATGTCAGCCAAATTGGCGACAATACACAACTGCCTAATGATATAAATAAAGATGTGCCTTTGAATCATCGACTGCCTTCACCCGAGGAACAATGTAAAATAATAGCTTTAAGGTAAGTGTAGCACAAGTGAAATGAAGTGTTAATAAGACTTGACAATGCCAATAAATTCCAGAGGGCAATTGTAGGAGTGATTTTGTGTTGGGAAAATCAAGCTAGGCAATCAGATTCAGGGTGACTTATTTTTGGTTGGGAAATTCGTATTTGTATAAATGGAATAATTAAGTTGTTGAGAAGTAGACATTTGGCAAATAAAATTAGATACTTTATATACATAGGCTAAATCATCTCTATTTTGTTGTAATTACCTCAACAAGGACAGTCTAAAGAATAACTACAGGGATGTCTTGCATATCTTAATTAGTTCTGAATTCCGTTTAATGAGTTCAGTTATAAAAAAGTTATGGATTACACCTCAATTTAAATTAGAAATTTATCAGCTCCAGCAATTAAACTTAATCCACATTCTCATTAACTGATTTTTATTAATTTTTCTTCCGCACATACAAAAGAACACACAAACCTATGTTTAAGTAAGTTCTGCTAGACCTTACAACGCTTTTGGGAACTGCCGCATACCAAAACACGCAAATTAATAAGATAACTTCGTGATCTCTTCTAATGGCAGTGCATGCAATTAACCTCTAAATTACCCATTCCAATTGATTAAGAAAACAACTGGAAAAAACTAAAACAAAAAAAAAACGGCAAGCAAATATAAAACAAATACAAGAATGCGGTGAGAACGTATAAAACACCAATAGCTTCTACTACCTATGCAACCATCAAAAACGTTCCTTGGTATGCCAAACATGATCGGTTGGTAAAACCAGCTACCGCATTCGCTGCACGCCAGCACTGCCAATGCCATGATCACCTCTGCATATTACGGCTTGATCGCCTCTACTACCGCTTGATCGCCTCTACTACCGCTTGATCGCCTCTACTACCACTTTAATCGACTATTTACAATGCAATTTTATTGTTTTCGCCAATTTTATTTGCCCACCACTTATGTACTATTTGGTGTACGTGTAGTTAGTGTATACACGATCGAGAAGAACCTTCTTTTGATCGATCCTCTAACTATGCATTGCCAACAACTTTCTTACAAATAATCTAATCTTTTTTTAATTTATTTTTTATTTTTTCTCTTTTTTTCGCTATCCACCAGATATCCCGCCGAAGTGATCTCGGTGGACACATCGGGCAAACGTTTTCAACGTATGTGTGCGGCGCGCAAGTCGACAACCGGTTGTTATACCGGCAACATGGCCGAGACAAACAATTTGAACGATGACGTACAAACGGTGAGCCGGCGTTCACGTTCGCGACGAGTGCGCGGTAAGCGACGTAATACAATCGCCGGCACCGATCAGAAGGAAATTCAAGATGCGGCAAATGGGTATGTTGTTGTTGTCTTATCATGGTTTCGCTGCTTTAAGTTTTCCTGTTTTTAAAACAAAACAAAACCAAAAAAAAAACAAAGAGATTGTCGACGATATCGGCGACAACGACAACGTTGGCGATGTCGAAAACGACATTGGTGGCTAATCTGCAATTGTGGCATTAAAACAAAAACAAAATAAATTTACAGTGCTTTGGAAAATTTTTCAACAAAGTAATGAATAACTCAAATCGCCAATTCAATTGCAATTTAGCCACCAATAGATTTAATTAAAAAAAAAAACAAAAACGAACAAATGTAAATTTCGAATTTATTTAAAAAAAAATGTATGTACGTAATGCATATATGTATAGTCCTAAAATTGCAATCAAAAAAGCTATAAACCAAAAATTAATTATTCATGTAAAAACACAATTGTTATAAGGAAAATAATAATAATAAAAAAAATTCAATAAAAGAAAAACTAAAAGTTTTTTCCACCAATTCAAAATTTAATGCATTTTTATTTATGAATGTAAATATCACATGCATTTGCGTATTTCAACATACATAAAAATAAACTCGATTGCATCTACTTAACATATCCCATTGTAAATAATATTTATTATTAACAAATCAGAAAATAATTGGGCATATATACATAAGCGTACATACCTAGTATATAGCAGTATATGTATTTTTTACTTAGACACGTATGTATGTATATATGTGTGTATGTATGTACATAGTATGTATGTTAATACTTGTTTTAACTTATTATTTTTATAGTTCATGTACATATATATAATATTTACGTACATAATATATACCCATATATAGTATGTATGAATGTATGTAAATTACCTTTGTTGGCTATTGACTATACAAGAACATGTTACATACAAACATTAATAGGTAAACATTTACATATATGTACATTAAGGTGGAGTGAAATTTTTTTTTTTTTGGAAATTCAATTTGTTCCAAACCCAGAAAGGCACCTTTCTAGCCCAGAAATAAGCCTGTAAAATTTTGTTGACCTACTCGAAATTGGTCCAGCAGTTTTTAAGTATGTAATTGCAATTTAAAAAATGCATAATATAAACTTTGACCTTTAATAACTTTTGTTGTCGTTGTTTCCAAAAAAAAAATCACTTTAATCCTCAGCTTAGCCATGTTTATCAATCATCATAATTCGTTTTTTGATTTTATAATTTTCAAAATTTCATATTTGTATCAGATCGTGCTTATTTCTTTCAACTTTGCGGGGCTGGGGGCGGTTCAAAACGTCATCCTATCGCCATAAAATTTTGTGGGGTTCATTAAATCGTATAAAAGCAACTTTTCATTGCTGGTACGTTCAAAAAAAAAGACAAACAAAAAATCTCCATATGTTTTCACTCCACCTTAATGTACATATGTACATACCTACATATTAAGTATGTATGTACTTAGTTGAAATTATTGTGATTTTTTAACTTAGTACTTACTTCGTTTGATTTTTGCTGTTGTTAATTGGAATGTGTTTTTTTTTTTGTTAATATGGATTATTAACTTTTTTTTTTTGTTTTGACTGACTGCGCAAAAATAATTGTTTGATGTTGTTGTGTGTGAAATAATAAACCTCTATAATTTTAAACCAGTTAACTTAGTGGTCGATCGCATGCCTTGTTTTTGTATGTATCTATGTATGTATGTATGTATGTAAATATAGGTAAAAGCACGACATATTAAAATGTATAAAAATGTATGTACATATATACATCGTTTCGGTATTTGTTTTTGTTGTATTTTTTCGTTACGTAAAAAGAGAATTTTAATCATAACCTAACCTTACACTCTGTCAGTCTAATTCTGTGCATTTGGGATGTCGTTTCTTAAAGAGTTTTAGGATTTCCAGTTTCTTACTGTAAAACAAAAAACTTTTCAGAGAAGGTATACCCTCTTGCATGATCCTTTTCTTCTGCCTTAAGGGCGCGAAAATTATGTTTTTGATAAAAGTCTAGCCAAATTAAGTACTTTCAATCGAATGAATCTGTTCTTTGCTGCTTCAACGATGCTTGCTCTCATGTTTAACATATGTAATAATTCCAATAACACTACTAAAAGTTTAACATCCCCAAATTTTGGAACCTTTTTTGCGCCCACAGCAATTTATTTACCAATTGCACATGATGGACTGTCAGAGTTGCCTTTTTAGTTTGCATTGTTGGTTTTTTTTTTTGTTGCTGGAAATAAATTACTACCTACTAAAAGGAACATTTAACAAAAAAAATAACTAATTAAAGACTTTGGGAAATTAATTTAAAAACAAAAATCAATCAATTAATAAGTAATTAATGCTAAGGAAAGCTGACTGCCAAAATGCAAAAAAAATTATTCTCCCAAGGCTTGCGACTAGTAAAAACTACTTAAACACATAAACCAAAAACAAACAAAAGTTACCAACCTTCATAGACAAACGCTACCACCCACCATTACACACACAAACACATTAAGAATATAGTACCTACCCACTCAACTACTCAGTCAGCCTTTAACAACTCCGCTACCAACGTGCAACACATACTCATACCCAGCAGCATTCAGTAAACAGGCGCATTGTTGCAACATTTTTATCAACAAAAATTTCATATTCACTTCATAAACATACATACCTTCATACATATAGACTAATACTGCATATAATTGACATACATACAAATACATACATTCTTTATCAAAAAGCAAAAATTAAATTAAACAAGTAAGGAAGCCTAAGTTCGAGTAGAATCGAACATTAGATACTCAGCTGTATGCTTTCATTGTTTGTTTGCGTTTGTTCGATATAGGGTGTATTTTATATGACACGAGTGCTGCATAAACAGGGCGCAGCCACGCCCATTTTCAAAATTTGTATCAATCATCCAAATAAGCATATAAATATTATTGTTAGTGCAAAATTGCATCCCTCTATGACTTTTAGTTACCCGAGCTTCTCTCCCAATTCGAGGTGTGCTCCTTTTTGTTTTTTCCTACTAATTGGGTGGACCTACAGTTTTATGCCGGCTCCGAACGGCGAATGCATTTTTTGTGAGAAGCTTTTTCATGGCAGAAATACTCTCGGAGGGTATGCCGCCCACTGCCGAGAGGTGACCGCTGCTCTTAAAAAACCCAATAATTGGATTTTTACTAATTAGAAAAATTTGTTTGGCTCGGACCGTGGTTTGAACCCGAGACCTCTGGCATAGCAGGCGAGCACTCTACCCACTGCACCACAGCGGCCAACTAACACATGTTATAAAAGTGTATAAACCAAGTTTCGTCATAATATCTCAGTTATTTGTCGAGTAATAGGCACGTAGATTCCTTTGTATAAAAAGAGGCGGTGCCACGCCCATTTTCCAAACTTTTTTATTTTTTGTTTCCGGTCTATTGTAGAACTCATGTCACAAAATTTCAGTGATAGATCTTTATATTTGACAGAGATATCGCTTAAAATGTTTTTATTAGGTCACTTTATAATACCCATATATAAAAGTGGGCGTGGTCGTCAACCGATTTTGGTAATCTTTCGTCCACACATTTGGCTAAGTAAATATATCACGCGTACCAAATTTCATCGATATATCTTTAACGGTTTCTGAGTTATGGCTTATAAAACTTTCAATATTTGCCCCTTAATAAGTGGGCGTGGCACCGCCCATTTTCCAAAATTTTTATAATTTTTGTTTTATTTCCCTAGTTGGTCTCCTGCCACAAAATTTCAGTGATAGATCTTTATATTTGACAGAGATATCGCTTAAAATGTTTTTATTAGGCCCCTTTATAGTTCCCATATATAAAAGTGGGCGTGGCCGTCAACCGATTTTGATAATTTTTCGCCAAAACATTTGTCTAGGTAAGCAAATTACGCATACCAAATTTCATCGATATATCTTCAACGGTTTCTGAGTTATGACATATAAAACTTTCAATGTTTGACCCTTAATAAGTGGGCGTGGCACCGCCCATTTTCCAAAACTTCAACAAATTTCTTCATAAGGGCCTGAGCTCAATACGTGGGTAAAATTTTATCACTCTAGCTATATTAGTGGCTGAGATACCAAATTTCCGATTTTTTCTATATAGGAAAAGTGGGCGTGGTCATGGTCCGATTTCGCCCATTTTCAATACCAACCGTCCCAGTCTCGATACCAACTTGCATTTCAAATTTCATCAAAATATCTCAATTTTTACGCGAGTTATCCTGCGTACGGACGGACGGACGGACGGACGGACGGACGGACGGACGGACGGACGGACGGACGGACGGACGGACATGGCTCAATCGATTTCTCTTTTCACCCTGATCATTTTGATATATATAAGTCCATATCTATCTCGATTATTTCATTATGTTACAATCCACCGTTATGAAATCAAAATTATAATACTCTGTGTACTAGTACAGCTGAGTATAAAAAAAAAATAATTTCAAAAGTAACAATACCGCATAACAATGCATAATAAAATCATAAATCACATAAAAGGGAAAAGGATTTCAGTATTACAGTGACACTCAAAAGGCACAAGAGCAAAATAACACAAGCTTTAACCGCAACCGCACATACATAACTATTTAGTATATACGACGGGCTAAAAATCGAAAAAAAAAAACCAAAATCAAAGTTTGTTAGTTGTTGGTGTATATACTTACATACATATATACATAAGTACATATGCGACAATATGCAAACAAACTTACATACATTTTTTAATTCACACACTACATATTTCACATTCCTTTATGCTTTATGCTACGTACTGCGGCAATTCGGTTTCACTTCACAAAATGCCCATAAATCTGTCCACACCATTTCCCTTTGCCACTTATATTATGTACATACATACATGCATACTTTTCTTGCTCCGTTGTTTGCTGTATGGCAACCATCATTGTCGAGATATGAGCTTAGCCCCTCTTCTCCACCATACCGCCCACTCGCATGTTGGATCCAAAATGTGCTTGTTTGTGTCGGCAATGAAGTTATTCCAATTCACTGCTTACTGCATTTTATATTTTTTACAAATTCGCTTCGATTGGAGATTGAGAAGTATTGGGTGCATGAAAGTATATATACAGGGTGTGTTAGGTATTTTCAATTTGCGCCAACCAATGTTAGCGTCTTAACAATTCTTGTGTGCAGGATAATAACACCCACCCTGTGGATATTGGGAGTTTCAAAGTTCGAATATTCCTTATTTACAGCAAGTATAGAAAAATTAATCGTTTTCTAAAGCCAACAACATCAATGTTTTTAAGGGCCGGTTTCACCATCTCCTGTTAAGTGCTTGACCGGAGGATTTCTCCCGGTTAAGCAATTTATTTGACAGCTCGCCATACAATTTACGTCAAAATTACCACCGGTTATATTAACCGGTGATGGTGAAAAAGGTCCTAAGACGATTAAAATATTAACGTGTGTGTTCTCAATTGTCCGACACACCCTGTATTTTGAGTAGTGGGTAGCGTTAAGAAGTGAATTAAGTTTTTAGGTTGACTTTTTTGCAATTCGACACCATTTTGGATTTCGAAAGCAAAAGTTAACGTTTTTATTGTCCTTTTTTTTGGTTTAACAACAAACGTTTTTTTTTTACAATTTTTCGCCACTCGGCAGGTCAGCACATATTTCGCATTATTGCTGCCTTTATAAATATGTACGTGGTATCAAATTACAAAAAAAGAATTACTAAAATTCAAAATAAAGTAGGTACATATTCATACAAATATTTATTATACATGTTTATGTAGATATGCTCATGCTATCATATACATACATACGTACTTATATTGTTCAGTACTGAACTCATTGTGTCAATGCAATCAATTCAATGATTTTGAATGCATTTCTGGGGCGCAATTATTTCAATATGCCCTGCACAGTACGCTCCTTCTCTCGAAGTTATTTCAAATATTCTGCGGTTTCCCCAAGACCCTCTGCAGTAGGTATCTATGAAGTCATAATGCCAACTTTGGACAATCTCCTTGATACGAAACAAAATTGCTTTTAAATATTATTTTTTTGTTCCTAAAAACTGCATGGCATTGTTGATGAAATTTTTTCTAAGAACGAGCTTAAATAGACGCAAAGCTGAGACACCTTGTTATGTTCAATTTCTTACCCTGGTTAAATACAATACATTTACTAAATCTCGTCAGCATTTTCCCACAATAAATCCCCGTTTTATATCATTGCACAGCTTTAAAGTTTTTTTTTCCAAAATCTCAAGTACTCGTATACTCATACAAGTTCTAAAGTATTTAGCTTACAATTTACACACCGTACTTAATGAGAATTTGAAACATATTTACATACATAAATTATCAATATACCTATATACATGCATAAATTTGTTGGTGTTTTATTATACATGCAATTTAGTAATACAATCCATAAATAAGTAAAATATTTAAAACAACAAAAAAAATAAATAAAAAAGACAAACATAACGAAATCGTTCACCTTGACCTTAGACCTGCAGAACACATTTCAAAATTGTCATAATTGTCGAAAGAAAACAGACATATTTATGAGCCTTTTAATTATTTAACAAATGCATAAAGTAATCAACAACACTTAACTGCACATATATTTGTACA
Source organism: Urophora cardui (assembly GCA_960531455.1). Taxonomy (NCBI): domain Eukaryota; kingdom Metazoa; phylum Arthropoda; class Insecta; order Diptera; family Tephritidae; genus Urophora; species Urophora cardui. Next base: position 21,018,719 of record OY482672.1, on the reverse strand, counting down.
TTTGTATACATTTTAATTTACTTAAGTGCTCTTATCAGCAAACGAAAAAGACTCATTATTTGAAAAAAATCAAATCAAATGTCGAAACAACGTCTTTTGCCAGTCTATGTATATATGTATGTATGCACATATGTATGTATGTAAGTATGTATGTGCATATAAAATGAAAATTTTACGATTAAACATTTGTACAACAACAATAATAGATAACTCCCCCCTTTCTCAACGCCGACACTTCACATCATGAAAACTGATTTTTGATGTTTTCCATGTTTTTTCTCTTTAATGATAATGTTTTACAAACGGACAAATGAGCATCCAAATCATATAAACGTACATTTTTATGTACATAATGTATGTAATTGCATTTTGTGTGTATGTATGTATGTATGTATGTATGGATGTGCATCCCTGCAAAAATCATTGGATTATATGCTCCATTTGTGGTAGGTTGGAGTACTTTCAAAGTGACCACTAACATAGCCCAAACGACCGATTCGTGTATCTGCATCGGTTCGTAGTTAGCCGAACATAACAAAAACCAAATTTTTATCGCGACGACGACGATATGTGTATACATATATAACTACATACATACATATGTTTGTATGTATACACGTCATTCGTCGTCGTCGCGATAAACATTTGTTTTTGTTGTTATGTTCGGCTAACTGTTAGGTACTCCATCAATTAATCCAATGTAGCTACTCCATGGATTAATTTGTTTGTTATGCGGGGCTGGAGTATATACTCCATTGCAATGACATGCAATGTTAAATGGACCATATTTTTTGTATGAAATGTGGCAAGTTATGGAGTAATCGGTTGGTCCATAGCGAGCACTCCATGGATTAGCGACTGGAGTACTCGGAATTTTTGCAGGGATATGCTTAGTGTTAGCGATGTTAAAGCCTCCGCACACGAGCATTTGAAATTACGTTGATTAGCCGAAATCACTTTCCGAAATCACGCGCATTCACACACGTTTTTGAGTAATTTCATTTAGTCGGGTTTCAGTTACGCTGTTCCTGCGCCAAATAAAAATTTGTACATGGTCAACTTAAATGAAAATATCATTAATAAAATACTCCCACCAAATTAAATTTTTTATAATTAAGGAATCGCTAATGCAATATACAATGAGAATATATCTAAGAAACCGTCGCGAACAAATTTAATAGCCGTTTTTATTTTAGCGCAGATGTATATGCGCTAAAATAAAACTCAGCTAATGTGAAATATTAGCGATGGGTAAAGATGTTTTCGATTATAATCGATAAAATTTAGAGAAGAGACCGATTCTAGAGTAATTTCGTGAGTGTTTTCGCCGAAATGCGCATTTCAAGGGTGATTTCAGCTGGCATTTTTGTATGGCAAAACAACGTTATTTAAGGGTAATTAACGCCGAAAACACAATTTTTGCCTAAAACACCCTTAAATCATGCTCGTGTGCGGAGGCTTTTAGAGTTTAATGGGAAAACAAACCCCATATTGGATACACTTGACATGGCCCCACATTGTCGAAGTTGTTCATTATTGAAAAGAAAAGAGGAAGAGATGTTGTAATGGGCCTGAACTTATGTAGAAACATACATACATACATACAGTACAAAGAGATGGCATATTACAATATTCGATCACACTTTCTTTCCTATGTTTTCGTGGACCAAAACTGGTCGACTCTTTAAAATATATCTTTTTGTCAGGCATTGATTCGAAAGGTGCTAACGAGGATCTAAAAACAAAATTAAGTTGATCTATTAATTTCGCCACCAGTGTAGAGAAACTATTGCTGATTGCTACATAAAAGTAACACCCCGTAATACACAATACACCAAATTAATGTAAGGCCTCGTTTTTAATTGAAAAAAATCTACCAAATAAATCTGTTTTTGATTAAAAGAACAACAAAAAAAAACAAAAATAAATAAAAACAATTTGATAATACATACATATGTATGTACATTAGACCGTTTCTAAAAAAAAGTTTCCTGTACGACCCCCCATATGATGTCTTTTTGGAAAACATTTCCGGAAAAATTTTTTGTGGACACCGTTAGATGTCGCAAAAATGCATTTTTTCATATTTTCTGTATTTTGCCCCGATATGCCATATCCATATTTCTTTATATATTTTTTGTATATATATATCCATAGTTTAAGGATCTGCCAGGATTATCCATATATATGGATCAAGGGTGCTCAACGAAATGAACAAAATAATTTTGTTTCAAAAAATATCAATAAAAAATATCCAAAAATTATTTTGTTTTGCTAATTATCAGAAACAAAATTTTTTCGTTTCAAAAATTATCAATAAACCTTTAATCAGAATAATTTTGTTTTGTTGATATCAAAAAAATTAACAAAAATTGTATTTGTTTTTATTCATATACGTATGTACATACATACAAACATATCGTCGCTGCGCCGACAAAAAGAGCTATACGTTTTTCAGCAACTTTTCAGGAGAGCAAAAAAACCGTTTTCTGGTGATCCTAGAGAATATTTTTTCTAGTTTGAATTGTTAACTAATTATACTACACATATGTAATAGACTTGTGCAATTTTTTTTTACTTTTTTTGACCAACCACTTCGCATGAAGCATTTGCGCCGTTTTACAGCACATAGCTCTTTTTACAAATTGTTTAAATTTGCTAGTGGGGGTAAGAAATCGTGAAAGATGTGTATACAATTCTTCGCTAAGGTCCGATGCAATTAGCGATAGCTTGGAAATGCATTATTTAATTGACCAGTGCCCCTCCTATTTTGAAAATTAGCCACATACGCTTTTTTTAAATAATTTTTTTACACAAAAATAACCTGAAATCAAAAACAATTATACGAAAATAGATGTATAACTGATTTTACAGAGCATTTCTACTACTGAGAGCATATAGCTGTGTTTGATAACTTCTAACCAAAGAAGGATATCAGAAAACGGGAAATGCAGAATTGTGGCTAGCGGAGAGCGCTAAATAAATTGTAATAAAAAAAAAAAATCGAAAAAAACATATAACTGAATTTGTTGGCGCAGCGACGATATGTAAAATTTCTTTTCTTCATAGAAAACGAAATTATTGAAAAGTCAATTTTTTCGTTTAAATTTGAATTAATATATATATATTAATAAATATTTTTTTGAAATAACTGTTTTGATAATTATCAAAACAAAAAAAATTTTACTTGAAAGAGTTTTTAGTGCTTAGCACGAAATTTTTATTTTTAATTCAATTTTTAATTGTTGGGGTAAGTGGAAAAAAAAGAAAAGAGTGCTGATGATCGAAAATGGTTTTTCGTGAAATAGCTATACACTCAACCTTCGCTGTAAATAGTTGTTGAATTTTTTTCCACTACCCCAACAATTAAAAAAAATTTTGTTAATTTTTTTTGATAACAGTTGAAACGAAGTGGATTTTGTTATGCTTTTTACGTTTATAAAATCGAATATTTCAACAGAAACAAAATTTTTTTTGTTTATTGTTAAAAATAACGTTATTTTGCAGCCTTGATATGGATGTGACATCCATATAGCTTTCTCCGTGTAAAAATACTAGTTTTTTCCTGACTTTCTAAACAAGGGGTCAAAATAACCCTTTTGGGGGGGTGCTAGGGGGATAAAATATTCCAGGAAATGATTCGGTATAAAATTTCAGTAGGGGTCTCCTCAGACAAAATTTTTGTAAAATGAACCTAAAAGAACACAGGAAGCGAAATACTTATATTCTTCGGAATATTAAATGTGTTTTATTTCTGGTTCTACTGAAGTAATGGAAATGCATATTTTGCAAAAGATTAATGATTTTTGGCGGCGTTTAACATGCAGGTAAAAAAATTGCATACATTAAGATGGTTCAAACTAAGTAGGTACTGGGTGGAAGTGATCCCAATAGCGCACACAGTAATAAGTTTATAAAGTAGAAAACCTCCTCTCAAGCCAGAGGTATTGGTGTATCAATCTTAGAGATGGGACTATAATTACAGAATATATGAAAAAATTTATTTTAGCTACATCTAGCGGTGTTTTCCATTATATTGGGCGTACGGTGGACTTTTTTTGGTCCATATGAGGCGAGACGGCCTAATGTACATATGTACGTACTTTTGGCGCCTTGGCGCGTTTTTGTAAGCCCTTTTCTTAGTTCCTAAAAAATTTCTTAACGAACTTGAGATTTGTTATTATTGTTGTTGTTGGTATTTTTGTCTTTCTTGATGTTGCTGTTATCTACTCTTGTGCGTATGCTTTTCTTTGTATGTTTTTAAACCGTTTTTCTTTACGCTTTTTTCTGCCTTTAGATTATCGTTCAAGCGAAAGCTTTTCATTTGTCAATTGCAATCCGCGATTGATTGTACTTATGCGATAAAATTCTATTTAAGCGAATCAAGAGAACAGTGCAAATGTGCAATGTCAATAGATAACAGCAAAAAAGGTAGTACATATGTATTTAAGGTCTTCATCAAGAAAGGAAAACATTCTAGTAAATATAGAATAAAATGGTAACTACTTTATTATTGAGCTCTCAAGACCATTTTTTTTTTTTTTTCCTTGGTCTTGAGAGCTCAATAATACAGTAGTTATCAAAATAAAAAAACGACCAAAAACCAAAAATAGAATAAAATGATTTAATGAACTGTACATACAAACGCGTATAAAAATCACAATAATTTCAACACGAAAATCTTGCGAAATCTTAGCTTATTTTAGTAAGGCTTTTGGAACTATAACATGCCAACCAAACAGAGAAATCCGCAAGACGGATTTCTTTGAGATTCGGAGAGCACTTGCTGTTTATCTGCACAGGAACCACCGAATTTACGAACTTTTCCGCATTCCAAAGGCCTTAACTATCAATTGTAGCGTATTTTTAAGTTAGTACAATACTGCCATGAAATACATACATACATACTATGTACATACATACTGTAATACTGAAATCTTTCATCAAAATCATTATCTTCTTCATCACCATCAACTCCATCTTCACGCTAAGCTAATTACATACTTACAAACAAACAAAAAAACTAACAAAAAACAACATTATTTTTTCGTTTTTCTTTTCCACACATTTTTTGGTTCGCTTTTCGTACGTTCGAAAATTGAAAATTTTCCAATATAGTGACTCGACAACAACAACAACCGGCGCTGAGATTAAAAATACATTAAACGCAGTCGCCAACAAAGCCGACGGCACGGATGCAGTGCGAGGCAGCGACAAGTCCAAAAAGTTCGGACGCAGCAAATCGAGCGATATCTTAAAAAAAGATGTTGTTGCCTTGCCCTACGATAAGGGCAAGAACACGCTGACACGCCTTAATTCGCTCAAGCAGTGGGGTCGAAATCGCTTCAAATTTATGCAACGCACCGAAACTGCAACGCCAACGCCGACAACGACCAGCGACAGTGGCGCGCATGACATGACGTCCAACAGCAGCGGCAGTAATTGTTCCCACCAACAACAAAATGGTACGCCTGAGAAAGCTGAAGCGGTGGCACACGCTACAAATGCGTCGGCGGCAGCAAGTGCAACGAAAACCACAACAACAACAACAAATCAATCATCGGTAGCAACACACGCACGCACAGCGCCAACGGCCGGCAGCGTTAGCGGCGGCAGTGGCGGCGACATCGACGATGAGTGCGTTGTGCATGAATTGGTGGGCCAGAAGAACGAAGGTCGGTTTTCGCACGAACGAAAACCCTCATATTCGTCGTCGGAGAAGAGCATGAGTGTGAGCAGCAGTGGTCACCTCAAAGGTAAACTGCATCTGGCCACCTGTGGCAATGTGAAGCTGCGTGATACGTCATCGTTGAATCGTCAACGACGCATCGGTATCACAGCCAACGGTGTGTTGGGCGGCAAAGAGGAACAACCGCATTCGTCGAGCGGCAATTGGAGTGCCAGCTCTGAATCGGGACGTGCATCAATTGGTAGTGAGATTACCATACAACCCAAATCGAGTGCGTCCAATACATCGCTCAATGTGTCGAGTTTCCATCCGGGCAGTGGACCACCCTCGTCGATGATGAGTCGGCGTCGTTTCCTAAATACATCCGCCTCGAGTAGCGTTACTAGTGAGGGTACGGCGACACCAGATTTACAAGTGGCCGACGGTTCATATCCCAATCATTTGGATGATGAGACCAGTTCGGCATATTCATGCGATACCGAAGGCTATTACACATCGTTTCACATGGATAGCGGATTGCGCACGTTGAAGGAGGAAGATACGCCTATGACGCCGTTGCAGCACAATCAAATATTGCACACAAGCAACTATTCGTTCGGCAGTCAATCGAATCAGACGGTGCTGACGGCCGAAAATGAGTATGAACTCTTCGGCAAAGGTTCCACATCGACAACGACCAGTTCGGCGGGCACGGTGTGCACAACGCTGCAAGTGAGTGGCGAGCAGAGTAGCTTGCATAGCGTGGGACCCGATGTACCCGAACGCATCAGCTCGTTGGGTAAATTGAACAAGAGCAATCACAGCAATAGCGCCAGCACAAGTACGCTTGAACGCAGCTACTCCAGCAGCACCATGGGTAGCACGCTGGAACGCACTGGCACCATAAAACGCAATGTGAATGCGGGCCTAAAGCTGAGCACAGCCGCGGATGCTGCGGAGGATATAGAGGGCCATCATAATAAGGCAAATAGCTTTGAGACGCCCGAGTCACAAGAAGATGAATTTGAATTTGAGAAACGTTTACGTCGCCGTTCCGCACATCCACTGCCCACGGCAACAATGAGCGCCATGTCTGAGGTGGAATGTTCGGAAAGCTCCGACTTGGAAGGCGTGGAACGCATTGAACGCATTAAACAAAAGACTGCTATAAATGCTAAGCGCATACCGTCCATGTGCATCATAACGCCAACGACTAGCGATGACGAGAACCAAAGCAAAGATGGTGGCGATGCGGATGAAAAAGATGGTCATGATGCTTACGATCCAGACCGCACTTTAACGCCACAAAGCTCGCCAGGTTCTGCGAAAGCAGAGCCAACTACGCTCACAGCAAACACCCTTAAAGTGGATGTTAATGATGAAAGCACAGCAGTGGCAGCGCCACACACACCCACAAAGTCGGCTGGTAGTACTGCTGGCAGTATTGTTGTTGGTGGTGGAAAAGACCACAATTTGAATGTGCTGAAGCGAAATTCGAATTACGCCATGAATGTGTTCGAAAAGCTTAAAGTTGTCTTGCCAAACATAAAGCGTTCGCCTAGCAAAAGCTCACAAAGCGCAAATGCGATGACGAATGGCGGCGACGACGACGATGACTTATACGACACGGCTGGTGAATATGTGACCATAGCCGATATAAGCAACAACAATCGCCACAATCAACTGCCCACACCGAAGGCGGTGGGTGTGAGTAGCCTTGGAATTTACTATTCCAATGACATAGTTCGACGAAAGCTCGACACTGCCGCCGCTTCCACTACGACTGCCACGGACACTTCCGGCTATGCAACAACGACGACGACGACTGCCAACGAACGAAGTGCAGCAGCATTGGGTGGCGGTGCAGCGGCAGGTCGTAGGCGTGAGACCGAGTATGTCTCATTGAATGAGCTGCCACAGCATTTGCGTAAAGTGGGCGATAGCGCATATAGCGGCGGGGGTTTTGCATTGAGTTCAATAGCCAACAATGAATTTACTACAGCCAACAAAGCGCACAATAACGATGTGGATGATAATAGAGCGGCACGCGGAGTCACGACGACACAACAGAGCAAATGCGCAGACTCCGCACAACAAAGCAGCAAAAAAGCATATCTGCTTGATGCTACGGCCGTACCCATGTATGCTGAAATTGGCGAAGTGCGAGAGCAGTCTGTTGCGGACTCTTCGATAGCGCAACACAAGGGTGCACGCGTTCGCTTAAATTCGCAGGGTAAAATCATTTACGATTCGGATAGCTTGAAGCGTCGTAAGGGTGCACACACAACATTTTCACCTGGTCCGTATGTGAAAGAAACTGAAAGTGCGCTCGGCGCTGAAAATGCAAACGCAAACGCAAGTGGCGTCACACAAACAAGGGCGCGGGATACAACGCAAAACGCCGTAAACGAACAACAACAACAGTCACAATTGAACAACAGTGAAAGTGCAAACGTAAACGCAAACGCAACGAAAACGAATAATTCCATATCGATTCGACGTGCAACGCCGTTAACAGCAACAACTACAGCAGCCAAGCTACTTTTGCTGAATGGTGGTGTTGCGGCGACCAGAAAAATTGCCAATGTGCGTCCAATTGTTGCAACGTCACCACTAACCAGACAACAGCCACCGCAGACGCCACAACAACAACAACAGCAGCTGCAACCGCAAGCAAATTACAATACAAATATGTCTTTGTCGTCTGGCTTGTACGAGGAGCCGCATGCCGTTCGCTTGGCGGCCAATGCTTATCAGGACAACAAGAATCTCCTAGCCAACAATACGAATCCATTCTTTCAGCCCAGCATTATTACAGCAGCAACTCCGCCGCCAACAGCTAATGCGGCGCTATTAATGATGCCCTCACCATCGACCAAGTCCACTTCGTCCACGGGCTCTACGATATCGTCGAGTGCATCAACGAATACCAGCACAAGTGGCACTAGTTCGAGCAGTGCTGCCAGCGCTGCCAAGGAAGAAGGTAAGCTTTATAGTATTAATAATAATAATAATAATAACAATGACAATAACATTTGTAAAAATCCCATAACAAACCATTCCAATTTTGCACCAAAAAATACAACCCTACAATGCAATAATTTAAGTAAAAATGTAAATAACAAAAACAACAACCACAAAGAATATTTAGAAATAACAATGACCGACGAAAACGTTGAAGACGACGAAGACGGCGACTATGACAGCACACAGCAGACAGAAGAAGAAGAATATGCTGAAACTGAGGAAATAAGCGAAAGTTTAGAGTATGATGTGCCACAAATTGATATACAAACACACTTTGTCGCGATTTCGCATAGCAATTGTGTACCTGGTGGGGAGGGAACAAAGCAATCTAATACCAAATCGCAAACAAGTCCACCCTTAGCACAACAAGTATCCCCCGCGTATGATGTGCCCCAAATGGTGGCTATGGTGGTGGAAAATCAGAAATTACGAATTCCTAAAGCTCTACCTCCACCACCATTGCCGCCGAGGGCGGTTGGGGGACAGTCGTCATATAAAAACGTTATAACAGATGTTCTTAATGCATTTCCGTCTGATGGCACTGTGGGGTTGAGGGTGGCGCAAGCAAACGTCGTCAAAGGCACGCCAGCCAAGCCAGCAACACAACGCGAAACTGTAGTTGAGACAAGTAGGCCAGCGGATGGGAGACGCGAAACTGTAGTCGAGGCAAGTAGGCCAGCAGCGGATGACAGTGCCGAGGATGTGGTTGATTTTGCTGTAGGCACAAGTTCTAGTAGCAAAGAAAAATCGATTTGTACAACTGTTGACCTAATTGCTGCAATGCAGCAGTTTTCCATTTCGACTGTTGCAACAAAAACCACAAGTACGCAACGGCCGCTTCCAACGGCCGCCGCTCTCCTACCTCTCCCACCTCTTCCACCTCTGCCAACACAAAATACAAAGTCATTGACATCCACCTGCACTACAACCACCACCACCGCCACCTGTTCTATAACATCAATTTCCACTTACACTACCACCAACTCTCTCTCTCCATCCTCTCCCAAAGCCATTTCCACTCCAACCACCACGTCCATGCAACGTCCTCCGTTAAAGCGCAATAACAGCTATCGTTTTGCCAACGATGAAGTCAAGTTGGAAATGAACAATGGCAATCTTTTGATATATGCTGAACATATAGACAATAGTTCACTTACGCCAACAAAAGGTACATTTGTGCCATCCACCACCAGCACCAACACCACCAGCACAACCACCAACGCCATACACCAGCAATCCGAAAAATGTCCACCAAACGACAACAAAGCTAGTCAGTGTAATTCACATACATTGCCGCATTCATCAGGTGCTATGAAACTAAAAAATGCCAACAACAACAATTTGCATGCCACCATTAATAGGTCGGACAATGGCAGCAATGGCGAAAAGGGCAATGGCCAGCATAAAATCGCCAAGTCTTTTGAACGTTTAGTTGATGAATTTTCATTGTCCACCACCTCGACTGACTCGTCATATTTGCGCAATAAATCTTTAGAGAATTTCGATGATTCACCAACAATTTTATTAAATAATAATTTGGGTGAACATAAAATGCATAAAACCGATGTGGAAGACGACTCCTCCGCTAGTGAGTGTGAGTCTGAGCCTGAGTTGTTGTCACCGCCGCCAGTGCATACGAAATTTCATAAATCTTTTGTTGAAAATGTTTTATTGAAACCATTTAAAGTTGTGCGTCCAACGGATGAGGATGATGTGAGTAGACGTAGAATATTGCAGAAGTTTGAAGTGACTGAAATTTGGTAGAATAAGTGTGAGCGATTGCGTGGAGTAGAAATGCATTGCTTTTAGGTATTTCCTATGAAAAGGAAAAGCTCTAGATTCCATGAAAACTGAGAGACTATATTCAATTACAAGAAAAAGCTCAAGTTCCAATTTTACTTGTTGTTTCTCAGTCATATCTACATACATCTAATGTGTCTAATGGAAAGCATACTCTTCCGCTATCTATCCTCCAATGATAGCTGAGACGATTCTTCGTTTTATTATAGAACCGTTCTGAGATAATAAACCCTCATTTCGGTTAGTGTTTTTCGTGTATGGAGTACTAGGTTATTTGCCTTTCGGCATTGATCAGAAAACTTTACCATTGCATTTAATAATGGAAAAATTGCCAAAAAATATCGTCTGCTTTGTGAGATAGTACTTTCTCGAAGGCGCTGATCTTCTACTATAAACTATTTTTGGCAACTTCCACTCACTTCTCAATTCAATAATCTATAGTAACCGCTGCTTATCAGCACAAATAGTTATAATAAAGACAGATAGCCCAGAAGTAAAATCTATTGTTAATGAACATTTAGGAACAGAAATACCCACTCAACCCTGAGGGCAATTTTTAAAAGACTGCGTTTTAAGTTCTTCCTTCCTGGTTTGTTATTACGTACATATGCAAGATGGCTTATGAAGTCTAAATTATTAATTAGGAAGTATGTGGTTACTAATATGTAAACACCATGTGTACAGAATAAAAGCAAGAATAATCTTTACAAACTCTTTAGTTCCGTTCAGTTACTGACTTTTTAATTATCTCATATAAGCGCAGTGCAGTTAACATGAATAGGCAGAAAAGTCATGTGGGTGCCTAACAAGTGAACAACCTACCTACATACATATGTATGTATAAACATAGCACAATGCAATACACTTAAAAACTAACGCAAATTGCGACTACACACTTCATGTAAACTTGTACGTGACCGCCCACAATAGAACCTCATTCTTGTGCAGACTATTTTTTTACGCCACACACTGCCTTATTATGGTTGGATATATGCAAGTATAGGTCCTAGAAAAAAAATATACACACTGTAGTCCACATAATTGCAATTTCACACCCACATACGAAGATGCTTACGTTGTAATTAGCAAACTTGCAAAATTGTCGTCTTGTCGCCCTGAAGTCTTTCATTCTTTTTTAATTCATTTTTTTACTTGGCGTAGCCGGCCAGATGATAGGCTGGATAGGCGTTTATCGGCTTTTAAGAGCGTCTCTAAACTTGACCTTTTTGTCACTGTCGCACACAAAGCGATAGAATGAGCTGGTGGGTAAGTCTTCTACACGAGACGTTGTTTTTTAATAGCGGAGTCGGTGTGATACTTAAGTATATGGATATTTCTTTATGCATTTTGTCCATACTGATTATTCCATTCTTGCCATATTGCTTTTATTCTGCTTTTTCTTCAATTAGCATGCGACTTAAGGGAGTGGGTTCTTAAGGAATATACATACATACATATATAAAATCATTCAATGTCATTCACGTAAAAGAGCTGGGAAATCAATTTTACACAGTAAAAAATGGCTTGTCAATTAACGAAGTTTTTTGCAAGTTTTTTCAAGAGGCTTGGTTGCCGAGTAATGAGATTCGAAAATGGGGTATCTGGATATAATAACGCAGCTTTTTTACACAGTAGTCCTCCGGGAATGTAGTTCAAGTGACAAACAGTCGATGGAAAAAAATTACGAAAACTTTTTAACTGGTATCCCTATTTAAGATTATAACTAAAAGCTTTACGACGTATTGTGGAACGATTTTCCGTCACCCCTTGTCATCTTAGGTTTAGAGACAAACCGGTTTCGATGATGTGCCATATTCATACCTTGTCGGAAAAACAATTAACATTAAGAAAGTAAAATCTTTCATTTCGGAACTTATTTCTATAGCATTTTTACTTCAAATGAAACCTTTTTCAAGTCAAGTGAAACCATTTTCAAGTCAGGTATAACCTTTTCCAATTAAAATGAAACCTTTTTCAATTTAAATTAATCTTTTTCCCATTGAAATCATATTGAAAAAGGTTTAATTTTTATTGAAAAAGTTTTAATTTCTATTGAAAAAAGTTTCATTTCAATTGAAAAAGGTTTCACCTGACTTGCAAATGTTTCACTTGACTTGAAAAAGATTTCATTTGACCTGAAAATGCTATATAACTAATACCAAATTGGGATTGACATCCACAATGCATTACCACTACTAAAGGCTTTTTTAAATAACATAAAAAACACCAAAAAAAATCTTCTGTCAAAGGCTATACGAGTATATACATACATACATATTTGTCCAATTATGCAAAGGCTTTACATAAGTCAAGCCAGTGCAGTCATTTACCGTCCAAATAAAAAGTGTAGGCACCATAAACTAAAGCTCTGTGTCGCATTGAAAAGGACAGTAAACAACAACAATAAAAGCTATGGAGGAAAGACCTTCGCCAAGTCATTGAATGCTCTTCTCTACGCTTTTATGCTGAAGGCGTTAAAGAACATGATTAATTTGTTTGCTTTTTTAATGGCTATATACGAGTATAAACATACATACATACTACGTATGTTACTATGCAAGTTTGTCCCACTTATTTACATAGCGTACATACAAATATATGTAAATACCTACATATGCTTGTATGTATGGATGTACATACATATGTATATAAGTTTTAACTAAAAGCAAAATGCTGTCATTGATCTTTTGCATCATCAAACATGCAAACATCACAGCGGAAGTTATGCTTGTACCCGTCCTTTCACATGCATTTGATTATATGCATACCCTGCAGTCAAAAGAACTAGTTGGCAAAAATGTTGCACTTATTCTGCATTTTTATCGGGCTGTCAAATTATTTTGTTCTACTCCACATAGATTCCACACCTTTTTTCAGGGGTTGATTGTTCTATTGACAAAAATGTCGCACTCTCCGCGACCACGGGGCAGCATTTTCTGCCCTTAGTATAACCAAGGGGTGGCATTATTTTTGTTTCATACATCACATGAAAAATTCAACATTTTCTTAGGGCACAGGGCGCATGTTAATAACTTTGCCTTGTAATAGTGCAACATTTCGTTCAGAATCGAAAACGCTATTAGTCTTTTTCATCCTAGTTGATCAACTAGTTTATTTTAATACTGGCTTATTTTTACCTGCAAGGTAGGTTTGCATGTATGTTTGTGTGTGATGTGGACATGTGCAGTATTTGCATTGCTATATTCACTTAACAAAATGAACAAAAAGTTGGACTTTTTTCAGTTCTTTTTTTAGTTATTTTCATACTTCTGCTTCTTTAGAAATAAAAAAAAATAAATAGGAAGAATGTGAATACCACGCCTTGGTCGCATATTTAATAAAAAGAAGGCATTTGTAAAGTTACTCTCACAATATTAAATATTTATGTGTGGCATAACATCAGCAATTAAATTTAAATAAGTGTGTACATACATAAGTGCAAAAATCTCTAGGAAGTTTTAGGTTAGATTAGGTTGGAGTGGCTGCCGCGATTGCAGCACACTTAGTACAGTGTATAGTAACATTGTTATACTACGAGAACAGATTACTCCTCCTTACTGAAAGGTTTACTTAGATCGCTGATGAAGTTAATCAAATCATTTACGTCAATATTTGTGATTTTTCATAAGCGCTCCAAGAAGGGGGCTGTCTGGCGCCGCTAAGCGCTGGGCAGTTGCAGATGAGGTGTTCAACCGTCTCCTCATCCTCTTTACAGCTTCTGCAGCATCTGCGATTCGGCGCAGCTACCCTCTCCGCGTGTTTTCCTAAGAGGCAGTGTGCCGTAAGTACTCCAAGAGGTCAGATATACCTTATCTTCTTAGGGAGCATCGTTGACGAGATCTCTTGTGATCCCATTTCGTCCACATTTACTTTTATATACTACAAATTGGATTATGTTGTCATCTCTCACTTGCTAGTTTATAGATGTGCTGTTTAAGCATTAGCCTGCATGTGGCAAACGGCATAGCTACCTATGCGTTCCTTATTAGGAAGAACCTGCTTGGTAGTGTCATGTCTTGCTAGTTCATTTACCTTACAATTTCCATGTGTTCCGGGACCCACACGAGGTGCAAAGAAGTCTGCTTGGCCGTCTACTGTAGAAATCGGCGACAGTCTAGTGTTAGTTAAGAGTTGAGCGAGTGGGAGGAAAGGGATTTAATTGCTGCTTATCTGTCGCTGAAGACGAATAAGTCCTTATGTATACGTTCATGTCCTATACCGTTAACAGCTTCCATTAAAGCTGAAATTTCAGTTTGGTAATCGCTGCAATGATCTGGCAGCCGTTAAGATAGCTCTAGATTCAAATCTCTGCCTCCAACTTTGTTGCCGAGTTTCGAGCCCTCCGTATACATACTTACATATATTGAAACGCTACCTGGGAGTGGGTAGCACCGATTGAAGAAGGAATCTGAGCAAATACTAATTACTGAGATATGGGCATGTGAAAATGAGTTCTCAATTATACGCTTGGAGACAAGCGTTTGACCTTTCAATTTGTTAAATTTGCTTTAAAAAATATTGATATAAAAAATCCAATATATAGTAAGACTTTACTGAGTCATACTTGCTAAATGATTAATGGTGGTTGTGAGGTATACTTAAAACAATTAAGTTTGCTATGGTCCTTTTATGGGCGCTACTCGAAATTTTGGTGTGGTGGTAAGTTAATTTATCACATTTTTTACTTCGAATATTTGTTTTGCTGCTTTCTTATCGGCGAGCATATTTTATAACGGAAATGGCATAAAATGTTTTTGGGTTATAACCAACCCCTTTCTTATGATTATATTTTGCTTAATTAAAATTGTGTAATCACAATTCTAGTGACGAGCACAAAAACATTCGCTTATTTGCCTCAATGACGAATTAACAGAGAAAACATGTACATAACGATATACATATGAAAACATACAAACATACAATTATACATATTTACATGCATCCATATTGTGAGAAAGAAGCCTTTGCTAATTGAAGTTAAAAACATAATTAAAACACCCCCATGATTTATTTAAGCTAAACTACTAACGGAATTTGTTCTTGCAAGCATTTCACGTTAATTAGTTTTGTGTTTGACTTTTGTTTGTTGTTTGAGACTAGCTTGAGAAATAATTTGTATACATTTATGTATGTATGTGTGAATACGCTTTTATTTAATGACAACCCAGCAGTATTTGAGGTAAGGAGCTGCATATTCAATAGAATATTAATTATGAAAAATGGCCTGAAAGTAAGTCCAAAATTCATTGCTGAAAAAATAACTGAACACGCAGTGAAGACATCGGGTGTACTGAAATACATGCTATGGAAGTTCTCCCTGCGTATTCAGGCCTTTTTTCCTACAGAAACTCTCCCTTCTCGTTCGGCAGTTTTTAGGTAGTTGATTTTCGACGCCACCTCTATATAAAAACGAAAGGGAAAGTTCAGATATTAGAACTACATCTCTACTGAATATTCAGTAGGAAATATGTGCTGTTTTCCAGCTGATAAATACTGCTGGGAAGCTTAATAATAATATATTTTTGTGTGTTTTGAGTTATATATACATACACACTTAGTCGACTGCAATTGCATACATATATACATGTAAATATCTAATACATACGTACTTAATACATATTTGTGTCACTACCTATGTGAATAATGAAATTATAATATAAATAATTTGTAACTAATCCATTTAATATAATTTTATAAATAATTGTGTAATATACTTTATCTAATAACTACATTTTAAATTAACACATGTCATTAACTGCACATAAAATTATTAAAAATAATTATAATTATTTATAGTATTGAACAAGTTTTTTGCACTATTTTTTATGAGAATCCAGCATTTTGAGGAAACCTAAATTGTCAGACAAACATAAGCCTGCAGCTACATATATAAAAAATTGTTCGCTTGCATTGAAAATGTAACAAAAAAAAATATAAAAAAAATATGATATAAATATTGTGTTGAAAACTAACTTATGTTTAAGTGTTAAGCTCATTAGGCATGGGCACTAATTTTTCAAGTGCAAATTGCTTTACTTTCTTCTTTAAAAAAAAATTTATTAAATACTGTTGCTTCTTTAAAATTCCATACAAAAAATAAATTGTGCAAAAGACTTCTACTATTACTATTGCAGTGTATGTTTGTATGTAGTAGTAGTTGGCTTTTTTGCTTTTTTCTATATGTTTACTCTTTTCTACATATGTACATATGTATATGTTTACTTGTATACAAACCTCGTACTAATTCCCCAAATACAATAAAATAAACTTGATTTTAACATGCGTACAAGTACTTTGGTAGCTTGAAAAATTAGTGTCAATCCCCGCTTAGCAATTTATAATAAAATAATCATTAATTACACTTTATTTATTTTTTATTATTATTATTTTATACTTATTATTACTACAGATGTTTGTATATCTACTACAAATGTGTAAATATGTATTCTTGTTTCTATTGTTATAATTTGTTTGCGTTTATTTCTATTTTTATTACTGCTTTTAATTCAAAATCACTTTTATCTAGTTGTAATTATGCAAAATTTTTTTAAATACGTAAGTATATAATTTAAGTCATTTCCCTTGCCAATGTATCAAACAAAAAAAGTAATAAAATCCCGCACACACACACACGTTTCATAAAATCTGGTGGCTTTCATTTAGATATGACAATTTCATACTTAATATTGGTGCGAATTTGATTGATTCATTTGTTTTTGGTTTGAGGTTGCACGGATTTTCACATATAGTATGTATTCATATCTGTGGAGTTTCAACAAACGTACTTACATTCATACTTATATATGTATTTAGTTTGAGCTTTAGAATGGAGGCATTGAACGAGAAGCTCGGTCTAGACTTTACTAGCTGAAAGTAAAGGTTTTTTTTTGTATGTTTCGAATGACTTCCTTTCCTTACTTGTTTTGTATCATAGCAACTCCTTGGGACCGTCGTACATACATATATAACTTCGACGACATACATGGTTGCAGTTACATATTTGAAAAAAAAAATCATAAAATTTCATCATAGAATTTCCAAACTATTTGATACTCTAGCGATTTTAAGGCCCAATTGGAGGCGTGGTCCTTAATTTTGGTTTTTTTTTTTTTACTAAATATTTATTTTTTACTAGATGACCCGGCAGACGTTGTTCTGCTAAAATTTATTCCATGAAGCCTAAAGAAAAGTCGTTGATTACCGTATTGCTAACCATTTCTTGTCTATTCTCTGAATAAAAGTTATAGTTATATTCGCCGAGACAAACCTACTTCCCCCGATCCCTATCTCAATCCCTATCTCTAATTCGGTCTCAATCTCAATCTTAATATCAATCTCAATCTTTATCCCTATCACCATCCCTATCCCTATCCCCATCCCTATCCCTATCCCTATCCCTATCCCTATCCCTATCCCAATACCCCATCCCTATCACTATCCCTATCCCTATCTCTATCTCTATCTCTATCTCTATCTCTATCTCTGTCTCTATCTCTGTCTCTATCTCTATCTCTATCTCTATCTCTATCTCTATCTCTATCTCTATCTCTATATCTATCTCTATCACTATCTCTATCTCTATCTCTATCTCTATCTCTATCACTATCCCTATCCCTATCCCTATCCCTTTTCCTATCCCTATCCTTATCCCTATCCCTATCCCTATCTCTATCCCTATCCCTATCCCTATCCCTATCCCTATCCCTATCCCTATCCCTATCCCTATCCCTATCCCTATCCCTATCCCTATCCCTATCCCTATCCCTATCCCTATCCCTACCCTATCTCTATCTCTATCCCTATCCCTATCCCTATCCCTATCCTTATCCCTATCCCTACCTCTATCCCTATCACTATCTCTATCCCTATCCCTATCCCTATCGCTATCCCTATCCCTATCCCTATCCCTATTCCTATCCCTCTCCCTCTCCCTCTCCCTCTCCCTATCCCTATCGCTATCGCTATCGCTATCCTTATCCCTATCTCTACCTCTACCTCTATCTCTATCCCTATCCCTATCCCTATCCCTATCCCTATCCCTATCCCTATCCCTATATCTATCCCTATCACTATCCCTATCCCTATCCTTATCCCTATCCCTATCCCTATCCCTATCCCTACCCCTATCCCTATAGCTACATACCTTTACCTTACTGGGACCGTCCATCACCATCCGGGCCACTACTTTAGCCATCTCTGGGAAACAGCCTTAGAAATCACAATGACAATAACTGTATGTATGTGGAAGCCTGCTCAACGCTTTTCATTTGCTACCAATATTGCTCGAAAACATTCAGGGGTTATCCGAGTCCACGCTTTGACCCAAATCTTGGAACCCGGCCTAGGAATCACTATTTAAAAAGCTCTTTGTTGAAGTCCTCCTCAACAGCTTTCATTTGATACCAATATCGCTCAGAAACTTTCCAGGGTCACTCGGTCCCACGTTTTAACCCATATCTGGGAACCCGGCCTAGGTATCGCAATGAAAGTAACTTTATGTTGAAGGCCTGTTTAACTTCTTTCATTTGATACCAATATTGCTCGAAGACTTGCTGGATCGATCTGGGTCCTCATTTAGGCCTGTATTCCGGGAAGCTTCCTTTTTTCGAAATTCTATATACCCTACTATGTGCACTAACACCACATGAATCTACTGTGAAAATTTCATAAAGAACGGTTGGTTACTTTGGGAGTTTATAAAGGACACACATCCACAGATGCACACATACACACATACACACCAATTTTTCCAATTTTCGGACTTTTCCGGAGGGATTTTCCAAAATTTTCTTGCGTACGAACCATCTCCTCGAGAATACGAACAACTGACAAAAAATTTTACAGAAATCGGCCCAGCCGTTCTCATCTGATGAGGTTAGTAACATTTTTTACACCATTTTTATATATATAGATTTTATAACCGTTTAAGAATATTTATTGATTTTGTCTTAAAATCTAGAAATACAAAATTTCCTACAGACTATTTAGATTTAAAAATAGATTCGAATAACCAGTATTTAGATTTGAGCATTGAGTGTATTGGAATTCATTATGAAATTATATTCCCTAAGCGTTCTGTATATACTTAGGATAATTGGAATAGAGTGTTCGAATCCGCACAAGAGAAAAAATATCGAAGACTTTTTATAGCGTATTGAAGCTAATGCGTTGAAGAAGGAAAGGACAGTCAATCACTGCTCGTAGGATGTCAAAAACAAAAATGAGATAGAATACAGATCTTCTGGAGCTTAAAGATTTTAAGTGAATAAGATATATTACTATAAAAAGGTATCGGATAGGTAAAATGTAAAGCGCGCAGGGCAAAACGAAGAAAAATCTCGCAAGCCTCCTGACATGGCAGTCAAAATATGGTCGCCTGATGAAGATAGCTTACTCTAACTTAGAACGTGTAAGTGCTCTGAAAAAAAATGTTGTAAATCTAAAGACTTTCGCTGTTAAATCAACTACTTTCCGCAGTTGAAATGTGACCAACAACGCTCCTTTGTTGTTTCAAAGGTGCGAGCGTTGTTGATTTAAGTCAATAACGGAGATTGTTGGAAAAAATTTTCACCTAAAAATTAATTTTTGTTTGCATTTTACTCTTCATCTTCTCTCCGCCCGGGTCCCAATTGCAAATATGTAGCCTCCGCTTGTTCTCCTATTCTTCTCTCCTTCTTATCATTCACTGGTTGCTATCTTTATTTCTTATTCTGTTTTTCTTCTTTATTTTATATTCTCCTCCGGATTCGAACCATGACATCAACCTGAAATTCTATCCAATCATACCATAGTGGAACATTCAACATTATATTGAATTGTAGTAACCTATTTATACTTCCATTTCCTAAAAAGGAATCCATGAATTATTTGAATCATTGTAAAAACAAAATTTAAAAAAAATTTGTTCTCATTAGTTTTGTTTACAGCGGAAACTGTTGGGTCAAATACTTTTGCCTTTAAATCAACAACGGGGAGAAAATTGTTGCTAAAAATAAACTTTTTTTTGGATTTTTCTCTTCATCTTCTCTCCATCATAATTTTTTTTGTTGGTTTTCTCACAAAAACATATTTTCTCACAAAAAATATTTTAAAAGCAAGAAAGTTTTTGAAACAACAACGGCCGTTTATGAATAAATTGTTGGATCAAAAACTTTGCTGTAAAAACAAATACTTTTGCTGTTGAATCAAAGACGGAGATTCAACAGCGGAAAGTTGTTGGTTTAACTACGGGTATTTTTTTCAGAGTGTACACTCAAAAGAACCTCTCTCGATCAAAGACATACTTTTCCTTATTTTGAACACGTGTCCCAATACAAAACTTTCTTTGTTTTGAGCCAGTTTTTTAAAAAAATGTGGAAAAACATACAAAAACATTCAAACAAATTCGTTGCCATGGTGATTTGTATGGGAATTCAACTTGTCAAAATTACAAGAAATCAAGTCTTTAAAACAAGGCCAAGTTAGGAATGGAATGGCGCTTAGGAAATTTTCCTTATTTTCATGTATGAATTTCTTTAAAACAAGTATATGAAACCATGTTAACGCAAGTAAGCAACTTGATCTTATAATCCTTTTAACATTTTTTAGGGAAAATTTACTCAAAACAAACAAAATAGTGTTCAATATAGTGAAACAATTTCTTTGACCCCTCCATATGTTTTTTTTTTCTCTCAGTGTAGTATAGATAATTTTCAAAGTGTAGGTGTCAGACAAGTCAGAACTCAGACGAAGAAAGAAGAAGAAGAAAGCATAGAGTATGATTTAGCAATAATACAGTGCAAATTGCTATGAAATAAGATTTTGGAATCGAAGACAACTCCTAGATCGGAATTGGCTTAGCAAAGAGCCATCGATGAAATATGATGTAGAAAATAGGTGAGCCCACAGTTTTATGACGGCTTCGAGCGGCAAAAGCATTTTTTAAAGAAGCTTCTCCAGGGCCGAAATACACTCGGGGGTAGGCCACCCACCGCCACCCAATATTGGGTTTTTATTTAATTAGACATGCATAATGTAGTAAAAAATCGACTTCACGGAACTGCTGAATTTTATGTTTTGAATTCGAAAATCTACTTTGGGATCGCATTTTTGTCTTTTGTAAGAATTTTTTTATGGAATAAATTGTTTAATCGGGTGTTGACTATATGAAACTGTTCATTATCAAGGCACAACTGCACTTGTACAAAACACATTAAAACATTAATTGTTCTAAGGAGTTAAATACATTCATTCACTCACTGTACATAAATCAACGTCATCCCAAAAACCAAAGCACACAATGCACATGGGTTGATCTGTAAAAGAAAAAAAAAAAAAAGAAACACCTCACGTTGCACTATTTTTTTTTTTATATCGAGCCCGCACATAAATCCAAGGAATATACATACATATTGCAAATTTATTATTTGTTGGTAAGTACACATTCAAATTTTAATTTTTCTGCTTTGGTTTCTTTTCACACAACACTCCATTTTTAGTAGCATGTTGTTTTCTTAGAGCAAATGTTTGTTTCATCTAAAATTGCTAATGTTCAAATTAATTACTAATTTTTTTTACCCGCCATTACGCGTTTCAAATTTACTTTTGATAATCTTTTATATCATAATCATCCTTTTTTAAACCATCTTCATAATTATTCACGATTTTCCTTCATTTTCACTCCATCTCTTCCACAGGTTTACAACGTTTCTATAGTAGAACGCGTGAACAACAGCAACCATTACCAAAACCGCCCGTTGAAGCGGGGATGGAAGCGTCACCCTTCCAACGAAACACGCCCATCTACTGGACGTTGCAGAATCGTAGGCAACAAAAGCCACCGCCAAGTAATGTAACTTGCCGCGACGATTTGTATGCCACGCCCATAAAACGTTCCGAACGTATGGCACGTGCAGCAGCAGCAGCGGCTACGGCAGCCGCAACGCAAAATGGCCTGCAGGGCGCCACGAATTTGAATGCGAATATATCACCGATTGTGCCGCGCAATCGCAATGGATTCCAAACATCAACGCCAACACGAGTCGGCGACGATGCTACTCTTGTCAATTTATGCAATTCGCCATGTAGGCAGCCACTTAGCCGTAATACGAATCCGTATTGGTCGAATGATAATTCACCCGAGCGTTTTAACACCTGCTCCGATCGTATTGGTCATAGTAAGACAAGTCTGATGGACTTTAAAAAGCTTTTACTGGCGAAGTCGGTAAAAACGAGTCCAGTGCAAAGGAAACTCTCTGCAGTTGAGCTGCTAAAGAAAACAAGCCCAATTACGGCAACAGCGACATCGGATGGCAACACCAATAAAGCACCGATTAGCGGCGGTGCAATCGGCGGCACAGCATCATCTACGCTCAATAGCAGCATGAAATTGCTCGACCTGAGCGGTTCACCAAAAACATTCGCTAATCGTCGCATGCTCCGGCAAGGACAATTCGGTTCGCCATCCAAGAGCTTTGCGCCGAAATTGAAGAGCACAACACACAACAGTTGCGTGGGCGGCCTATCGAATGCAGTGCAGCGTACGAATATTATGTCCACGACTATACCGGAGGTGAACAGCGAAGAAGATCGCTCCAGTTCGGCATCGAGCACAAACAGCTCGAAGGAGGGCAACGAAACGCAGCGATCGACAGCGGCGAGTGCAGCAGCTGAAAATGATATTAGTAGTCGATCATTTGATTTAAAACGCAATTTTTTTCTACAAACCGAGGAGAATAATTTCATGCGCGGCGAAATGAAATCACCATTCGGCAATAAAAGTGGAACTTCTGCTTCGTTGTCGCCATCGCCGACACCCTCTTCAGGCGCAGTGGTGGCTGCGGCTGCTGGTACAACTTTGTTGGGAGGCAATAAATATGCGGCCAGCCGATTGTTGCCGAGTGCCAATAGTCCTTTAAGGGCAGGTGCTGCTGTTGCTACTGCTACGGCTGTTACTGGCCCAATTGCGGATGTCAATCGTCAAACGCCGACGGCAACATCTACACACGCCGCAGCGTCAACGACAACGGCTACGGTAGCGCCTGTGTTGACAGCATTGGAGACGGCGCTCTAATAGGGTTAGTCTGGTGTTAGTTTAGTATGCCGTTGGGCTATAAAATGAACGTAAAGCAATTTCGACATACATATTTATGTACGTATGCAATGGCGGAAGAGAGAAACCGGCTGGAGGCAGTTGCTGTGGAACAGGATACATACATACATATTTGATGCCAATTTTCTAGTTATTAAACGACTTTTATATACATATTTACATATACAAAGTACATACATACATAAACGCAAAGGCATCCCAGCAGTATTTATCAGCTGGAAAACAGCACATACCCAGCAGTATTTATCAGCTGGAAAACAGCACATATTTCCTACTGAATATTCAGTAGAGATGTAGTTCTAATATCTGAACTTTCCCTTTCGTTTTTATATAGAGGTGGCGTCGAAAATCAACTACCTAAAAACTGCCGAACGAGAAGGGAGAGTTTCTGTAGGAAAAAAGGCCTGAATACGCAGGGAGAACTTCCATAGCATGTATTTCAGTACACCTGATGTCTTCACTGCGTGTTCAGTAATTTTTTCAGCAATGAATTTTGAACTTAGTTTCAGGCTATTTTTCATAATGAATATTCTACTGAATATGCAGCTCCTTACCTCAAATACTGCTGGGTATTTCCTACTGAATATTCAGTAGAGATGTAGTTCTAAAATCTGAAATTTCCCTTTCGTTTTTATATAAAGGTGGCGTCGAAAATCAACTACCTAAAAACTGCCGAACGAGAAAGGAGAGTTTATGTAGGAAAAAAGGCCTGAATACGCAGGGAGAACTTCCATAGCATGTATTTCAGTACACCTGATGTCTTCACTGCGTGTTCAGTTATTTTTTCAGCAATGAATTTTGAACTTAGTTTCAGGGTATTTTTCATAATGAATATTCTACTGAATATGCACCTCCTTACCTCAAATACTGCTGGGATTTATATACACACATACTTACATATACGTACTGCCAATTGAGAATGATTTTTGGATGCGAGTTTGTTTAATTTTTGATTTGAATTAGTTCTTTGGAAAGTGCAAAACAATACATTGAGCTTGAAACTAGCGCATTAAAGCTTTTCGTTTTACAGCAGATAGACCAAGGCAAATTCATTATGGTAGTGGCACGGCGAATTCGGCAATGTTCGCCTCGATTCGCTTTAACTTTTTGTCCATCAAAATGTCAAACTCAAAGTAAAATTTTTCCTTGTTTGACATTCTCCTGTATTCTTCTGTACAAAAACGAGAAGAAGAAGAAGTCAGCTGTTCACGTACCATTACCATAAGAATGAATTTGCCTTGAGATAGACTAAACAAAATCAATTTTGATGTTATTTTATTTGCACAAAAGATTTGCTTGAGTTTTATTCATTCACAAGAATTATCTAAAGAAGGATATCGCAGTAGATAAGCTGATTGGAGTTGTGTATGTATACTAAAAAGTGTGAATGTCAGACAAAACGAATTGGCAAAAATTTTACCTTGAAATTCATTTCTCTTCTCTTTCACATTGACATTTTTAAAGAAAACACACACATAAAAACGGAAGTAATATAACCTCTATTTGGATAAGCCTTGTTCATTCACAAATAGCACAACAGACAAACATAAAAATGTTATCTTAAAGCATTGACAGACGGCAGGGATAATCCGGAATATCTAGCTAATTCGGACTTAACTTGAGAATTAACTGGAGGTAATCCGGAATATCTCTTGAGATAGTCCTCAAAATTTTAGCGGATTAGAACATTTTGTAATGACATCCCTGGTGAAAAATGTCTATTGTGAATGAAAGGGAAGAAAAAGAAGAACCCAAGGCAGATCTAAGAAGGTAGGCGCATAAGTGAATTCAGAAATTTTGAATGTAATTTGTTATTGTAGTTGGTAGAGTGTAATGTCAAAATGATATTTCGTCTTGGTTGAAATCTGAATTCGTTGGCGACTCGCCCATTTCTATTGACCATAATGTGAATTCGCTTTGATTTTGACATTACCCTACCTTTGGAAATAAAACAAGAAGTTTTTGAATTCGCCGCTGCGCCTACCTTCCTTCAGCTGTTTTGTTAATCCGCAATACTTGCCGTCTGTCAGGGTAAAATTTTAATCGAATTAAGTGTTGTGGTAATCGGGATTATCGCTGCCGTCTGTCAATGCTATTACCTCTGACTGCCTGCAGCAGCATCTAATAAGAAAAGGCACACCGATAACGCTTTGTTGCACAGTGTAATAAATGTAAGAAAAAAATATCGCCAAAAAGCAAAATAAACTTGAATTTACATAACATTAAATATTAGCGACAATTACAAAAGGTATACATACATACATAGATTAGGGTGTTCCTTAAAAATCGAATTAACGATTATATTCGGTCTTACCCCCTACATCGCTAAAAGTCAAAGACATCAAATGTAAATTTTGCTACCGATTGGGGATGGTTAAAAGGCATTATGGAGATTCAACAAATTAAATTAATTATTTTTATAGCTAATGACCCAAATCGATAGTCCTGCACTGAAAGATATTAAATATATATTTTGGTCCCGATCTAAGACCGTTAACGTGTGTTGCACAGGGGTCACATATGGCTATACCAACCTGTTGACACCGCTTAACCGCCTCCGATCGGCACCAAAATTTATATTTAGTATTCTTGAGTGCAGGACTGTCGTTTATAGGCATTAGATATGTATATCGCACTCTAAATCATAAAGTGACACAACTCAAAATTCAAAAATTTTCATTTTTTTTTCTTTACAAGCAATCGTATGGAAAAAGGTCACGTATAATGGTTATTTTTCAGTCAAAAGAGACACTTTTTGAAAAGTTTTTTTTGCCTATCGCTAGAGATATGTTCTGTGCGCCCGTTTATGCAAAAAACTCGATTTCAAAAAATTTTGAGTGGTGTCACTTTATGATTTAAATTTTTTCAGTCTGGATAGTTTTCTTACCCCTTAAACATCTCCGATCAGGACAAAAATTTATATATTGTATCTTCCAATTTAGCATCGACCTGATCCCCTAGGTGGCTGGAAAAAATAGAAATATAATAAAAATATATTTGGGGACCACCCTAGTATAAAAGAGTATGAGTTTACACATACAAACATATAGCAATGCACCCACAAAAAACCTCTAGGCACTAAAAATGAGAAAAGCATACATTAAGGCGCTAAGGCGTTGAGACATAATTAATAAAATAGCAAACAAACTACGAATCAATTAACTTATACAAATATATTTAACTACAGACACATTCTATCTTAGTGATGTTACACACACGCCAAACGCATTTACATTTCAATACAACAACAACAAAATTATAAAAATTCCAAAAAAAGGTTCTCGCATTTATTACGTGTTAAGGTTGTAAAACGTGGCGTATGAGTAACATCATTTGCAATTGTTAACGGCACGGAAGCTATCCCCAATTTTGGCAGAACTTACATACATACATACAAACAAATAAATGTATGTGCATTTAGACAGTTGCAAAAAGAATTGCGGCAAAGCAATTTGCGAAAGCTATGAAATTAAAAAAAAAGCCAAACAAATGAGTACGTAACATAAAAAACATAACCTAACTTTTTACACAACTTTGGCTTCAATTTATTAAGCACACAACAAGCAGCTAAAGGCAGCTACATAAATAAGTACATAGCCACATATGTGTATTTACATACATATAACATACATATATGTATATGCATACAAAATATTAAATTAAAAGTTAAAAGTTAAACTAAAGTTTATAACACAAACAGTGTCAAAAGCCAACAAAACTGCCACTTACCTATATACATTCATATGTATGTACTTGCATACATCTGTACACACATGCATGCATACATATAAGTATTTGTATATTGATACATTTTAATTTATGTTTTTGCATCGCTGGCCGACCATTAATCTTACCAAAAATTAGGGTGTTTAATATTTAAGCGTTAATTTTTGCATTGTTCTGCCAGAAAATGCTATGCTAAATATTGCCGCAAACCAGGGCTTAGTACCTACATTTAAAAGTTCACCCAAAAATTAAACACCCTGATGCATTATACATACATACATACATACAAAAAATGCACTACACGACCACTATTTTTGCTGTATGTAATTTTACTATAACATAAAAAAATGAAGAAAAAACAACAAATTTTATATTCCTAAAAACTGAAACGATTGCCTTTTCTCTCTTCAGTTCAAAGAAAATAAACAAAAAATACTGCTTACGCAATAAATTAATTATTTTTAGTAGAAACTTAATTGTACTATCTTACTACATACTTTTTGGCTACATTTAGGCATATAAAATTACATACATACATACATACGAGTAGATAAAAAAAAATAAGTATGCAAAAAGCGTTTACTATAACTGTATTATAAAGAATAAACATTTGTATTTACATACATATTTATATACATACATAGTACATACAAACATACATGTATAATTAATTAATTGTAAAACAATCATTAGCTTGTGTTATGGACACAAAACAGCAAAAAATAAATCATTAGCTTCTATTAACCATACTTTTGCTTTTAGATTTTCATAAATGACAAATAAAGTAAATAATTTATTGCTACATATTTATAATTTTAATATTATTTAATACTTAAAAAAAAAAAAAACTGGTTTCAAATTTTTAGCAAATAGTTTGCGTTTAAAAAGACAGCGAAGTACACATATACATACTTAAATATACATACATTCATATGTAAGGAAAAGCAATGCTTAAAAGAGGAATATTAAGTAAATATACACAATAAAGAAATAATGAATAAATAAAATTCAAACATAAAACAAATTGATTTTTCTTTGTTATAATAAAAATTAAAATGGTGGGCGATGGAAAATGTGCTGTAACTTAGATTTTAGCAAAACGGCAATACTGTAAAAGCAGCGCAACGGTAAGTACCTACCGAATAACCAGGGTTGGGCATGATTCAACTAATTTTGAGTGCACTCAGCCTGCAACTACCACTCAAACCTGAGTGGTAGTTAAATATCTGATTTTAACTACAACTCAATTTGAGTGGTAGTTAAATCCTGAATTTAACTACCACTCAACTTTAGTGTTGATAGCAAAAGTGCACAGAAGTCAGTCAAAATCTTATGGAAAAACTTACATACATACATATGTATATGTATGCGTATAACTTATACATATGTATGTACATTAGAAGGCTGCACGAATGGATTCGAAACGGCCAACAAAATATTCGCGGCCGTCCAATTACAGTACCTACTTGTTTCTGTCGTTTTAGAATAAACGCAACTAGAGCACAACCATAAACAGAACCAATACAATTACTTATTCGTAGCGACAATTACATGACCTTAAAAAGGTTCTGCAAATAGTGTACACTACTTGCGAATACTTCGAATATAATCGAAATATATGTATGTACATACATATTTTCATAAACACACATCCAGACGTTGTGTTCAGCAAAATTACGCTGCTAGTGTGAGTGTGTGTATGTGCATATGCATACACACTAGTGCGGGTCGATTGGTAGGGGCCAAAAAAAAATTAATGGACACATCGCAATTATAAAAATTTGGGTAATTTCAAGATTGTTTGCCCAAGAAACCATATGTCTAAAATAAATTTCGAACCAGAGCTTTTTACGATCTACATATTTCCAATTGTTCTATATATTTTAAAATAACTCGGTAACCAATACTTCGATTCTTTTGATTTTTTCGGCATTAGTTAGGAAACTTATTTGGCATATTAAGGTGGTTTTATGAAGGAAATAAAGTTCTCCCGAAATTCGCGGAACAACCCGATTTTCATGCGAATATAATACGGAAATCTATACCTAAAATTTTTCCTTAATATATTAAAATTTAGAGGTCGTCCAAATGCCTCCAAATTTCTTTCTCCTTTTATATCAGTGATGATACATAATTTTTTTCAAAGTCCTTAATGAACAAGTAAAACATTTCTTATCATTAAAAAATGGAACATATGTTTGTTGGGCTTTTATTTTTTGGTCCACCTTAATGCCATATGCACATTAAATAAACAAACAAACCAAAGAAGCAACAAGGTTTTGCGATTACTTCATAACATGGTTATTATTATGTTCTATTCTATCGTGGCGAATAGAGTACACTAATCGCTCCAACAGAGCAAATAGAAATAGTATTTGTATTCCAAATGAAAAGTATGGGTTATATTCGTATCAGCATTGAAATTGTGCTGTGACTAATTGTACAATGCATAGAGTATTCGCAAATATAGCAGAGGCAAATGGTATTGTGCAGAGGTCTAATGTACATTAAGTATACAAAATTCAAGGGAAGGACATGTGCATTAAAATAGTAGTTGTAGATATTCAAGTTCATCTGCTAGTTCGTTCTAGTTAAAGTTCTAGTTCACTTTCTAGTTCACCCCTATTTCAATTTCTAGTTCAACTCTAGTTCACTTATGCCAATTTCAAAACTAACGACTCACATATACTCACATACATATGTATGTACATACATTTCACCACAAGCTGATGTGTTGATTAACTTCTCAATGATTCCACTGCCTAAATAGGTTTCGAGCACCAAATTTGAGTGGTAGTTGAAAATGAGTGGTAGTTGAAAAATGCCCATCCTTGCTAATAACTAAATGGACCGGCTAATAGCACGTCTACACGGGACGTACAAATTGGCCCTACAAATTATTCGATTAACACCGATGCCACATAAAACTTTGTTCACTTTGCGTTACGCCTTTTTCTATGTCTCTTTCAAGCGGTAATTTATTATTGAGATTGGGTGAGTTTCTAAGAAAAAGCTGATCCGCAACTGTTGAGCTGAACAGTTGCCAACAGTTGTGTAGCAGTTGAGTTAAACAGCTACGTCTTAGAAACGGTTTGATGAATTTATCAGCTGTTTGGCTTTACACAACATGTTGAGCTCAAGTAGCGAAGAAAATTTGTGATGCAAAAAATGGCGAAAAGTTGCCAACTGTTGAGCTGAGCGGAATTACTCAACAGTGCGTTTCTAAGACAAACACTCAACAGTTGCACAACAGCTCAGTCTTAGAAACTCACCCATTGTCAGCTCTATTTCTTGCTCTTCTTTATTGATTATATCATGGAGGAACTATAAAGG
This sequence comes from Urophora cardui, assembly GCA_960531455.1. Lineage (NCBI taxonomy): Eukaryota > Metazoa > Arthropoda > Insecta > Diptera > Tephritidae > Urophora > Urophora cardui. Next base: position 20,988,075 of record OY482672.1, on the reverse strand, counting down.
AGAATGCATAAGATCAGCTGACTTCTTCTTCAATCCTCGTAAACACACACGAACACAAGCATTTTTTTTGTTGACATATGCCACACACACACGCACCCTAGCATTTCCATAGGGGCCGAAGCTGTCAAATTCTTCTACATTCCTCTTTGCATGACACTTCTGGCCCCACTATGTATGAAGGTATGTCGTTATGCATTCTCCTTTATTGTTCCTCCATGGATTATATGTAGTATATCATTCTGTCCGTCAGATTTTAATAGATTTCCGACATCGATTTCAGAGAAGTTCGTGGGATAATTCAAATCGAATCCCCTTCGATTTAGAGACGAGTGGCCAAGTAATTTGGCGAACGGAGCCATTCAACAACAACGTCACATATTTTACAACAGTGGCTTCACTTTTGTTCGTATGAACGTAACGAATTAAAATAAAGCAGATACTATGTAGCTTTTGGTCATATCAATCGACATTTGTGTGGTATTCGTCGAATTGACCATATTTCCCGCTGGAGATGCCGCCTCTTGTTCTCAAATCTATTTGTACTAATTTATGTCAAAACTATATGTGTAAGTATGTTAGTGCAGCTACGCAATGAATGTCGATCGATTGTACCGTTTGTTTTTTGTGTGCCAGAGAGCCAATGGAACCATTGATTGGCCACCCTTGATTAGAGATTTTGAGTTTTTTATAGGACTTCGCGTGATTCAGCATATGATTCGAGGGCGAATTGCGATCAGAGGCGCTTCAACTTTCATAAGACCAATAAAAGGCATACCAGGTCCCCAAAGACAATATATCACCTAAAGAAACAACACATACAGGAATGTGCTAAAAATAGCGCGATTTGATTCCGAAACCGAATTTGAGAAATGCTTGTTATTTTAGAGCGAGCACAGTGTCTTAAATGGATTAAGTTTGAAAGAAGGCAAAATGAAGATCAGCAGTCTAAAATACACCTTTTCCTTCAATAAATTCGCAATTCCATTAAATTCGCTACCCTGCAGCGGGACGATTTCAAAATGGCCAAAATATAACGATTTCGGGCACATGTCAATCGTTGCGATTTGATGTTCGAAAACGAAATTCAGCGCATGTCAGTACGATTTCGGTGACAATTTCATCCGAAAACGATTTGTAGCACATCCCCGATAGTCGTGTTATTCTATTTAAGAAAAAAAAAGACACATGACTAATAAGTTTTTTTAACAGCAAAATCGCATTTTATTGGAAGTAAACAAGTCTCACAAATTAACGGATACACACATATGTAAGTTCAATCTAAAATATTATTTAAATCTTGCCGAAAATGCTTATAAAATTGTAAAAACATACAACTGCATATATTATTTAAAAAGGAAGTAACATTGATTCCCATAAGCCAAGTGCGAATATATGTAAGTAAAAGTATACATTTAGAGTACAAAGTACAATATTGTACAACATTTTATATAACTGTATATAATATATAAGTAAATAATTATACATACATATATATATGTACATATATATATACATATATGTATTAACGATAGATATACATTTTTGTTTTGCATAATATGTGTTATGTAGCCGCTGGTATTAATGTTGGGCGAAGCGACTTCTTGACATGCTAGCGGGCCCTGTCCTGATACATGAGCAATAAGTTTACATACGCATATGTAGATAAGTTCAGTTAACAAAAGTATGTAACACAACTGTATATATTTCTTGTACACAAGTAAAAAACAAACAGGTCTTTTGAAAAGGAAAAAAATTGTGATGATTCATGTACGGGCTAACATTTAGTATTCACATCCTTCACCCATTGCGAAAATTCGCTCATTTCACTAACTGTTAAATTGCGCGCCAATGCTTTAACGCGCAAATTGCGATCGGTTGTGATAAGTACCAATTCGGTTTGTATCAAACATTTGCCATCTGTAAAGAGTTGTTTTTGAAGAAAATTAATGCAGGCTATGTTCAGAAACGCAGCATGAAGCGCAACAGCGGCAGTAATTATTATTTTGATGATTGTGATGAGCGACGCTTCATGCAAAATTTACGTTTATGAACGCTCTGCTTGTACTACAAAATCAGGTTGCGCTTCAAACTGAGTTTCTGAACAAAGCCTACCTTTATTGGTTTCAGTGCTCATGGTTTTTGAAAGCGCCACCGCCGTGGCCAAAATTTTATCATCATTGGAGACATGCTCCTCTTCGACCAATGCAAAGAGTGATGCATTAATAAATGAACCTTTTGTTGTGGCACACCTGTTGAGATGAATAAAATGAAAAAAAATAGTAATTTATACGATTAGTCAAAGCGCCAAGCAATGGCGCTGCCATTTTCAGTTATAATCTTCAATTTAATATCACAAATTAACGAAAATCGATAAGCAGCTCCAAAAATTAAATAAATATTATTTTACTAACTTGACATTATTTTTTGCAGTGCGTATAAAATCTAGTGAACGCTTTGCACATGTGGATACATCATCGTAATGATGTATGCGATGCATTTGCATAGAATTCTGATACGATTCCACTTTAACGCCCTTCGATAAGCCATCCAATTCTTTAACGACTGAAATATATATAAAAAGTCTGATGTAAACCTCTCTTTATGTTTATATGTATGTATATGGCTCTACCTGTTAACGGCACTACAAGCATGTAACGTTTATAATCTTGTATGAGTTTTTGAAAATCATCAAGACAATCAATAAAACAGTTGGTATCGGGCATAAGATATCTGGGACGCACTTCAATATACAATTTGGTATCCACAAATGCTAGAATTTCCTAAAAAACAAAGTAGGTATATTTTTATTTATTTATTTTTTTTTATTCTCGAATCAGCTAAGCGAATCTTGCAAAAAGCTTCCTGCTACTCACATCCAATTTTGCATTATACTGTTTCTTCACATTTGTTTTGGCCTCCAGCTCTTTTTTTCGCTTCGACAATTGCGTTATTTGCGCATCCTCGTGACTTGCGTTTTTGCGCGCTGCATCCAAGTGCTCGCCGGTGTTGTGCTCTACGCTTACGCCGTTTACAGCAATGTTTTCACTGTTATCTTCTTCTTCTTCGTCATTTACCGTTGCACTTAGCACCTTCTCCATAGCACCATTGAGTTCTTCCAGCGTGAATGTGTCATCACGTGCAATTAAGCTTGCCTTATGCTTTTCATAATAATCGTAAAATGTTGCTATTTTGCATATGCGTGCCATAAATTGTTCGCTATCGCTAACAGCAGCATCATGTTTATTCACATTTGCATTGGCATTGGCATTTGAGTTTGTGGAAGACATAAGCGGCGTGAATCCCAATAAGTATAGCTCCTCTTCGAGCATATTGTGTTCACAGATGTTTGTTGCTGGCAGCGCTTTATCAAGTATATGCTTAAGCCACACGTACAAACACTCCCATTCAGACCAAGTGTCGACAATGGCATGGCTGCGTACAAAATTGGGAATTAATAATTTTTTATAGATTTTTATAAAACAAACAAAAACGCGTTATACTAACTCTTCACTGCGCAAACACTCCCAAATATCCAAATGGCGTATCAGCCAGTTTGCATAAATGTTTATATATTGTAGCAAAGTATTCAAGTCAGCATGGCTATAGAAATGCATTTTTAAAATATTTATTTTGTTGAAGACGCTAAAATGTTAAAACTCACTTCATTTGTTCTTTGAAAGCGTTTGCTGCAAACGTTGAGAATAAGGAATTACATTTGCTTAGCAACAAACCAAAGATTTGATTGCAAAAGTTGAATGCGTAATAACGTATTTCGCGGCGCGACTCTAAAATGAAAGAAAAATAATTACTAATTAACAAAATGCTTAAAAGCCATAATAATACTATACACAACAAACCCTTGTGCATATTGTGCTCGAGCAGAAATATATTTAAAGCAACCATTCCCAAAAGGCGAGAACGTTTGACGGCGAATGTGCTGCGCTTAAGCAAAACGCTCAATTGTACTAAGAGCTTGCGTTGATGCTCGATTATTGTTTCCATGCTATTCAGTAAATTTAAAAACAGAGAAGATTAAATAAAAGCAAATTTTAAATAAAAGAAAAATTTCCATGACTAAATTTATTATGATTATTTCATTTAGTGCATACCCTATGCCGGTATAAAGTTTACCAATAATATACAAATATAGTGATGTAAATCGTCGCAGCAGCTGAAAATTAAGTGCAATTAATTACAGAGCTTTACTAAAATATCTTAACCAAGTTTACGCACTTCTTCGCTCTCCAATTCATTGAAGCGTTTTTCATCTTTAATTAAACAAGTTTTACTTCTATCCAGCTCCTCAGACTCGGAAGCACGATGTAAACGTCGTACGCCATCAACATGTATCCAAACTTCTTTACGCAACGATTTGGAAGTTCTGGGTTTATTGGTATGTCTTGGACTGCACTGATGTATTGGAGATGTTTTCAGCTCGGTCTCTTCGTACTAAAAATAAATGTGGTATTAGATACTGTCTTTGCATAAATAAAAATATACCTTCTTGCGTATCTCATCAAACAACACCAAAAGACTTTCACGCGCTGAATAAATGGCATTGGAGGACATTAAGCTACGCATATGAAAATAAACTGCATCGAATTTTTTGCGCTAAAAAATAAGAAAAATAAGTTGAACGCAATGGATTAAATAAAAATATATATTTGCTCTGGGCTCAGATTTCCATCTGCCTACCAAACGGGATGGCTTTGCATTAAAGAGCCACGCTCCGAGAAAAATTGCGTTTTCAGGGGGTATAGGGTCTCTCACAGATCTCAAAACTGAAATCAAAACTTGCCGCAGGCTTCTATTTCACGACATATCTGTTGGTAGTTGGATAAGTCCATATATATTACCCCAGAAAGCGAATTCTGCTGTCTGAGCGCAATTTTTTAAAGAGCGGCCAACGCAAGAAGGTGTTCTACACATATATGTATACTAGGCTGGGTCAATTTTCTAAGCCATAGAGTTCCTAGCAAATTCGGATTCTGTATCAAATTCTATGAAAAAAAAAATCTTCTAGAGCATGCCTCTAAAATCAATTTTGAGCTTGCCCATTTTCGATTGAAGTTTATGTAGAATTGTTTTAAGTATAGCAACCCATACTCTTTTAAATTCAACCAGTAATTTTAACGTTATCGCTTTACTTTCTTTTTCATTTTGTTTGTCACTTTAAACCAGGGTAGGAAGAAACTCAGAGTATGAGTGAGTGAGTGAGGAATTTCAGCCTCACGGCATGATGATGAGTGGCCGTTTGCGTTTCTCGCTCATCTCTAAAGCAGAGTGAGGATTTTTTTTGTTTCCTCACTCATTTCGAATGAGCGATGAAGAAATGAGGCGCTCACGCTGCGTGTGAGATGAGCCGTCGTAGGATTCCTCTTCTCTTTGTGTAATGCGAGTGAGCGTGTGGGTGAGTGCGCAGAAACTCAGTAAATATTACATACATATATTAGAATGCATACATACATATATTTATGTTGCAGTGTGCAATTTAGTGACATGTTTTTCTAATAAAAAGCATGTCTGGTTGTTTTTCTGCTTTTTTTCATATTTATGCCCGTTTTAGGCGATTGAGTAGGTATGTAAAATCCATATTTCTACCTAAACTTGGTTTTTGTTGTTTTTCATCTATGTATATGTGTAGATATGTATTTAATTCAGCAGATGCAATTACGAATATTTACATACGTATGTATGTAGGTAGGTAGTTAAAAGGAACATTATTTTTAAGAATGTGCATTCGTTGCTTGATATAATGTTTTTTGTATGATAAAATATATGTATGTATGTACCTACATATGTAGGTACTTACCTACTTGTTTAGTTTTTATTTATTATGCGACTAACGCAAAAAAACTATTTATTCGTCATTAGAATCATATTTTTTTTGCATTTGACATTAACAGTCTATTTCTCACAATTTTTTACCTTGACAACAATAAAATAAAATAATTTTGAAATAAAAAAGAAATGAAAATAGGTATGTACCTACAAGTTGTAAATTTAGCAAGCTCTATCTAACTTCCGCTTTTCAATCAAGGGAATGAAGAAGTCCTATTTGCGTACCGTATTGTTCTAAATATACTCAGTACATAGCCATCCTTCTATTTTAATTTTAATTTTCATTATTATTTTATTTTAGTAATTTATTATTCAAATTAAAAAAAAAATTGTTCTAGTTGAGTTTAAAATTAAATGACAATCAAATTGTTCTTTGAGGGATAGTTTATCTTTTTTCAACCTACAGTAGAATTGTTTTTGTAGTTTTACTTTCGGTAGATTTTTCAAACAATAAATACAAGAAAAATTCAGAGAAATAAAGTGGTGTCATACGGGCTTTCGTTATTCGATTTCGAACATAAAAGCGCTGCCAAAGAGTTTTCTACTACCATATTTGCCATAAAGTACATTATTTTGAACAAAAGTCAAGATTAAACAAATATTTAATCTTAAAATGCGATAGATTTTAAACGCCGTGCAGTAGATCTTCATATTTAAAAAAATGTGCTGTAGATTTACCACATATGCGTGCAGTGTGCACACTGCAGATTAAACAAATTTGTAGCATTCATGCAGCTCCATACTGCATACTTACTACAGACGGTTGGCTGCGTCATCGCCAAGCTGTGAGGCGTCGCTCATATTCCTCACTCACTCAGAGCAACTCATGAGGGCGCAGCTGAGGAGAGGCAACGCTACTAGCGTGCCTCATCTTGGCTGCTCACTCTGCTGCCACTCACGCAGAGCGCTCACGCTAATGTGTGGCCTCTGTTGTTTATGCGCTCAGAGGCCACTCATGCAGCTGCACCCTCATGAGTGAAGCATGTGTGAGTGAGGAGCCAAAATGAGGCAAATCCGAACCCTGCTTTAAACACGTTTAATAATGTATAAAAAGTTGGATTTCGCTGTTGCGGTTTTGTTGAAAAAAAGCAAGTTTCTAAACAACTTCCACTCGTTTAAACGCAAAATGAAAATATCTACATATCACAATTTTTGACTAAGAACAACAAAGTAGCACTTTTCTAAAGTAGAATCTTCTTCTGATTCCGAATATCACATATACTTGCTTGTGGTAGATCTATTTTCCGAGATATCCTGGCCTAAAAATGATTAAGATGCAAAAATTGCTGTTTCTGCGCTAATTTTGACGTAGTGTACGATCAACATTTTTCCATCAATCAAAAAGCTAAGAACAGCTGCTTAAAGTATATATTTTAGTCTTTCAACTGCCATTGAGTTTGCTCAAATATATTATTCCTGCACCGAGATATCGCACTTTTAAACTGTGCATGTTTATCCATACATTGCCCCTTGAAAAAACAAGAATATTCAAACACGTTTAACTCTTCAAGAAAATGAGATAGGAGAAAATCCTTTCCAATACGTATACCTAGTAATTATAGTAGGAACTTAGCCAAATTTGAGCGAAATCCGTGACATAAAATTTTTTACCTCCTATACTTGGCGCATTTTGCCCCAGGATGGATAAACATGCATAGTTTGAAAGTGCAATATCTCAGTGAAGAAACAATATATTTGGGCAAACTAAGTGGCAATTGAAAGACTGAAATACATACTTTAAGCAGCTGTTCTTAGCTTTTTGATTGATGGAAAAATGTTGATGCTACACTAGGTCAAAATTAACGCAGAAACAGGCTTTGTTCAGAAACTCAGTTTGAAGCGCAACCTGATTTTGTAGTACAAGTAGAGCGTTCATAAACGTAAATCTTGCATGAAACATCGCTCATCACAATCATCAAAAAAATAATTACTGCCGATGTTGCGTTTCATGCTGCGTTTCTGAACATACCCACAGCAATTTTTGCATCTTACTCATCTTTATGCCAGGATATCTCGGAAACTAGATCTACCACAAGCACTCCCAGCGGGTTAGGGGGCTTAGAATATACCCGTGGTAAGGAATGCCTGTCGTAAGAGGCGACCAAAATCCACCGGCCTAGAAGGTTGATTATGGCCGAAAAAATCGTTCGCACGACAGTCGGGCTAGTGTCAGAAGGGACTAGTACCCGAGCGTACCGGATTTATCCGGCAAAGGACTGTCACATCCCCTACACTCCCCAAAACCTTCGGGGAGTGTCTTGGTGGCTACAACAACAACAACAACCACAAGCAAGTATATGTGATATTCGGAATCAGAAGAAGATTCTACTTTAGAAAAGTGTTACTTTATTGTTCTTAGTCAAAAATTGTGGTATTTGGATATTTTCATTTTGCGTTTAAACGAGTGGAAGTTGTTTAGAAACATGCTTTTTTTTCAACAAAACCACAACAGCGAAATCCAACTTTTTATACATTATTAAACGTGTTTAAAGTGACAAACAAAATGAAAAAGAAAGTAAAGCGATAACGTTAAAATTACTGGTTGAATTTAAAAGAGTATGGGTTGCTATACTTAAAACAATTCTACATAAACTTCAATCGAAAATGGGCAAGCTCAAAATTGATTTTAGAGGCATGCTCTAGAAGACTTTTTTTCATAGAATTTAATGCAGAATCCGAATTTGCTAGGAACACTATGGCTTAGGTTCCGCCCATACAAATTGACCCACCCTAATGTATACACATGTGCCTGTTTGTATACATATGTAAGTGCTTTTGCTCAGTAATAGTGGGCAGCTTTGGCATTTTGTTTGGTAAATTTTACAACTTTAACAACTAATACAAACATCTGCGGCTGACGGAAGTTTTGGACTTAGAATCAGGAGGACCTCCTCTACAACCCCCAATAACTCCTTTTTTCAACGCATGGTAGCATATTGGAAAGTTTTCCCTTGCTCTGTATTTAACTCACCGCATTTATAGCTACAATAGCCAATTGATTATAAGGTATTCCATTTGTTGGTATCAATGTTTGCGCCTGCTGATAATATTTGGCCGCCTCACTTAAATCATTCGTTTGCAACTCTTTAGCTTTATAACGGCAAAGATCACCCAAGCAAATGAGCAGCTTTTGCGCAGCGACTTTGGCGATAAACTCAAATTTGTGCGTTGAACGTGGCGTTGATGCGATTTTTGTTTGAGCGATATTGTTTGTGAGTGGTTGTTTATGATGATGTTCCTGCTGATCGATGTCTATATATTTTGTTATAAGCTGTCTATGTAATTTAGTATAAAAATCTAAGCCCTCGTCAATAATTACGAGCATACGATTTTGTTGTGTATTATCAAGTATGGTTTTGTTGGTGTTGTATGCTTTAAAATATTCACGTATATTATAATAAAGCAATTTCCAAAAGAATGTATCAATCTTTTGTTCACAACACAATTTCAGCTGTTGCAGTAATAGTTTTGCAAAGATTTGTTGTAGCTCATAACGTGTTTCATTGAAGTCGGACCAAAACTGCAGAAAAAAGAAAGCTGTAGAGAAAATAACTAATAGTGTGTGCATTAAGCTATTAACTTACTTCAACTACTTTATTTTGTTGCATCAGTGAAGTAACTTTTTCATAAGCTTGGGGTAGTTGCTCAGCATATTGTATATCGGCAAGCAATGCAAACCAAGTTGGTGTCTTGAACAGTTGTAGTGGTTGCATATGGTGATGTACGGGTGATGTCAGCAAATCAGTAGCTCTTGTGGGAAGATTATCTGTGAATTGCTGAAAACGCATTTTCGTTTTCGTAGCATTTTCACGACCACCGCTCTTTTCGAAAGTTTTTCGATTTTTATCACCCGCAACCATTTGCACTTGGTTTGCATTACTTAAACGGAGTATGCCTGGTATTGTAGGATTATTTTTGATTACTGCATTGCTAAGGTTCAAAGCTTTTCCGCTGGCTTCCAAAACGGGTTCAGCTTTGTGGTTGTTCTTACCCAAACCACCTTCACCAATAGCACTAGCAGCAACAAGTGGGCTCTTCTGCAAAAAATAACCAATACGCGTCACATCTGTACGACAATTATCTATAAATAAAGTTGAATTAAAATTATCATTATTAAAATGAAATTATTTTGTAATACAAAATTTATATGTAATGTGTGTAAGTTTGTTACCTTGAGCTTGCTGTTGTTTAATATTTGTTTTACCAGATAGCAAACATTCATTGTGATCTTTGATTGTCGTTGCAGCCATCCTCCCACCCGTAAAGGCACTTAATGAAGTCGAAGGTCGTCCGCCGTCGCAAACATCATTTGGTGCTGCCGTTGCATCATTATCAAGAACATCTGCTTGTACCAACGAATCAACATCGCCGCCAATATCTTCAACGATTCTCCTTTGCAGTCGTTTGGGCAAGTTCCGTATTATCGATATATCATTTTGTTCTCGTGTTCCCTTTCGATTCATATTTTAATTTAAAGCAATCCGCCAACCACTGCATTTATTTTGGTTTTATATGCGTGCAATTTAGATAAGAAAAATTAACTTTTTCTTGAAACAATTCCACGCGTTCACTAGGCATGGGTAACACTGCGCTGCGCGGCGCAATTGCGCTAACACCAACCCTGGTGTTATTGCGCTAACTCCGATTTGGGAAATGCGCCAACTCAATATAGCGCCAACTCAATGTTGCGCCAACTCAATGTAGCGCCAACTCAGTATAGCGCCAACTCAATCTAGCGCCAACTCAATGATGCGCTATTGCAATATAACACTGACTCAATTTCGTGCGCTAACACCAGCTCCAATATAGCGCTAGTGTAAAATGGCGCAACCACAACGCCAATAACAGCATCATAGTATATGTATACGTATGACAACGTCACAATTATGTGTGCTTGATAGTGATCTAAGTGACTCTAATTTCCAGCATATTTTCACATATATACGGAATATTTTTCCAAATGATTATGAAAATTAATGTAGGCAGAATTGCGCCAAAAGAAATAAAACGGGGATAGTAAAGGCTGGTATCGACTTCTCAAGAAACAGCTCAAGAAATTTTTGGATTTATTTCTTGAGCAAAAAATAGTAGTAGGCAAGAAATTTTGACGTTTAGTAATCCACTGTGAATACCAAGTGAAATGAAGAAGAGCATCAAAAACGTAAACAAAATAAACCTTTTTGTAAACATAAGCAATTAGTAAGTTCTTAAAAAATATTAAATAAAAGCTTTAAATATATGTTTTCAATAGTTTTATTTTGTTGTTATTTTAGCAAATCATCGAAAGCGACGAGGATGACCTTATATTACTGGTAAACTGTGGTATATTGATGGCCGGAAAAGAATAAAATATGAGAAATTGATGCCAACTATGCCCTTGCATCATTAGAAAAATTGTGCATTCTATTTTTCGTTTCTTCTTTGCCATTTTCACTAACGATTTCCACGATTTTTTTTTCAACACGCAACTAACGTCAAAATTTCTTTAAGAAATAAATGCTCCGTGATATATTTCTTGGCAAAACCTGTGTTGCTGTGTTCGCATAACGTTTAAAAATATTATTAAAAAAGTGTACTAAATTTCTTGAGAGGTCGATACTCGCTCAAGAAAGTTTCACAAGAAAAATTTCTTGTACGTCATCTTATATGAAACTTTTGCGTTTCTTGAGAGGTCGATACTAAGCTTAAACAGTAACAAGCGAAAAAATGTTATTTATCGATTATTCGATGACAATTGCGCTAAAGGTGTTATTGCGCCAGTACCGTGAGTTGGCGCCACGGTTGGCGCTGGCGTTATTGTATCAGCGCCAAAAAAATTGCGCCATTACCCATGGCTAGCGTTCACACAAATATTGCAGCTTGCAAAAAGTGTATGCACACATAATTCACATACGTACATGGGAATGTCAAATGACCTCTAATGATATAGAGATGTTATACACGTTTTAAAAATCGATAGAATTTGGTAGCAGTATTTTAGGTACAAATCAAGGCAGACATACCAGGTAGGCGCAGGGGCGAAATCAGAAAATCCCCATGTATTTTGTTATTGTAATTGGTAGAGTGTAATGTCAAAATGATATTTCGCCGTGGTCAAAATCTGAATTCGCTTGGGACTCGCTCATTCCTATTGGCCATGATTATAATTCGCTTGGATTTTTACATGACACTCTACCTTTGGAAATAAAAAAAGTAGTTTCTGAATTCGCCCATGCGCCTACCTCTAAGTTATTGTACCATGGTACAAATTCAAAAACAGCTCTTTGCAAAGTATGTAAATTAAGAGCGCTTTCACATTACTCGGTGCGGTATCGGATCGACAATTTTGGTTTTCACCGAAAGTATACCGAAACCTTACTGACCACATGTATTTCAATTGGCACTTTCACATTAGGCACTCTGCACACGAGGCGTATCGTCATAGACGCGTACGAGACATTTTATGTAGCGTCGATTTCCCTACGCCTCAATATCTGCACACGAAGCGACATGAAACTTCGCTGCACAAAACAAACAAACAAATTAATAATACGGCATTTGCTTTAAATTTCGAAGCTTTAAATAGAAAAGATGAAAAATTTTACGGAATCTTCAATTTTCTTTCATTATACACTAATTTTTTCCGATTTTTTACACAAATTTTACTGCTTTCATAAATTCCACCAAGTGGAAAAATGTAAACAAACATCTTCTTCTTCCTGTTTTCTAAGCGTAGTACGCCTAGCTACCAGCACTGCTTTACGCCAAGCGACATGTAGCTAGCATACTTTGACGAATGCATGAAGCTGACGACTCGTGTGCAGCCCTCAATTGAAATATACGTGCGCGACATCAAAGCGTACAGCTTTCGTCTGTAGTATCTAATACGCGTCTAAAGCAGTACGCTCCGTGTGCAGAGTGCCTTAGTGTTGCATACATGAAATCGGAGCGGATTAATTTCGGTATACCGCAACGCGGTAAGACCGGTCAGTAAAATTTGAGGAATTACTGCAGACATTTTTGCGGCGTAATAAAAGAAGAAGAACAAAGTCAGTAAAAAACTCGTTTCGGCTATAAATGTAGCAAGTTATAATGTCTTCGTCTTCGCTAGAAGACATTATTGTTATTATTGAGTGATTTGTTGAAGTTAAAAATTTTGTTTTGCAAATTTCGATGTTTGTTTTCCTATTTTCTGCCGATTCCGCACCGAAAGTATTCCCACAAGTGTGAAAAACTCAGCAACGCGGAATCGTTTCGGTAAGCCGAAAATACCGAGCAAAAAATGTCGATCCGATGTCGTACCGAGTAATGTGAAAAGGCCCTAAATTGAGCTCTATGCAGCTACCCCTTCCATAGAGTTTTTCTTTGTTTATTCTATAAAGAATAGGTTCGTTTATTATTAGCTAGTTATGAATAGTTAGCCAAGTTTCGGTTGGCAAATCGTTTCTTGAGTCAAAAAAATAGCAGAAGAGAGCCATAGACAGCTCCAAATTTCAGGTAGTAAAATTTTCACTAGCTGAAATTATTTGCTGCCAAAGTAAGAAACAGCTGTTGAAAAAAATAAACAAACGAATAATTTTGATTTTATTACTTTTGAAATTTTCTGAATGTTTGAAATAGAAATAATGAAAATTAAATTTTTTTAGAAAAAATAACCATTAAAGCCGGAATTACAATAGCGATGTGGCTGTGGCAGCGACTGTTTTTCGAAATCAGCTGATTTTTAGAAACTATGGTTAGCAATGAAGCGGCACATAATACAGCAGAGGCAGCTGGCAGCCCAAATACTAAATTCGCTGCCGCTGCTGTTTCCGTACTATCCAACCCTGCTAGCATTTGGAAGATAGTTTTCTCGCCTATCTCAAATAAGTAACGTCTGGGGCACTTCTAGACGTTATTTTACAAAAATAAATTTCATTGCTATCGCGTAACTTACTTCTCGGTGTGTATGAAGAAGATACCTGGAGTATTGACAAACAAAACTATTTTTTTAAACAAATATAAAATTTGTGCATTAAGCGAAATTCAAAAATAAAAGAAACCTTGAAGAAGGCAATGTTCTTGAAAACAATACTAGTAATATAAGAACTTAACTTGTTTTTTTTTTCATTTTTTCTAAAATTTTTGGTAAGTTTTCTAAAATGTTCTAGGACTTCGTGGAACTTAAAAGTTTTGGTTTCTATCTCCCTTTTAGGCTCTCTTCAAAAGGAAATGGAAGTAAAATATATGGTACTACGAGTGGGTATATGTTCCTGAAGGAAAATATTTGATCTTTACTCCAGGAATGTTTTTGGGGAAAGCTCGTTTTTGGCAAAAAATGTCACGGGATATGATAATTGGTCAATACACGGTACTGCTCTCTAAACGACGATATGTAGATATATGTATATTTTTGTGGATTTTCTAAAATGCTTAGGTGAACTTCAGAGAAGGGTTATATGGATTTTATCTTATACGTTGCATACACATATATGGATGTATATATGGACATATTTGTGGTCATAAATATAAAAAAGTAACAAAATATATGTTTGCACTTTTATTAAGGTTTTATATAAAGTGAGAAAATTTAAGGAGCAATTATTAATTGACGCTTTTGTGTCTCCCAGATGACACTAAGAAGTTACTTCCGGAAGCGTCTTATTAGTTTATTTGTACGTAACGTTTTCGTCTCTTCCAAACGACACTTGGAAGATACTTCCTGAAGTGTCGTTTGTGACTCTTTATGGACGTAACGTTGGCGGGGAACACTTTTTCCCGAACGGAGATAGGAAAAAGTTGAGAAAGCGATATCTTCCGCGATTGAATTAAACTTCTTGAAGTTACTTTTTCCTCACTTCCACGATAATAAATGTTGGCTGGGAATGCAATATATTTTTTACTAATTTTGTGTTTCCGTACTTTGATGCCAGCAAGCAGGAGAGAATTTAACTTTTACTTAATTGATTTCCACGAGCAAATATTGCCGGCGGGATGCAAAAGCAAAGAAGAAGAAAGAGCAGAGGAAAAAATGAAACAAGATTGATTATTTTAATTGAAAAAAGTGGACATGAAAATAGTAAGTAAATTTATGTCACCACGTGTCCAAGGTAAAAGGAAACAGACCTAATATATAAAGAAGTCACTGCCAAATACTGCGAACGCTCTATTGTGTTTGGTCTGGCAGTCACAGCTCATATTAGACGCATCAGCTGATTTCGAAAACCGTCGCTGCCCGCTGCCACATCGCTGATGTAATTTGGGCTCACTTTTTCAATTAAAATAATCAATATTGTTTCATTTTTTCCTCTACTCTATCTTCTTCTTTGCTTTTTCATCCCGCCAGCAATATTTGCTAGTGAAAATCAATTAAGTAAAAATTAAATTCAAAGTACGGAAACACAAAATTAGTAAAAAATATATTACATTGTACATAGTACGGAAACAGACGTAAGTTCACATCAACACTTTGAAGTTGGCTGCGATTCAAGGCAAAGTAAGAAACAGCTGTTGAAAAAATAAACAAATGAATACTTTTGATTTTATTACTTTTGAAATTTTCTGAATTTTTGAAATAGAAATAAAGAAAATTAAATGTTTTTTTTAGAAAAAATAACCATTAACAGTCAAAAATAGAATGCAAATTATTAATCGCTAATTTTTACTATTTTTCCGTTTCTTGATTTTCTGTTCGTTTCGCTCTTTATGAGTGCAATTCTTTCCGTTTTGCTCAATTGACAGCTAGCTGCTAGTTCAATGAATACAAACCTTCTGTCTTTGCCCGCAGGTGGCATTTTTTGTTTCCATGTACCTCTTTGGTACGTCTATTCATGAATTAATAAAACGACATCACTGTCTAAAAACTATCGATTGTGATGACAGCTGTATTGTCAGTTTTGTCCCAAAAATTTGACAGAGCTCAACAGCTGTACATTTTATTTGTGTTTTCTCTTCAATTTGCAAAATAAATAACATAAACAAACTGATTGTTTTTATACAAAAAAAAAGAAAAAAAAAGATACAAAATGGCACAAGTGGCTTTTCTGGATAATCTTTTAAAGGAATATTTGGTATTTAGAGGTTTTTCATCGACCTTAAAAACTTTAGATCAAGAGCAAAAAACCGAAAAGGATCAAAGCTTTCGTGCGGAAAAATTATTGGAAAATTTCAATCAATCTATACAAAATCATGACTTGGTGGCGTTGCGTGCGCTTTGGACACATTTGGATAGTAATTTGTTTAGCAAATTAGAGCACACTTATGCCAGCGGTAGGTTACTTTATTTTAAGCTACAAAACTCATTTGTTGTATGTGCATTTTTCCAATTTTAGCTGTCAAGAAATTGGAGAACAGCTTGCTGAAACTCTATCTGGTAACTGCTTATTCCAATAATCGCTTGGATAAAATAAATGAGTTCTTTACTAAGTTAGCGCCAGATTTGCAACAGCAAAGTGAATGGAAGGATTGGTTTTGTAAGTAGATAGCGAATAATGCTGCACAAAAGCCAAACACGCAACTAAAGAAGTATAGAATGTCTAACTTTACAATCAACTTACAGATTTCCCATTTTGCAAAAATGCCGAAGAATCTCCCACTTTTGCGCTGTATTTTTCGAAGCAATGGCAGGACACCTTACAATTGTCATTACGCAATTTTCTCACCACAATCTACCAATGCCTACCGCAACCAACATTTGTGCGCGCTGAATATGAGTCGGCACACATAAGACGTTTGCAGGAGGAGAATGCTATGCTCAAAACACGTTTACAACAAATGCAGCAAATGTCGATATCCGGCAGCAATCAAAATTTGAATGCATCCTCTAGTGGTAGTGATGCAGCGAGTGGTATGCGTCGACGTTTATCATGTAAGCCACAGCAAAGTCTTAGCGATATTTTGCCATTTGACGTTAGTCCACCCGGGCATTTAGTAGATGATTTTTCAGTAATTTCATCGGAGGTAAACAATGTAGCACAGGCAAGTGATGCACAAGCTCGTGGCTTGCGGTTGTTAATACGCAACATTGGTGCGGGTGGTTCACCAGATGCTACGGGTGGACGAAGAGATGGTGGCAATGGCGGTGGCGGTAGTGGTAACAACAATGAAAAGGCAAACAAACGGCGTTCGGGAAGTGTTGGACGTAGCTGGATATAAGTTAAGTGTGCAATAAAACGTTTTACAAATATGTATGGAATATTTCAAAGCTGTGGAAGTTGTAAATATAATGCACATTAACAGAGCCGATATATAAAGCAGTAATAAAAATTACGCATCGATACCTTTTTCATAAAATATACTCTTATTTTTATTCGGTGTTTTACTTGCTCAAACTATTAACGTTTATCTACATATGTGGCATCTAACAGCAAATAGGTGATGTATACATATTGTTACAAAAATATTGCATATAATTTATGTATGTATGTTTTTTAATTTTACTTTTACAATAACTAACTTTAAGCTTTAAACTTATTCTTATTTAGTGTTGTACATTTATCACATGTACCCGAGCGGTAATGCACAATTCAAAACTGTCATATACTGCAACATAATTAGCATAGCTGTATTCCATTTTATGTATGTACATTGTATGTATGTATATATATATTTCGCTATAGTATATTTTCAACATTTCGCTTTTAGCGTTACATTCAACAATTTGTTTCGTTACAAGACAAAAAACTTAAAAAATATAACACTGGCTTTTAACATTTACAATTTACTTTTTTACAACAGTACGATACTGTTGCGACACAAGCGTGTCAATCGCAAATTAAGTTTGCCAATTGACTTACTAATGATTTTTTAAATCAAATATTTCTCTTAGTAACGGCTCCACATGTGAGGGGTTGACATTTAAATAAACGCCAATTACAAATTGATTGAGATGCTCGATTTCCGAAATTTTTTGTATCAAACTAATAAAAGCCGATTTTGCTTCACAGCCGCAATAAACGCTCTCCAAATAACGACGTAACAAATATAAATAAGAATTCTGTAAGTGTAAGAAATTAAGAAAATTATTTAATGAACTCAAAATCCAATTCAAAGCAGGTACCTGTTCCAAGCGTATTACATCCGCATGTATGACCCTTTCGCGCGTCGGTGTGAATAGCACTATGGCACACATTATCAAAATGATATTCTCATCTGTGCGCAATTTTTCATCGAAATTACTAACAAATTTTAAAATTTCCTCATAAATATTGCCTTTAGCTTGTTTTAAAATATCGGCGCGTATATGTGCTGCATTCGAAACGTGCGGTAACTGTAAGAGATAAAAATTACATAGCGTAGAGTGTATTGGAATTAGTGGCGTAATAACATATGAACACACCTTCCACATATTACAATTGTTGTCATATGTCAGTATGGAACGCATTATCATCATTTCAGTGCAGCCACCTTTCAATAAGGCCACTTGATCCTCCTGACACATATCACGAAATGCGTTTATCTTTTTAGCCATTTTGATTAGACGCTTAATGGCGACTGCAGTTAAATTGATCACTTGCAATAGCTTCGGATCTTGATTCGCCTCCTCGGGCTATAAAATAAAGAAGTGAATTAAATGAGTACGCATGCATGTATGTATTAGATGCGTTTTCTTTCGGCAAAGTTTCTCAGATCTTCCCTCCGGCCACAGAATATGAAAATAGGATCTTGTACGATAACTAAGCTGATTTTTATTTTTTTTTTAGAAACAAAACTGCGTGGGCTACTCCAAAAATAACGATTTTTTTTTTTAAATTCCATGATAGGTTTAGATTCATACATATATGAAAAAAGCCAGAGAATTAAAAATAAAAAAACAAAAGATATATATTCTCATGTAAAATTAACGGCTTAATCGAATGGTGTGCTCAGTTTTTTAGTGCGAGCCAAGTGGAATTTTATTTTTTTAGTCACGGATTTTCAAGTTTAGACCCTAGGATTTTCAAGATAGCTTAAATTTCTTTTTAATCAAAATATACAGGAATCTGCGCAAATTAATGCAGTTTTCAGAAAAGTTTATTTGTTTTGTCAGTTTTGTTTCTAAAAAAATAAAAATCAGCTTAGTTATCGTACAACATCCTTTTTTCATATTCTGTGGCCGGAGGGGTATGTTAGATCAAAAAAACACATTTAGTATGTATGTATGTATTGCAATGAAAAATTAGCAAAATTTAATTTGGACTAGCTGGACCCGTGCGCATCTTGCGCAAAAAATAAAACATACGTGGCGCCAGTCGGTATGGTTTGTGCTGTCACGCCCATTTTAAAAAACTTATATTTATTTGGTTTTATATCTACAATGGAACTTATTGAACTTTGAATGAATCACCTACATATGTTTGACAAAGATATCACATAAAATGCTTTTATTATACCTATGTATATAGCTATATGTATTACATTTTTATATATTTTACATATATTGTGGTCCATGCCGACTTTGTGTCCCTGCAAATCAGTGGCCCGAGCTTAATCGATTTATTTGCCACTGCACTGGTACCTGGAGTTGGTTTTTCGTCGTGATCACCGGTGATACACTGGCAGCCAACGTGTTAAATATTTTATTTTTGCAAAATACTATTAAAAAAAGTACCACGCCCAATAAAACACCGTTTTGCATGCATAGCTAATTTAAACCTTTCAAACGATGCCTTACTTATTAATTTTTGTAAATTATGTGAGCAGAAAAAGGGATATTTATAAAAATACCAATTAGAAATAATATATACTAGCCGGACCCGTGCGCATCTTGCGCAAAAAATAACAAAACATACGTGGCGCCAGTCGGTATGGTTTGTGCTGTCACGCCCATTTTAAAAAACTTATTATTTATTTGGTTTGGTGGACCTTATGGAACTTTCAATGAATTACCTAGATATATGGTTGACAAAGATATCGCATAAAATGTTTTTATTATTGCTATATAGGTATATGCAATATATTTTTATATATTTTATATATATTTTTATGTGCGTATGTGATTCTTGCCGACTTGGGTAATTTTTTTCCACACGTTTGCCTTGGCTTAATCGATTTATCTGCTACAGTTCCTGAGTTTTGACTTATAAATCTTTGAAAATTTGCTCCTCTTGGCCCATTTTTCAAAATTTCAGCACGTTTCCTCATAACTGCATAACGTAATTTCATCACTCGGGCTTTATTAGTGATTGAATTATCATGTTTTACGTGCTTTTCGAAATACACACATATGCCTTATTTTCAATCCCAATTTTCTCTGTTCCCATTAGAATCTATGTACCAAATTTCATTAAAATATTTCTATTTTTGCGCAAGTTAGAGTGTATACGGCCGGACGGACGGACATGGTTCAATCATTTTTTTCATCCTGATCGTTTTGATATACTCTTATATATTACGGTGGAGTGAAAATTTTTTTTTGGAAATTCAATTTGTTCCAAAGCCAGAACGGCACCTTTCTAGCCCAGTAATAAGCCTTTAAAATTTTATTGACCTACTCGCATGTTTAGAGGTGCCCTCAGCCCCACAAAGTTGAAAAAATAGCACGATCTGGTACAAATGTGAAATTTCTACAATTATGAAATAAAAAAAACCAAGTATGAGGATTGATAAACAGGCTAAGTTGAGTATAAAAGTGAATTTTTTTTTTGGAAACAACAACAACCAAAGTTATTAAAGGTCAAAGTTTATATTATGCATTTTTTAAATTGCAATTACTTAAAAACTACTGAACCGATTTCAAATATTTTTATACCATTCGATAGGCATTTTGTATCCCTTTAGTTTGATATACATTTTATGTGGGTTCCATAACACTCCACGCTGCGGGGGTAAACCCCCCTTTTACCCCCCTTACTTTTCATATAAAGTACCACGCCCAATAAAACACCGTGTCGCATGCATAGCTAATTAATACCTTTAAAACGATGCCTTACTTATTAATTTTGGTAAATTATGTGAGCAGAAAGAGGGATATTTATAAAACACCAATTAGAAATAATATATATGACTAGTATCGCCGGTGCTCGAAATTCGACCATGCAATTTATTTTTTCAACTTTGTACTGGTACAAAAATTATTCCTTTTCGCGGAGATAAGCAACACTTTCCAAATTCCAGTTGTACCGCAACATGATTTGCCCTTTTGATCACAGTCCGACGCGAAATCATGGTAAAAATCAAGGCAGATCTAGGAAGGTAGGCCCGGTGGCGAATTCAGAAATTTCCCATGTATTTTGTTATTGTAATTGGTAGAGTGTAATGTCAAAATGATATTTCGCCGTGGTTAAAATCTGAATTCGCTTGGGGCTCGTCCATTCCTATTCGCCATGATGTGAATTCGCTTTGATTTTGACATTACACTCTACCTTTGTAAATAAAAAAATAAATTTTTCAATTCGCCGCCGAGCCTACCTGTTAGATATGCCTTGGTCAAAATTAAAATTACTCAGTGTGCTCTCCCACCCTCTCTCTCATTTTTCGCTTTAGTGGAAAAGCAATAGGAGATATTTGGCCGCGTTGATTTTGATCTGAGCGTAAACTGGGCCAATACATATAAAATAGAGAGAGCGCTTTTAAATTAAAGCGACTCTTCAACTGTGTTTACGATATTTGTAAACACGTTTACGATATCTATTTCTCTTAACTAAAAATTTAATTTATAGAAAAAATTATATGCCTGTGCACTGCTCCTGACTCATACGAACACATCCATATCAATTTTATGTGGATATGTGTAAGTTAAATGTGCTAAACAGCCTGGCAATTGTTTGTATGGGAAAAATGTTAGCCTATTAATATATAGATGATGATGATGATTATTCTATTCAAGCAACAATGCCTAACTAGGTTATGCTAACAACTTGGTATATAATGTTCCGCTAAATTTAGACTACCTTAACACCGGCTTCTGATAAAAATATGGTTAGTGAAAGCTTATGTACATATGTATGTATGTATATATGTACATATACAAATTTGTACAAAATTATTTGCTTTCACGCAAGAAAACAATAAGTTAAAAAACACACAATTAGCAACATTTGAGCAAAATTTTATAGGCAAGCTTATCTCATTTATATTTTGTTAGCCCAAATGTTTAAATGGCTAATTCAACACGCGAATTGTTCTTGCACACCTGCTGTCCAACTTTTTCATTCTTTATAGGTATCTACTCATAATTAATGTTGTTGATAAGATAAACACAATGTGTGTATATTTAAGAAAGGAAAATTAATAACAAACACATACGCGCACGATAAACACGCTGTTAGTAACTTATAGTAATTTATGTATATAGACCTCGAAAATTTCAGAAGATACATATTTTATGTGTATAAAATAAATATGTACATACATATCTTTGCTGTGAATGAACCCGTTATGAGGCCAACAACATACTAGAGAAGAAATTTGTCAAGTACGTGCACACGTGCGTATGAATATACAGACGCTTACGCACCGCACATTCACTGGCTATTGACTTGAAGGCAAACAAAAAGTTCATTCAACTACTTTTAGAACTTATTCTAGCACATAAATATGTAGCTTTTGTTTCAATTGCTTACGCCTCACCTTAATCCTTTCATCGCCCATCATCAGCATTGACAAATCCATTGGATAATATAAGGCCTCACTGGCCAATTTGAGTTCGCGTAATTTCATTTGTTCTGCCTCGTTGAGATCACGCGCTTCTACTGCTGGAGCTATGTTAGTTACTGCTGTTGTTGCAGTTGATGTGCTGCATATGGGTTGTTGTTGTTGTTGTTGCATTTCAGCATTATAATCAATAATATTATTTGTATAACCGCAAGCAGCAATCCTTTTGTGCTCATTTTGTAAATTGGACATGGCAATATGGTTTGTTCGTGATTGTTCTTGTTTTACACGTGGTTCGGCTGGTAAATTATTAAATGCCTGAAACTCAATTCGTATCACCTCCGATAGTACAGCTTCCAAGGAATTCAAACTATGTTTGCCATTTGTTGTTGTTGCATGATCAGGAAATGATTGTTGTATGAATGATTTCATATCGTCGAAGTTATTATGACAATATTCTACTGCACCACCGTGCGTTGTAAGGTTTGTACGCGCTGCTGAGATGTTAATCAGACCAGCTGAGCTGCTGGGTAATTCAATATTCGTATTTATGCCAGCGGCGGATATTTGTTCAGCTATTTCTGTTGTGGTTGTTGTTGCTGTTGTTGGTGTTGTAACATCATAAGGCAATGCCCCTTGTAAGGTTTGCGGTGCTGTTTTGACATTGTAAGAGTCCCTGTTCATATATAAATTTGTCGCGCCGTAATTTGCAAACGCCATCGTCGGTCCGGCAGCAATTTCCATGCCAATACTCGCTTCTGTTTTTGTTGTCGTCGTTGGATGCAAATGAGATTCTGGCAATAAAATTGGGTTATTTAAAATGAGTGCTCCCCTGGCTTTGTTCAGAAACTCAGTTTGAAGCGCAACCTGGTTTTGTAGTAGAAGCAGAGCGTTCATAAACGTAAATTTTGCATGAAGCGTCGCTCAACACTATCATCAAAAAAAATTATTACTGCCGCTGTTGCTTTTCATGCTGCGTTTCTGAACATAGCCCCTATTTACTGCAGTTGTTAATTGTTCACACTTACTGGTCATTTCTTGAGCCATACTTGTTGGACTACTACCGTCAAGTATTGAATGCAGCAAATCATTTTCAGTTTCTGGTGTTTCCGTCGCTGATAGCGTGTGCGCTGTTTGGAATGTTGCTGCTGTTGTTTTGGGTGTTGTTGTTGCTGCTGCTGCTTCCTCATTGTCTGTCGAGGCATCCAGTAGTAGCTTGTGAAACTCATCGCTTGGTGGTTTTAATTTATTCAAAATTCTATTGATTATACGTAAAGCTTCAGCTGGTGTATTCATAAATTTATTCATTATATCGAGCGCATCCTCGGGACTTTCCATTAGACTGCGTATGAATAGTACAACATCTTGAGGTGAACTAACAATTTTGGAAATTATTTCCAATGCATCAGTAGGCGAACTCATGAATTTTGTGAAAACGGTAAGCGCATCAAATGGTGAATTCATAATTTTACTTATAATTTTTAGTGCATCTCCTGTAAAAGAGGAAAATAGTTAATCAACAAAACTAACAAAAAAAAAATGGTCTTGAGAACTCAATAATGTAGTTTTTAAAAAAACAAAAGCTTTCGCGGTTAGTGCGGAGTTATTTAATTACCTGGAAATGTTATAAGATGCGATACCAAACGTAAGGCATCCTTTTGCGACGTCAAAATCTTTTCTAAAACAGCAAGCGCTTCGTTTTTTGTACGCATTAGTTTGCTGATTGCCTGCGATGCACGATCGGGGTCACAAACTATAAATTCGACAATTTCCTCGCTCGACATCTTTTCATATCTCGCTTGGCCAGCAATATCTGGCTCGGACAATGTTGGTGATCTAGCGGCCACACTTCCGCTTATTGGCGATGCCAAATTATTTACATTACTATTATTACTTGCTGTCCCCTTGCCACTATCAAATGAACTTTGCGAATCATCACGTGAGGTTGTATCATGAAATGATGTTGTACTATCTGATGCACCTCCGTCTCTTCGTGGTTTACCATCGTCTTCTTGCCTCTTGGCCCTGTTAATTTCAATTTTACGCCGTTTTATTTTTTTATCTTCCTCCGACATAATATTTTCGCTTTTCATACCGATGTCTAGGCATTTTTTTAGACGGCACCTTTGACAAAATCGCCTGGTTACCACGGTAATCTCACAATTTTGGCTGAACGGGCAAGTGAACTGCTTTTTGGCCAATGCATTCCGGCGAAAGAAGGCTTTACAACTTTCACATGTGACGGCATTAAAATTATAACCAAGTGCCTTGTCGCCACAAACTGCACAACGTTTCGGCGGTGTCATTTCCATAAAATTAACCAATCTATGGTAATAAATGTATATTATTTAATCGGAGAGATAACAAAAACCATTTTAATATTACCTTATGCCATAAATTAAACGATTCACCCTTCTGCTGCACCCTCCACCAGCTTTTCCAAAAACACTTCTTACTTTCTCGGCGCGTTAATTCACTTTGTTAGCGATTTTTGTGCACATCCAATTTTACTAGCTATACATACAGGCACCTGAATAGAATATTTTTTGTTATTTTTGCTTATTGCAAGGCTTTCAGCACATGTCTCACCAATCAGTTGTTCACTGCTTTTGTGTGGCTTGTGGTAATCTTGAGAAGATGGATGGTATATTTACAAGTAATTATTAATTTACAATAACCAATTATCAACCAATAAAGGAAATCAAATCAAGCTGTCAAAAAATTGTCACAATCTAGTATTGATTGCATGGTTGCCACACGAATTAATTAAGCTTTTCTAATTGGTTTTTTTTTAGTGCAGCATTTAAACCCGGTCCTGTTCAGGGGAAAAGCGAAAGTTCTTTATTGGTCGTTAAAGAAAACTCTTTTGGTTTTGTGGAAATTTTTATTATACAAAATACATTTAGAAGATTTTCCAATTGATTGCCCTTCGAAAATTTAAACATTTTTGGAGACATTTTTTAAAAATTAAAATTTCCACTTTCCATCACTGCTATATAAGTGCTCGTTAAAGAAAACTCTTTTTTATACATTGAAAATACTCTTCAAAATAGAACACAAATGTGTAAGAAAGGTTTTGTGGAAATTTTTATTATACAAAATACATCTAGAAGATTTTCCAATTGATTCGAAAATTTAAACATTTTTGGAGACATTTTTAAAAAATTAAAATTTCCACTTTCCATCACTGCTATATAAGTGCTGCCACAAATCTGACGTAGACTCATAGAGATGTGTCCTAATAATCTACTCATACTATCGACTTTCCACAGCGCAAACTCGATTATTAAACAAAACAGCTGATCTATCCAATTGGTATTCCAGCAATTGCTTATTAATCAAAAAGGATAAAGTTAAAATTGGTTAAAATGTTAAAAAAGTCGAAAAACACAAAATATCCACCTCCGCCCACACCACCCACCGTCGCCCAAATACTTGAAGATCTTGAAACTTTTCATGTTGAGTTAAATGCTGTGCCTAGACGAGAACAAACAAGTGCTGCCGCCGATGGACGAGCTGATTGGTGGACACGTTTCGAGAAAGCCGTTACTGATCAGGAACGCTTAAAACTGCTAATTAGTGACATAAGCAATTGCAAAGAAAAATTAGAATCTACTAAACTTGAACTGGAAGCAGAAGCTCAGTCGCTCAAAGCGGCTATACAGGAGCAACAAGCCAAAATCGAGGATGTTTTGGCGAACGAAAGTGTATGAAATAGGTTTATGCAGTTTGCGATTATTTAGTCAGAATAGCTTGTAATTAATAATCAACTTATTTTTGAAGAAAAAAAGCATATTATTTTGTATAGATACTTCTTTTACAATAAAGTTGAAATATATATGTTAGTACTTTTGTTGTTCATTAAAGCCCAAATGAGCCAGAGATCTGGGACTTAGATCCGACTAGTACGGGAAACCCCGAGTTAAGGGCCATTAAAACGAGATAATACATGGGGTCAAATCATTAACAGTAGGGAACATTCCAGTTGTGTGAAGAGGATTAAGGGCCGTTAGGACATGTGATAACACATGGTGCCAAATCATGAGTAGTGACCTTTGTATCCGAAGCTTTGGTCACTTGGGGATTTGATAATGTGTATGTAATATTATGTAATCGTGAGAAAAATACCTTTTAGCCCAAGTCAAAATGAAGTAAAACACGTACATTTTGCAATGCTCTCATTAACATACATTTATTTATGTTTTAGATTTGTTTTTAAACACTTCAAAATTTGTTATGTAACTTTATGCATAAAATGAATAATTAAGCTCATACAACATTTAATTTTTAACACATATTTTACTGTGCGTAGTTAATAAACATATGCACATACATACATTTGTTTGTATGTATACAATATTTAGACAAATGGAACAATTTATTTATTCTGTGCTTACAGGCACATAGGTCAATATAATTGTTGATTTAGGATAAACTTCCAAAGCATTCGTGGCTACTTTTGATCTGTATGAAGAAAAGGGGAGAAAGAGTTACAAATAAAGATTTATGCACCTCTGTATGTATATACAAATACTTACTTCACTGCAATATTTGAATTATTGAAGTTGTCGCTTAGTGCATAAACCGACATTTTATCCGGTAAGGTTGGATAGGTGAAGCTACCATTAACAATAGCATTCGACGGATTGTATACTATAAAGTAGCCGGGATTGCCAGATTTTATCCTGTAAATATAAGGAGTGTACGATTAGGAAAAATAAGTTATTTGAAAAACGTGTGCAATACAAATTAGAGATAATGTTAGTTAAAATAAAAATCAATAAATCAGGCACTGAGTTTGCTAAGCTAAACTACTGCTCTTACCTTTGCCTATGTTAGGGTAGCGTGTTAGATAAAATAAAATTGTTAAGTACATACTTACAAATAAGCTACTTATATTATGTATGTATGTGCTAATTTATAACTATCAAATTACCTTGAATAAGCAAACAATTCATCCGATTCATACAAATGATATTCGCCATGCATGTACGACGGCGACATACGCAATTGCTTAATTTCAGCAAAAACATCATCGCGCATGCCATTGAACAAGGACGAATTGCCGATGGACACTACAGGTACACCAGGCAGCAGTGATATAAATAGAGCAATTGCTGTCGGATCACGAGTCTCCTGATTGCCAGCAGAAACGGCAGTTGATAATGCGGCAAAGTTCCATTGTAGCCAAGTCTCATTACCGACAGCGTTTATGGTATTCAAAAATTCCCTTTGCAACTGTGGACCATTGACATTGGAATTATGTTGGAGTGCATGTGCAAGTTGACCGTAAATTGGCATATCAATGCCCCATTCACCGTTTTTGGTACGATAAACGTCTGGTCGCAGAACATCATCGGCCACCGAGAGGAAGGCCTCCGATGAAATGTTCTTCACAAACATTTTAAATTCATGCAGGAAATCGCCGAGTCCCTCCTGGAATGTGCTGTGTGAATGCGTCCAGAAGCCATATTCGCTGTGCACGAAATTACCCGCTGATGCTGGCACCTCATCGGGCGTATTATCGTTCAGTAAAAAGAATTTTGTATTCTTTAAACGGAAACCCTTAACGCCCAGCGCAAGCAAATGCCTTAGCACATTTTCGAATTCATTCTTAACATTGCTGTCGTTCATATGCAAGTCATAAAGACCCGGACCAAATTGCGAAAGTAGATAGTTGCCTGGTTTTACTTCCTCCCATGCTGAACCATTTTGCAGCGAACGCCAATTATTTGGTGCCTTTGTGTCCTCTTTCCAAATGAATGCTGAACGCTTGGTACGATCTTGTAAAGCGTCTTTTAGCATTGTTGAATTGCGTGGCACGTAATTTGGTGTGATATCTAAGATAACATTAATTCCCAATTTATTGAAATTCTCTACTATGTCTTTAATTTTTTGCTCCACAGCTGGGTCGTGCACTGAGTACGTTTGTTCAGGTGGTAGCTCATAAATGACACCAGAAGCTTCAAGACGTTTAGCATTTTCCACATCGCTGTTGGTGTTTGCTTTAAGTTCATCAAATTTGGCAAGTAGACCACGTTTATACCATGGCAGTGGTTCGGGAGCGGCACATTTTGGTGCATCAATGATAATGAGTATGGCACAGACTAGCATAGCTACCCAAATAGCCCAGAAGCCAATGAAGAAGATCCAACGTAATCGCACCCAAAACGGATCGTTGGCATACTTCATAAGTTCCTCTTTGGACATGCCTGTGAAAGCCTGTAGATTAAGAGGGTTTAACATGTGAGAAATTGGACGAAGAGTCGGAAAGTTATTATGTATTGGTATGTACGTATGTATGTATGAATATGTACCTTTCCATTGACACCACCAATATCAATCTTTGCATCGCCATTTTGATGATCGCCAGCTTTAACGAATTTCACCTCGCCATGCTTATCCGCCAACTTGTCATTATCATCAACACCATTTAGCATTTGCTCGTCAGCGCCATCACTAAAACCATTCTTTTCAACGACCATTATTCCGTCTACTTTGTCAGTAACAGCTATAAAAATAGAATTACAAAAGGTTTTACTAAAATATCCAGAAAAAAAAATATTTATCGGATTTGGTAGTTTTTTTACCGTTTCCAAGCAAGTTAATTTTAGTAAATAAAAATATGTATGTGTTTAATTAGATTATACATACCCAATAAACACAACGGATTCGCCTCGAATTCGCGTCGGATTCGCTTTCTCTGATTATATTATCGCGGCAATAGTTCGCGGCGATAGATCGGCGAATCCGAATTCGTAGGCATGTCACCTATCACTAGCGATTCGAGAATTTGTTCATTCTCGGATCGCTGGCGATTCGGATTTTTTATCATTAGCGATTCGAAAATTTGTTCATTAGCGATTCGATATTTTTATAAATGGCGTTTCGAAAAATTAGAAGTTCAGAGTTTGGTTAAATCCGTATAAAATAATACAAAGCACTTAAAATATTTTTATAAGGAAAAATTTAAGCAGTAATAAAGTCCCCCTATTAAACAATTTTAAATTGGTTTTTCTACATACTCGTATCCATTTGATTATAAACCGATTTGATCTACTTTCGCGAACTCGCCTAGAATTCGCCACGATAACATATGCGGAAATTTGATATTCGTGTTCAGGTATAAATCTAAAATTTCAGAACTATAATGATTTTTTAGTGCAAAACAACCTAAAAAAATAGAAAAAAGTTATATCGCGAAAATTGATTTTCTCGAACTTGCCGCGAACTCGAGGCGAGTCCGAGAAATTACATTCGCGAAAATCTGCTATATCATCTTCGCGTCTGTGTTTATTGGGTATATGTGCCTTATTCTTCTCAACAATTGTTAAATACAATTAAACAGATAAAATACCAGCGGAATTTTCTTTGTTCATTAATTAAGTCGTATTCATTGTGCGAATTGGATAAGTATTGTTATTTGTGTACGTGCACGTATGTATGTTTGTACATATGTTGGTATGTAAACACATATGTACATATGTATCTGCATTCTCGAAGTTAAATTGAAACGTACGCGCGTTGGCAGTTGTTAAGCGAAACATGCCCCCGATTACCCCTCCATAGCCCATATACATATGTACATACATACATTATTAAGAAGCTTTTGCATTGAAAAAAAATTAGTCGCTTGTCGAAGTTCTGTGGGATGAAGCTGGAATGGTTTCCGGTACCTAGAACTGACTATGGTAAAAACTTCTAACAAGGCATCGAGATCGAGATCTAAGAAAACGGAATTGTATCTGACATCAGAAGGACCTGAATTTATATCTGAAAATGGGCTGTCAACCTCAGAGCTAAAATGGGGGCTGTTTCTGGCATTAGTAACTGAAACCAGCATGCCACGACAGCATTCTACAGCTCAATCTGTATGTATCATTATGTATAATTGCCCACATTTTTATATACTTATATAGGAAACATACATTCAGGTGTTAAAAATAGCCTGCTGCAGTGAGTCTGTAGTTATTAAAATCTTCGCGGAACTTCTAAGTAAATTTAAACTATGGTGTGTGAACAAACATTTATACATACATACAATAAATATGTCATGAGTTTCTAACAAGCTGTGCACGCAATATCTACTGCTTTATAAGTAACGCCCAAGCCAATTAGCTATTTTAATTGAATCCAATCTCGCGTTGTGTATGTATACCAAATAAAAGTGAAGAAAATCGTCAAGGTTATTGCGTCAGCATGCCCTTCACTGCCACTTTTTTCGTTTTCTGATAATCTTTCACATTCCAATTGGGTTAAAAAACTCTCAAAATTGAAAATTAGCCTAGATATTTCTAATGCCTTAAATTACTTACCTATTTGTGTTGGATTTATAACTGATTCCACGCCGTTTGCAGGTTTTTCAGGAACTTGCTGCTTAGATTTCAGAATATCTTGATCTTCGGGCAATTGCTTGTAAAATTCTTCCAATGTTGGTGGCTGCTCTTTAGATAGAGATGTGCAGCCGTTTACGTTCAATTTACGATTGGCAGCACTCATTTTGTTGATGTTTCTGTAACGTATGTGTTTGCCTTTTGTTACGATTTCTACAAAACGGTGTTGTGAAGTGCCAATTAACTGAACTTGTACAAAAGATATTCAAATTTTAATAATACGCAAAATATGAACTCGATTAACTTTAAAAATAATATACGTAAAGTAGTTTAGTAATAAAATTATTTGTATACGAAAAAAATAATTGTTTTCTTTAACACAAAAATTTAATTAAAGAACTATACGCACGAACGTATAAATTCTAAATGATTATAGAAGCAAGAAAATAAATTATACGCATATTTTTATCTCACGTCGGCATTTGCTTTTTTTTATATGTATATGTATGTATGAACAAATGTATGTAGACATGTCTACCCATTCAAATACCAGCTCACCTTCAATAGCACACAAAACATGACAAATAATTTCTCTTTCCAACCTCAGTTGATTTGATTGGGCATACAATAATATATCTATCTCCTTTATACAATTATTATTTATTTAATGATTTACGTACATGCATATGACTAAATTTTTATGCTAAGCACACTTCTCTCTCAATGGCATATGTATATATATGTATGTACCGACATACAGACAATCATATAAATACATTGTCGTTGAAACTTCATAACCACTTAAGTGAAACTTTCATAACCGCCTATGCCCAAATTGAGATTTGCTAAACTTTAAGTCCTGGTGCCCAGCTATATCGATCCATATCATAAATTTGGTCTTTGGAACGCTCGGGAAGATCTATATTTCCCTCTAATGTCCTTTTCAGCTCTGAAGTCGTAGTTGGGCGTCAGAAATTAAATTGTAATTTTCGGCACAAATGTCGGTTAAGAGGTTATGAAAGTTTCACTTAGGCGGCTATAAAGTTTAAACTGCGATATCTACATACATATTTATGCTCTTGAAGTCTGGATTTTTGCCAATTAGCAACTGCTTGTAAGCTTATATGTACAAGCTGAATTAGGCGCCAAAGTATTTCATTATTATTTATATCATCTGTTTACATTTAAACGATTTCAATTACTATTTTTATTTAATTTTTTTTTTTTCAACAATTTACACAATTAATTAATGCTTAATTCTCACCTCTTTCTATTATGTATTGTCCACTATCCGCGCTATCAACTGCACTCCTTGTTTGCTGATCAACGTTTGCTGATTTGATGCACACGAATGTCCAGTCAAAGGTTCAAACGATGCAAACAAAGAATTTGCAATTGGCGAGGAAAACTTGTTTCTTTCAAATTCCATTGTATGTATATCAACTGCGCCGACAAGTGGTATATCAAACATACTAACGAACATGAATATGAAATTTTATTTGGGGATATAAATGCGTACATAAATATATGTTTGTGTGTATCTACGTATATATGTATATGTATATACAAAGTCTGATGGAAACGAATGAACCCAGATTATAATACATACATATGTATTTAAACAAAAATAACTGATATTTAATACAAAATTAATGTCGTAAAATCATTTCCGGTTATACAGCCATCAGCTTGAATGTAGAAGGCAGTATATTTTTTTTATTTTCAGCGTTAAGTTTAATGTTGCAGCTTTTTAATTCCCCGTGTGATTCTGCTGGTTTACCTATGAAAATTGGCGTGAAGTGTAAAACCATGCCCACCCGTAAAATATGCCTTAAATTTATTTAATATCGTCAATGCACGCAACCTGGGCGATGCTGGCGGCTCAAACTACATATATAAACACCCAACAAGTACTCTGCTTAATAGTAATTAATCTTATCTAAAACATCATAATTGTGGTAGAAATCGTATCCCATTGGTTCTGGAAAAGGAAAAACTTAAATTGATTTGCCACGGCAACACATTTTCTACGGAGAGCGTAAATCGGAATACGTAAATTACGTTATGTGAATTACATTTTTGTGTTATTTACGTTCTCCATATATAAATTTACGTACTCTGCTTTTACGACAAGCTTCAGAGCTAGATGGCGCTGTGTGTGTGGAAAATGTGTCTTCGGTGAATTGCCGAAAAAGTGGATGAAAATTGGCTGTTTTCAATAAACAGTTTACTTATTAATTAAATTGAGTAATTATATTTTTGAAGTTATAATAAATTACAGGGTAATTTGCAACAGTAAAAAAAAAAATTGTGCATCAACCAAAGAAAGCTTTTTGTTGTTTATTATATATGTATGTATGTATCTATGTATGTAGTTTGCAAACCTATGTATAGGTACATATTGGACCGTATTAATAATAACCAAGCAAATGCTTTTACTCAAGATTTTACAAATTTGACATTAATTTGTATGAACCAAATTTCAAAATTTGAGTAAAAGGTCTGAAATCTTAAGCAAAAGAAAATGCTTGGCTTTTATTAATATGACCCATTGTATACCTCAGTGGTATTCTACAATCGTCCATCCAGTAGGTATATTCATTTTTACATTTTTACATAAATAAGTATGTATGTATCTACATACATATACATACATACATACATACATGTGTATATATATATATATAGGTACATGAATTTTTGTGCATTTTAATGCAATGATTGTTCACCGACACTATGGAATAACGCCTCTGTGAACAAAAACAATAAGTAATCTCTGTATTTACATAGATAGGTATGTACATATATACATACATATTTATGGTTTCATTGAATACATATCTTAACCGGTAGGCTTAATTGATTTGACAGGACGACAGCGTCTAACTGCTGGACGCGACTCGACGTAAAGCTTGCTCGCTGCATTAAAGTGATTGAAGATCAGCGGAATTGCATTATTTTTGTTTTTTTCTTTTTTGGGTGCGAATTAAAAGGAAAAAACGAAAATTGCATTAAAATGATGCAATTTTGCGCTTGAATGAGTTTTCTCACTTCGGGGAAATATTTACATAAATCCATACATATTTTGATAAATGGATATACGTATATGTATGTACTAGGGATGGGACTATTCGAATAAAAATTATTCGAATAAAAAATCCTTTTATTCGAAAGGTATTCGTAATTCGAATAATATTTATTCGAATAATTTATTCGTATATTCGAATAAATACTATTCGAATAGTACTATTCGAATATCACTATTCGAATACCACTATTTGCGAATAGATATTGAATGTATATGTATGCTTTTTCTTTTGTAAATACATACATATGTATGTACATATATATATACGTACTCTGGCTTGCGCGGAGGCAAGTGGAATTCCCAAATTATGCATGGACATACATACTATTATTCGAATAGTATTATTCGAATAGTGTTATTCGAATAGTATTATTCGAATAATACTATTCGAATAGTACTATTCGAATTTTTTCCCTCGAATATTATTATTCGTTTATTCGAATAATATTTATTCGAATATTATTCGAAAAAAGTCCCACTACTAGTATGTACATTCATATATGCAAATCGAAACAGTACATATGGGCGATTCCATAAACGCGAACGCAATCCTAAAAGCCCGTCTCCACATAACTTGTTTCACCAAAGAAACATGTAGCAAAACATCACGCTAAATAACCCGTCTCCACGTGGCTGATCGTGATTCAGTTTAACATTTCTCTTTCTTGCTCTTCTTAAATGTTTGTATGTTTGCTTATTTTTGCGTCTTTGTTTTGTTCTGTGTGAGATTTCGATAGATTTTCGATACAAAATTA
Organism: Urophora cardui; assembly: GCA_960531455.1. Taxonomy (NCBI): domain Eukaryota; kingdom Metazoa; phylum Arthropoda; class Insecta; order Diptera; family Tephritidae; genus Urophora; species Urophora cardui. The sequence goes on along the minus strand of OY482672.1, from coordinate 20,953,528 downwards.
GAGAAGACATCGATATCATCGAGGTTGGGAAGGTGATTCAGAATGAAACAGTGTTTCAATCTTCACTCGCTCTCAGAAATTTGTATGGAAATTGGCGAGTTTCGGCACTGGTTTCCGTGTCGAAACAAGATTGAGAGAGAAAATGCAGAAAAAAAGAGCGAAACACGTTATGTGGAGACATGGTATAACAAGAAAATCGAAATCTGAAAAATGGTGGCCTGTCTAATTTATTAACCATATCATACATAATCTGAATATATACATACATACAGCATAGATAAATTACTTTGCAGCTCTAATGTTGTTCTACTAGTTCAATGGCTTCCTGCAGTGTTATGGGTATTTATAAACAAGCGGCAATTAAATTAGCTTAAAGATGGTTCCTGTTAAAAGTATCATTTACCATTTACTGATTATGCTGTATGTACATATGTACATACATACATATATGCTGAGGAAACGACGTTAATGCTTGTGATAGTATTATGCGCAGCCGCTTGCAGTTAATTACATTGCATTGTTTTTCATAACTTGTGCTTTTACAATATTTATTTGGCGATTAAATTTTTCAATTTACAACTGAACAATAATAGCGCAGACGTAACTATGTACATACATACATACGTATGTGCATATGTATATTCCCTGTGCATAAATGTACCAGAAATACCGTTACGATTGACCAGCGGTCAAACTAAGGTAAATTGTAATCTTGCCCTTACTTGCCATCGCCACCCTTTATCGAATATGACACAATAGCCAACTGTTCACTACGTACATACATACACATGAATACATCGCATATCCTTGCATGTAAGATCTCGCCTTACACTTAACAAAAACAAAGAATACGGCGAAGAGGATAAAGTAAATTACATATTTGCATATGCATGTGCGTATGTGTGATTGCGTGAGTGCACGCGTTGTGCTTTCATTAGAGTTGATAAAGTCCAGCGCGGCTTACTGGCTGACCTTTTTCAGCTTTTCTATGCACGATTTAAGCGCTCGGTGTCGCATTTGATTACTAAACAAACATTGCTCGGTGTGTATGCATGTGAATGGCACTCGATTCGGAAAATCCTTGAGCAGTAATAAAAAGCAGCTTAAGGAAGTTGCGCAAGCGTACATACATACATACATTCACATAAGGTTGAATTCGATCTATCTCTAAAGTTGACTTAAGGCGACCTGAAACTGAACCTGAACCTTACTGAACCTGATCAGCATTGCTGGTTTGACTTGTTTATGGTGCGTTAAACGTTAAATGCGTGACCAACGTTTTTTTTTTTAATTCTCGCAAGTTGACCAGCCCTGCCCACCTTAAATGTAAATTTTAGCTTCCAATGGTACTTATGTAAATTTTTATTTACTTAAAACAAAATTAAATTCTATACGTGTGTGTGTATTTGATTTTCCTATGGCGATTACATTTTATTGCTATTTTTGTAACCTTTTCTGCATTTTCACTTTTCTGCGCTCTTGCATCTATTGTTGTTTTTTGTGTTTGTTAAGTTTTCCTTTCGTTTTAATTGTTTCACAATTTTTTTTTTGCAGTTCAACTCGCTTTAAGATTTTATTCAATTTAAATTACAATAAAGGTTGTAATAAAAGGTTAAGTATATGATTGCTATTGTTGTTGTTCTTCTTCTCGTTGTTGTTCTTCTTCTTGTTGTTGCTTGCTGTTCTATATAATTTTCATTATCGCTAGCTGGCTATTTTTTGTTGTTGTTTGCATTTAAGTGTATCTACTTATGAAATCCTATTTGTTCTGGTTGACCAAGAGTCAACAACATTGGTTTTGACTAAGCAAAGTAAATCAAATATCCCATTGGCTATGGACTGCTTTTGTTACTTTTTCTAATCCTTTTTTTCGTTAAGTAAACAGTGTAATAAAATTTTTATTTTGCGTAATTTTCTTTTGATTGCAAGTTCTCATACATTTTGTGAAAGTATTCACAAAAACACTCATACATACATATGTACATATATGAATAATTGTATAGGACCCTCCAAATTTCATTGTTTGCGTTTTGGATTACATGAGTCCACTCAAATTGTCTACGTATTATCGGATCCTTTTTCGTAATTTCCGAGTTTGGTTAATATTATGTAATCCTTTCTATTATTTTTTCATTAAAACTTATTTAAAGTTTTAAAATTTTATGTACATAGCTAAAAAAAACCCTCTAAGTGCATGTAAGAAACCTTCTATTACAGTTGTTGAGAACGAGTCGAAAACACGGTTGCCACAAGCCTAAACCAAAAAATTACCAAGAGCTTCAATTGTCGAATTTTTGTGACTGAAATTCTTTGTTAAAATGACTGATAATTTTAAGAATATATGACAAAAAATACAAATATTCTTTATATACTTATGTATACATACATATCTATATATTAATAGGCTAACATTTTTTCCATACAAACAATTGCCAGGCTGTTTAGCACATTTAACATACTCATATCCACATAAAATTGATATGGATGTGTTCGTATGAGTCAGGAGCAGTGCATAGGCATATAATTTTTTTCGTAAATTATTTAATTTGTTTATAATTAATAAATAAAGTTTTTAGTTAAGAGAAAGAGATATCGTAAAAATGTTTACAAATATCGTAAACACAGTTGAAGAGTTGCTTTAATTTCAAAGCACTCTCTCTCTTTCTTTTTGATATGAATGACATTGGCAGCGTTGCCACTTAAAAAATTAAAAATTTACCAAAATACAAAATTAAAGTAACCAAAACCAGAAACAGGTAACCAATATAAATTAGCGCTGCTGTGTCCGTGTGAATCGCTTGGCTTTGTCAGTGGTAGGTAGGTAGATAGGCATGTACTTACAAATGCTTGCATGCATAGCCGTGCAAATGCAAATATCTTCACTTCGCTTCGTTGCTGTTGTTGTTGTTGTTGTTTTCTGCAACAATACGACAAATAGGCAAAATAAAAAGGACCAACCTGTTTGAACATGTATGCAAATGTATGGATATGCATACCTACATCTACCTATTTAATTTTCTGAGCAATATTGGTATCAAATAAGGCTCAAGGTTTTGAGCAGGACTTCGATATGAAGCTCTTTTAATTGTGACCTCTAGGCCGGGTTTCCAGATATAGGTCAAAACGAGGACCGGATAATCCTTGAATGTTTCTGAGCAAAATTGGTATCAAATGAAAGGTTTTGAGCAGGCCTTCTATAGGGAGCTCTACTCTTTATGATTCCTAGGTCGGGTCCCGAGATATGGAAAAAAAAGAGGACCAGGATGATCCTTGAATATTTCTGAGCAAAATTGGTATCAAATGAAAGGTTTTGAGCAGGCCTTCTACAGGGAGCTCTACTCTTTATGATTCCTAGGTCGGGTCCCGAGATATGGGAAAAAAGAGGACCAGGATGATCCTTGAATGTTTCTGAGCAATATTGGTATCAAATGAAAGGTGTTGAGCAGGACTTTGATATGAAGCTGTTTTAATTGTGACCCCTAGGCCGGGTCTGCAGATATGGGTCAAAACGAGGACCCGGATGATCTTCATGTTTCTGAGCAATATTGGTATCAAATGAAAGGTTCTGAGCAGGGATTCCACACGGATCTCTACTCTTTATGATTCCTATGTCGGGTCCCGAGATATGGGGCAACACGAGGACCTGGATGATCCTTGAATGTTTCTGAGCAATATTGGTATCAAATGAAAGGTGTTGAGCAGGGTTTTCACATAGAGATCTATTCATTATGAGTCCTAAGTCGGGTCCCCAAATATGGGTCAAAATGTGACTCCGGATTAACCCGGAATGTTTCTGAGCAATATTGGTATCAAATGAAAGGTGTTGAGCAGGACTTCTGCACGGAGCTCTACTCTTTATGAGTCCTAGGCCGGGTCTCCAGATATGGGTCAAACGTGGACTCGGATGATCTTGCATGTTTCTGAGAAATCCAAACAAAACAAAATAAAAAATCAAAAGTCAAAAACCAAAAACCAAAACAAACAAAAACAACAAAATAGTAGCAGTCACAAATGACAACAAAAAATTACAAAAACGATAGTCGCCTTTTAATCCATAGAAAACCAGGAAAAAAAGGAATAAGGAAAAGGGAATAAATATCCCATTCCGAAACTGTTTACACAATGTTCATGAATACCCGTTATTCACGCTTTAATTTTTTTATTTTCATTTATTTATTATTTTATTTCTTTTTATTTTTTATTTCCATTTATTTATTATAACTATTATTTCTTTTTATTTAAATATTTTGTTCTTTTTATTTCAATTTTACTTAATTCGTCTTTGTTATACTTTATTACTTTATTTTTATTTGTACCATTTTTGATTTACTTCGTTTTTGCTTCGTTAGCAAATGTGCCCATTATCTATATATTAATAGGCTAACATTTTTTCCATACAAACAATTGCCAGGCTGTTTAGCACATTTAACATACTCATATCCACATAAAATTGATATGGATGTGTTCGTATGAGCCAGGAGCAGTGCATAGGCATATAATTTTTTTCGTAAATTATTTAATTTGTTTATAATTAATAAATAAAGTTTTTAGTTAAGAGAAAGAGATATCGTAAAAATGTTTACAAATATCGTAAACACAGTTGAAGAGTTGCTTTAATTTCAAAGCACTCTCTCTCTTTCTTTTTGATATGAATGACATTGGCAGCGTTGCCACTTAAAAAATTTAAAATTTACCAAAATACAAAATTAAAGTAACCAAAACCAGAAACAGGTAACCAATATAAATTAGCGCTGCTGTGTCCGTGTGAATCGCTTGGCTTTGTCAGTGGTAGGTAGGTAGATAGGCATGTACTTACAAATGCTTGCATGCATAGCCGTGCAAATGCAAATATCTTCACTTCGCTTCGTTGCTGTTGTTGTTGTTGTTGTTTTCTGCAACAATACGACAAATAGGCAAAATAAAAAGGACCAACCTGTTTGAACATGTATGCAAATGTATGGATATGCATACCTACATCTACCTATTTAATTTTCTGAGCAATATTGGTATCAAATGAGGCTCAAGGTTTTGAGCAGGACTTCGATATGAAGCTCTTTTAATTGTGACCTCTAGGCCGGGTTTCCAGATATAGGTCAAAACGAGGACCGGATAATCCTTGAATGTTTCTGAGCAAAATTGGTATCAAATGAAAGGTTTTGAGCAGGCCTTCTATAGGGAGCTCTACTCTTTATGATTCCTAGGTCGGGTCCCGAGATATGGAAAAAAAAGAGGACCAGGATGATCCTTGAATATTTCTGAGCAAAATTGGTATCAAATGAAAGGTTTTGAGCAGGCCTTCTACAGGGAGCTCTACTCTTTATGACTCCTAGGTCGGGTCCCGAGATATGGGAAAAAAGAGGACCAGGATGATCCTTGAATGTTTCTGAGCAATATTGGTATCAAATGAAAGGTGTTGAGCAGGACTTTGATATGAAGCTGTTTTAATTGTGACCCCTAGGCCGGGTCTGCAGATATGGGTCAAAACGAGGACCCGGATGATCTTCATGTTTCTGAGCAATATTGGTATCAAATGAAAGGTTCTGAGCAGGGATTCCACACGGATCTCTACTCTTTATGATTCCTATGTCGGGTCCCGAGATATGGGGCAACACGAGGACCTGGATGATCCTTGAATGTTTCTGAGCAATATTGGTATCAAATGAAAGGTGTTGAGCAGGGTTTTCACATAGAGATCTATTCATTATGAGTCCTAGGTCGGGTCCCCAAATATGGGTCAAAATGTGACTCCGGATTAACCCGGAATGTTTCTGAGCAATATTGGTATCAAATGAAAGGTGTTGAGCAGGACTTCTGCACGGAGCTCTACTCTTTATGAGTCCTAGGCCGGGTCTCCAGATATGGGTCAAACGTGGACTCGGATGATCTTGCATGTTTCTGAGAAATCCAAACAAAACAAAATAAAAAATCAAAAGTCAAAAACCAAAAACCAAAACAAACAAAAACAACAAAATAGTAGCAGTCACAAATGACAACAAAAAATTACAAAAACGATAGTCGCCTTTTAATCCATAGAAAACCAGGAAAAAAAGGAATAAGGAAAAGGGAATAAATATCCCATTCCGAAACTGTTTACACAATGTTCATGAATACCCGTTATTCACGCTTTAATTTTTTTATTTTCATTTATTTATTATTTTATTTCTTTTTATTTTTTATTTCCATTTATTTATTATAACTATTATTTCTTTTTATTTAAATATTTTGTTCTTTTTATTTCAATTTTACTTAATTCGTCTTTGTTATACTTTATTACTTTATTTTTATTTGTACCATTTTTGATTTACTTCGTTTTTGCTTCGTTAGCAAATGTGCCCATTATCTATATTAATAGGCTAACATTTCTTTCCACACAAACAACTGCCAGACTGTGTACAATATTTAAATTATTTCATTTATTTATTATATTATTTCCTTTTATTTAAATATTTTGTTCTTTTTATTTTAATATTTTGTTCTTTTTATTTCAGTTTTACTTAATTCGTATTTATTTTATTTGAGGTGCTTTTTAATTACTTTTATAATACTTTGAGTACTAAGTTTGGTAATCCAATACAAAGTTGAAAAAATAAATTGCATGCTCGAATTTCGAGCACGGGCGATACTAGTACCAATTATAAAGCAGATATCTTAAAAACTGAGCGAATAGTTTCCAACAATAAAATTTTCAACTCTAAGAACATTCAACATTACTCATACGCCATGGCGTACGACTGGAATCAAACAAAAAAATTTCAAGCAACATAAGTCTACGTTTTGCGGAATAGCTCTCCCATTTATGCAGCCAAAATTTTGGAATTTTTTATTTGTAGCATTTATTGCATTAAAGCGCTGTCAGCGATAATCATCAAAATTGGATGACTATAGCATAGAGATCCCATACCATGATTTTCGGCTGAAGAAAAAAGGAGCATTCTAGTTTTCCTATACCGGAAGATGAATTCTAATTTTAAAATATTGTTACTATACTGATTGCAAGAAAATTTAAGATAAATTATACACAGTAAGAGATAATTGCGAAAATATGCGATTTTGGGCATTCGGAATTCAAACCCAGAAAACAGGCTATATCTGGAAAAAACCGAAAAAACCATATCCGATTTTTATTCTGATTTAATAATGTGCGTATTGGACTGGTTATTTTGTCGATTCTTGTCCATTTTTGATTTTCTGAAATCGATCTTGGTTCATAAAAACCAAATTCCGGTAGATACATCAAAAATAATTTTAGACAAATGTATTGGAAGAGTTTTTTTCTCAGAAAAATAGTAGAAATCCTAATTTCGATGGCATGATATCAAACAAGCAACACTATTTCCTTTTTAATAGCTTCAACAGAATCAGCGTCGAACGAATTTTCGTCGGACGTGGCGTTCTATCAAATGATTAAAATACACGGCAGTATATGAAAATGAACAGAACGAAAACGCTGCTGAAAATCGCCCGGCGATAATTCGTCAGAATAGACTTATTTCTAATTTGAACACTAAGACAAGAGTCAATGGAAGAAGTAAGGAAACATCGTAATTATAAAAATATGCATATGGCAATTTCGGCTTGATTCTGTTTAACTGGGCGATATTCGCAAAAAAATGTCATCGCCGCACCACGTGAAAACACGTCCGACGATTGATTTTGTTTAAAGCTTAAATGGAGATATGCTCTTCTTCATTTGCCTGTGCATATTCACAATGAACAGTCAACATAGTATTTTCATTGTCGGATAATCATTTCTATTGCTGGTATACCAAAACTAAGTAAAAAAATTGTATTTATTTTGGTAATTAACTTAATACCAAGTTCGGCAACCGTGGTCAAAAATGCTCTATTAGACGTTAAAGTCTGAGGGCATAAATTTGAAGTCGTACATACACAACATTTTTCTTAAAAGCCTCAAGCCCACTGGACTAATTCTTTACTCGGTAAACCGGTCATCCTTTTTCATAAATTTTTTGCAAAACAATATTCTCTATTTTATTCATTATTTGTTAACTCGTTCCTTTAAGATTATGTTGCATTTATCACATCTAAAATTTCTTAGTTTTGAAGAAGTTTTGTATATTCCATTTGAAAATCTGCTCTTTGATTGATACTAAGTAAAATATACAAGCTTAGCGAATCTTGTATAATCTCATATTGTAGTATACTTTTATGAGAAATACACAATTTCGCCAGCTGCCACGTCACGTCACGCCACATCACATTCCCATATCCCCTTTCTTTCTGAAAGGAAAGTACACATACATTTTCCCTTTTCTTTGCGACATTTTCACATAAAATTTTATTGCGAATTTGTCTTAATTAAATGTATTTTTTCTGACGTTTCCTACCTTGGGATTTTCTCAAAAAGCAAAAAAAAAAAAATCCATTACGCAATAGCAGCCAGCAGCTTACCAATGTTTATAGCCACTGAAGCTGCATTATGTGTTTGGCAAATGTCCCTTGAGGTGATCCTTTAAAGCTGATTCTGCGTATCTTGCGATTAACTTCCAAACATTCTGTTGTGGTATTTGAGGGGTGTTCATCAAGAGCGAGCATCAAATATATGTATGTGCATACGAGTAATAGCCCAGTTAGTCGAGACCGTGTGGTCCGCTCGCTGACGCAAACGCCCGTATGCAATTTTTAGGATTTTTTGAGCCCGTAGCAATCAGCTGTTTTACTCACACATATTTACATATATATATAAGGCGCATTTCTGTCGTACCCAAGCATGAAAAGAATACTCGCTTATGCGCTATTGCTATTACGCTTTTAAAAATAGTCGAGTTGGTGTTGTTGCTTTGAAGGTAATTTTATGAATAAGCGAGTATTCTTTTCAGGCTTGGGTACGACAGAAATGCGCCTATAGTTTGTTTACATTTTGGCAGGGTTGCCGTTTAGTCATTTTTGAACAAACAAGATTTTTACTAATCTTCAAAGTCTTATGCGGATTACTCTTCAATACAAAACTGTGCATTATTTGCCAAATGACAAGAAAATCATCATTATATATTATTTCTAATTGGTGTTTTATAAATATCCCTTTTTCTGCTCACATAATTTACCAAAATTAATAAGTATGGCATCGTTTTAAAGGTATTAATTAGCTATGCATGCGAAATGGTGTTTTATTGGGCGTGGTACTTTTTTTAATAGTTTTTTTTTGCAAAAATAAAATGTTTAAATTTAAAGTAAAAGATTTGCGCCTAAAACTATGCCTTCAGAATTATTTTATTCTAACAAGAGTGCAGAGTTAGATACAAATGTAGATGTCACTCCAGTTGAGAAGTCGTGTATATTTTAAAACACTTTTATAAGCTTCAGCTGTATGTTTGTATGTAAACATTACACGTGTGTATTCATACCTACGCTGAATGGGGATTTTTTATACACAGCTGTACGTAGTACAATATATGTATATGTATGTATACTTTTGATCACATAACGGTTGTACGTAAGACCATAAAATAATTGAGATATACATATATGGACTTACACACATATACGTATATATGAAAACGATCAGGATTAAAATCAATTGATTGAACCATGTCCGTTCGTTCGGCCGGACCACTCTAACTTTCGCAAAAAGCGCGAGTGATGAAATTTCATATATGCAATGACGTTATGCTGTTATGAAGAAATATGACGAAATTTTGAAAAATTAGCCAAGAGGGGCAAATTTTTAAAGATTTGAAGTAAAAACTCAGGAACTGTAGCAGATAAATCGATTAAGCTTGGGCCACTGATTTGCTTGCCAATCGGCGCCACGTATGTTTTATTACTTTTTGCGCAAGATGCGCACGGGTCCAGCTAGTACTAATTTAATCGTTTTTAAAGTTGTCGTTGACGACTTTTTTTTTATTAATTTAGTTACTTTTTTACGGCTTAGTTAGTAATTAAAACACATTTTTCTTGTAATTTTGTTGCTGTCCAATATATTTCCATCACACCTTAGTGATAGTTATCAAGGACTAAAACATAAAATAACAAAAAACACAGTCAGAACATTAAATTTACAATTGAAAATCCATAAAAAAATTATATTGGGAAGCAACAAGATTCTCACAAAAATCTGTGTTTAATTAAGAAATCTGTACTGAGTTTCTGTAACTCATATCTTTTCTAGTATAAATAGATAGTGACAAAGTGTGGATCGTATTAGTGTGACATCACTTTAATTGATTTTGTTACAGAAACTCAGATTTATTGTGGCAATTTATAACTTTTTAATGTAGAAAAATTGCAGAAGAAGACCACCAAGAGTTATCAATTAAGAAAATACCGCCACCATTGTGGATAAATACAATTTTTGCTTTAATTTTCAGTAATATCTTCATTTATTAGAAGTGTTCAATATCTCAAAATTTTTACATATAGTTACGAATTTATGTTCAATAACCCAAAAAATTCGCAAAAGAGAGCCAAATTGAGAGGGTAAGACCTCGAGAGAGTTGATAAACGCTGCAAGTAAAATTTTCACTTGCAACTACTAGCAGCTTTAAAAAAATAGAAGTGTCAAAAATATATGATCACAAAAATTTCAATTGGAAATATACAAACATTTTAAACGCAAATTTCTAATTGTGTTCTAAATAAGTTAGCGCAAAAACGAATCTTGATGATGTTGTGGAATAGCCAAAGTAGAATTCTGTTTTCCTAATTCAGTTATTTCCATTCATTTCCAATTTCAATTACAACCTAACCTAAAAATCAAATTGTCAAAAAAGCGTATCAGCTGTTTTCTTGCGAATGTTTACGATTTTGTGTTCAATTACTTTGGTTGATAATTTTCTCTTTTTCTCGTTTTTACTCTTAATTTGACATTGACGCTTTTTTTGCAAGTACTTGCAAGTAAAGTTGTTGAACGAAGCTATTATCTTGTTATATATATATATATATATGTAAATTTTGTTTGGGATTTAAAAAAAATTTATAAACGTTTTCTTTCCTTTCTTTTTAAAAATTAAAGTAATAATAAATGGTTCGTTTAAGTAGACATACTATTTTTTCCATGTGAACACATATATGTATATTCGATAACATTTTACAATCTTGTTGAGTTAGTTGTATAATGCTGTGAAAATGACTGTTTAAATATTTAATAACTAAAAATGTTCAACTGGCAACCCTTCTACCTTGCAACCATGCGAGCGATCAGCTGCCACGTTTTTACGTAAAAAATCAAAATGATTTTGATTTCTGCGGTACGGGCTTCTGCGTCGTACGTCGTTGAATAATCGGTTACATACAAATCCCATTAAATAGGTTGGATCAGCTGACACGGTACACGGGTTTACGTTCTCGACTAACTGGGCTATAATGGTATCTAACCTTCATAATATGCGTAATCAGTTAGAGCGTGGTAGGGGTTGGCTGCGTTTGCGCTTTCCCATCATCACAGATATGTATGTATGTACTTTCTTGAAATGGTGGCATCAATATGAAAAAAAAACAACTAAGCGCATCTGGAGAAAGTAATAAAAATAAATGAAGTGAAACTTTCTGTGCTTTTGTTTTCACATGAACGTCAATCGTCAATTATGATCAAAGCCATCCTGAATGCATGAAACACTTGCCAATTTTTTCGGTGGCTGTTTCTACACCTTTTTTTGATTTATGAATCACTTGGAAAATATCTACATATTTAATGCCAAAAATATTTAGCTATACCCAATAGTCCCAGTACTCAATGCATATCAGCATTGTTTTGTAAGAGTCAATTGTTTTAAGATCACCGTTTCTTACTTTTATAACTACTGGTTATATAATGTTCGTTTTTATTTTAAACTTTCTTTGCTGCTTTTCTTGATTTCATAAAATAACACTTCTCATAAATTTAAATTAATGACTTTTTCCAATTCGACCCAAAATGCTTTAATATCCTTATTGTAAACGTACTGATAACATTAATAATAACAACAATGGTATGACATGAGTATAACTTTGACGAGTTTTAGGCCGAGGTTGTTGTCGAGCTCGTACGCTATTTTCATTGTTAACGCTGGCTCGCTAATAGACAAAATCATTGACGAATTCAAATGGAAAGTGGCATGACTGTCAAGACTAAAACGCGCTGATTCCTTGTGTGATGACAGATAGTACTTGACGAAATTTTTTCACGGCATAAAAAACTATGATTGGAAGCTTTGCTTACACCTGTCAAAATAGTCAACATAGTTGAAAAATTTTCGTATTGAATCACCCTCATTCGGCATGGAACCCAAGACATCTGGCAGTTGATAAACTGATCCATGACACTATAAGGGTCTGGCTACATACATATGTATGTATGTACGTAGTATTCCCAATCGTGCAATATTTTAATTCTGATGCAAGGAAAAAAAAACTACTCTACAAACACTCGTACTCGAGTCTTGCAATCATTGCAATCCAACGGTATCAACCACTCCTCGGGTTCGCTTATGTACTATTCTACCCTAAAAAGTAAAATTTTGGGCGCACTTTTTCGCATCTGCCACCTTGATGAAAATAAGGACGACGATGACGATGACGAAGACGACGACTTGATGATACTTGATTTGATTGCAGTAAATTTTCTCCCCCCAAGTAGAGTGTGTTGTACTCGGCTGGGTGAATATCGGTAAATGCATACATATAGGTAAGTATATGTATATGTATTTATGAATGTTTGCTTGAATGTTAATGTTTGCATGCGATTTAAAGAAACAATTCAACCAACACCCCGTCAACGGTGGTTGTGTTATGGTGTAATTGTTGTTGGTGGTGATATTGCTTAAGATCAAGCTGCTGCTGCTGCTGCTGTGGCTGCTCTTGGTGGTATTGCACCCAACCAAGAAAAACAATACTCGTATATACGATATACATAACTAAAGGAGGCAGTCAGCAAACAGTGAACTATGAACAAATAGCAAGAAAAAAAAATAATAAATGCAGCAAATCAAAGAGTAAGAAATCTTAAATACTTATGTAGAAAAAAGTAAATAAATATATAATAAAAATAATGAAGTAAAAAAGGGGGTTTTATGTACATATGAGTAAACTGTGCATAAGAAATAAGACGGGCGCGCGCTTTCTAACCAGCTGGTAAGAATGGCTTTGTAGGTACGACCTGCAGAACCGGCTGATACATTTTTTTATGAGTTAAAATTATTGATTTTTTTTTTATATAAAACGCTAAAATTTATTCTTGCATTCCTTATCGTATGTACATATATAAATATGTATGTATGTATGTGTGTATGTATTACTTGCTGATTTGTAGATGCGGTTAAATCAGGAAAAATTGCAATTGCATTTTTTGACACTTATCTTGTATGGAATTTTTCTTTGTTCTGGTAAAGAAGAATTCGCAGACGATTCTTTTTTTAATTCTTCGCGATGTGAGTCTTATTCAAGGTGGGTACCTCTTTTTTAAATGATGTACTTTTTAAAGTTGTTAATGTTCTTCGTCGAAATTGGTATCGATCAATGAGGTTGTGTACACTCAGACAAAAAAGTTGCGGGCTAAAAACAAGCTGTGTCGTACTTGAATTAAGAATTGCAGAAATTAATGAAAACTAAATGAAATTTAAATCACCCCAATTTTGAATCAAGATTGGTATTCTTGAAACAGGATAAAAAACTTAAAAATCTTGGTTTAACAATGAAATTCCTAATTTAAGAACACTAAAGCCAAATGTTTACCAGAAAATATATAATTTTCAATAGTTGTTGATTTTTGTGTGAAATAGATTAATACAACAAAACACAATTTAGCTATTCCCCGCTGGGATTGTGAATAGAGCTTCTCGTGAAATTGTTTGCTTGGAAAAAGGAAGAGGTAAGAGTTATCGCGTTGATCAGAATTTAGCTTATGCTTTAATATGGCTTTTAATAGATGTGGAGAAGTGGTCAAACAAGTAAAGTGGGCATGTACATTATCCGCGTATGCGATTTTTCACTTTTTTCACTCCCATACAAATGGACCCGCTCTAATGTACATATAAGCTACGAAAGCAAAACTTGTATAATTTGGAAGCCGTTGACTTTTTTAAATCATGGCCAAAGTTGTTGGATTCCAGACCATCGGTGTTGGTAAGAAACGGATCAAAATGATAATAAGAATTGCATTCCCATATACATATGACTCATCCATTAAAAAAAAAAAGTTAAAATACAATAAAAAGAAAAAAAAAAAAATATTCTTTCTTATTTTTGTTAGGTGGGTTAAATGATTTCGAATTTAGAATTTCGAAAAAGTGGAAAGCAAGTATAAAGCCGGAATTACAATAGCGCTGTGGCTGTGGCAGCGACTGTTTTTCGAAATCAGCTGATTTTTAGAAACTACGGTTTGCAATGAAGCGGCACATAATACAGCAGAGGCAGCTGGCAGCACCGCTCCGAATCGACGTGCTGAAGAGAATTTTCAGAAAACTGCTGCCTCAGAAAATGACTTTGGAGACTCATATGTATGTATGTATTCATCAAACAAGTGTATTCTTAATTATACATACATACATATGTACAGATGTAAATGCAAATTCATATAAAGTCTAATCAACATAAGCAGGAGAAGACTCGACGCAAAGACTAACCACAAAGGTAAAATAACTCCGCAAAGAAATCGTAAGCGAGTTTTGGTAGGTACCTAGCAACAGAGCAAAAAATAAAAAAAAATTGCAATTACTTTGAGCTGCAAAACACGTACATACATACATACATACATATCATAGATGGGCATACTGCAGTAAACTCAGTAATTCAGTAAAAAAGCAAGTGCAGTAAAGCTTACTGAATGCTTATAAAATTGCAATAGCTATTAAAATATTACTTTATGTTGCAAAATATTCGAGTTCGAACTGAGTTTTGCAAAAATTTTCGGTAGAAAGTCAAAGACAAATATTTTACTGCTTGAATACTGGTAATGCATTACTACTGCTACTTGAAACTGCCCATCTATGATACATATACATATATTTACTTAAGTAAATTTAAAGAAACGTGTTTTTATCATCCTAAAATAGAAAAAGGACTTCCTTATACATACATTTTCGCTTTACACTATCCAAGTCTTTGCAGACTGTCAGCCAGTCTGTCGGGATATCAGCTGATCAAAGAAAAAAACCGCCCTGTTTTGTCTCGAAAAAAAGCTCGAAATTATTAAACAAAGACAGGAAGAAGCACTTGCCTATTATGTATGTATGTACATATAAGCAAAACCAGATTTTGCGCAATATTTTTTTTGCAAAACTAATTAGCATACAGCACAAGGATATGCAGACGAAAGAACTCTACACGCGCGCTCGCAACTAAAACTTCTACCTTGATATTTGTTATTGCTTTTGCATGTTTCTTTTTTGCGCATAAACCATAGCTAAAACAAAAAAATAGCAACAAGTCATGAAAATAGCAACAAATAATTAATGAATAACAAAATTATATGCAACTACAAACAAGTTGACCCTCGCTGACATAATGACAAGCAAGGACGAATGTGTGTCGGTCCGTGCGTCCTTTGGGTTATTGGGGAAGTAAGTGATTTTGCCGCCTAAAAAGTTTGCATTACCAGTTAAATGAGGCAGAAGGATATGCAAATGTGTAGTTATATACATATGTATGTAAATATATTTATTCATATGAGCGTATGTTTGACATACATATTTGTGTAAGACAAAAAAGGCTATTAGAATTGTGCGTACATATTTACTTTCATAAATGTGTATGTATGTATGTATGTGCATTAATTTATACAAGTAAGAGCAGTTGTCAACACATTATCCAAAAATATTATTTTATACAACAGGTTCTGTCTGAAGTAATGAATTATAAACCACTGGATATTCGGTTGGTAACCAGTTTTCTATACCCCACTGTGGATGCTTAGAATAAGCTAGAGAGCGCTTTCTTTTTATTCGTTTAAGCAATTATTAACAAAAATTCGACATTTTTTTAGAAAGCGCTGAGGAGATCCTGTTAAATAGTCCTAAAATGAGCAAAATCCATTACGTCATTGTGGATAGTGGAAAATCTATTTTCCAAAACAAGGGTTTCTTCAAGTTATTATTATAGCTACAACACTTTCCGGAAGGAAGATCTGAGGTCCGTTGAGATCGAAAAGACTTGATTTCTGAGTTTATTATCTCTGAGTATGAGATATAATAAGTAATTACTTACGTATGTATGTATATTCGAAACAGTCCTGCCCAAAACTGGGTATAAGAAAACCGGCTCCTTTTAAAAAGTGATATTATGCAAGTTTCTAATTGTTGTCACCTTTAGGTAAATATATGCGTATGTAACACACATACATACATATGTACATACAAACATATACATACATATGTATACATTTTTATACTCAGCTGTACTAGTACACAGAGTATTATAGTTTTAATCACATAACGGTGGATTGTAACACCATAAAATAATCGAGATAGATATTGACTTATATATATCAAATTGATCAGGGTGAAAAAAGAAATCGATTGAGCCATGTCCGTCCGTCTGTCCGTCTGTCTGTCTGTACGCACGATAACTCACGCAAAAATTGAGATATTTTGATGAAATTTGGAATGCAAGTTGGTATCAAGACTGGAACGGATGGTATTGAAAATGGGCAAAATCGGACCATGACCACGCCCACTTCCCCTATATAGTAAAAATCGGAAATTTTGTATCTCAGTCACTAATAGAGCTAGAGTGACAAAATTTCACCCACGTGTGGAGCTTAGGCCCTTATGAAGAAATTTGGTGAGATTTTGAAAAATGGGCGGTGCCACGCCCACTTATTAAGGGCCAAACATTGAAAGTTTTATATGTCATAACTCAGAAACCGTCGAAGATATATCGATGAAATTTGGTAGGCGTGATATACTTACTTAGGCAAATGTTTGGACGAAAAATTGCCAAAATCGGTTAACGACCACGCCCCCTTTTATATATGGGTCTTATAAAGTGACCTAATAAAAACATTTTAAGCGATATCTCTGTCAAATATAAAGGTATGTCATTGGAATTTTATGGAAGGAGTCCAACTGCGGATATAAAACGAAAAGCATAAAAATTTTGGAAAATGGGCGTGGCACCGCCTCTTTTTAGAAGCTGGAATATACGAGATTTCTGAGCCCATAACTCGACAAATAATTTAAATATAATGACGAAACTTGGTGTGTACACTTTTATTAGTTGTGGTAATACATTTTCAAAATTTTAGCGAAATCGGTTGGCGACCACGCCCACTTTTATATATGGGAACTATAAAGGGGCCTAATAAAAATATTTTAAGCGATATCTTTGTCAAATATAAAGATAATTCATTGAAATTTTGTGGCATGAGTTCCACAATAGACCGGAAACAAAAAATAGAAAAATTTTGGAAAATGGGCGTGGCACCGCCTCTTTTTAGACAAAGGAATATACGAAATTTCGGAGCCCATAACTCGACAAATAATTGAGACATTAAGACGAAACTTGGTTTATACACTTTTATAACTTGTGCTAATAGACACGCAAAAATTTATTCAAATCGGTTTATGACCACGCCTACTTTTTAACAAAGATATTTCTGGAACACCCTTTGGGAATTTGTAACGTGACATCTTTGTAATTAGAAGTCATAAAGGAATGAAATTTTGCACAAAGAATAATATTCATATGCTTAGTTGGATGACTGATAAAAATGTTGAAAATGGGCGTGGCTACGCCTACTTTATGCAGCACTCGCTTTATATAAAATACACCGTGTTTTCATCAAACGCAAACAAACAATGAAAGCATACAGCTGAGTATCTAATGTTCGATTCCACTCGAACTTAGGCTTCCTTACTTGTTACATATGAAATTAACTACAGATATGCACATTTACATAAAAGTGACCCTATCATTACATATTAACTAGAAGCTCAACAACATGCGTTTTAAAATATATTTAAAACATATTCTCTTTCCAAATGTCTATGCGTTCATTATGTTTTCGGGTGTTTCCCCACGCCCCCTAAAAGAAACTAAATTCAAATACAAATTTCACTTAGTTATTCCTGTCGCATCGCCAGCATTGAAATTTTAGAAAGTGCCAACGATACCACAAACATATCAACTGCAACAACAGGACCTCCACCAACGACAATGTCACCACCGCCACCAACACCAATTAGTCGTCGTTGGCGTACCGAAACCAGGTGCTGCAATCACACCCGGCGCATGCTACAATACAGGAAAATTTACAACTTTCAGTTTATTTGAGGGGGAAGAAAATCAATGGCAAGGAATTAGTCGAAGAAACTGCACAAGAAAGAAAGAATAAATTTCATTAGATATATGTATGTAGCAACACTTACTGTTTGTTTGCTTCTTTGTATAGCTGTGCGTGTGTGTGTGTATGTGTGTGTGTATTTATTAAGGACACGTGCCATCCGCCAATTTATTTTAACAAAAGATTAGAAATTATTTAAGAAGTCTCTTTGAATAAACACCACTGTTTGTCACCTTAGCGTGTAGATACAGATGCGGAGGCTGAAAACAAAGGAAAGTAAAACAACAACCACAACAAGAAGAAAACTCAACTACGTTTCAGTTGCTTTTAAAGGATGTTTCATGCTGGAAGAAATGGACGATGGAAAAGACAATATATTTTAATTAGTTGCTTTGGGAAATTAAATGAAAATGACTAACTGGCGCATGCGTACGGGTATATGTATATGCTTATTCACTTTTTTAGCGGATGTGAAGCACCAAAAGAAAAGGCGATACACCCGTCAAAATATACATAGGTACATATACTTATATGTATACCGATATAATCAGATTCCTGAGCTGAGACGATGCACATAGGTAGATTTTCAAGTTTTATGCGGCCAAAAATATTTTATTGTTCACATCTATTCCAAATTGCTTGTTTAATGCAAAATTTTAATAATTTGTGTTAAAAGTCGATTTTATTGAAAAATATATACAGTGACTCCAAAAAAAATCATACGCCAGAGTTTTTAAATTTATTTCAAAGAGTTCTGTCGAAAATATTACTTTCTTATTTTCGTTTAAAAATATAGACAATTTTTCAATAAAGATCGTTTTAAGCAGGATTTTTAAGCTTATGGAAAAAATCCGAAAATCGTATAAATTTCTAAAAGTGGATTAAAAATTTCAAAGCGCGGCCAGGATTTATAGAAGATCTTTAGGAGATTTCTAAGTATACTGTTATGTAGCCAACCAATTTTAATGAAAAAAGTACAATTCTCATTACTGTGAAAAATTCCCTCGATTTAAGAAATTTTTTTCTGTAGGCTGTTTGCCTTATATGTACGTGAGACCGTTCCAATTAAAATTTCCGAAAAGCCAATGAAAATTTTCAAAAAGTTGAATGTTACATATTATTATATTAAAATTGAATGAGCTGCAAAATTGCATACTCAAAAATCTTCTAAAAAAATGTAGCTTTAGAATTCTTAGCCCCTTTTTATGATAAGTATTTCCTTGACTTTGAAAAATTGGAAATACTAAAAATACTGCCTAAAAAGTTAACAATATATAATAATAATAATATAATACAATGGCGCTATTATAACTCTGACGAGTTTTATGGCCGAGCTTCTCTCCCAATTCGAGGTGTGCTCGTTTTTTGTTTTTCCTACTAATTGGGTGGACCTACAGTTTTATGCCGGCTCCGAACGGCGAATGCATTTTTTGTGAGAAGCTTTTTCATGGCAGAAATACTCTCGGAGGGTATGCCGCCCACTGCCGAGAGGTGACCGCTGCTCTTAAAAAACCCAATAATTGGATTTTTACTAATTGAAAAATTGTTTTGGTGTTTGGCTCGGACCGTGGTTTGAACCCGAGACCTCTGGCACAGCAGGCGAGCACTCTACCCACTGCACCACAGCGGCTAAAAAAAAGTTAACAATAATCGGTCATAAATATCGTGGTTACTTTCGAGCATTACCTACATTAACCAAGATATGCGTTAGAAATATAAACATTAAAATCAAATATAAAACACAAAAAAGAAAATTATTGTAGGTACATATGAAAAACCCTGTATCTAGTAGTGAAGTGCGGCTTTGTGCGACGTAATTTTTTTTTTGTAAAAATACTAATTGTACTAGATATCATGTCAAATCAATTTTGAACACGAAAAAGAGTGAAATATTTTTTTTAAATATCTGAACTTTAAAAGCTTAAAACTATAAACTTAGAATTACTGGAAATCAAGGATATTATTGAAAAGTGTTAATAATTACTTGAAGATTTAGGATCCATCACGATTACTTAAATGAAATTCTTTAAATAATAAATATTCACGTTGAAACTAGCACTTAAAAATATGTAAAAAAAATTAAAATATTAACTTTAGATATGCTAAGCTTCGACCATCTGGGAGCAAGTGCAGAGTATGGGGTCGGGAAAAAAGCGATGAATTATTGTTTCCCAGTCTATTTCCAATATGTGGGTATGTTTTTTTCTGTAATTGTAACAACTTCACAAAATTCAATTTTGGCCGCATAAAACATGAAAATCTACCTATGTGCGATGGCGTATGTCCGTCCAAACTAGTTACAAAGTGTGTGCGATATCTATTTACTACAAATTCTTTATACTAATGCGTTTTTATAATTATTTAATTCCTGAAAGCAATTTATATAGTTCTAGACAGGGGCGAACAAAGCAGTAAGCAAAAGAATCGAAAATGATCTTCGATATTCAATTTGAATATCATACTGGGTAAAACCCTGTAACCAAACTTCATTTTCCGACGTTCATATTGTTTTGGAAATACACTCGAAATGGGGAAAATACTGGACTAGATTCCATGTATTTATGTACATATACATATAACGAAGGAAAATACTTCGGTTAGCGAAGGTTCTGTTATGATGGAAGAAAGATCTAGCTTCCGAATCGAATATCAACATGTCCACATTCATCGCCAAAAACGAGGCTGGAAAAAGAAAAGAGAGCAATTAAAACTGATATGAAAATATCAGATTTTCAAAAGTGAAATGTACCGTAAGTCACACGAAAATCCAGCGGACGTGTTTGGAGAAGCGGAGTGTTTTTGAGATATCTATGTGCATTTAGCTGTAACCCAATAATGTACCAAATACCTAGGTATATACGTACATACATATATATAATTACAAGATACGCACGTATCATACTCTCAATTCTTAAAATGCATATAATTATGATTACAAATAAAGAAACAAAAGGAAAATCATTACCAAAAGGCGAAAAAGAATTGCATTATCCAAAGCGTAATGCAAATTTTAACAAAGCAATAAAAAATACATTCGCACTAAAACAGTAAACTGGAATAATGAAAAAAAAAAAACGAATTCAATTACAGACGTAGTACGTGCTTAGGTTGATTTCTCATCAAAAATCACAAAAGGGATTGCAAACGAAATAAAGGAATGCAACGAAATTTGCAGACGAAATTGCAAATCCAGAAAAAAAAAATAAATGAAATGTATGAAAGAAGACTCTCTGCAAGAAAAGTACATAACTACTATGAACGGTGGATGAACTTATAAAAAATCAATTCAATGCAAAAAAAAAAAAGAAATCAACGATAAGCCTTGATTATGCGCAGATCAAAGGGAACAAATCAAGAAAAAAAAAGAAACGGTTCTTACTCAAGTTACATTGAACGCATTGAAAATCGCGTACGATTTGCTGATTGAAAATTTGAATACGAAATGAACGCGGAGGTTCTGTGGCGCATTGGGAATTGATTGTATGCAATGTGGTGAATTGAATTTTTTTTACTATAGTTATTTATATAGTATGTAAGCAGGGTTTCTTCTGGAGTAACTTTATGTGATTCCAAGTTGTTCCAAACAGTTACGAAACCAACTTCAGCGATATTTTTCGAGTATAGGTCTCATATTGTAGACAGATACTTCCACAATTTTCAGAAATTTGAGTCTTCAAAGCGGATCTTCAAAATTAGCGGGACTTCGAGGGATTCTGATGGATCATTTCGGATTGTAATCTCAGGCTGCTTAAAGTGTATACGCGTAAAGCGAGTTCTTATCCATTTAGGGTTCCGATAATGGACTTATATATAGGGATAAACCTCCGAAAACCCGTGAGCAGATTCTTATCCTCATATTGATTTCCAGGGAAACTACATGCCATGTTAAGGTTTAACAGTGAAATTTTGCCTTTATGTCAAATCAAAAATACATAAGTAAATACATACATACATACATGTGTAATTACCCTGTAGGATGTCGGAGTGGACTTAGTATACTCCTTAAACTAGACTGTAAGTGATTGTAACTGGTTCGAAATTTGGTCCAATCCCATGTAAAATTCTAATTACATTTAACATTGCATGTCCTAGGTCGAAGTCAATTGTCCCTATCTGCATTACATTCGGACCAGCTTTAGGTCGATTGGACATTTGTGCATTACAGTCGGAATATACTTTTTCTATATACATTGGTCTAGACCTTTTCGCATTACAATCGGAGTATACTTATGCTATATAGATGGAACCATTTCTCATATCTAATTTTTCTATTTATTTATTTAATTTATTTTATTTTATTAAACAATTGAACATTATATCTAAAAGTTAATTGAAGAAATTCATATTGCAAGGATGTAAATAAATACATGATGCAGAAAGTAAATAACAAATTATACATATGCACATGCATATATTGTTATTAGTTTTGTGACGCAATCCACACATCAGCTATAATTTCCGCGATGTCCTTTAATGATTAGACTCGGTCAACCGCCGCTGTAAGAATAAAGGCGTTAGTTTCAATAGAAAATGTGTTTTAATATATAGCTACATTGATTTCACAATACCTTTTTCCAACGGTTAAAATATTGTAATAAAAAACTAAATAATTTTCAATATCCTGCAAATTCTTCAGAAATAATGGGAAAATTTATTTTTAATAATCAACAATTTTCAGTAAGAACAGTTACCATGGTTAAAAATATTTCAAAATACAAATTACGTGTAACAAACAATGCACAATGTGCATTACATTCGGACCAATTTAAGTCCAATTGACCTACCCCGCATTACATTTGGTCTATTTTCGAGGCAATTGACCTGCTTAGCAATACATTGCATTAATTTTTTTAACTCTCTTTGGTCTACTTACAATGCAACTATACCTAGGGCTATAATTTTAAGAAAATTGTCCCCATCGTTCCTTCAGGGTAAGCACATACAAAAGTAAAACACAATGAAATAACCTTTTTTTGTTGAAAAAAAAAATTCATAAAAAATTTCTTTAAGAACAAAAAAAAAACAGCAGTAGCAAAACTGGAAGTATAATATATTATACTGACCACAGAAATTCGCCAAAGGATTTGCATTGAATATGGTAGATGATTTTGTTGTTGCACTAGTATACCTAACTAACCACCTCACAGTGACCACTCGCAACGCAATCTGCAGCATTGCCAATTTAGCAACATTGCGTTGCAAGTCATCATAATGCTTTTCTGCTCAGCGCACACACACCCCATTTTCATTTTATTTTTCTACTTCAATTATTTTCCATTATTTTAATGTGCTTGAATGTATCAGTTAAGGTTGACGTGAGGAACACACCCTTGGCAGCAATGCGACATTAACGAACAATCATCATTATACATAACCATATAAAAGTATATACGTACTCTTATATACTCGTATGTAAGCATGTGCATACATATGTATAAGAATTTAATCAAAGAAATCTTGCAAGCATTTTTGGCGCCTTTAACACCCCAAGCGCATACAGCCGTATGGCACAACATTTAGGCAAAGACGTTAGCGCAGGACGAGGGGCGTCATAAAAGATTGCAATGCAAAACTATTATTATATGTATGTATGTACATTTTTTGTTGGTGCTTGTAAAAGGCGTATAATCAATGCAATATGTGTAATTAATTAATATTGTGGAAGAAAAATCAGTGGAAAAATCAATTTTGGCGGGAACCTTTCGCTTTAAATTAATCATACTCAAGCAAACAGCTTATAATACATGCATGCAAGTATGCGTTATTGAGTTTGATGCTGTTAGTGTGTTACTTAGTGTTTTTGCTAACGGAAGGATATATGAATGTGCGTAATCTATGGCCAACCGCTGCGTGCTCATTGGGAGTTAAATGTTTTTCTAATGCAGAAACGGCATGAAGATAATCAACTTTGTTTAATTTCCTTTTTTTTTAGAACAACCAATGTGCCAAGTCTCTGCAATGTAGAGGAAAAATAACAAAAATAATGATTTTCTTTCTGTGCGGCATGATTTTAGCATGTGGCTCCCATATGAGGAGCGTAGCAGTCATATGTCCAAATCATATACTGTTTTTAAGTGCATTTTTTTTTTTATTTTTATTTATTGTTCTTTCATTTTCATTTGCACACATTTTTTGGAAAGTGTTTCATCTGGTTAGGAGTGAGTACAAGTAAAATAAATTCGCGCCAATTTGTAGAAGTAAAAGTGGCCTGCACACATAATGCTTCTAGAATTTAAGTGCCTAAAAGAACTACGTGAATGCCATTAGAAGTTGAAAATGATTAAGCTGAAAGCCTCGACTAACGACACTTACTGGAGTTGCGAACCTCATACCTACAACTGGCACTTTATTCAAACGCGGACTAGGGCTTTATTGTTTCATTACTATCTATTTCTGCTTTGAGTACGAAAACATTCAGTTTGGGCTTCTTCTAACTAATGCCGTTTTCTTTTCTCGAAAAAATGTTGCCCTTTTTGATTTTCTTAGCTATTTTGTAAGCTTGTATGGTAATTTTACCGAATATTGACCTCTAACTAAGCAAGAGGACACCATTATCTACAAATCTAGCCATTTTATAGAAAGTTAGGTTACGCAATTCGATAATTGGGATATAGAAGGGCAGCATTTTTTTGCAGAAAAGAAAACGCCATAACTTCTCATGCATTTGATTTACCGTAAAATGTTTCTAGCAACTATTTTTTTCTAATGAGAATTCTTCTCAAAACTAAAATGGAACACATGGAAATACATAAACCAATTGTAGAACACCTACTCAGAAGCCATTTGCAAATTTTGGTGAGAAAAGTGTGCTTAAACTTAATAATAAATCAAATAGAATTCTTTTTAACAGGTCTTCTTCAATTTGGTTGCATTTCGGGAGTTTTGCGAGCTTGCAGCAATAAGTGGCCAAAATGTTGCTGGCATCATGTTGCTAGTATGTTGCGCGATGTTTTAACGGCATTAACTCAGCACGACTTTGCTGTGAAACACCCACGAGTTTTAGCGCAAATTCACACTAACATTTTTGCTGAAAAATATTAACAGACAAGATGCTTTTTGAAAATGAGACTAAAATGCCTACCTACTTTGCTCAAAAACTTATTTTATAGTGGTTAAATGAGAAGTACGATTTCATTGAAAACATTTTATGAAAAATAAAAAATTCGAATATAACAACCATTAGGGTTATACAAAAAAACTGATTCAATGACTCACAGTTCAAATATACAGAAGCTGTGCTCTCATTAAATGCGAATGTATCAAATTGCAATTTTTTTTAGTGCAGTTGTGCCAAATTCCTTTACTGATAAGACAACAAAAACGTTCATTCTGCTAAAGTTGAACTTTTGACTTTTTGTTTGCGATTTTATTGGAGTAGAACGTAAGTATGTATGATTTGTACAATTTCGCAATGCTCAATAGTTTGTATCAGGGACCGAAAATAAAAATTATTATTTTTTTCGATGCTATAAAACTCCAGGGCTAGATTGTGTCCTTGGGAAAAATTATTAACTTTACTTTCATCCCAGGACCTCCAGGATCAATAACCTGGGCTCTATTAATTTAACAAATTTTTTTTTAAAAACGCCAGCTATAAAATAAAAATATGGCGTTTTATTTTTTAGCACCAGCGATAAAATAAATACTTGGAGTTTTATTTTTTAGCTCCATCGATAAAACAAAAACCTGGAGTTTTATTTTTTAACTCCAAAATAAAACTCAAGAGCTAATAACTAGCGAACCCCTTAACCGAATTGCATAAATTTGGTATCAGATGAAAGGTAATTCAATAAGCTTTTTAATGATGCCACCCATGCCAAGGTTACCACTCAAACCAAGGTTGCCACCTATTTTTTTAATTTTTCCCAATTTAGTATAAGTGCCACCATTCAAAAGCTTACTGAATTACCTTTCATCTGATACCAAATTTATGCAATTCGGTTAAGGGGTTCGCTAGTTATTGGCTCTGGAGTTATATTTTGGAGTTAAAAAATAAAACTCCAGGTTTTTGTTTTATCGATGGAGCTAAAAAATAAAACACCAAGTATTTATTTTATCGCTGTCTTTAAAAAATAAAACTCCAAGTTGATTGATTATTTTTGTCCAAATAAAATATTACTCCAAATATAAATTTTTTCTTTGGTGTTTTATTATAAATGGAATAAAACTCCCGGTCCCTGGTTTGTATATGATTATACACATTTAATTACTTATATACGAATATACATACGTACATATTGCAATTTGGGTCAAGGAAAATAATGAAATAGCTTATTAAAATGGAGGTAGCATATAATTTACATACATACACACTGTGGAAATATAACAAAACATTTACAGTGGAAAGGGGTTATCACGGTTTTTTCTCTGTCCTAAAAATGCTTGCAGTTTTCAAATAGGTTCTTTCGTAAAATGCCCACAGATACCTATGTATGTATGTAGGTTAATATTCAGTGCAGCCAAAAAATAAGGAAACTAAGTAAGCGCTGAAGTTTAAAAAAATTCTTCCAATAGAAATACGCTAGAAAGCAGGCGATATATTACTCTGAGCTAATCACAAAATGCGCCTAAGCCAACAGCAAACACCCGCCCTCGTTAGTTTTATGTATTATCTTTACTAATTCAAGTTGACAAACTTCTAACAGCCACGCATGCGCACGCGTCTGCTGCAACAGCCGCCATCTAATGGCTTGGATGCATATGTATGTGTCATTTGTTGTTGCTTTTAATCTAAATGTTTTCTTTATTTATGTGCTATCAGTCAAGAACCCCATGTGATGGCACACACGCCCCAAAAGACAAATACAATTAAATGCTTTTCATAAAAAATTTACCTTCTAATTTTCTTGTGTTTGCTTTCTAAGCCACTGCTATTTTTTTGTTGTTGCTGCTTTATTTTCTTTTGTTGTTTTTTTTTTCTCTCGCTAACATAACTTTGCGCGCGAGTTTATTCACCTTGCCACCAAAGTAAAACATATTGTTTGTATGCAACGGTTTCTTTTTAATTTCTTTTATTGCGCGCCTTTTGTGTTGGAAACGTTACAACACAAACATTTGGAGAATATGCGCATGTTAATGTGTAGGTACATTAGGGTGTTTCAATTGAAAGCTCTTCAAAAATTCTCTTCTCCTTACATACCAGATGTGAAAATTCCTTTCAATTGAGTTTCAGAAGAAGAGAGAACTTCTTTATACTTGTATGAAACAAAAATGTGGCAACAAAATCCAGCTTTCATCTTCTAGAAAAACTAAAATTTTCAAGTAGGACAGACAAAAAAGTTCCACCCAAAAAAAAAAACACCCTAATGCGGCAATTATACTTACTTGGCGTTTGACTCAAAACAACATAGCTCACACCCTCATTCCAAAATTTGTTTTTTTTTTATTGTTGTTGCTTTGCACTATTTCTTACTAGTACTCGTATGTATGTTTGTACACATATACTCATGAGTCTATTGTTCTTTTTTTATCCTTGTGGCATTATACACACATATGTACATACATACCATCAGCGCATGTCAACCAACCGTTGAGTTGAATATGAATTGATGGCACGAGCTACGCGAGAAATTTTATTACAACGTTACCAACAAAAATAGCTGGGCGCGCGCGTCATCATCACAAATAGAACGGCGATGGCGTGCGGGAGCAAGCAAAGTCCTGCAGCAAGCATATCCTTTCGGTAGGCTTTAGTGGCGTTGGTGTAAGTAGGGGTGTTGGTGGTGTTTTTCGTGGCGGTAGTGGTTGGTGGTGGTGGCTAAAATTTCTAGCGCGAATAAAAACAGTAGTAGCACCCTTGTTTGGCTGGTTAAACGCCACTGTGCGGCGCATATGGCGTTTTTCACATTTTCAATGTAATGCAGGGTATTTACATATGCATGTAAATGTGGATATGAATGCGCATAGTCACGAGAGTCCTGCGCGCATGCGCTTAGATGTTGCTATATGGTGTACAGCTTTCCTTGAGCCCAGCTAACAATTGCGAAGAAAATTTAGAATATATAGCAATACATACTTATATTTATAGTATCATGCACCTAATATATGTATGCACCTACCTATGTATAAAAGAAAAATTAAATAAATTTTATTTATAGTACCCAATTAGGCGATCAATTTCTGATCGCTGCTTTACAAGGTTTTTTTTCTTCAATAGGTTTTTATAAAGGCAAAATGTATTTATTGGGTTTCTGAATTTATGTTTAGAATCCGATGCATATACACACATATGTACATATGTATAGAATTCCTTATTTAATTTACAATCTAATTTGTAGCCCTTGCTGTACTTCAAACATTTTCCCTCCCCATGATCGCGTGTCTGATTATGTTCATTTGCGCTTAGTTTATGAAATTAGCATTTCGTTATTTTTTTTCTTGCTTTTTTCTTTATTTATTTTATTTCCTAAAACTAGGTTTCTACTAAATTTTCCTGCCAAGTGTCCGAAAAGTCAAAAGAAAATTCCACCACCGCCAACATAATTGTTTCACGAAAGTGCCCCTACGATTTTGTCCCGTGCGCTTGTCGTTTGGCTTAGACGGTGGTGCGTATCGAAATTATATCGCTGTACTGCGTACATACATACAACACATATGGACTAGCCTTTGACCGCAGCAAGACCATGCAAAGTAAAGTTACGACAAACCGATTGCTTGTATTTGGTGGTAGTGACTGGAGCGGTGGCGGAAGTTGGTGGTTGCTGGTTATTTGGCGTAGCACGCGCTACGCTTTGCGTTTGATATCAGCAAGTGTTTTTATCACGACTTTTGCCATTCAAAACTTTAGTTACATATATACATACACATGTTTTATACCCAGTAGCAGGAGACTTGGTATTTCTTGGCGCTGCTGTTTGTTGCCAGAAAGCAGAAATGGCTGGTGGTTTAACAGACCTGGTAAAAATTGTTTAGAAGGTTAAAAGTGAACAAGGCATTAATAGCACCACAAACAACAACAACGATAACAAGAATAACAAGAACAATAACAACAAGCACAACAACACCAACAACAACAACAACAACAACAACAACAACAACAACAACAACAACAACAACAATAAACCAACAACAACAAAATCATCATCTTTAATAACAACATCATTAACAACAACAACAACAACATCAACATCAACAACAACAATAAAACCAACAACAACAAAATCATCATCTTTAATAACAACATCATTAACAACAACAACAACAACATCAACATCAACATCATCAACAACAACAACAACAACAACAACAACATCAACATCATCATCAACAACAACAACAACAACAACAACAACAACAACAACAACAACAACAACAACAACAACAACAACAACAACAACAACAACAACAACAACATCAACATCAACATCAACATCAACATCAACATCAACATCAACATCAACATCAACATCAACATCAACATCAAAATCAACATGAACAACAACAACAACCACAACAACATCACCATCAACATCAACATCAACAACAACATTAACATCATCATCAACAACAACAACAACAACAACAACAACAACAACATCAACATCATCAACAACAACAACAACAACATCAACATCAACATCAACATCAACATCAACATCAACATCAACATCAACATCAACATCAACATCAACATCAACATCAACATCAACAACAACATTAACATCATCAACTTCAACATCAACAACAACAACAACGACATCAGCAGCAGCAGTAGCATAAAAAACAGACCGAGAAACCACAGCAACTCACTATTGGGTATATAAATATGAAATATTTACATTTACTTGAACTCATTCATACTTCTTTACATATTTACTTCATTACAATTCCTTATTTTTTAATTACAGTGAAGTATTTCTTTTTTTTTTTTTTGTTTCGCAAGCCATTATGTTGCACTAACATTATTATTGTTGCTGCTGTTGCTGCGCGATTCAAATGAGACGAATACGTCAAAAAATAAGCGCGCATAATGAGTTTAGTGTGTCAGGTGCACAAGCGAGGGGCCAAAAGGTAACCGCGACTGTGTCACTTGTGGCAATTACCACAGTTAGGTACGTATATACATATGTACATATGTAAGTATATAAGCATATTTGCTGCTATATGTATTTTATCAGTAATAAGAATTTTGAATTACTACAAAAAAAAAAAACAAAACAATACCAACATCGATCAGGTTAAGTTTTTCCGTTGTTCCTTACGTTCGAGTATGTATATTGTATGTTTTAGAAAATTATCATTTCAACCGTTTGACAAAGCGGATGATAAGAAGAAAGCAAGGGGCAGAAAGAATGGAAGGAAGAAGGCGAGGTCGGAAGGAAGTTGTTGTTGTAGTCTCGCGCTATACCTAAGACTTTTCGCTTAGGTACTTAATATTTTGTTGTGGTGGTTATGACCCCGTCGCACGTGCGCAATAGAGCAAAACAATTTGGCTGCCACCACCAAGGAAAAAAGCAACTACAAACATATCAAGTTTTGTACATTTCGCTAGGGAGACATAAATTTAAATTTGAATTTGACCCCAGCAAAAGCAAGCCAAGCCACGGCAAATTGCAGTGCATGAATTAACAATTCAAATTTTCTTTGTAACTTCGTCAAACATTTCCCTGCTCAAGTAGGTATGTACTGCATATTCGGGGGTCGTCGTCCCCGTCTTGTTGTCTATGCCGCCTTCTCTGCTATTTAATTGACATCAGGTGTGAGTAAATAGATAGAGCGATACATAAATAGATAGATACATATGTACGTATGTATGGTTATATGTATGCGTGTTTGGGGTGGAGCGAAATGCGCAACTAAGCAACGATTCAACGGAATTTTCAGCACTTTGCGCGCCAAAAAGCTGCAACGATTTCTAAATGAAGGAATCCTAAAGGCGCGCGTCGTATTTGGACAGAAGTAGAAAATGTTTTGCTCTTAACGGTACAGCACAACAACAAGTGCAGAAATCAGTTCTCAGCTTTTAAACGGTTTCTTGAAATATTTTTCTGCTAAATCAAACTTTCTTTTAAGCATTTTGGACCAGCTGGCTTTACTTAAAATAACCTGCATTCAAACGCCCCCGGAAGCAACTTTGCCTGCACATTTGGCCTCGTTTACGCTTTTCCATTCCCGCATTCTTCTTTATTCCATCATTTTGCTTGTGCAAAAATATGAATGTAATACGATAATTGGCCAGTTATTTAAAACTCCCGTGTTCATTTTGTCCTTACCTACAATATATCGTCAACGATTTCCTTTCAATTTCAATTTTGCCATACATTCTTCACCGCAAACGCTGTGGTCAGTCGGTGTTTCCTTTCAATGCATTTTGATTATGATATTTTATTTTTCTCCTTTTTTGCTTAGCATCATCGAACAAGTTGAGGAGTTTGCTTATGAGTTTTGAATTTCATAAATTTTGATGGTTAATATTGGTTACATTTCTTATTTTTGTAAGGGTCAGCTGATGAGCGGCGAATTTTGCGTTTGCTGTGTAATTTGAGTAGTCTTTTCCTGCGGATAATTGGGTTTTGTATGGAAGGATGTAGAGATTAACTATTTAATTTGAAGATTGAATGGTCTGCTTGCCTTGAGTACTACATTTTTCTTTTCTTTTCTATAATAAAAAGGGGCCTTGAGATCTTAATATCCATTGATTGATCGTTCCCAGCTTTTTCGCCGATTTGAGCAGGCAGTTTTTTCATTTTTGGTTGCTTCTTTTTCCGACAGGGTAGGAATATGATGTATTGTGGAACGATTTTCCGTCATCCCTTGTCAAGTTTGGTTTGGAGACAAACCGGTTTCGGCTGATATGTGCCGTCTTCAGTGTTTTTTTCGTTTTCCATATAAATTACTTTTTACTGTGTTTATCATGACATTTTATCTCGTAAAAACGCGTCCATATGATTCTACTCTTGAAGTCGAAAGGAATTCGTACATATGTAAGTTCGTATCGCTAAATCAGACTGCTTTAGGAATAGATGCCTGGTGCCCGTTTTACAAAATTTGTTGATCCAAAATGACTCCGAGAACTAGAATTTTAGTGCTCAACGAGGAAAAATGGGACTAGCAGCCAAACGGATAAATAATTTATTTTAAAGTAGACCCGATTTGCTTAAAGGGCGTTGTCATTTTCTAGTTTTCCTTAACTGATTGAAATGTGATCGTGGAATAAATGAAGGAACTGGCTAGAACCTCTATATACACCATGTAATTCTTTTTCAGTATTTAAATATGAAATGTTGTTAAAGACAAGCAATATAGCATCGTCGAAGCAAACCCTTTTCTACGAGCCTTGGCTACTTTTTCTTTATTAAAAATATATAGATTTGAAGAGAACTACTTCCACGAACTCTTGTCTTCCGTAAGAACAGCAGCCTCCAGATAATAGCTACCCTTACAACTGAAGCATTCAGCAATTACAAAATCAGCAGACTATGCAGTTTGTCCGCTTAAAAAAAGTGGGTAGGAGAAAACAACGCAAAACAGGGGGCATGACAGGTGATCTAAAAATTAGA
This sequence comes from Urophora cardui, assembly GCA_960531455.1. NCBI lineage: Eukaryota > Metazoa > Arthropoda > Insecta > Diptera > Tephritidae > Urophora > Urophora cardui. The sequence goes on along the minus strand of OY482672.1, from coordinate 20,920,816 downwards.
CACACAAACCAAACAAACAAACATGTGTTTGAAAAATTGCAATGTCGAATCAAATAAAAAATGTTTTCGTTGAAAGAAACGCATACCATTGCACAGAAATGGGGTACAACAAATCATATTCCTCTATGCACCATCAAAAAACTGCGCATTTCTTTCTATGAACATTCCTTATCGCAGAGCATTAACTAAGAAAATGTAGTGCAACAGATTTTTAATTTATTTGCTACAGTGAATTAATAAGTCTTTTATTTCAGCACTCATTCCGCCTTGCGATGCCAAATGATGTGACTTGTGATAACAAAACGTGGAATGATTTTTATAAATGACCCGACAATTACACTGCTCTACAGCCAAAAAATACTCTGAACGCAACCATCCTTTCTATATGTAAAATCGGTCGCTGATTCCGAAAATCGGGTTCATTTTTAATTCTATGGGAAGGTTTTTGAGATATCGGCAATTTACCGTTATTTGGCCAATGTGTCCACTTAATCCTGTATATCTCTTTAACACAGTGAGTTATATTCCTTAGGGTGACACCAAACGAAAGAAAATTAAATTTCCTTTTCACGGCTCCTATAACATTTTTCTCTAACTCTTATAGTTTCTGAAATATTGACGATTAAATTTTAATTTTTTCGATTTTTTACGATTTTTTGAAGAAAAAATTGACTTTGTCAGGCAATATCTTTAAAACCAATACTTTTACCTTCGGTTTTACTCCTTTTCATGAAGTTCTATTCTATTACCAAAAAAATAAGCTATCAACGATGAAAATCCATTGTAAAATGGAAAAGTTATAGGCGATCAAGTAAATACAGCCAGGTCGCGCAATGCCTCTGCACGCGTACATTCTATGCATATTGTACCAATACCTACACATCTGCAGTAGCAGCACATTGGCAGCGCAGTAGATACAAGCCCATTTACGGGTATAACATGCATAAAATATACCCGTGTAGAGGCATTGTGCAACTTGGCTGTATTTACTTGATCGCCTATAACTTTTCCATTTTACCATGGATTTTCTTCGTTGATAGCTTATTTTTTTGCTAATGGAATGGAGCTTCACGTAAAAGATTAAAACCGAAGGTGAAGACATTGGTTTTAAAGATATTGTCTGACAAAGTCAATTTTTTCTTCAAAAAATCGTAAAAAATCGAAAAAATTAAAATTTAATCGTTTAATTTTCTTTCGTTTGGTGTCACCCTAAGGAATATAACTCACTGTGTTAAAGAGTTATACTGGATTAAGTGTACCCATTGGCCAAATAACGGTAAATTTCCGATATCTCAAAAACCTTCCCATAGAATTAAAAATAAACCCGATTTTCGGAATCAGCGACCGATTTTACATATAGATAGGATAGTCACGTCCAAAGTACAGACAAAAAATTTCATTTTGTAATCCAGTGTTATCGAAAAAAAAAAACAACAAACAGAAAACAAAGCGAAATTAGAGAAAAAACACTGACTGCATGCACTTTCCTTTGTTTTTGACTTTCCAGCGTTAATTACACTAACAAAACTTTCAATTTTTTTTTGCAAAACACTACAAATAACTATTGTTCACAATGCAATTCTAGCTACGATTTGGTCTACATTTCCACATACCTACTAAAAAAATTTACTTTCAACGAGTCCACGAAACATTTCCTTTTAGATTTTTAGCGATAAGAACCACAGCAGGACACGCACTTGTGTGAGAAGAAGCATACCATCCTCATACTCATCATGATGAAGATTGTGGATAACTAGCAGCCACCGCAATGCCATTCAACAGGTGAAAGATTCATTAGAAAATAAGAAAAGAAAGAAATACAATTGGATGGCATAGAAATTATTGTCTATTGAAAGAAATTTTAAAATTGTTAGTAAGTAATGCATTTGTTAGTAATTTATTGTGTAGAGTGGCATTGTTTTGTGGCCCACTGACTTTGGCTAAATGTCTAGATATGTAAAAGTGTGCGCCCAAAGATCTTGAGTTTAATAAATTAAAAAATAAAGCAAGAATACAGTGAAGGCTGCGTCGGAGACTGCAATTGAATCAATAACCAATTGTGGGTGCTTGATGGAAGAAAGCATAGAATACAGATTATCAGAATTGATATTAGAGCAACCAGAATCTGAAGACAGTCTTTAAACGTCAACTTATTTCTGCCTACATTCCTAGACTCTTTGAAATCTCAACTATTATCAATCTCTTTCATCTATCCGCACAAAAAAGGTTTACAACAATCTTGGCTGTGCCGCTGTAAATATGACGACCAATATTTTTTCACCCACAACAGGGTATAGGAACCTACCACTGCACACCGCAATGAAACACCATCTACAAACCAGAAGTGTGATTGGCAAACAAGTAGATAAATTTCTCTTACAAAGTGCTAAAGTACCTGCTCCTTAATTTTGGCGCGCACTTTTTGTTTGCATTTGTTTGTTTTTTTTTTTTTTGGGTTCTTTTCTTTTGCATTTCTATGGAAGCTGGAAAATCAAATTGCAAATTGATGTACTTGAAATGGGTTTTGTGATTTTTGGTTCATTTCACACATAAATTAGAAATCTGTCATGGCTTTTGTCCTGGATTTAATGATATGTTGCACTTGTGTGTAGGTACATATGTATGTATTTTTGTATGTTTTTCTAGAAGAATATAGTCGTATGTAAACATATATGTATGTATGTACATACATTTATTTATGTACAAAGTAGCAGTTTTTGTTTTTAACTATTCACATGCATTTTATTACTTTACAGCGTTGGCTCCGTTTTTTTCCTATTCAAAGATCTCCGACAGTTTTTATTTTGATTGGTAATTTTCGATTTATTGCGAATGGGAGTGAATTGCGTAATTTGTTCAACATATGTATGTTGGCATCGTTGGAGATGATCATCGTAAACTCTCTCTACGACTTGGACTACTCTCGCTTGTGAGGTTACCATTTTTATGACTGCGACCGTTAGAGTGGGCGTTAAAAGTAAAGTGTGTGTTTGAAACGGTAAGCGTTGCTATAAAAAAATGGTGTGTTATTTTATGATTTTTATGGCAGGCGTTTATTGCATTTAGTTACAGTTGCAATTGAAGAAGCGCCGAGAACACCAACGATGTTTTTTATTGTTTCCGAATGACTTGGCTGAAATTGAAAAGAGAACACAAAGAAGAAGCGTGTTTTTTCGTTAACTAATGAACAAATTTTCGTGGAATCACTCAAGTTATAACAATATTTCGTTGAAACTCATAATTGAGCATGGTCTGAAATATTTAACACATTGTTTTGATGAGAATGTCGCTCATTCGCTCGGTGATCACTTCGATTAAACATAGCTCATGTAGACTTGGCTATCGGAAAGGCTTAAATTAATTTCATAATTAGTAAAATTTACGGTTATTGAGACATCTGAAGAAGAGCTCGTCACATGTAAGCCTATTCTCAGTAACTTCTTCCTCGAAGAAACGGGCGCGACATGAAGGCATCTTAGTTCCACGAGTATGCACGGAAAGGGTTGGTCACTCGTTCGCAGAGCCGGCTTGCGTAGAGAAGACACTTTAATATCTCCGACTTATCCGGGGCATCGGGGGAGACCGTTCAAGATCAGCTACTCAATAGCCACCCGCTTACCATTCAGCCATTGGCACGGGTACCTCTACACCTTAGCTTACGGTGGTCCTCACCTTCTTCATCTGTTCCGCGCCCTATATGGTTGAGCTTAACAGTGCCACCAGCGTGAAGGAAAAGCAGGAGATTAAAAGTTAGAAGTTAGAGGCTTCATTTCCTAGGATCGGCCATCGAGTTGACACATCACTAACCTCTTCGGCATCTGAAGGCATTTTAGTATCTGCAGTCATTCAAAGCTGCTATTTCCGGACATGGATGCGAGGCGTCTGCTTCTTTAAGTTAGGAAATAACTCTCATCTGTTCACATAAAAATTAGTAAACCCGTGAAAAGTATTGACGTTCTCTATAACGACTTCCGCAGGAACTGTAAGGAATGAATCATCAACATCTATTTAAGAAGTCTTTTTTTATGAGGCTAAAATGCGTGGGTTCACTTATTTCAAAGACCTCGGTGATTAGGCCCAGAAAAAATATTTAAAATAGCTTAATCGATTGGTAATTTGAATTAAGATGAGGTCCAAGATTCTCATGGTATCTCAATAACACGTTTTGGAGTTAAAATGTTGAGTATGTATACCTAATTTAACCCCGCACTTGACTCAGATGTGTGTAGACCTTATTCTTCTTAATTGGCGCGTAACCGTCTAGACGAGTTGGGTGAATAAAGCGCGCCAGTCCCCTGCTGGAATTGAGTGACCGAAAGTACTAACACTATTACAACAATATAATATTACCAACACATTTTCACTCGTATGTGTTTCTAGCCAAGTTTAAAACCAATGAAATAGATAAGGATAAAATGGAACTTGAAAATACACATACGGGAACGTGATGAATGAAACATCCCCAAACTTTTGGTCATGCCTGCCGGTCATATTACCAGTCAAATGACCTGCACAGTTCTTGCAGGGTCATTTCTGTTCCATTCTGCCTGATGTCAATTGGAAATGCCTAGGAAGAACGAGTCAATCTTCACGCGATCTTCCCAATGCTCTGGAGGTCTTTCTTTTCTGCTGTCTTTAGCGGGTTTCGATAGAGCCGATTAGCCGGGGCACCTTCATCCATTCTCACGACATGATCTGCCCAACGCAGCCGCTGGCTTTATATTCGTTGACCAGCCTCCAGCCTCAAGAAATACCTTCAAATTCTGATAATTGGAGATCCATGACATTTAAGTCTCCTTACCTCGAGACAAGTATCAAAATCAAGAGATAGTCCTATTAAAAATCCAAATAACTACCTACGTACGGTGTTATTAACTGTAAAATCACATTTCACCTGTCATGCCGCTTACTGAGTAGATTTACAAGTAATTAAAAAAATAGTCAGCTTGCAAAAACCACTATGACAGATTTACCAAATTCAAGTCACTTGTACCAACCATCAGCTATTTGTAACAAAGGCACACACAGACTAAAAAAATTAGAATAACGAACTGCAACACAACAGGATAGGCGCCAGCACCCGCAGCTAGAGTCATTTCCTTGGCAGGTTGCGGGCCACCAGCAAAGGCGTTAGAACGCCAGCACATGAGTTCGTTAGATCAAAGCAGTAAATCTTTGCTTTGCCGTTGCGCATGCGTGCGTGCTCGTGGCGAATGGTGCAAAAAGTGACAGCACGATTTGTCGTACTAGCGCTATGTATTGTTGTTGTTTTTGTGATGTAAACGCATTATCCTTTTTCTTTGCCATTTGATTTCCCTGTGTGTCTGATTTATCTATTTTGATAAATCGTTTGACGCTTTGCTACACATACATACATACATATACATAGAAAGAAAGGTGAAACAAAAGGATATCGTGCAGCGTGTGACAAATCAAATTTTTATCTTTTATGTATGCATGTTTGTATGTACTTAGTACCTGTCAGATTATGAGTTCGATAGATATGCAGGTGTGCATTTGAGCAAGTCTGACTAATGCCTATAGGATATGCGCAAAATTTTCGCATTTTAACCATGACGGCTTTGTTCGCAACGCGTTTTACTTTTAATATAATTTGTATAAAAGGACTCACGTGTCATGCGAGCGGGTGGGGCATGTAAATATGCAAGGATAATGCAATTGGCTATAGATGGCAGAAAGAAGAAAGTGGAATAAAAATTTGGCATTGCAAATCTCTTGCATGTTTTGTTGGCTAATCGTCAAAAGAGATGATTGATTGAAGCGGTGAAATCACATCTTTTCAACGACACCAACATCAAGTTGATAGGACAAACGGAAAAAAGTTATGGACTAGAGGACTTCCAGGAATTTCTTGAATGCAGTCTTTATTTGGGTACCCCAAAGCATAAGAATTTGCAAAAATACCCAGGGCAACAAAATTTTTTAATTTTTTGTAGAGCTGTGTTACAAATGCTATATTATATTTAGGAAAAGATTTTCCTAGTACATGTACTATTTCTTTCGACAAGTTGCTTTTTTATTAACAAAAATAGAGATTTGAGTTACCATTTTTGCTAGTATTTTTTTTTTGTACACACATGTTTATAAAAGGCGTGAGAACAACTATTATCCTTTTCAAGGACACAATTAACATATTAGATTACCCAGCTCAAATTAACCGGAAATCCAGATACATGTGTACGTACATAAGTATACTAATAACAGAAAATCTAAACAAGCGCTACATTTTGGCAAACTAAAACTATAAAAGTCAGAGAATTGAAGTCAAAAGTGAAGACAACACATGCCGTAAATTTTGTGTGTGATTTTGCTTGAAGGTTTAGCGTTATCGTAATAATAGATGCTCGTACAAATTTGTATACTAGCAAATGTGAAAACTGAGAATCTGCTAATGTGTTCGTCTGCTGACAGCAAAGGATTCAGCCGTTGTCTGCTTCCCATAGCCGGTATACTTAGCTACTTGGCGTCGTGCTGGAGATTCCCGCGCAAAATAAAAACGCTCCTTGTGTGATGTTGTTCGAAGATTTTTCGGCTGCATAACGAGGACACATACACCATGCGAATGGGTAACCTGAACTGCTTCATTTGTTGCTACACTTGCTACTCACATGCATATAAATTTCTTCATCATATGTCACCTCGCCAAAAAACGAAAGTGATCAGAGTAAAATTGCTGTAAAAGATTGCTCTTCCTTTTTAGCATTTTTCGACTACAAACATACATATGTACATACTAGGGATTCCAATTTTTCCGATTTTTACGATCCCGGGATTTTCGAGATTCTATTTTATAATCCCGGGATCCCGGGATTTATCCCGGGATTTGGACTTTAATTACACAGAATTTCTAAAAAATTTTCTAACTCAAATAAAATTCTACTTTTCTAAAGGATTTCGGTGCGCTGATTCTGAATCTGAAGTCGGATTTTCGGTAATATGTGTAGGATTTGAGATATTCATGTCCAAAGAGGCGAAAATGCGATTTTTTTCACTGCTCAATCTGTTAAATTACTTACTTTCATTAAAAGATGATCGCAGCTATTGAAAGAACGATCATTTCTTTTGAAAACAGCGCTTTGCTTTTTCGGGTATCTTATTCAGGTATCTACGTTGTCTTCAAAAGAAATGATCGTGCTTCCAATAGATGTAATCAGTTTTTAATGAAAGTCAGTAATTTGAAAAATATTGAGGAGTGAATATGGCCACAAACTGCGTTTTTCGCCTCTTTGGACATGAATATCTCAAAAGCTACACCGAAATCCTTTCGAAACGTAGAATTTTATTTCTGTTACAAAAATTTTTCGACCAGTATTATTTTCCCACATTTGGGGTTGAAAAAAGTAAATACATTTTTAGAGAAACGCTACAACTTTAAAATGCAAAGAAAAAATAGATTTTTATTGCCATTTTTTATTATTTCATTAGTAACAAAATAAAATAGGAATGTCAAATCATGCGTATTATTTAATGATACCTAAGACATACTTTAAAAAGCACAACCAACAACGAAAATTACATACATTTGGTGAACAAAACATTTGCAGTTGGTACTTTTAGGATATTAATAAAAAGGCTTCCAATCATTTGATAATTTCCAATAGAAATTTTTTTAGAATTTAACGACGCACTTTGTTTAAGCGAATATTTCCAAGCTTGCCGAAAAATTCAGAAAATTAATGCAACTTCTGAATAGATAAATATCGGAGGCAAAATTTTGATATGAATTCCGAGTATGCAGCTGCGTATTTAATTTTAGTAGAGTGTTCTAAGACTATCAAGTCTAATTAAAATTTTGTTTTCATTTTCTTCCATTATTTACTTTTCTTGGGAGGAAATTGCAAAAACCTTTGAGAAATAAATGACCAAAAATCAGGAAATAGAAATTATCAAATGAATTTCGCCACAAGCTAAAAGCTTTAAAAATACCTAACGTACGTTTCCTTACAACGCGTACTTCAACACAAAAAATTTAATTATTAACAAAAATCAAAAATTTTAATCCTTACTTTGACTAATGGACTTTTTTATTCTAGCAAAAATGTCGCACTTTCTTCCGGCTGTCACATTTTTTTGTTCTCTTCCACACAGACTCAACACTTTTTTAGGGATGTTTGTTCTATTGACAAAATATAAAACTGGCCCAACTACGGGCAACATTTTCTGCTCTTAGCACAAGTAAAAGGTTGCATTATTTTTGTTTCATTCATCACATGAAAAATGCAACACTTTAATAGGACACAGGACACATGTTGATAATGCTGCAATGTAATAATGCAACATTTTCTTTCAGAATAGAAAATGCTGTTAGTATACAGATCTGAGACCAATAAAAATTATATAAAATATAACTTTTCTTTGCTATAATAGCGGAATATTCTCTCTTTATTTTAGCCCGAAAATCCCGGGAAAAAATTCTAGCTATCCCGGGATTTTCGGGGAGTCAGAAAGGGCGGGATCCCGGGATGCCGGGATTGGAATCCCTAGTACATACATTAACTTTGGTTATCCTTAATAATTTTATGTTGTTGCTCAATTCCTGTATCAATTTACAACATAAACAAATCAATTGGCGCAGGTCATTCTAAACCAAGCCGACTGACTGGCTTTCGTTGGTGGTAGTCTTGGTTTATGGTGGCGGCGGCGACGGCGACGGCGACGGCGGAGGTTAACAAGTGTTTGATAAATAATCTTGTAGGTGGATGCTGTCGCCGTTGCAGGAATATATTTACTTACATACACACAAAAATACCTATGTATTTTCTTCTGTGTACGCAGCTGTTTCCATAACGGTATACCTAGATCAAGTGGCCGATTTTGTAGTTGGATATGATTATGTATGTTAACGTCATATGGCATTCATCAATAATGCTGTTATTCTGTGAAATATGATATGTTTGAATTGCAATTTTTATACCATGTCTCCACATAACGTGTTTCGCTCTTTTTTTCTGCATTTTCTCTCTCAATCTTGTTTCGACACGGAAACGAGTACCGAAACTCGCTAATTTCCATACAAATTTCTGAGAGCGAGTGAAGATTGAAACACTGTTTCATTCTGAATCATCTTGCCAACCTCGATGATATCGATGTCTTCTCTAATTTTTTATCGAAAATCTATCGAAATCTCACACAGACCAAAACAAAAACGCAAAATATAAGCAAACATACAAACATTTAAGAAGAGCAAGAAAGAGAAATGTTAAACTGAATCACGATTAGCCACGTGGAGACGTGTTATTTAGCGAGATGTTTTGCTAGATGTTTTGTTGGTGAAACAAGTTATGTGGAGACGGGCTTTAAGTTGAAGTAGCTAGAATGACATAACGGTTCGTAAATGATGTTAAAGCGGTAAAAAAAGTCGGCAAGTAAATTGAGATTTTTTTATAGCACAACGTGTGCAAATATTAGCTTTGATAAGGTGAATTGAAAGTGGGAAGGTAGAGGGGCCGGTGTAAGTGGAGAGTCACGAAAAGGTTAGTATTGGGCAATATGATTTGAGTTGGTGGAGAAGAAAACAATATATTATTCAAACCAAGGCAAATTCATTCATATGGTAATGGTACGTGAACAGCTGACTTCTTCTTCTTCTCGTTTTTAACTCGCCGTGTACAGAAGAATACAGAAGAATGTCAAACAAATAAAAATTTGACTTTGAGTTTGACATTCTGATGGACAAAAACTTAAAGCGAATCGAGGCGAATATTGCCGAATTCGCTCTGCCATTACCATAATGAATTTGCCTTGATTCAAACCAATTTTAGAGAGAAATAATCAAAGTTGTCAATTTATTCCGTTTGTTTATAATAAAAAATGGCGTAATTTCTATTGCGCTCAGTATGATTTTAAGTAATCGTCTGCAATTTTATGTCATTTGCAGTTAAAATCCCTAAACATTTGCCGACAAATTCATAAGATTTATTGTCTAACAATATAAATTTACATATGTATGCAACTATTTATCCATGCGCCCATACACATTCGCCTACTGATCATCATTAACAAGACCATTAACGCTGCCATCATCCTTTCATCCGTTCGTACGTTCGTAGTTTGATTTTTTTTATTACTTTTCGTTCTTGTTGTCATTGCAACAATACTTGAAATTTACTCGCTCATGAAATCGATTTACATGCCATCAATGACTTGTAAATTTTATCTGGTGATGTCAGTGAAAAAAAAAAAATTAGTTAGGCTCCTTTTATGATTAAAGGCATTTGCGTTGCTTGGGAAGCGGTGTCCTTTATGGTTAGAATTCTTGCATAAAACGAGATAACGGTATTTGAAATTCATATACGTACATATATACATACACATGTATGCTGGTAACAGGATACTAAGCGATATTAAAGAGAAATGATGCAAGTATGATTCAGTAAAAATTTAGTATAGTTAAATTTGTAATAGATTGTAAATTTTTTATGATTCGGTTACTTCAAAGGTTAAATTTTTTTTTTTTGGTAAACTTACTTATGCTTAATACTGTAGTTATAGCATGCCATTAGTTGTTGCTTTGTGCTAATTGAAACCAATTAGAAACACCAAATATGAACAAGTCATTCTCCTTGTAATCTTTCCGCAGCAGCGATGGTCTAACTCTTACTCTGAAACAAAAAGCGGTTATTGATTGCAATACTTCGTTTTCATTGAACTTCTTTTACTGAATGTTGTATCTACAGAGTTCTACCGCAAGTGCTTCTTCAAGTTTCAGAAGTTTTGTTTCTTTAGCATACCCAGTTCTGCTAGTCAATAAAAAATATTAAACGATGCACAAATTCGATCATATCTTAGACATGCCCTATATTCTTCTACCTATGTATTTCCTAAAATATGCAAAACTTGTTTGATCTAACACAATCTAATGGGTTGTTACAAAGAAATTCGAGAAGATCTACGACATACTAGTGGGTGGAAACTATCGATGGCACTATCGTCACTATCGATGGTTTCTGAACATCTTTTACACTATCGATGGTTTTCGACTATCGTTTGAACTATCGATAGTTTATTGAAAATTTGAAATGTGACCACTTGGCACCAAACAAACGGTAACTATTCCATGCAGGGTTTGAATTGCTGACTAGCAAGTAGTCAAAGCAACATAAATACGACTATGCGTTCTAGTCGCATGGTCGATTAAAATGTGATTACCCAAAAACATTAAAATTACAGTACAATATGGGTATAAAACGAAAGGCGATGGCCCCAGGTTTTATTTGGACTACGATATATTTCGATAAATTTATCGATAACTGCTCATAATTGTGGAAAAGCGGATAAATATGGATACGTAATACGAATATAGAATACCGAACACCGCAAAATGGGTATCAAATGAAAGCGCTTGGCTAGGGCTATCATTTGGTCGAGTGTTAATTAATTATGAACTGATCTAAAAAATATCCATCATCCAGAAATTGTTATGGAACATCGAAAAAAATATCAATTGCTCATAACAATTATGATCTGATCGAAAAAATATCGATCTTTGAGTAATTGTTATTGATGATGGAAATATTTTTCCATTGCTCAATAATTGTTATCAAGTGATTTTTATATTTATTTGTTATAATTGTTATGGCCTCTGGTTAATATATTAATTTTTTTGAACAAGAATAAATGGCTAATAAATAAATAAAACAAAACAATGTACTGAAAAAAGTTTTATCGGATCATCTTCTATTACTTTCATGTATTGGTAAGATGAAGACCAGGACAGGTTGGCAAAGTTTGTTTACATTCGGGTGAAATCGGGTGAGCTCATTTAAAACAGATGTGTTTGCTGCCGGACGGCAAAAGGCGGTTACAGTGTGAGCGTAGCCGTAGACTCTCCCAAATCACCCGAAACTATCGTCAACTATCGATATACTATCGATAGTTTGCAAAAAACTATTGTACACTATCGATGGTGCTGACTATCGATAGTTTCCGACCTCTACGACATACCTATATTTTTCCACAGCAGACTTTTGCAACGTTCGCTAAACAATAATATTCCATATGTTGCAAAAATTTAATATCAAAAAACCTAAAATTGTTTTCTGTCCAAAAATATTAATGTATGTATATCGCATGTTAATCTTCTCAAATTACTTTGTAGCCACCGACGTTGGTTAATATACATATGCCGCTTCCCAGTACGATTAGATGATTATATCTACTGGCACTGCCTTTTCTGCTTGTGGTTGTCGTTAATTTTGCTTTGTGCTCCTAATGAAAATCAGCATAAACAAACGTATATTTCGACATTTTTGGCGCGCTTTATGTTTTCATTATTCCATGCACACAACCAGCTAACGAACTCAGCATCGGTGATCTGCCGAGTTTGCGCATCGTTCATGAGAAAAAGGATTAGTCCGGCCAGGTCACCGTTGGCATGGTCACTTGCTGTTGTCCATTTGGCAGTTTTTTTCTAATCTCAAATCTAAAAATCGAGTTTGTAAAAACAAAATATGTACATACGTAATATCACTAACCGACATTCGTTTTTTTCCACTGCAAAGATCTTAGCCTAAAATATTTTTTTTGCAATTGGAATCGTTTGGATAGCAGGATGACAGGTTTTTGGGTTGTGCTCGGCGTTGGTGGTAGGACGCATGCTAAGCAGGATTAAAACTGGCAAGAAGAAGAAGACAAAACAGTTGGTAGAAAACGTATGGAAATATTATAAATGTATGAATATATATATGTATATATGTATACAGGTACGTATATACATAGATGCAGTTTTCAACAGATTGGTTTATTGGCTTTCTAAGAAAAGCAGTGGCAGTAGTAAATTTTGAATGTAAGCCAAACATGCCTACAGTCTAATGCAAAAGTATGCGTACGGTAATGGAATGGAATGGTGGCTTTCCCAAGCACACAAGCATATTTACCCTTTGTACTTAAAGTCTTTAGAAAGAATCTGGATGTAAAGGTGGAATAGTGGAATCAGAATTCCTCTGAAAACTTTCCAGATTATTTTATAACTCTGAGAAGTTCTTCTTCACAATACGACAAATACTGGAAAAAAACCCATGAAAAAGGATCCGAAACACACCATCTCTTTGTCGATTTTAAGGCCGCTTTTGATAGCACGAATAGGAATTGCCTGTATGCCGCAATGTCTGAATTTGGTTTCCCTGCTAAACTTATACGGCTATGCCAAATGACGTTGACTAACACCACCAGCTCCGTCAGAATTGGGAAGGACCTCTCCGAGCCGTTCGAGACCAAACGAGGTTTCAGACAAGGTGACTCTCTTTCGTGCGACTTCTTCAATTTAATGCTGGAAAAGATAATACGAGCTGCAGAACTTAACCATACAGGAAGCATCTTATATCACAAGAGTGTGCAACTGCTGGCGTACGCCGATGACATCGACATCATTGGCACTAACACGCGCGCCGTATGTTCTGCCTTCTCCAAGCTGGATAAAGAGGCTAAGAAAATGGGTTTGGCTTTCAACGAGGACAAGACGAAGTACCTCCTGTCGTCACACAAAGAAACAGCACGCATTGGCAGCCACGTCAATGTTGATAGCTACAAATTCGAAACTGTTAAGGACTTCGTCTATCTGGGAACCAGCATTAACACCAAGAATGATGTCAGCACGGAGATCCAACGAAGAATCACGCTTGCCAATAAATGCTACTTCGGACTAAGTAGGCAACTGAAAAGTAAAGTCCTCTCTCGACAAACAAAAATCACACTCTACAGGACGCTCATCGTTCCAGTCCTCATGTACGGCGCAGAAGCATGGACAATTTCAAAATCAGATGAGATGGCACTTGGAGTATTCGAGAGAAAAGTTCTTCGTAAGATTTATGGACCTTTGCGCGTTGGCGTGGGCGAGTATCGACGGAGATTTAACGATGAGCTGTACGAGCTTTACACAGACATCGACATTGTTCAGCGAATAAAGATCCAGCGGCTGCGTTGGGCAGGTCATGTCGTGAGAATGGACGAAGGCGCTCCGGCCAAGAAAGCATTTCTATCGAAACCCGCTGAACGCAAAAGAAAAGGGAGACCTCCACTGCGTTGGGAAAATCAGGTGGACAGCGATGCTGCCTCCCTAGGTGTTCCCAAGTGGCGCCATGCTGCACGAAACAGAAGCAATTGGCGCGCTCTGTTGGACTCGGCCAGAATCGTCTAGACGGTTAAGCGCCAATCAAGAAGAAGAAGAGAAGTTGGTCGCGTGGTAGAGAATGTGCATCCGCCATTCTCAAAACATCTGAGCCGAGAATGCACAATTTTAGTCTAACGAAAGCAGGACAAATGCAGGAAAAATGCTCGGGCCGTCGACGTCCTCCTCCAGACAGAACTGGCATATGCCTACACTCAAAAAAAAAAAAAAAATGCTCAGATTATGGAAAAGTGGAAATGATTCGGCGCTAAAGACAATTTTCGTTGTTTTGATGTACAATTTTCTTCAAATCAAGGAATAAAAACCACGTTTTATAGAAAATTGTACATCCAAACAATGAAAATTGTCTTTAGCGCCGAATAATTCCCACTTTTCCATATTCTGAGCTTTTTTTTCAGTGTATGTTGGCCATTTTCCGTCCCCAATGATTATGTTCTGTAATCAACACCACAAGGGCCCGAAGCACCCTCCTTCTCTTCTTGAGGAGGAAGTTTTCTAACTCCCTGCAAATTTTAAACTCTTTCCATTTCTATATGTTTTAATAAATACCCGTTTTAAAAATGTTTTATTCAGACAGAGTTATTTTGTTGAACATTTTTCGAAACATAACTTTTTTTTGCTGCAATTCTCTTTGCCACCCAAGCAATGTGCTTCAAGTGTGAGTCGAATCGTTTAGCTCAAAACGTTTGAGTTCAAAAACAAAATTAATGGAATGGTACGAAAACTTTAACAACTAACTGTTCGTTTACGCTTTTGTTTGACATTATCTTTAGTAAAAATCTTTATCTTCATTAACTAAATAAATAATAAGGTATTTAAATATTGTAAAGAAAATGTTGCTTTGTTTTTTGGCGAATGCCAACAAGACACACAAGCAAAAAGAAAAGAACTCGCCTTTTGTTTGGCCAGAGTTCAAGTTAAAGCTGGCTTAGCCAACAGCTAAGAAAGCAATTTTGTAGAGCTGAAAGACTCATATTTCCCGTTCACTTGCCTGCAGACAATAGTTCATATGAGTATGTAGATTTTATCTATTTAACCAAATTTATAATTTTTTGTTTCTTTTTTAAAATGCAAAAAGTATCTAATGCTTGGTATTCTGTTAAATTGTCAAATGTGCGAAAATCTGCAATGAAAGCAAGGATTAGGCACATGTGCTCGTATGCGAATTTGTACTTTACATGCACATGAGTTCTTCACTACAATATTTGTAATATATTTCTATTTTCTGCCTTGAATATATTCCATAGCGCACAATTGCCTATTGAAATTATGCAAATTTGAAATAAGAAAAGAAAGAAAGTACTTTTTACTCAACATACTTAAATTTAAAACCATTTAAACGCAGGAAATGAGCAACGCACCAAAATTCCTTTTATGAAATTGTTTTTCATTTTAGTTTCGTTTATGCAAAGGAATTTTTGTGCAATAACATAGCTTTCTATAGCAGTCAAGGTATTTATTTTTTAAAGGAATTCATTCATTAAAAAAAATAAAGGCACACCTGGTAAAGCAACTGTGAATATTTCTCTTTGATTTTTTAAATGTTTTTCTTTTGATTGGTTGTTCTATAGGCAAATACAAATGAAGATGTTGAATAGCGAGAGCAGGTGTTGTATTTGTGCATATGCAGACTCATAAGTTGGAGTACTAACAGGTTAGCTTACAGTGGCTGCTACATAGTTCCCACTTTCACACTTAGTCCCCTAGGCTGCCACTGTGAAGCCACGTGGTTTGGAAAGACCACCCCCTATTCAAACCAACATGTGGACACCAAAAATTTTAGAATTTTCTTCAATTTTATCATACCTCGACCGCCTAGCTCCCTGAAATAGAAAGCTCCCATATATTCAAGCCGCTTCCTTTCCCATGCTGGACATCCGCACAGTAGGTGTTTTACTGTTTCTGACTCCCCTTCGTACCCACAAGCCCTGCAGTCATTATTATAGGGAGCATTCAACCTTTCTGCATGCTTCCCTGGGATTATAGGGACTGTTAATGGGCTAGTCATTGATGATAGCTCTGATCTGCCTAATGCGAGTAGACCTCATTTAGAGATATGCGGCAATTTTCCACTGTTCTGGATTTACATAAGACAGCACCCAGCGTTTTCAGTGCAGCTTGGCCGAACCAGCGGATTAGATGGGTTAGAATATACCCATGGTAAGTAATGCCTGTGACCGCTGTGGTGCAGTGGGTAGAGTGCTCACCTTCTATGCCAGAGGTCTAGGGTTCAACCCCCAGTTCGAGCAAACACCAAAAAAAATTCTAATTAGTAAAAATTCAATTATTGGGTTTTTAAGAGCAGAGGTCACCTCTCGGCAGTGGGCGGCATACCCTCCGAGAGTATTTCTGCCATGAAAAAGCTTCTCACAAAAAATGCATTCGCTGTTCGGAGCTGGCATAAAACTGTAGGTCCACCCAATTAGTAGGAAAAACAAAAGGAGCACACCTCGAATTGGGAGAGAAACTCGACCATAAAACTCATTGTATTATATTATATTACTAGCTGTACCCGGCCAAGCTTTGCTTTGGCCCACTTCCTATTATAGGCATTAGAAGCGAAAAACGGCACACTTTAAAATAAGTTGGAAGTATCCAGAAACCGAACTTTGCTCGGGATGCAAGACCTCAGCAAAAGTCAGATAAGTTTAAAAAAAGGAAGGAAAAAATGTATATTTTCTAAAATTTGCCCTTTTCATGTCTTTATCCCATTTTTTTCGTATTAATCTCCCACTCCTCTCCCCTCTACCAATCCTTTCTTCTTTCCCTTTCCATCTATCTTTCCCTTTCCTTTCATTGCCTTTTTCTTTTCCTTTTCCCGTTACATTTCCGCTTCCTTTTCTCTACCGCTCTCTCTTACCTCTCCTTTTCTGTCTTCCTCCTTTTTATTCCCCCCTCTTATACCTTCTGGAATTCCCTGTCTCACTGTCTCTCTCTCCATCCTCTTCATTCCATTTTTATTATATTCTCCCTCTCCTTTTCCGTCCCTTTGCCTTTGCCTTTTCCAGTCTCATTACTCTTCCCCTTTCCCTAGGGAACTGGTTTTGGCAGAACATACCCTGTATTCCACTTCTCATTTGATACCGTCATTGCTTAAAAACATTCCGTGGAATCCGAATCGTCTCTTTTACCAATAATTGGGTATCGGGCCTAAGAATCACTATGAAAATATCTCTATATAGCAGACCCGGTCAACACCTTTTATTTTAGATCAGTATTGCTCAGAAGCATCCCGGGCTCATCCGGGTCCACTTATTGACCCAAATCTGAGAACTTGACCTAGGAACCATAATGGGTACGGTATCTGGAGACTTGACCAAGAAATCGTAATGGATACGGCCGTCCATGAGGGTCCACTCAACACCTTTCATTTGGTACCAATATCCCTAAGATATATCCCGGTGTTATCCGGGTCCACATATTGGCCCATACCTTGGGATCTCACCTAGGAATCGTCACGCGCCATGATTTAATAACAATATCGCTGAGAAATTATCCGGGGCCATCCAGATCTACATCTTGACCCACATCTGGGGACTTGACTTAAGAATCATAATGAGTTCATCTCTATGTAAAAGGCCTGCCTTTCAGTTGACACCAATATCGTTCAGAAATTTTCCGGGGCCATCCCGGTCCACGTTTTGACCCACATTTAGGGACCAGACCTAGGAATCATAATCAGTTGATCTCTGTGTAAAGGCCCTGTTCAGCACTTTTCATTTGGTGCCAATATCCCTGAGAAATATCCCGCTGTTATCCGGGTCCGCATGTTCACACACATCTTGGGACCCGACCTAGGGATCGTAATGAGTTCATTTCTATGTAAAATCCCTGCTCAAAACCCTACATTTGATACCAATATCACTGAGAAATTTTCCGGGGTCATCCAGGTTCACGTTTTGAACCATATTTGGGGACCCGTCCTAGGCATCATAAATAAAATAGTTCTATGTTGAAGTCCTCATCAAGACCTTTCATTTGATGTCAATATCGCTCAAAAACATCCGAGGGTCATCCGAGTCCACGTTGTGGCCTATATCTGGAGACCCGGTCTAGGCATCACAATTATAATAGTTCTGTGCTGAAGTCCTCATCAAGACTCTTCATTTGATAACAATATCGCTCAGAAACATTCGAGGGTCATCCGGGTCCACGTTTGACCCATATCTGGAGACCCGATCTAGGAATCACAATGAGTACTATTCTATGTAAATTCTCTGCTCAACACCTTTCATTTGATACCAATATCGCTCAGAAACATTCGAGGGTCATCCGGGTCCACGTTTTGACCCATATCTGGAGACCCGACCTAGGAATCACAATTAGTACTATTCTATGTAAATTCTCTGCTCAATACCTTTCATTTGATACCAATATCGTCCAAAAATATTCAGGGGAAAGCCAGTTCCATGTTTTGACCTTTTGACCTATATCTCGGGAACCGACTCCCGGATTTGAAAAAAATATGTATATAAACCATCTAGGGCAAGGTACTAAGCTGGTGTGTAAATTTGGTCAAAATCCCTCCACGCGTTTGGGCGAAAGCCGGCGACAAAGAAATGGGCTTGATTTTTATATATATATAGATTATTAAGTAATGCCTTTCGTAAGAGACGACTAAAATCCACCGGCCTAGAAGGTTGATAATGGCAAAAAAAGTGTCAACACGACAGTCGGGGTAGTCTCAGAAGGGACTAAGTAGTACCCGAGCGTACCGGATTTAGCCGGCAAAGGATTGTTACTTCCTCTACGCTCCCAAAAATCTGCGGTAAGTGTCTTGGTGGCTGCAACAACAACAAAAGTGCAGCTTGGTTGTCCGAGAATATGTAAACGTCTTTGCTAATGGTTTTCTTTGCTCCTAAGGAGTCAACTGTAGCCCCCATTAGCTGCATAGAAGAGTAGAGTACTAATAAAATCATATGTTTTAAAAGTGCTAAGCACCTTTTCCGCTGTGGTGCAGTGGGTAGAGTGCTCGCCTGCTATGCCAGAGGTCTCGGGTTCAAACCACGGTCCGAGCCAAACACCAAAACAATTTTTCTAATTAATAAAAGTCCAATTATTGGGTTTTTAAGAGCAGCGGTCACCTCTCGGCAGTGGACGGCATACCCTCCGAGTGTATTTCTGCTATGAAAAAGCTTCTCACAAAAAATGCATTCGCCGTTCGGAGCCGGCATAAAACTGTAGGTCCACCCAATTAGTAGGAAAAAACAAAAAGGAGCACACCTCGAATTGGGAGAGAAGCTCGGCCATAAAACTCGTCAGAGTTATAATAGCGCCATTGTATTATATTATTATATAAGCACCTTTTCTCCCGTTTAGAACTTGCTGTGATCTGCAACGAGCTAATTCCTTGGTAATGCCCTCTAGGCAAGATATTCTTGTAGGTGCTTCTTACTCCTTCCACTTTTTACTGGAAACCTTAAGAACTGTTACAAAGCGAGTTAACATGTATCTACATATCGTCGTCCGGATAAATTAATGTCGTATGTTGCATTTAAAGACTTTTAGGAAAAGAGGTTTGAAGTTTGGAATTTTATTTCTCCAAAACGTCTCATTAGTTTTTCTCCAAAGTCTGGCAGAACACTACTAGGCCACAAAATTTTTAAATTATTCTAATTTTGTTATATATTGTTTATTATTTTGGAATTTATAAAGGATTTTCTTCAGTAAAATTTTGTCGTCTGTTACCTTTAGCAACAGTTTTGCAGGAAATTTGTATGACGTACGACAAAATGTGCTCCCGATTTGAACTAAATTAAACATTTTTTAAATTCGTTAAATATTGTATTTTATTTCTCATAAAAGTAAATAAGTTAAATAATTGACAGCAATTAAAAGCACATTGGAAATTAGACGATATCGCTTGCGACCTTGCACAAACGAAAAAATTCTGCTCAATATCTCTTAAACTAAAAGAGATAGCAAAAAACGGATAACGTCATTCGAAAGATCTTGATTAGTTTATTATAACTGTATTATTAACTCAATTCGGCCCAAAATTCACATACGACACTTATTTATCCGGGCGACGATATGTATGTATGTATGTTTTTTTCTCGCGTGTGGTCATCATCAGTTTTTGATTGATTGATTGCTTAACAGATTATAGAGCCAAAGTCATCACCTAGCATTTGGTGCCCAAAAACTGTCAGCAAATTTTCCAGAACAACTTATTTCATTTATTACTTGTTTTGTTTTCTTTTTAAATGATACTTTCGGAATTTTAAAATGTCTCTGTATATTGTCTGAGTATGTGCAAATAATTGCAATACAAAACATATTTAATACTCGTCATCACTAACATTTGGCAAGAGTCATAAATGCAACCGCAACCGCAAGAGATTTTCTGCGAATGCAACGGCTATTGAGTTGTTCATATTCTTTTCATATCCTTTTTTTTATAAATATCTATTCTTTTGAAGTGTTAATTGCCAGGTAATTCTTATTATTTGTCTTTTGTTTTTTGCTGCTGTCGGCAAGTGTGATATTAGTGCAAGTGTTAACCATTTCTTTCTACTGTGCCACCCGCAATTGAGTTAAAGGATTTGAATGTCCTTCGGAAAAAGAAAAATATGTGCATATAAAAAGAAAGAATGAAAGAAGACGAATCAGGCATCAAAAAATGATGAATTGGCAATTTGCTATTCTATTCTAATGCATTTCATATTGTATTATTTATAGTTTATATACAATCTACAATTGAATGAGTAAATATATGTACGCACAATATGTAATTGGAAACAAATATATACATAAGTAATTTCCTTTTCACCTTCTTCTAGGAAAGATTTCGGCTTTTGCACATCAAAAACGAATTCCGATTGCTGCGAGCACTAGGATTTTCTATGCATGTATGTATTTCGTTTTTTTTTTCCTATTTAATTTTTGCCATTTTCTTTAATCATTTGGGAAACATTTGCTATTTCTTTGTCGAGTTATTGAGTTTTTTTTTAATACTCAAACTCAGAAGCTTTCGCTTTATTCCCAGCAGTATTTGAGGTAAGGAGGTGCATATTCAATAGAATATTCATTATGAAAAATAGCCTGAAAGTAAGTTCAAAATTCATTGTTGAAAAAATAACTGAACACGCAGTGAAGACATCAGGTGTACTGAAATACATGCTATGGAAGTTCTCCCTGCGTATTCAGGCCTTTTTTCCTACAGAAACTCTCCCTTCTCGTTCGGCAGTTTTTAGGTAGTTGATTTTCGACGCCACCTCTATATAAAAACGAAAGGGAGAGTTCAGATATTAGAACTACATCTCTACTGAATATTCAGTAGGAATTATGTGCTGTTTTCCAGCTGATAAATACTGCTGGGTTTTAGCGCCAATAAAAAACCAACTTCGTTCCAGTTAAGTTAAATAAATTTGATGACAACATACTTAATGCTTTCTACATTTCTTCTCAAGCTTTCATAATTTACATTTGCATTGTACATATGTACTTATTCATATTTTTTTTAAACCAGTCGCTGCCTTAGGCCTATCTCAAAGGACAATAGCAAAAAAAATGCGGTTCTTAAGTTTCCTAAGTTTTCGTCTGCATTTTCAGCTTATAATATTTAAACGAGTAAGTCAATGGACATTATGGAAATTTTCATTTTTTTTTTTTTTTTCATTATTTGCATTTTCCCAATGACTTTAGCATGTTGAATGTCGCAATGTCATCTGACGTTATGGCAGCAAATGAGATTCGTCAGCGGCAGGCAGGGAACGCAGCGGCAAGTAAGCTAGTTTTGTGAAAATTCTAAATTAGTAAACTCGTTTTGTACTACTTACCACGGCTATGTGTCTAACGGCATGTGTCAGGGCTGTAACTTTTGATAAATGTTTGTATGTACATATGTATGTATGCAGGCTTTTGAGTCTACATATGTAAGTGCGTTCGAATATGTCCTAACGAACGAACGAATGCATAATTTTGTGTCGTGCCTTTAGATTTGCATATAACAAACATTAATGTAAGCATAAAGTATAAATAAATGAGCTTACATACATACATCAAATTGGCATTTGAAAAAAGTAGGTATATAGTGAATTCATTATAATTAAAGACAAGTCGCAATGTTTTTTTTTGTGGAAGCAAAAAAACAGCAGCTGCGTTGCGTTAACGTTACAGCATTACAACTTACAACAACAGCGTGGTTGCTGTGAGCTGGTTTTTTTGCGCCATACATACCTATGTATGAACATGCAAGGCACTGAAAACTGATTTCCAGCAGTTTGCCGTGGTGCCTGTCGGTGAGGGGCACACACCTTCAAGTTATCTGATTTATTTGAGGGGCGTAATGAAAATGCTGCGCCTGCGTGGTGTTGATGAAAGTCTAAGCTCAGTTTGCAATTGAATATCAAAAAGTTATATATGTATGTGTGTACATATACCACATATACCCAGCTGTTGGCTTAAGCAGAAAGCATATTTTTTTTTGGGATATGCACTGTTTGCCACGTCTTCATTTTAGACGCCTCAAAAAACTGAGAGTTTATTTTGCGTTCAAATAAAAAGAAAGACATGCAGATGGACATTTCTAAATCGAATTAGCTGATAATTCTGATCAGAACGGCATAATTGGTGGCCCAAGTACCTCTCTTTCTAGTTAGGTTAGGCGAGACTGGTTGACGGTTAAGGACCATCGATTGAGTGAGTCCGTTGTGTTACCAGAGAAGTTGTCGAACATGAAAACCTCTACACTTAAAGCCGTGACTAAGACTGAAGTACAATCCAGTCCTTTTGGCAAACACCAATAGTTTCTTTTGGCTCCCATTCGAAATTAGTGCATATGACTTGTCCTAGTAGCCGAAGCCTTAGCCTGAAAAAAGCAGGACTGGAGCAAATAAGATCTCCTCCTGGTATTTACAAGAATTTTGTTCACGCCATTTCATGTTCAAGAGGTGGGTTTTGTCGAAGGCTGATGTAGCGCTGAGACTGGCCAAGGTCGAGGAGGGGTTCCAAAAACCCTCACTGAATAAGAACACAATATTTACGTGTTAAGACAGAACACACACACACATATGGCCTGAGGTGGGTGTTACGAGAGGGTAGCAAATTTCCGTAACGAGAGTGAGAGAAGGAGAGGCTTATAGACGTGGACGGAATGTCTAGCAGCGGCTAATATCGCAGATTCTCGGAGGAGGTTGAGCGGCAATGTATACAGTGATCTCATACCGGCGGAGTGTCGCCAGCGGTTGTAGTAGCAACAGGCGACTATCGTGGAGGGGGTGCTACCAGATGTATGACAGTGGAGGGGGCGCTACCAGGTGTATGACAGCGGAGAGGCGATTTTGATGACGGCGTAACTCCTATAGACTGTGGTATAACCTACGGAGACGCTGTTTAATATACTGGCTATCGTGCTGGAAACTTCCGTCTCCATGGCTACACACTACTGGAAGGTGTTGAATTAAGGGCGGAGCTGTACCAGTCTTAGCCTGTAGGCCAGTTAGAGAACTGAGGATAAGTGTGCCCGATCGGTACAACGATTTCCCCGTGGTCATCTAAAACGATCCACAGCCAGAGCCAAGTGGAGGAGGCTCGGGCGTCATGAAGGCTGCTTGGCTGCCATCAATTACCTAAGACAATGGTGGTAAATATGCTAAAAAGGCCCCGCTACATTCTGCTTGCAAAGCGATGGTTGACTAGCGCCATGACCACCTCCTACACGAAGCGAGATAGCGGGTGGTTTAATATACGTACGCCCCCGCTGGCTTACCTACGGAGACTGATTCAAACTGGCTACTTCGGCCCTTTTATATGCCAGCAGTGATAGAACGGTTGAGAATTACCGTATTTGCTTCCTATTGGTAGGCAATGAAATGCTATATAGGGTGTTGGTGGTGTATTTACGCTATTTTCTTAGAGGGCTTTTAGGCGCAAGTTGTCGCATATTACAGTGGTGGCTGTATTATTGTAACGATACGTAACAAACAGATGCAAATTACTCCTTTATCCTCAGCTTTGGAAAAAAGATGTCAAAGCTATTCAAATAAGGCTCAACTGGGTATAAAATTACGCATGTCACATGAACTGTTGTAAAGTTGTAAAGCTGAAAAGCTGCAAACAGCTTCAAATCGTCAACATCAACACCGCCACCACCAAGGATACGAACTTATGAACTTATCGCACGTTTTATGCAATAGGGATTTAACTCAAAAAAAATTGTTTTTGGGGAAAACGCAAATAACCTTTTATAATTTCAAATATTTTCCTTCTACGGATAACTACAAAATCACTTTTATTTCCGCCATTTTTATCCTTTTGAGTATTTTATAAAGCTAGACTCAAAGGCACGACCCAGTTATTGAACAATATGGCAAAATCCCAGAAATCGAAAATTTCGAGTTAAATCCCTATTGCATAAAACGGGCGATATGTATGTATGTATGTATATGCGAATGTTTATCTGCTTTACATGATTACAATGCTGCGATTTGATACTCAAAATCCTGAGCTCATTTTATCATTCCTCCACCAATCACTACTGTGGGTTGCATGAACTGCTTGGACGACACGATCGCGCAATGGACAAGCTCTATTTAGCACAGCAGATACCGACCGGCATGGACGCTCCCCTAATGATTTGGTATTGTTGTCATCATTTTGTAATTCATTAGAAATGTAAACAAAAAGAACGCAAAATCTGCTTGTTGATGAACCTTTGACATTAGTCGGTTTTTTATATATGCATAAATTTGTACGTTTGTATGAATGCAATATGTAATCAGCAACAACAAATGGTCAGCAAAAGCTCTTCATCATCATCAAATTCTCCTCATCTATGATGTATAGCGCGGTAAGCATTTACAACCCAACCCAACACCATGTGACCATTCATCGTCTAAGCACTACTTTCTTCCTTCATCCCTAGCTCCATTTTAGCATTTGATGTATGGCGATGGTCAGTTATGAATGTCACACAAAAGGTGGATAATTTTATTGTTTATTATTCCATAATGGATTTTCTTTCTATGTTCCTTTTTTCACTGATTGTGTGCTGATAATGATTATGATGATTGTCGCCAGCATGGTGGTGTCGTTGAAGATGGCGATTGTGAGAATGATTATGGTGACGTTAGAATTAATATTGTTGACGATTTTTACACAATTTGTAAAATGCGTATGCAATGTTATTTACATACATTAAGTATTATTATAAAATCAAAAATTATTTATGCACGTTACTTTTGTGAAACCCCCTTAGAATGCGCCTGTCGCTTTTGTTGTATTGAATAGAAAGCGAATTTGATGGCATCAAATAAGCATTGAAGCAAGAAGACACATATACATATACACACATATTTACATGAAAGAAAATACTTAGCACTCTTCAGAAGAAAAATTGTCAAAAATCAAACCATTGAATTAAAAAAATGTAGGTATACCTACGAAGGACAAGAAAATGAGTTTTCAAGCAAGTCTCTGCAACTACTTATATCTACAGTTTTAATGTTTTGGTACAGTTTCAATTTGAATCACAATAAAAGCAGTTAAAAGCGTAATTATCTTATGCATGCTTTTCCTTTCCATTATGACCATGCTGAGACCCTATTAATTTCTTAAGACTATTTTATCACTTGATATGTTTATGACCTTTTATTATTTTCCTACCTTTTCATTAGATTTTTGTGGGCACATAATTCTACTGCTAACCATAAATAACTCTTTGATGCTACTGTACCTGTTGAGCTCCAACCTAACTACATTCAGAGGAGCACAAAGATGTTTATATGTACATATGTGTTTATCACCACTACAACATCCATCCCATCAAAAAGGAAAAACCACATTCTAATCTTACTCCACAGAAAACTAAATGCTTAGGCATTTGCTTATACAAACACTAATGCGGAAGAAAAGTTCTATGACTTGACCACAGAGCAAGAAGCGAGTTGACGAGTTGTGGAGTTAAAAGAAAAACCTGTTGTGTGGCAGGCAACCCGTTGTTGCCTTATTCCAGCAACAACAACAACAGCATTAGCCTTTGTGGCAATCAACTTTAGAAGCATAAGAAAACGCTTCCTTATCGGAAAATACAAGCATTCAGTCAACTATTTATGTATGTTCATATGTATATTCATGCCAAGATCGCTGAACTCGCTTGACTGTACCTTCACTCACCTCCAATCGCGCAACATATTCCTATTCTATTACATCTTATCTTACCTTTGGAGATTTGCAGTGGAGGCCATAGAAACGCTATGCGCTGTTGCGCCACATGCAAGGAAACGGCAACATGCAACAAAGCGCAGCGACAACTCTACAAAGCCAAAGTCAACTCACATGCCAAGATCAAGAAGAAGAAGAAGAATAAGAGTAAGGGTAAGCTGAAAAAGAGCAACCAGCGCACAGAATAGAATAGAATGAAATGCTTAGCGCACACCCTTCGCTCCCCAAACAGCCTGGTACGTTGCATGAGTTGTTGTTTTTGCTTTTTGATATTTTCCTTATTGCCCAACAACATTTGTGTTCATGCAACGTCATTGGAATCGTGGGGCCAACACACGCGTTTGCCACATAAATACACTTTATTATCTGTGCATTCAATCCTTTGGCTGAGATTGAAATTAAAATTTTGAAATCGGTACAATGGCAAATGGAAAATGAAGGAGCAAAGTGCATCCATAAATGCATGTTGTTTTTATAGTTTTATTTTTGTTTTTTTTTTTGTTTTTTGTTTTTTTTTATGGCTCCAGTTGGTGTTAATGTTATTTCTATTGTCAATCACCTGAAAGTTCGAAGCAGCGCGGCAAACGAGTTTTGTCTTTATGATTTCTCATTTTGTTAGGATTTAAATTTTTTAATGACTTTTCTTGTTGCCTTTTTTGTTTATTTCTAAATTAATGAACCCCAAATAAATTTGTGTAATAATAAAAGGATCCAAAAGGCAAATGTGTAGGAAAATCAGAAAATCAAAAAATCAGAAATTTTCCACAAGATTAGCGCAACTAATGTGCGCTTACTTGCGGGTCTAACTCAGCGTGTTGCTTGCTTAGCATGAATACGTAATGCATTTGTACATACATATGTATGTATGTATGTATGTATATAAATATAAGAACATAAAAAAAAACAATCGCAGCTAACAAAAAAAAATTCGTTAATTTAAATATCCCTTTCACGTATCTTCCCATCACTTGTCTTCAACGGTGATGGATGCAACATGCAAGGAATGTTAATTTTCATAATCGATATTCCCTTTCATAAGTTTGATTTTTTATTTGAAGCATTTTGACTATACATGCGTACATATGTACACACATACCTATGTACATACATATATGACAATTAGGGTAGCCGAAAAAAATAATAATAATTGACTCGCACTAATACAGGATATGTGAATTTAAAGTTAGCCCGTTTTTGCCTATTCTGTTGAAGAAGAAGAAGTCGGATATATTTCGTAGAGCTTAGATATGATGAAAAGATGGGGGAGCGCGACTGCCGCTTCTTTATACCAAATCGTAACGGAATTCCTATCCAATTAAAAGCAATAAGTGATAACTGAGTAATTGGCCATATTCTCACCTAAAACAACAGCCAATTTTACATAGAGATTAAGACTAGAATGGAAGTCTATAAGTCTATAAAACCAATATCCAACGTACGAAAACTCGTTGGTATTATTTGAGCATCTACCGAAGACAAGCCTGTTGGTGCCTTCCTATTCAGAACTAGAACTAATCAGGAGGAACTAAAAGTACAAATCGACTGAATCTTAAAGCGTCTAGCAACGAAAAATAAACGATAAATGGGTATACCCCCAAGTAATTCTAAAATCAGAGTCCAATCGATGGTATTTGAAACATTATCTTATGGCCACCCTAATAGCCAAAATATCAACATTATGAATCAGCGATAAACGATAGTTCCATTGAAAGAATTCAATTCATTTGTAATTCTAATCGTCATTTAAAGAATTAAGGTAGAAATTATGTTAATATTTAACAAGAAAGTGAAAATACTATGAATACATTTTTGGAATAATTTATGTTTTTTATGTGTGAACAAATGTGTGTATGATTTTTTTTTTCAGTTGATATGTACAGTATGATTTAAGTAACGTAAAAACCCGCCAAGGAATCTTACACTGCCCGCAATGCCTTGGGAAAGCGACTTTTTTCTTCGACAAAACAGCAAGTACGGGGCTTGTCAGGAACACGTACATTTTTTCGGTCAATTTAACATTATTTAATTTGCTTTCCAATAGACTAAGTTTCAGTGTTCCCGAAATAGACGAAAGGACAGAGTTTCGACGTCGAAATACAGTTTTTGAAAATGCGAAATAATGGGGATTTCACCATGAAAATCAGTTGGAATATTACTAAAATGAAAGTTCTAGCCTTAATTTAACTAAATAAATCATTTTCACTGATTTTTTAATTACACAATTCATGTAATTTATTGTTAAATTTACCCTTCTAAAAAGCTAAATTTCATGTTGGAAAATTTATTTAAAATGACTTTCCTATAACTTTTATAAAATTTTTCACTCTTATAACTTTAAATTACATTCACACTTCCATTTTATTTATATTTTCAGGAAAATTTTACGTTTTTATTATAAAAAAGTCGCTTCTATAAATTTGTTTACATTTTTTCACTAACCGCGACAGTTATGTGTGTTCTGTGTTTCCGACTACATGCAGGGTTGTATTATACAGTACTTTTTGTGCTGCCATATCGAGGCACACAACATGTAAATACAGGTGTACCATTTCTGTGTTCAGTGAATGTAAAAAATCCTTTAAACTTAACTTTGGTAACTTTTTTATTTTTTTACACTTCAAATATGAAAATTTTCGCATGCAGCGCTTTCTTTTTTATTTTACCATCGACGCTTTCTTTTTTAATTTTTCTCCTTGTACACTTTTCTGGACTATCATTCTCATGATTTTATCATTAATTTTTTGAATATGACAATTTTTATTTAAAAATACCAAAATTTATCAATACTCCACATTAACAATCACACCACCATTTTAAATTTTGTGTTTCACCATTTTTAACCCAACCGGCAACACCCAACTCAGGCAACCCTCGCGAGTGTTCAGTGAAATTTGTATGGGAAATATCGAACTTTAACGACGTATATCTCGGGATCCATACTCTGAAAAAAAAACGTTGTAAATACAAAGACTTTTGCAGTTAAATTAACAACTTTCCACAGTTGAAATATGCCCAACAACGCTCCGTTGTTGTTTCAAAGATTCGAGCGTTTATGATTCAAATACTTTTCGTATTTAAGTTAACAACGGAAACTGTTGAATGAAATACTTTTACATTTAAGTTAACAGTGTTTGCTTTTGAATTAACAGCAAAATTTTTTAGTCCAAAAGCGAGCACCGTCGATTCAAATACTTTTCGTATTTAAGCTAACAATTTTTGCTTTTGAACTAACAGCAAAAGTTTTTGGTCCAAAAACGGGCACCATTGAAGCAAATACTTACGCTTTTAAGTTAACATCAAAAAAATTGTAAACAATAGTAATTTTTTTAATATAATAGATATTATTTTATTTTATTTTTTTTTTTATATAATATATATGTTTACATAGTATGTAATATTAATACTAAGGCCCGCTTTCACCAAACAAGTGATGGTCATTTGATACATCATTTGAACAACGCGATTGATGAAAAGAGACACGGACACAAAGGTTTTCATCACACTTTTCACACCGTCCATATAAAAATTATGGAAACTTGTAGGCAGTGTGTGACAGAATTATCCATCAATCGTGCGCTTCAAATGATATATCAAATGACTATCACTGTCTGCAGGGCTTTTTACACAAACACAAACACATAAACTCAACTTATTTTTTTATTATTTCATAACACATTATTTATTGTTTTCCGACCGCCACATTTGTAGGTTTGCGGAATTTTATCCTGGCGGCGATGAGTTCTTTTTATACTCAGCTGTACTAGTACACAGAGTATTATAGTTTTAATCACATAACGGTGGATTGTAACAGAATGAAATAATCGAGATAGATATAGACTTATATATATCAAAATGATCAGGGTGAAAGGAGAAATCGATTGAGCCATGTCCGTCCGTCCGTCCGTCCGTCCGTCCGTCTGTCCGTCCGTCCGTCTGTAAACACTCTAACTGGCGCAAAAATTGAGATATTTTGATGAAATTTGAAATGCAAGTTGGTATCGGGACTGGGACGGTTGGTATTGAAAATGGGCGAAATTGGACCATGACCACGCCCACTTTTCCTATATAGAAAAAATCGTAAATTTGGTACCTCAGTCACTAATATAGCTGGAGCGATGAAATTTTACTCACGTGTTGAGCTCAGGCCCCTAGGAAGAAATTTGATGAAATTTTGGAAAATGGGCGGTGCCACGCCCACTTATTAAGGGTCAAACATGGAAAGTTTTATATGTCATAACTCAGAAACCATTGAAGATATATCGATGAAATTTGGTACGCGTGATTTACTTACCTAGGCAAACGTTTGGACGGAAAATAGTTAAAATCGGTTGACGGCTACGCCCACTTTTATATATGAATATTACAAAGTGACCTAATAAAAACATTTTAAGCCATATCTCTGTCAAGTATAAAGATATATCACTGAAATTTTGTAGTAGGAGTCTAACTACGGACAGAAAACAAAAACCACAAAAATTTTGGAAAATGGGCGGTGCCACGCCCACTTATTAAGGGGCAAACATTGAAAGTTTTATGAGTCATAACTCAGAAACCGTTGAAGATATATCGATGAAATTCCGTACACGTAATATACTTACCTAGGCAAATGTTTGGACGAAAATTTTCCTAAATCGGTTGACGGCCACGCCCACTTTTATATATGGGTATTATAAAGTGACCTAATAAAAACATTTTAAGCGATATCTCTGTCAAATATAAAGATATGTCATTGAAATTTTATAGCAGAAGTCCAACTGCGGACATAAAACGAAAAACACAAAAATTTTGGAAAATGGGCGTGGCACCGCCTCTTTTTAGAAACAGGAATATACGAGATTTCTGAGCCCATAACTCGACAAATAATTTATATATATTGACGAAACTGGGTGTGTACACTTTTATTGCTTGTGGTAATACATGTTCAAAATTTTAGCGAAATCGGTTTGGCGACCACGCCCACTTTTATATATGGGTATTATAAAGTGACATAATAAAAACATTTTAAGCGATATCTTTGTCAAATGTAAAGATAATTCATTGAAGTTTTGTGGTATGATTTCTACAATAGACCGGAAACAAAAAATAGAAAAATTTTGGAAAATGGGCGTGGCACCGCCTCCTTTTAGACAAAGGAATATACGAGATTTCGGAGCCCATAAGTCGACAAATAATTGAGATATTATGATGAAACTTGGTTTATACACTTTTATAACTTGTATTAATAGACACGCAAAAATTTATTGAAATCGGTTTAAGACCACGCCTACTTTTTAGCAAAGATATTTCTGGAACACGCTTTGGAAATTTGTAATGTGACATCTTTGTAACTAGAAGTCATAAAGGAATGAAATTTTGCACAAAGAATAATATTCAAATGCTTAGTTGGATGACTGATAAAAATGTTAACAATGGGCGTGGCTACGCCCACTTTATGCATCACTCAATTTATTTAAAGTACACAGTGTTTCCATCAAACGCAAACAAACAATGAAAACATACAGCTGAGTATCTAATGTTCGATTCCACTCGAACTTAGGCTTCCTTACTTGTTTATTTAATATTTCGTCGATGTCGTGGGAGTGCATCATTGCAAGCAGTTCAATATTTTTGATACCGCATTCATTGAACTGCATCAATGCACCTGTACATAACTCCCACGACAAGAATAACTTGATTATTTTCTCATCGCCGACAAGTTTTACCTGCAGATTTGGCTCGTTCGATTGCTCGCTATCGGAAAAACGGGATAATCAAACATATTTAATCTGAAAATACAAAATAAATTTTTCAACGTATATATGCTATATGTACATACATATACAATATGTTATAATAATATATAAATAATATCATTATTGTGACTTACCTTTATTTGTAATTATATATTGAATATATGTACATATAAATATTTTTCCCGAAAATTTAAATTAATTGAACGAGTTTGAAAAAAACAATTTTCTATTTTTTATTTACTTCAAAATTTTTCAACAGCAAGGGAGTTTTTGAATCAAAAACGCCCGTCTTTGAATTAACTATGGAAAGTTGTTGAATCAACAACTTTGCCGTTAAAACAAATACTTTTGCTGTTGAATCAAAGACGGAGATTCAACAGCGGAAAGTTGTTGAGTTAACTACGGGTATTTTTTTCAGAGTAGGCCTCCGGAGGGTAGAGTCTTCAGTTTGTGATACCCTTCGCCCTTCTATCCCCCTAAAAAAAAACCGTTTCTTCTAGCCCGCGTATCGTCGTCTAAAATTTTATCCTAGCCCGACTATTGTGGGCACGTTTCCTTTGGCGCAAAAACTCCATAACTTGAGGCATGTTTTTGGAAGCGCGCCTTCAAATTGCTGACTGGGGTTTGATGTGCAAACACCCATACAAATGTATTGCTGTCGAGACAAAGGTGTGAAATGACGATCACATAAAAATATCCATTAAAATTTATGAAGATTGCATGATGGATCTCCAACGAAATTTATTCACAGCATAAATATACACATACAGATGAATTCTACATTCTTGTGTGGGACTTTAGATGTTCTTTTTTCATGTCTCAAGTAATGACTGGTCGAATATATTCCCTTTTTTATACTGTACAGATCGGCATGAAAATTCAAACCAAAACAATAGCTGTTTCAATGAAAACCTTTAAATCCAATGATCCAGAATCCAATACACTCCAATCCTAAATTTCTGTTATGCCCTTGTCTCTACTCATAATTTAATTTAGACCAGATCCCATCAATTTGACTCATGTGAGTCATTGAGGAACAGCACATGCATTTTAGCCAATGTAGCGCAAATTGCTCTGCGCTCTCACACATGATCTCTTCCGGGGAAAGTTCAGTTTTATTTCAGCCTCATAGAGGACATGCGGATGTTCTCTAACTGATATCAAGCAACGGTCTTATATCTCATTCTATAAATAAGAGATACATACTTATATATTTTGAAGCAACGAAGAAAATTTAGAAACTATGAAGGAGAAGGAAGTCAGAAGGCGATTTCTTTTGATTCGATAAATATAAAAAAACAGAGACATAACTGTTATAAGAAATATTCAAAAAAATTGCCTCATAACAATTAAAAAATTCAAAAATCTTTTTCTTTCATTTCTTAAGAGTTATTTCAAACCGAAAAAAAATATTTTTCAGTCATAACTATTATGTTTGAAAAATATTTTTTTCTGTTGCTCATAACGATTATGTTCAGATTTTTATTTTTTCAATTGCCTCATAACTGTTATTCATGAGAAAAAAATTTTTCCGTTGCTCGTAACTTTTATTTTAAAATTTATATTTTTTCCGTTGCCTCATAACTTCTACATTTCAAATTTTTTAATTTTTTCGTTATATTGTGAGTATTATTTTGCAGAATATGTTTCTTTTTTGGTTGTAGGACTTTATTTTTCGGTGAATAATATGAGATACATATTTTCGTGAATGTACGATTAGATGGCTTAGTGTGGTAGGAATTTATTATCCATGCTAAAGATCTTCGGTTGTGATTTTTAAAAACAGCGTTTACTCCTCGCAAGTGATTTTTAGATAAGCGTTCGTGTAAATCATATATGGTACACAGAAAAGTCCCCCTACTTTCCTTCCACTTCAGTAGAAGTCCTTAAAATACTTATAACTCGGAGTCTATTTGCGTAAATCAATGATATTTGGTATATGGGCCACTACATCGAGCTTAGACAACTTTGGAAAAGTGTGCGTTGTCACCCATCCTTCTTATCCCATCTGGCTTTTTAGCTAAGGAAAGTGAAAAAAGATTGAGATAGGGATAGGGATAGATAAAGATTGAGGGGGGAGAGAGAGGGAATAGGAAAGGGAAAGAGAGAGAAAGAGGGAGAACTGAAGCTTGCACTCAGAGAAAACTGGCATCGTAAAAATGACTATGAAAATATTCAGCTTTACTATTCGCTTTTTTACTATGAAAACGCGGAAATATGACTATGAAATAACTTGATCTGAATATAAACGTATTATTTCAACCGTTCAAGTATGAAAGATATTCAACTTGAATATGAAAAACTTTGAGTTGACTAGTAAATACTAATCCAACTGGACAAGTATTAACACCTGTCATTGTAAAATTTGTAATAGTCATCCTCAAGTTGAAACATATTTATTTTAACTACTGTTGATGTTTCAACTTCAATATGGTTCATAGTAAATTTAAATATTTAGCACAGTAATAGCAATTTATGCTGCGTAGATTTTCGTTCTTTCATTTGAATGCGGCTTTTCAAATTTCCGTAATTCTTAGATGTTTTATACATTGTTCGAGCTATATAGCATGATTGAGCAACTCAAATATAACTCATTTTCCACAAGGGAAATGAGTTGGCTTATTTAAAGCCATTTTTCATACCCCAGAGGTTGGCACTCTCGCCGAACCTTGGAGCTACAGCGCTCCCCCTACGTGAATACATAAAAGGGCTTAAAAAAGCACATATGTATACATATGTATGTATGTGCATATATACACACAAAGTTTAGACACATACATAGTTAAATTAAATATGAAATATATTTAAAACAAATATGCTGTCTCTTAGAGTTGAATAAAAACATATTGAACTTCAACATGAATCATATTAAACTTAAGGATATGTCATAGTCAGTTTCAATATGAACATTTTTTAAAACAAATATGTTGTAACTTTAACTTGATTATAAAAATATTCAGTTTGAATATGTTGCATTTTTCAACATATTTAGGACAACTATTTTTCATAGTTGTTTTTACTATGACAACACTTCAAGTCGAGTATGATTAATTTTCATTTTAACTACTTAATATTTATTATGATGGTATGAAGTGCAACGTAGTCAGAATCACTATTTTCATCCTAGGCGCAAAACCATTGGTAAAAGTAGTCAAATCAAGGTGTAAATAGTCAGATTTACGTGCGTTTTTTGCTGAGTGTGGTGGAAGATGGAAGATCACAAATTAATTCGATTTTAATTTAGGTTTCGAATGGATTTCGCTTGGATTTTTATTTTGGTGTATTGCCAATTTTACTTTAAATATTTTATAATCAAAAAAAAAAAATGTTGAATTTTCTTCCGCGGAAGACTTCGCGGGTATGGATTAGTCAATAAATATAATAGAAAGTTATATGTATGTACATACATTAGAGTGCGTTTAATTTGTATAAAAAAATTAAAAGTTCATAAAAAGACTGTATCGCCCCTCAGTTGGTAGTAGCATGGTCAAAGATATCACACATAAATTTTGGTCCCGATTGATCACGGTTTAGTGGAGTGTCACAGGGGTAAAGAAATGTAAGTTCTACGGCCATCTGAAATTTGACCCACGTGAAAGACCACTAAACCTTTATCAATCGGGACCAAAATTTACATTTGTTATCCTTGGGTATAGAAGTATTGATTTTGGGTATTAGCTAATTCACAAAAATATTTTGGTTTTTTTAACCTTCATAGATTTTTCACCACAATGCACCGCGCCTTAACCGCCACCAATCTGGACCAAAATTTATCCGTGATTTCTTTAACCATGTTGAGGGGGCGATACAGTAAAATATCGTTAATTTGAATTTTAAACGCACTCTAATGTACATACATATCGACGCTTCCGGACAATATCGTGCTAAGTCTGACTACCACAATAATTTGTTTTCTTATTGCTATCGATTTTTATCACAAGATCGATTATTTTATTTTCGAAAAATCGTTTGCGCGGAAAAAAATACTACGGATTATTCTAAGTAACTTTGCATATGAAACCATGGGCCTAAACCGATTTCTAATCAGCATTTTTTAATTTTAGTTAGGATATACATATTTACAGCTAGTACCAATTGAAACATTCTAGCTTCGGGTTTGGGAATAAAATAAATATACTGTATTACATAGCACCATCCAATTACATACACTAGATACCGAAAGATGAAGTCCTATGAGCAAAAAAAGGAACCAATTCCACAAAATAATACTCACAATATAACGTAAAAATCAAAAATCTGAAATAGAAATTAGCTATAAGCAACAGAAAAAATTTATTTTCATGAATAACTGTTATGAGGCAACGGAAAAAACAAAAATTTCAAAATAAACGTTATGAGCAACGGAAAAAATTTTTTCTCATGAATAACAGTTATGAGGCAATTGAAAAAATAAAAATCTGAATATAATCGTTATGAGCAACAGAAAAAATTTTCTTTCCCATAATAACTTTTAAATGTAAGGGAAAAACTTTTTCATTGAAATGTGCCCAACGTTTTTGATTTCAAAAAATTCAATAAGAGTTATTTTTCGTCTCTGTAAAAAAAATATTACGTAAAGTATTTAACAAATTTTAAGAACTCTAACACTTTAAGAAGTTTTTGTGGTTTCATATGAGTGAATTTATGCTTGTGTTCAGAAAAAGTGTTGTAAATGCAGGTCAAGTAAATGCACCTCGATTCCAGCATAAATGCATGCCTACGTGCGCCTAATGTCATGTGTAGAGTCCTCTCTGTGCTGGCAGCACATTTTAACCTTCAAATAATAAAACACTAACACAAAGGCAAAGTGCATTATACTCGTACCATGACCAAAGAGCAAATCAATCTGGGCACCACAAAAAATTGATTTGAAGGAAATGAACGTGTTTGGTTACGGCTAATGATGAATTGATTAGATGTTGTGCGTGGTGAATATTGAACTTCATATGGCACAAGCAGTTGAAAGATATGCACTAACATACATATCTACATAACTATATGAAATCAGGTACTTGTAGGCATTACATTTCCATTTTCATATTGCAAACAAACACACAAACAAACATACAAATGACGACGCTTTTGTTCGATAGCTGCGCGCATGCGTTCAACTCCTTACTTGCAACGTTGCAGCCGCGCGTCACACAACCGCCTTCTTATACATACCTGCAGCAAGCAGCAAGCAACAACAACAACAAGAACAACAACAACAAAAGATCCAATTGTGGTTTTCCTTTGCTTTTGTCTCTCTACACACGCCTTTGGCCGCAACTTTGGTTGGTTATGGTTATGGTCTACTAAGACGAGTCTTCGTGGCGAGCCTGTTTTTGGTTTTGTTGCGCGTTTGTTGGCGTTTGCACGGAACGAGGCTCCACGGTTATTTATCAAATATAGATATTTACATACTACCTACATGCAATCATGCGTACATATATATTTTTTTATACAAACATACATGTTCTACCACTTTTCCATTTTAACTGCCTTTACGCGCATGCAACTATCGTTGGACAGCTAGAAATTGTTAGAAGTTGACTAGCAAGGAATTTTCTTCTTTGACCAACAAGAATTGCTTATGCTGTGTAAGGCGTGAGGGCAGTGACCTCTTGTAAATGGAATGGAGTTTATACATACATATGTAAGTATGTAAGTTACACAGGTACATTTGTGTTGCAAGTACAAGTAAATATGTACATATGTTTATACATGTGCATTAGGATTTTTTCCCTCAGCCACAGCGCGATAATTTAACGTATTTTTATTTACATTTGTATGCAGCATAATATTCCCTCACGGAAAAAAAAGTTAGTTGCAAAAATAAATATATTAAAAAGTGATTTATATTCAACTAATTTTAAAGTAGCTTTAAACAAATGCAGTGCGGGACAGTTTCTTGTATATGTACATATTTATACGTAAACACATGTTTTCAGATCTAAGTATGCCAAGATTGTTTTTTCCATTTTTTGGTTACCGTTTTTCAGCTTCACTTCCCATTAAACACTGAAAACGAAATTCTCAAACGGAGAAAATATTGTTTCATATTTATTATTTGAAAATTAACATAAATTCAATTGTTTCTCAAATATTTTTTATCAACTTGAGAACGATTTGCGAAATTTGAGGAAAATTTGTTTCGCATTTTTACCATTTCTTGAATTACGACATCAAATGCAGGATTAAGTTATTTATATTAAACTACAAATAAAGTAGTTGAAAAGAAACTCAAGATAAAGTTATTTATTTTAAACTACTAGTAAAGTAGTTGAAAACAAATGCAGGATAGGGCAATTGACTGCTTGCTATGACATCGCCGTGTTAAAAAAGTCAGTTCATTGCAAAGGAAAAAGTCACATTTTCAATTAGTTGTTATTGAAAATAAAGTAGTTTATAAAGTGATTTAAAATTAATTAAATTTCCTACAGGGTTTACATAGACATGTCCGTACTCAGGTACATACATACATATTTTCATAGCTATGAATGAGTTGCTTTTTATGGTATCGCCTGTGATTATAATTTTCTTATTTTTCTAAACAAACATTGACGTGTTTTTAGAGGCTACATCAACAACAACAAAGGTAGCTTAATATTTACCTTCCTTTTAGGTACTGTATCTATGAAATAATTAAATATTTGTTTAAAAAAATAAAATAATTATGAATGCTTTGGTTGTGTTTGTGGTGCTCACAAATTTGTTGATTGGTATCCTTACTATAAGATTCTCATGGAAAAAGATTTTCAAAAAGTTAAAATGCTCAATATACTATAAAGGAGAAAGCATCGAGAGAAATCATGTTCGTCCTATAAACTTTGAAATATTTTACTGGGCAGCAGAGCTGCTAGTCTTTAATCCCTTACGAAGAGGACGGATTAATTTTTATATATGTAGATAGGCGGATATAAAGTATACATAGTATATTGTGGCATAGCACTTCATTCATAGCGAATTGCAAGGAGGTCTTAATTCTCTGTCTTAAGGGTAATATGCAGAGATGGTATTGTACATTTATACTCTGAAAAAAAAAACGTTGTAAATACAAAGACTTTTGCAGTTAAATTAACAACTTTCCACAGTTGAAATATGCCCAACAACGCTCCGTTGTTGTTTCAAAGATTCGAGCGTTTTTGATTCAAATACTTTTCGTATTTAAGTTAACAACGGAAACTGTTGAATGAAATACTTTTACATTTAAGTTAACAGTGTTTGCTTTTGAATTAACAGCAAAATTTTTTAGTCCAAAAGCG
The DNA here is from genome assembly GCA_960531455.1 of Urophora cardui. Lineage (NCBI taxonomy): Eukaryota > Metazoa > Arthropoda > Insecta > Diptera > Tephritidae > Urophora > Urophora cardui. The sequence goes on along the minus strand of OY482672.1, from coordinate 20,881,526 downwards.
AGCACCGTCGATTCAAATACTTTTCGTATTTAAGCTAACAATTTTTGCTTTTGAACTAACAGCAAAAGTTTTTGGTCCAAAAACGGGCACCATTGAAGCAAATACTTACGCTTTTAAGTTAACATCAAAAAAATTGTAAACAATAGTAATTTTTTTAATATAATAGATATTATTTTATTTTATTTTTTTTTTTATATAATATATATGTTTACATAGTATGTAATATTAATACTAAGGCCCGCTTTCACCAAACAAGTGATGGTCATTTGATACATCATTTGAACAACGCGATTGATGAAAAGAGACACGGACACAAAGGTTTTCATCACACTTTTCACACCGTCCATATAAAAATTATGGAAACTTGTAGGCAGTGTGTGACAGAATTATCCATCAATCGTGCGCTTCAAATGATATATCAAATGACTATCACTGTCTGCAGGGCTTTTTACACAAACACAAACACATAAACTCAACTTATTTTTTTATTATTTCATAACACATTATTTATTGTTTTCCGACCGCCACATTTGTAGGTTTGCGGAATTTTATCCTGGCGGCGATGAGTTCTTTTTATACTCAGCTGTACTAGTACACAGAGTATTATAGTTTTAATCACATAACGGTGGATTGTAACAGAATGAAATAATCGAGATAGATATAGACTTATATATATCAAAATGATCAGGGTGAAAGGAGAAATCGATTGAGCCATGTCCGTCCGTCCGTCCGTCCGTCCGTCCGTCTGTCCGTCCGTCCGTCTGTAAACACTCTAACTGGCGCAAAAATTGAGATATTTTGATGAAATTTGAAATGCAAGTTGGTATCGGGACTGGGACGGTTGGTATTGAAAATGGGCGAAATTGGACCATGACCACGCCCACTTTTCCTATATAGAAAAAATCGTAAATTTGGTACCTCAGTCACTAATATAGCTGGAGCGATGAAATTTTACTCACGTGTTGAGCTCAGGCCCCTAGGAAGAAATTTGATGAAATTTTGGAAAATGGGCGGTGCCACGCCCACTTATTAAGGGTCAAACATGGAAAGTTTTATATGTCATAACTCAGAAACCATTGAAGATATATCGATGAAATTTGGTACGCGTGATTTACTTACCTAGGCAAACGTTTGGACGGAAAATAGTTAAAATCGGTTGACGGCTACGCCCACTTTTATATATGAATATTACAAAGTGACCTAATAAAAACATTTTAAGCCATATCTCTGTCCAGTATAAAGATATATCACTGAAATTTTGTAGTAGGAGTCTAACTACGGACAGAAAACAAAAACCACAAAAATTTTGGAAAATGGGCGGTGCCACGCCCACTTATTAAGGGGCAAACATTGAAAGTTTTATGAGTCATAACTCAGAAACCGTTGAAGATATATCGATGAAATTCCGTACACGTAATATACTTACCTAGGCAAATGTTTGGACGAAAATTTTCCTAAATCGGTTGACGGCCACGCCCACTTTTATATATGGGTATTATAAAGTGACCTAATAAAAACATTTTAAGCGATATCTCTGTCAAATATAAAGATATGTCATTGAAATTTTATAGCAGAAGTCCAACTGCGGACATAAAACGAAAAACACAAAAATTTTGGAAAATGGGCGTGGCACCGCCTCTTTTTAGAAACAGGAATATACGAGATTTCTGAGCCCATAACTCGACAAATAATTTATATATATTGACGAAACTGGGTGTGTACACTTTTATTGCTTGTGGTAATACATGTTCAAAATTTTAGCGAAATCGGTTTGGCGACCACGCCCACTTTTATATATGGGTATTATAAAGTGACATAATAAAAACATTTTAAGCGATATCTTTGTCAAATGTAAAGATAATTCATTGAAGTTTTGTGGTATGATTTCTACAATAGACCGGAAACAAAAAATAGAAAAATTTTGGAAAATGGGCGTGGCACCGCCTCCTTTTAGACAAAGGAATATACGAGATTTCGGAGCCCATAAGTCGACAAATAATTGAGATATTATGATGAAACTTGGTTTATACACTTTTATAACTTGTATTAATAGACACGCAAAAATTTATTGAAATCGGTTTAAGACCACGCCTACTTTTTAGCAAAGATATTTCTGGAACACGCTTTGGAAATTTGTAATGTGACATCTTTGTAACTAGAAGTCATAAAGGAATGAAATTTTGCACAAAGAATAATATTCAAATGCTTAGTTGGATGACTGATAAAAATGTTAACAATGGGCGTGGCTACGCCCACTTTATGCAGCACTCAATTTATTTAAAGTACACAGTGTTTCCATCAAACGCAAACAAACAATGAAAACATACAGCTGAGTATCTAATGTTCGATTCCACTCGAACTTAGGCTTCCTTACTTGTTTATTTAATATTTCGTCGATGTCGTGGGAGTGCATCATTGCAAGCAGTTCAATATTTTTGATACCGCATTCATTGAACTGCATCAATGCACCTGTACATAACTCCCACGACAAGAATAACTTGATTATTTTCTCATCGCCGACAAGTTTTACCTGCAGATTTGGCTCGTTCGATTGCTCGCTATCGGAAAAACGGGATAATCAAACATATTTAATCTGAAAATACAAAATAAATTTTTCAACGTATATATGCTATATGTACATACATATACAATATGTTATAATAATATATAAATAATATCATTATTGTGACTTACCTTTATTTGTAATTATATATTGCATATATGTACATATAAATATTTTTCCCGAAAATTTAAATTAATTGAACGAGTTTGAAAAAAACAATTTTCTATTTTTTATTTACTTCAAAATTTTTCAACAGCAAGGGAGTTTTTGAATCAAAAACGCCCGTCTTTGAATTAACTATGGAAAGTTGTTGAATCAACAACTTTGCCGTTAAAACAAATACTTTTGCTGTTGAATCAAAGACGGAGATTCAACAGCGGAAAGTTGTTGAGTTAACTACGGGTATTTTTTTCAGAGTACTGGATCACAGAGCACAAGCGGATAGATGATAATGAGAAAGCTGGTGAGTTGACAAAGAAGGGTGCAGCTCTCGGAGCAGAACACTCCATGAACGTTCCGATGCCACTCTGTGAAATCAAGCACAGGTACTATATATGATGGACCAGACCGATAATGCGTGGAAACAATCGCAGGGCTGTAGGGTATCCAAAAACGTGCGATTCGAAGGTTAGTAAATGGTTGCTATCCGTGAAAAGGGATGAATGTAGACTTATCGTCAGGGTCCTCACAAGACACTGTCTTTTGGCATCACATTCGTTCAAAATGAAACTAGTTGGTGAAAGTGAATGCAGAAGTCTGCGGATTGCATGAAGACACGGTAGAGCATTTTCTCTGCTCATGTCCTGCTTTTTCCAGACTTCGGCTACTGGAGTGATACTATTCAGTGATCTCGAATCGGTATCTAAAATATGGTAGGTATAAAGAAACTCTTGCTATTTGCTAAAGAGACGGGGTTTGTTCTTCAGTCTGAATCCAGGCTTCTAATGTAGAGGCGTTCATGGTCTGTTTACGCCTTCCGCTGCTCATGCTTGGGTTTTATTTTTGCAGTTTTTACGGTCTTGGAGGATAACACCGGAGAGTTGAGCGACATGAGCGCTATTTGACTGTCTTAATATATATGTGTACCTCGCGTTCCTTAACTGCACCCCTTAACAGAAACTCGCTGGCCCGTTCTATACCATACAACTCCGTTGAAATATGCTGGCCTAGTCCGGGAGACGAAAAGAGAGTGAAATATTTGATTTCGCGGAGAAATCCCCAGATCCGACAGCTCAATTCATTCGGGACCCGTCTGTGTGAATTGAGATTATTACCTTCTTATGCACGCTATCACTTCTGCATTCCCTCACGTTGAAGCACCTGTCAAAGGCCAGTGTGGTTCGGAGCTAGTTTAACGTCGTTTTTACATATTCCTTTTTGAAACGATCCAATTGTTAAGAGATTCCATAACCCCACAAAACAACTGAAAAAATGTTACAATCGGCATTAGAGAATAACTGGGTAAGATCGATGGGGAGCCGCGAACACACAATAAAGCGAAGAAAATGAAAAGTAGAAGAGAAGTAGAGTGCGCAAGACACTCGCATAGCAGGTGCTACGCAAGGTGTTATGGTCCAATCTCAATCGGGACGCATGCATACCAATGGTCTAATGTCCTGGGAAAACCGCAGTTAAGCGGGAAACGTCTCTTTTGACTATCCTTAGAAAGGCTGAAGATCGAGCATACTACAGGTCGGAATATAAGAGTGCTCCAAAACTCATTATATCTATGGACGCCATATCATTGCCATTATCAACAGTTATTATCATTCGACACTCTTCGCTGTTAAGCATTTCCATCGAATTCCCAGTAGTGAATTGTTATCCATTTCAGCAAATCTCATACAAATCCCTTTGACTTTCCGCCGCACTTTCCATAACACAACCTTCGAGAACAGTTTTGCTCCAACTCCACAAAACACAACAATAATTAGGCCATAATGGAATTCTACGAAATGGCATTTGATACGCATTGGCATTTTGAAACCGTACCCATTCACCGAACAAATTCCAAATATTTACGAGTACTTACGAGCCGCAAAGAGGCATTTTGTAAAATTTCACTAGAAAATCCGTGCGCACATCCTGTTTAACCTGAGCATTTGTGTTGGTGGTCTAACTGCTGGCCAAAAATACTTACATATATGTATGAATGAAGGAGACAACGACAATAACAACTAATAAGAAAATAATAAAAACAACAATGGCGGCAATTCACTTTCTACTAGGTATGCAATCTTATCAGCTGATGCATCAGCTGTTCTGCACGGAGACCAAATGAAGAAAGCAACAGGTTTTTTTTTTCTTCGAGTCTCTATGAGTTTCACTAGAACGAAAAGCGAAGACAAGAAAGAAAGAGGATGCCACGTCAATTAAACATGAACCGTTAGTTGCTCTGTTTTTGTTCATTGCTATTGACAACAACAAAAAAAGCAATGATCTCCACTGTCTGATGGGTCATAAATTGATACATTTTACAAGGAATATTTCCTTAAGTTTCCTTTCCTTGCCTTTCCAAGTACTAAATGTGCCAATTGGACATGACGATGTCCACTTGTGCGGTGACATATTGGTAGCCGCTGCTGGTGCCGGTGCCGGTGCTTACTGTTGTTGGATTTCACTTTAGAGCCGTTACAGCATTTCTGCTGTATGCAAGCCCACCTCCTCTGAGATCCAAGAATTTCTGCGGCATGTCTCTTTGGCTGACTTCCTAAGCAACGAGTGGAGATTAAGGATGGCTATGTTTCATAAGTATACGTACCTATAAGCAGAGAGCACCGGATGTTCCTGCCGTCTCAGCAACACAGTTTGAAGAACTAAGCAGTTATTTACATACGTATCTATAGCTCACAGCGCACGAGAAACGGTAGGGCGCTTTAAGGCGTGTAATGCGGATACATTTCATTCAATTCTTAAGTGTTTTGTTTTTTGGTAAGTGCGCAATTTCCTTGTTTCTTCTTATTTTTTCTTTTTTTTTGCATTTTACAACTTTAACACTTAAATATCTTAATGTTTATATTTCAACTTATAAAACACTTATTACAATGGAACCACTTTTTTCTTAAAAGAAATCCTTTTTCTTAAAAGAAATCCTTTTTTTTTTGGGAAACCTACAATTTTTGTCATTCCTGTTTTTGCTCTTGGTATTTACGAGGTCTGTTGTAAAAACACAGCATCCTCTTGCCCAAACAGCTACAATAAGATTTAGTATCTTTTCGAGCGCAGCTCGTACGCATCCTTCGTAACTAATTTATACACACCACCATCACCAAAGTTCGCCACAAACTCATCCTCACCTTAAATCTTAATTACAGCGTACTGCGACAAAAGTGTCCGTTTAACCGTCAACTAGCGGATATTTTATCAAGGAAAGCAAAAAAAAATAAGCAAACAATAATAAGGGCGATTTCTATAGAATACTTAAATCCATACCTTCGCATGAAGCAAATGCAGTTTCAAGATCCTTTTCACTAGATTTTCAACTATAAAAAAAATGTTTTATGAAACATAAACTTTTAATGGTTTTCCTCGTTTTATTGTTTTGCTTGCGTTTTATTTTTTTGTCTATCGTGATTGTTCGGCATTTCATTAATTTTGTTTCACATCTTTTAACTAGCACTCCCTGTATTTTATAACTAGGGCAACAGAAAATATGTCCTTAAAAATATGGTTTAAGCGCTAAAAATATGCTCTTAAAACTTGGTTTAAGCACTGAAAATATGCCCTTAAAATTTTTTTTATATACTTAATAAAAAGATATACGGCATGGTAGGTTGTGTGCTCCCCTTTCATGCAAGAGATTCCAGGTTCAAACCCTGGCCCATACAAATATCAAAAATTAGTTTTAAATAACACTTTTTGTAATAAAAAATATTTTTATTAAAGGTACATATCGCTAGCTTAGAGTGCAAATTGTGTAAGTCCTTTTTTTCAAACTTTGTAGGAGATAAAAAACAAAAAAATAAAAAAATTTCGAAATGAAAAAAAAAATGTTCTGTTCATGTAAATATATTGGACTTACACAATTTTCTTCGCTTTTTCGACTTGCAAAATTTGCGTATCACTGAATAACAATGAGTAGAAATACAACAAGAGTCACAGATTTATTTAGCGCGATGCGTTTTTGATTTTTCTAGCGTTGTACATAAAAATACACTTTTTCATAAAAATGGACTTACACAGTTTGCACTCTAAGCTAGCGATATTTGTTTTTATAGGTACAAAAGCGAAATAAAAAATTCACATTTTATTAAATTATAATACTTTTTGTAACAAAAAATTATTTTTATTAAAGGTACATTTTATAGGTACAAAAGAAATAAAAAGAATTCACATTTGCGAACACATCTTCGTTACCAAAATAAAACAAGTATTTTAACATACGAAAATCTATATATATTAGGGCGGGTCAATTTGTACTGACGAAAAAAAAACCTACTTTGTTTCGGCCACAGCTGCATTCTCTGGTCGATTCTAAACAAAAAAGTCCAAAGGAGCATAATCCTAAAATGAAGTTTGACCCTCCGCAATTTTGATTTTAGATAGTCATCCCTAAAAATTTTTTTTACATTGGTTAAAATAAATGTAGTTGAAGATACTCAAATTAAATTTTGAGATTTATTTGAGTTGAACCCATCCCAAATTTATTACGGATATTCTGAATACGTCATTGTATTCTACAGGCAAAAATTAAGTTGATGTGTTTCGGCGTTTCACTTAGATATTTCAAACTTTTAAGATATACCTGTTGTAACATAAAATAATTGGGAGAAATTCTAAAGAAGGGGTTTGTAAAATTATTGTATTTCCCTAAAAAATAATCAAATTGCATACTTACTTATTCAAATTGCTATTGCTGTAAACTACAAAATTTTGCGATAAATTTTCAAATAGAAAACTATGTCGATTGTGGCGGTAAGTTTTTAAACGTAGAAAAAGATCTTTCCACGTCAACTGAAGGTATCGGGACGTATTTAAAAGCAAGAATTGCAGTCACTGTGTAGCGTGTAGTGCTACACGTTCAATATGAATATTGCGATATTTTTCTCGCTCTGAGGTTCAAGATATTTTACTTCCGTCCTTTTCGCACTTTCACTTTCAATTCGTTTATTGCCAATATTGCGATCAGGATCGCGGATTTCAAAATTTCTAAACATTTTGCGATCCAGAATCGCGAGCCATCAATACTCGATGCTACACTATCAGTATGAATCGCGATCCACGGATTTCATCAATATATATTGACCGTCTGACATATGCCTATGTATGTAGGTACACAGCTGATTCGTGTAGCACATTTGAATGAAGCATTGCGAAAATGATTAAATTCGCCTTGAACTTGTCAGACAAAGAGGAATGGCAAATAGTATGCGCATATACAAAACAAAGTTGCCAGAGTACAAAATTTAAATAAAAACAATTTTACGAGCGAGATGGAAAAATACCACGAAATACTATCCTAAAATACGAATTTATAGCAAAATATGCCAAAAATATGCAAATAAATCAAGATATGCAAAAATAAGCCTTTTGACCTAAATATGCGAAAATATGCCCTAACAAGTTAGGCTTATTCTCTTCGCCTTGAGCTAAAACGCCGATATATCTTTATCATATGTAAATAGGACTGCAACAGAAAAATATGCATTTTCATATCTTCTGTTGCCCTATTTATAACTTTTCGCTGTTGTTGTGCGCATCATTGTCGCGCCCTTATCCATCTGCATGTCCTGTTTATTCTCAACTTTTTTTTTTGCATTTGTTTGTGATTTGTTTTATTTTATTTAATTTTTTTTTAAGGAGAAAGTGTCGCAATGTAACGGAAGTATTCGTTTCATAGCGCATTTGAGCTGCAAAATGTACATCCCCTATCATTATGTTTTTCGCTTTTTAATGATTAAAGTAATTAAGAAAATGTATGACAGTGATTTATGGACATATAAAATAGCGAAGATCGCGTTGCGTGAATTCTTGTTTTGAGTTAAAATGTTGAAAAAAACAGGGAAATGTTGACTGGTGAACAGTTCAGAAGCTTATGTCATACACGGATAAAAATATTTCATTAATTTTTAATGAACGGCGTTCATAAATTTTCTGTAGTGAGTTTTATGAACAAATTCATTGATTTTAATTAATTTTTCATAAATTTAATCAAGAATTTCATAAAATTTAATGAAGGCGTTCATAAAGTTAATGAATGAAAATTCATGAACTTGGTGTAGAACAAAATTCAAAATTTTAATAGTTTTTATGGCTTATGAAAAATAGTTATGAATACTATTCATAGAATTCATTGTTGTATAATTGGTATGAGAAAGACAAATTCTATGTGTTACCTTCGTTCGTTAATTTTCCGATAGCTTTGAATATTGCTGTAATTCTCAGATGATTAATGAAGCACTTGGTATAAAGAGTTTATTGTTTGCATCTTCACTTATATAAAATGAAATATTGCCCTTTGTCTGAATAATATCTAGGGAAGTATTAGTTGAATAATTATGTTTTTCCGATCCCTCCGGCCTTTTTATTTATTTATTTTATTTTTTTTATCTTTTTTACATTTTTATAAAAAAAAATTAAATTATAAAAAAAATCAGTCACCTTGATATCGACCGGATTCGAACCTCCGACCTGCTCGAATCCAAGCCGGACGCCTTACCACTGTGCCATCACACCACTTGTATTGAGCATGTCAAATGCTGCACTTAAACTGTACTTGTCCTCAACTATAACAAATAATTTCATAAAATCTATGAAAAAATTTATAATATTTTATGAACCTCTTCATAAAATTTTTATGAACACGTTCATTGTTTCGTTCATATTCATAAACCTCGTTCATTAAAATCTCGAGCTTATGAACGCCGTTCATTAATTTTAATGAACACGTTAGTTGGTTCAAAATCAACTATTTTTTTCATTAATATTAATGTTGAAATACATTAGTTTTATGTACGTTTTTCGTTCCGTGTAGGTATACATATGTACATGCATATGGAGATATTAAATATCAAAGGTGTCGGTGTTCATGTGTAGAATAATAGAATATATTTCCAGCACGCTGGTAAAATGAGCAATCTAACAAGTTCTCGCACTTGCGTAGCTAACTGATAGACTTTGGTTTGAAACTAAGAGATTCACATGCCAGATGGGAAGTATTGGTCCAAGGGACTATTGGAAGAAATTTTCTATCAGCTAAGATTATACATTCACTATGCTTTCATCAGCTGAGAACGTGTTAGGCACCTACAAACTCATTCTGAGCGACGTCTTTCCCAAGAGGGTGTAAAATAGATGAAAGAAAAGTTCATGGTTTATAGAGCGGACCTCTCGCTTGCCTTGGATTTAATAACTGTACGTAGAAAATTTGATGCTCGCTGTAATGAATTCTGTAAAAGTTATGGACCCAAAGACAATTTGAAAAATGTTCGACTCTAAAATTTATCCTAACAATATCTATTGCATAAAAGAAGGGATTGTATAGGTATGTATTTAGCACTATCTGTGATCTCCTTTTAATATTGACGAATGAAGAATTAGATGCTCTGAATGAAATCTTTGAGCAGTAGGAAAAGCTCCACGCTTTCTACTGAAACAACAATGCTTAACATGCATTGGCATTTAATGCCAGTAGGAATTGCATTGCATTGCATTTTTCTGCTTTTCTTACACGCTAAATTTTCTGATTATTTCTAATTATTAGGTCTGTTCGATAAACGCACTAGAGTACTCTAGTGCAGAAAAAAGCGTTCGATGAAAATTTTTTTGCACTAAACTGTTCAGAACTCAGTTTTTTGAGTTAGCACCAACTTACACTTTATTGCACTAAACTACACAATGTTCTTAGCTAGTATAAGTTTGTGGAGCATATGAAAATAGCTGTTTTTAATAGTTAAGGCGGAAAAATAATAGAAAACCAAAAGTAAATTTTAAAAATATGGGGTTTTTTTCTCTGTATGGCAGATTATATTCATTGTGTGGTCAAAGTCAAATGGAATTGAAATTGCTCCTAAATTTTTTGAAGGAGTATAAACCGCAATTGGGGAAAAGTTTACGAGTGAAAACAAAGCAAAGAATTTGGCAAGTTATCCGATCGAAAATGGAAAATTTCTGTAAATTTAATAGCTTTAAATTTGATCATTGAGAATTGTTTGTTTATATAAATCAGCTGGTTTGCACTAAATCACCATTTTCGTTCGTTGAAGCCTTTGCACTAAATTGCTCTGACAACTGTCAGATGTTGTTCTGCCCTACATTGTTCTACACTTTCAGTGCACTCACCGAACAGACCTATTATTGGTCTATTATGGTCATTATTTGCATCAAGAATTTTGACAAAATGATAGATAAGTATACATATATGTATTTACATTAATCAAGTGGTAATGCACTACAAAGAGGAATATGTACATCACTGGAGACTTGAATTTTTCGGCCCCAAAAATTCTTTTATACATTTTTATAGTTTACTTAGCTATAATTGCATATTGTCCATATTCACAATAAGCATCCCAAAAACGTTTTTTTCTTTTCGGAACTCAATATCACCAGCGCTGAATGAAGTATTTTTTGCATTAGTCAAAATCATTGATTTCAAAATTTGAATGTCTCCTTGGGGAACTTCTAAAGAGTAACAGCTGCAAATCGCTTCCACCAGCTCAATGACATTCTTTGTATGGAAGTGTGAAGAAACTTGACGTTTCACATAATCAATGACTCTGCCGGATCATCATTTGCGTCTCTTCTGAAAATGCATATTCTTTACTTATGATGTGTATATATTTTTACACATAAATATTGCTCATCTTCCGGTTGATTTTAGTACAATTGCAATATCTTCAACCCAAAAAATGCGCATGACCATTAAAATTTTATGTTTAGCGTTGGCAACGAAAGGGTTAACACAATAATGGCCACAGCTGTGGCTGTGAAGGTAATCATTGTGCAACCATGTATTTATTTAAATATTTTCAGAAATTTCAAGTAACCTTGAAAGATGATTCTCGAGTTTTACTAGTTGTTATGGTAGTTGGGTTTTTTTTTTTTGTAAGGGTATGAGTTAGTTTCTAATAAGATAAACTGGCGGGCACATAACATTAATTGCTATAGGCTGAGATTTTAATATTAAGTAAAAGTATTAATTAGGTATTTTTTGTTGTTTGTTTTTCTGACATGGTAGAATTGTCATGTACTGTCGAACAAATTTCCGTCATCACTTGTAAAATTTGATTTGGTTATAAACCGGTTTCGGCGATGTGCCATCTTCAGCATTTTTAGAACGAAAAAAAGATAGTGAAAATGGCACAACGCCGAAACCGGTTTATAATCAAATCAAACTAGAGAAAGGATGACGGAAATTCGTTACACAATACATCATATTCATTATGTCCTGAAACAGGACCATAAAATTTCTTTGTCCTCGAGCGAACTTCCCTCCAACTCAGTGAACGCAGCAGATATAAGGCAAATATTTTTTACTTTTCTTTTTTACTTTTATTCTTAATTTTTTTCTCCAAATTTCTGTGTAAAGTTTTAAGGCGCATTGCTGTTTTCGCACTTCATTTTTGAGTGATTGAAATTCTATGGACTTATTTACAAGACAGATCATTCGGGATAATCTTCAATGCACACAAAACGCGCCGCTGTTGGTGGTAAACAAATAACTAATCAAACATTTTCTCATGTCGTCCTTAAAAAAAAAAAATAAATAAAACTAAATCATTTCGTGAGAAATCTACGAGCACATGATAGCTCGTGATATGTTTTGTTGGAGCGTTGTTAGTTTCCTTTAACAAAAAATACTCCATTTACAGATGCATGCACAACACATATATATGTATGTACGTATTCCCTGCACCTTTGCGCCATTTTTCCGTCTCCGTTTATTTTGCGGAAGTTGTATGCGAATGCTCTTAGCGAGTCTGCCTTTATCTCCTTGTCTTACAAACAAACAACATTCCAATCCCCAACCAACCGTATCCACATTCGCAATCGGGGACACGTTTTAGAATACATACTACATTCATTCATGAGCGTATGTATTTATCAATGAACGCTTGGACCACCTGAATTTCTCGTGCCATTTTTTTTTTTTTTCATCTTAATTTTTTTTTTTTTTTTTGGATACAGAAAATCCTTCTCACCAGCTGATAAGATCCTTATGCTGTTTGTTGTTAATGTTTTTAATGATATGTTCTTGTTTTTATTCGTCTGTGTCGGCAAAACTTTGACCGTTGCCAAATTCACAGGTTGGTTTTTCTGCATTATTTTTTTTTTTATAGAATTGTACGTTTTACGCGATTATCCTGCGTCTTATGTGATTTTTTCCATTGTTTTTGGTACTTTTTTATGTTCTTGTTTTGGTAAGTGTTTTGTGTTCTTCTACATTCTCAATTGAGTTATTGTTCCAATTCCAATGAAATTTGCTAACGTATTTTTATGAATGAATGTGAATATTCTCTCATCAGCCGGTGCGCCACTTTTGGAGTCCCACAGCCTTACAAACTGAATAATTTTCTGCACAAAACTGAAAAGTTTCCGTCTGCCATTCACAGGATGCACTTCAGCATGCTCGCTCATCCGCTTCCCGATCCGTACATATGCACGTACATACATTTCCACAGACGTATGTGTGTCGGTATGTGTGCAAGGACTATGTGGTAATACGAGCCAAAGGAATTTTTTCCTATGAAAATTTTCGGCAAATTTGCTTTGGTGCCAATTTTAAGTTGTTTTTTTGCTATTTCACTCCATGATCCTTTTCTGAGATTTTCTATGTGAGGAGTAGAGGAATTTTTAGCAATTGTTTTGTGACAATGAACGCAAGTGTAGCGTCACAATGGACACGACTTCTTAAAATCAAAACATACAAACAACTAACTACGAGTATGATCATCAACATTATTAGACATACTTATTGTTGTAATTGTTTTGATGATTCTCAGGCCTACTCCAACATGTTTTATTGGAATCTTATTGGCGTTTGAAGGAGTAGGTATAATGGTTGTTTTTTTTGCTTGTTTGTTATTTATTTCTCACACGTCTTGTTACTTACTTATGTATTTAGGTTGGTTCCATGAGAGATGAGGCGGAAAATATGAAAGACATTACCTTTAGATTTAACCTCAAGTCCTTTTGTTGGCACTGTGCACTGATCGGTGATTAGCCAAGGGATTGTGCACATGACTATTTGGGTGTTCCAAATATTCAAAGGTGTTGTTGTTGTTGTTGTTGTTGGTGTTTGGTGTCGGTTTTGGCGTTGTTGCGGTTGTTGTTGTTATTGTCGTTGGCGTTGCAGATTTTAGTGGTGCTGTATGAGAAAATTGCGGCAACTTAAAGGTATTTTAGCGAATTTTCTTGTTAGAAAATATTTTATTAAGCTGGGAAAAACTGCCGTGGAATGTCAGGAATGTTTTCGCGATAATGTGTTGGAGAAGCCGGAACTTGATTGGAGATTGGCGCAGTAACGGAAGAAAATGTGTTTTGATGAGAATTTTCTGTTTTTTTTTTTTGGTGCCTTTTGATGAAATGTCATGGTGTTTGGTTATTGGTGACATATGTTGCATTGATTCGCAAGCAATCTTAATGAAGATGTGTAATTTTGAGTTCCTTTCCCACGCAAAGGTAGATGGGTGAATTTTATTTGCAGCTTTTTCAATGAATGCCTTGTCGCCAGCGATATCACTGAGAGATTCTTTACTATGTCGCTTATAAATGCCCACACCACATGTGAACAGAGCGAATAAAGACTCCTTCTGTTAGCCGCCAGGACGCAAAATTTGCCGCTTTTGTCATGGAAAGCAAGAAATACTTATTTGGTAATACTTTCGCAGCATTCAACCTCAATGAAGTAAAATGAGAAAATAAGAAATAAATGAGATACTTACATTGACTTTTTGGGACGCGAAACATAGTGATTAATAGCACGAGATTTCAGCATAAGAGTATCCATGAAGTAACCTGGCTGCCTTGAGAGACGATACACTGTCGATTGTCCCCCCTAGAGATCAATGGAAAGATCCAGAAACTCTATTGATAGGATCGTAGAAAATCATCTACACAGATGGATCAAAAACAGAATATCATACTGGACCCGGCTGGCACATCGAGGCCGGCTTCACCGACACACCCAACCGGACCGCAGCCTTTTGGCTGCGACAAAGTATTCGGGTACTCTAGCTAAAGTACACCAGGGACTGCATGAGGAAAACTCACAGGAGACGCTGGAGCTCTACAGATTCATGTAAAATTACAAAGTTCTTTCTGAAAAAAACCTAAAAGGATGGTAACAAACTTTCTACGCAAGCAGCGGGAGTGAGGGAGCTGCGAGCCTTTGTGGTAGTGATCACAGGAGACAGCAAATGACCACGATAGGCATTATCGAGAGCTCATTATGCCTATCTTGGCTGGAGGAGGACGACAACGGCACAGCGCCTTCGCTAGAATAAGGTTGCGTATTCTCGGTTCGGTTGTATTGAGTATGGCGAATGCACATTCTTTACCATTCGACAAACTTCTCAGCTCAAGAATTAAAGCATATTTCTCGTGGACACTGCACTACTGCTGAGGAAATTTTAAGACACGAGAGAACCCGAAAACACCTGGCACAACGCATGCTATCGCGAAGAGATATCTAGCGTCGCCTAAATATCCAACTTACATGCGGATATAAACGTTTAATTTTTATGTATCGATAGAGAGCCGCCTTTTTGGAAATCTGCGAAGGACCGAAAATCGATAGTGAAATGAGTTGCTGGTGACCTTGATATATTCACGAAATTATTGAGAATAGGGAGACAATTTTCTAAAAGACAAGAAAGACAAAATGGGAGACCGCACTCACTAAAAAGCCGAAGATTGAGTCATGTTACTTCCACATAACTTGATTCGCCAGCGAAACATCTAGGGAAACATCTCGCTAAATAACCCGTCTCCACGTGGCTGATCGTTATTCAGTTTAACATTTCTCTTTCTTGTTCTTCTTAAATGTTTGTATGTTTGCTTATTTTTGCCTTTTTGTTTTGGTCTGTGCGAGATTTCGATAGATTTTCGATACAAAATTAGAGAAGGCATCGATATCATCGCGTTTGGGAAGAGGATTGAGAACGAAACAAGTGTTTCAATCTTCACTCGCTCTCGGAAATTTGTATGAAGATTGGCGAGTTTCGGCACTCGTTTTGAGGTCGAAACAATATTGAGAGAGCGAGTGCAGAAAAAAAGAGCAAAACACGTTATGTGGAGACATGGTATAAAAGCCCGTCTCCACATAACTTGATTCACCAGAGAAACATTTAGCAAAACATCTCGCTCAATAACCCGTCTCCACGTGACTAATCGTGATTCAGTTTGACATTTCTCTTTCTTGTTCTTCTTAAATGTTTGTATGTTTGCTTATTTTTGCGTCTTTGTTTTGGTCTGTGTGAGATTTCGATAGATTTTCGATACAAAATTAGAGAAGACATCGATATCATCGAGGTTGGCAAGATGATTCAGAATGAAACAGTGTTTCAATCTTCACTCGCTCTCAGAAATTTGTATGGAAATTGGCGAGTTTCGGCACTGGTTTCCGTGTCGAAACAAGATTGAGAGAGAAAATGCAGAAAAAAAGAGCGAAACACGTTATGTGGAGACATGGTATAAGGATCAATAAAGATATCGTTGAACATCGAAGGGTATTTAATGGTAAGCTTTACGCAGCCATTAACTAGCGATTAAATTTAAGAGAACTGATGCTGGCACTACTTTAACGGCTAGCATTTGCTCCTCATTGTGTACTATAAATCAGAGCTGGGCGATAAGGATTACTTGTGCAATCGATTACACGTAGGATTACGATTACATTAATCGTAATTTCAAGTTTTTTACGATTACGATTACAGTAATCGTAATTTTTGTAACGACGATTACGATTACAGTAATTGTAATTTCAAGTTTTTGACGATTACGATTACAGTAATCGTAATTTTTGTAACGACGATTACGATTACAGCAATTGTAATTTCAAGTTTTTGACGATTACGATTACAGTAATCCTTATTTTCTGTAATCTTAAATTACAAAATTTAAGAATTACATGTAAAAAATTATTAAAATTGCTTTTTGATACTAAACGGTGTAGGGAGGAAAATATGCTTGGCTCTGAAAGAAGTGCTAAAAACTACAAATAATTATGTAAAGCTTGCAATTTAACACATATTATATACATTTTGAAATATTTGCGGTTGAGATAGCAGCTTTTAGTGGGCTGGAGACAATGGCCACATGCATAAAAATCGAGCTGTAGCTCACACTAATTTTCTTCGTAAAATTTGGATTTTGCATGTATAAAAAATATGTATTACAATTGCTAGATTTTACTAAACAAATTACTTAGGTTTATCTCATAACAAAATTAAAAAGTAATAAAACTCCACCGCAACTTTTGAAGATGTAAATGACCATAACTATGAAAAGCCAATATTAGATGAAGATTTTTTTGACTTCGGCGGTAAATACCTAACTACATATCTATATAACAACTTAATATATATTTTATTTAAAACTCAATATACCTTTAGAAAACACTGATTTACCTGAAGTGCTTCCTGGTAGTGGCTCAAACATTATAGGAGAAGAATTTTTTAAATATTTGAACGATGCTGATAGTAGCCATGGCTGTTTTAAAAGATATCCTCTGATAAAGAAAACATCTTTAAGATTCAGCACCCGCGCTTACATCGTCAGCACCTGTGGAAAGGCTATTTTCGTTGGCGGGCATTATAAACAGTCCTCGACGCCATGCACTTTCCGATGTTTCTTTTGAAAAATTAGTTCTGCTTAAGGCTAATATTGAATATTATTGAATGTAAATTATCCAAACAGCAGTCTTAATTTTGTATCTTTATTATTTCCGCTAATTTTCTCTCTTCTTAATACACATCCCAGTTTTAATTGTTTACTTAATGTGTGAGAAATAAACACATATGTATGCATGTATGTAAAAATTATTATTATTTCTTGGAAAATGATGTTGGGTAAGTATATCACTGTTTTTTACACATTGTAATCCCAGAAAACGAGAACAGTAATCGTAATTTCAAGTTTCTTACGATTACGATTACAGTAATCGTAATTTTTGTAACGACGATTACGATTACAGTAATCGTAATTTCAAGTTTCTTACGATTACGATTACAGTAATCGTAATTTTTGTAACGACGATTACGATTACAGTAATTGTAATTTCAAGTTTTTTACGATTACGATTACAGTAATCGTAATTTTTCTAACGACGATTACGATTACAGTAATCGTAATTTCAAAATTTCTAAGATTACGATTACTGTAATCGTAATCATCTTGTAATCGTAATCCTCATCGCCCAGCTCTGCTATAAATGCATAGTGTGGCCTGCAAGACTACTTATTGTTGCAATCCCGCCAATAAATCAAAAAATCCTTTTAAATTGTAAACAAAGAAAGCAAACTTATTTTTACTCACACGCAGCTTCAACAACTCACTCAGCAGAACAGCTGATCAAATAGATCCTCATAGCTGATGGATCAAAAAACAAACATCATACCTGTTTCGCAGCAAAAGACCAAACACAAAATAAATTCGCACATTTTATGCTAATCACAAATTGAAACAGCATTGTTTAAAATGCCAAATGCGCACTGACCCTGAGGCTATTGTTCGCGATTCCGGATTGGGATAGGCGCAAGATGATAATTGATATATGTACAACTGTATGTACCAAAAGCTCTTTCATCCTCCATCTATCTTCCAAATGATCTAAATGTAAATTTTCGGATTCTGAGCGCGAAAGAAACAACAAAAATTGGGAAACGGTTATACAGACAGCTGATTGCAGTGAACACACATTTTTGGTATTACTTGTTTCTACGCGCCTAAAATGTGGCAAAAAAGATGAAGCAGGATGTGCTATGTCATCTTTTAAGATACATTTGTATGTAACTATGTGTGTATATACCTTAAATCTTTTTCTTCCATGTGCCCATTAATGCAAATATTGTGCTTTAATTGCAAGTAAAAGAAGTGCCAACTCGCTTTCAAAAAGGAAATGTCGCTCGCCCTTTTCTTCCTCGCCTATCAAGCAGCCTTGTCAGCTGTTCGAATTGTGAACGCTTAGCCGAGCGAGATTGCGTAGACGACTTTGAAGTAGACAAATTGTACTTGTTTTTAATAAATAAGGTATAGGTATAAGGGAGATATATGAAGAACGGCAAATGCAAGCAGAGCAGAAGTTTCATTATATACCACAAATCCTGATAGCATTTGTTGCCTTCTTATTTTTCTTGCCTTTGCTTGTCCCGTGTGGGAAATTGTAATTTTTTTTTTTTTGTTTTGAAAGTTGTCCTTTGACAACGCAGAAGCCCATTAAGGTACATAAGTTATTGGACTTTTGGTGCATTTTCAGTTTAATTTTTATTCTTGTTGTTGTTGTCATTATTGTTATTGTTATTGCTTGTACGAAAAATCAAACCACTTCGGTTGTCGGTACATTTTTATTAAGGATTCGTTCTACTCTGCATAGTCCAGATTGATTATGGGTTGTTTGGTTGCAAACATAGTATGCTATATACTTATATAGAAACATTCAAACATACACACGCAATATCTACTTACCTAGTTGGTTTCCCGTTTTGTATGAAATACGTTACAGTTTTTCCAAAATGATGAGTGAAGCTCATCAATCCCACAGTAGCACTTTTGTTAGAACATAAATTTGTCAAACAAGCGGTGGCAGAAAACATGTTTGGTAATCAGAAAAAAAGAAAACAGTTCAACATTTTCTTATCGTGCACTTTCGCAAATTACATATTTATTTACGGGGTTTACTACAAAGACACTTTTGTCCCGTAAAAACATGAAATAATTGTGTCAAAATAGCGAAAACTCTTGTGTCACTCAATGACTTTTGCGTACATACATATGTATATAAATGTGTGTTCAAGGAAAAGGGTGTTTGCGTCTTTTGCTCTGTTGCTAAATGTTTTACTGTTGCTGCTTTAAGTTTACTATTTACATGTTTAAAAGGTGCCGCAAAATTTATGTACATATTCATTCGAATCTTGTCGGAGAGAAATTTCAGCCAACTAGTAAACACAGAAGGATTTCCCGTGTCAAATAATCGCGGCTGTGATCTGGAAGATATCCTTTCTGGACCTTCTGCCGATTAGGTCGTTGATTCTTGTGACATTATTTGCTTTGTGGCCTTACAAGTGTCAGCGGAGTTCCAGCGAAATATTGCCTCCTGTCGGAATTGTGGATGTCTCGTTTTATGGCTGTGAGTGGGCAGCTCAACTTGACTGCTCTGCTATCGTACATGGCTTCCCCGGTTTCGCCAGGTCGTCAGCCTTCTCATTAGCATCGACACATTAAGTACTTCAGAAAAACCCCCAGCTCCAACACCACAGTTAATTTTGGATCCGTCGGTGTAGATTGAGATTGATTTCTTCTTGTGTACGCTGTCTCTCTTCCACTCTCTTCTTGACGGGTGCGTCAGATTGGAACCCTTCTCAAAACTTAAAGATGGAACAAAGTAATCTGCTACCTGAACTTTGTCCTGGAGCCTGCTGAGAATGCTGCTATGATTGTGTGGTCTCTCCATTCAGCAAAACCGATTCCCGTAGTCTTAACGCACTGAAGGTGGCGGTTTCACGGATATGTGGGTCTACACCATTTCCAGATGGATTTTAGAAAACGTCAAGTGAATTTTAGAAAGTGAAAATTGGATTTTAGAAAAGTAGATTAGTGTGACCGCTGTGGTGCAGTGGGTAGAGTGCTCGCCTGCTATGCCAGAGGTCTCGGGTTCAAACCACGGTCCGAGCCAAACACCAAAACAATTTTTCTAATTAATAAAAGTCCAATTATTGGGTTTTTAAGAGCAGCGGTCACCTCTCGGCAGTGGGCGGCATACCCTCCGAGAGTATTTCTGCCATGAAAAAGCTTCTCACAAAAAATGCATTCGCCGTTCGGAGCCGGCATAAAACTGTAGGTCCACCCAATTAGTAGGAAGAACAAAACAGAGAAAAGGAGCACATCTCGAATTGGGAGAGAAGCTCGGCCATAAAACTCGTCAGAGTTATAATAGCGCCATGTATTATATGATTATTATTATTAGATTAGAAATACAATTCAAATTTTCCAAAATCCGATTGACTCTTTCTAAAATCCAATTGATGCTTTCTAAAATCCACCTGGAAATGGTGTAGTAGTAATTCGTTTAGAAAAATGTTTAGTTCGTCTGATGGACAAAATTTGTTGGAACCCGTTATTTCGGCAAAAGCTGTACAAGGAGCTGCTAATTTTTCTGTTGTTATATTGTTTGTCAAGTGCTGGCCACCATACTAGTGCTCGATATGACAATATGAGTCTTAATTCTGATCGTCTCGGTTTTATATTTTAGTGGCTCTGCTCTTCCGGTACAAGAATTTTGTTTTGGTCTAAAGTTATAATACCATTTGACGTTCATGAAAGGCATACAAATTAAATTTCAAAGCCTAAAAATTGTTGCCCACCCCTCTGATTACCCTGTATTTATACGATGTAACGAAGAAAACTGGTATACAAAAAAGTGTCACCCTTGCGCGTTTGTTGATCACTTGCCAACGTTAATGGTCAGTCTGATACTGGACTGATAAGATTATGATGCCTATATCTCTCCTCTTTTCTCTATCTGCTTTTCGGACAATCAATCTAATGGCACACTATATTTATGTATGTGCATATATTTTTCTAAGCATATCCGGTTTATCGCACTAAACATGACCACAAATAATGCGATCTAATGCTTTTAGGCCGCAAATTTGACGTGTGCTGGCGCTGTCATCCATTGTCCACTTTGGTCAATCGCCACCACCCAGTTAAGTCACCACCACCACACCCCAGCCGATTTGGGTAGTACAAGTTCAATGCAACGAAGACGTTGATATGTTAATGTCCTATAGGGATTAGATACAATGTGCATAATAAATTGACGAGACAAGGTACATACATACATACACGAAAGTAATTATTATTTTTCTTGTTTTGTTGTATTTTTTAGCTTCTCTTTTTGTTGTGAAAAATGGTTTTTGTGCATGTAAAACATGAAAAATGATAGCCTGTCTTGATAAAAGCAAAGAAAGGTAAAAGAAAAACGGATTTCAAAGGGTGCAAAGCAAAAGTTGACATTTACTTTTGTATTTTTTGTGTTTTCTTTGAAAAAAGGAAAATTTATCTTCCGCTAACCCGTTGTGGAATCACAAACACGTCCTCTGTAAGTTAAGGTCAAAGTTCATGTTTGTATATTTGAATTTTGCACTTAAATAAAGCTCAGGCAGTGAATACTTACTTATAGAAGACTGTGCGTAATTAAGATAGAAATTTTTGCTTTGTTGCTGTTTTGTAAGAAATTCTGTTACATAAATGAAAATGTAGAAAAAAATTGTTTCTTTTGTATAAAAGACACAATGAAAATGTTTAATGTAAAAATTTTTAAAGAGGGAAATTCAATTATTGTCTGCAAGCAGCAAATTCAAGGAAATGTTTTGTCACTTCACTGACTTGGGGTGAAAATAAAGCGATCCTAACGTGTAGATTTAATTGTGCTTGTGTTTAAAAAGGCTTTTACTGTCTTTCAAAAATCTATATGAATCGTTCGAAAACTGACGTATTTTCCTTTACTTTTGTGGTATTGGATACTAATTCTCACAACCTTATTCTCCTGTAAGCAAATCCAATCATTCTCAATAACCCATCTTAGGCAAGTTCATTAATTCCAATGTAAAAGACGCGTTTTCCACCAATGCCTGGCACTCGCCATCTAAAGAAAGAAAGTTCTACACAGATAAACTATGAAAACTAAGCATGAAAAAGGCTACGAAAATCTGATTAAATACCTCAAGAATCAATCGGAAGCTGGAATGGCATACTTTTTTTCTTACTATTCGTAGAGCCATTTATTAAAGTACTGAGCAATAGTTTATTACATTACTTTGGATTTTTGTTTTTTACTTGTACTTGCTCCCATTGTGAGAATGTAGCAAAAAAAAAAACAAGTGATTTTACAATTAAAGCAGAAAAAAAGTTGAAAATGAGGGTTACCGCTTATTAAAAAATCAAAATCAAAAGATCATTTGCGACCAAAAGCCGATAGGGCTGTAAAAAGGACACATATATGCATTTCGAGCGGCATAATAATAATTTAAGAAATCGTAATAAACCGTAATGATGATGATAGAATTGCGGTGTCATTTACTGTTTTACTTCACACTAAAAATCAAATGTTTTTATTATGAGAAAATGCGTTGTAAGATATAACGTAAAAGGGTGCTCCATTATAGGGCTTTTTTTTTGATAGTAGGTTAGGTTAGGTTAGATTGGCCGGGTTGCAGTGCTCCCTCACATATACCACATCGACGGCTGAGTAGAAGATCGCCCTATTTCAAAAATTTGGTCAAAAACGCCCTGAAAAGGTCCTCGATCCAGCGTTGAATGATTGGGGGTATTCCGATCCATTCCTAATCCATTTCAATGTAAAAAAATTTTGTACTGGAATTTGAGCACCAATTTTGATTCGATGTTATCAGGACTTTAAAAATGTTTCTAAAAATCATTCTTATAAAAGCAGAGTTATTCATAACTCACTTGTTCAGACATAAGCCTTCAATTTCAACAGTAGTCTTCGAGTGTATTTTTTCTTATGTGTATTATCTCTCACCAAAAATTGAAACCTCATTTGGAACACCCTTTTAAATTGATTTGTAAGCCCTTTGGCATCATTACATGAATGGGTTTTGGTGAGGAGGTGTGTTTAATAATATAATAATACAATGGCGCTATTATAACTCTGACGAGTTTTATGGCCGAGCTTCTCTCCCAATTCGAGGTGTGCTCCTTTTTGTTTTTCCTACTACATAATTGGGTGGACCTACAGTTTAATGCCGGCTCCGAACGGCGAATGCATTTTTTGTGAGAAGCTTTTTCATGGCAGAAATACACTCGGAGGGTATGCCGTCCACTGCCGAGAGGTGACCGCTGCTCTTAAAAAACCCAATAATTGGATTTTTACTAATTAGAAAAATTGTTTTTGGTGTTTGGCTCGGACCGTGGTTTGAACCCGAGACCTCTGGCATAGCAGGCGAGCACTCTACCCATTGCACCACAGCGGAGGTGTGTTTGTCTTTATTTAATTCATGTATACAACAAAAAATAGGTACTCCCCTTCCAAAAAAAAATCACTAATTCAGAAATAACAACTAATTACAAGCAACAACAACTAGGTACAACATTTATAAATCAAAAGAAATGCGTTTTTTTTTAGCAGGAACCGAAAATAAATAAGGACACGACGCAATTAGAACGAATTTAGGGAAAGCAATGAAAATGCAAAGAATTTTTTAAATACATACATACAAACAGACATGTGTGTAAATGTATTTAGGGATGGAGACAGGTTCATAATATGAACTTCATATGTAGTACCTGGCCGCTTGACTCGGCGGTTATATTGAGTGTATGTATGCCTTTTGTTGTTCTGTTTTTCCCCCAATCTTTCTCCGATCAGCTGAGCGGCCTGATTCTTTATAAATGAATTTCAGTTGAAATGAAATGCATTGAAGAAAGAAAGGTTGCTGACTGTTATAAAAAATTGCGCGCTTTGATCAAATTGCCAGCCTGGGAAACGTATTTTTTTGCCTTCTTGCTTCTATGTCTGAAAATAAGGTCAACAATATTTTATTACACAAATCAAAAAAAGGGGATAGGAACATCAATTATTACATACATACATACCTATTGCAGATAAGAATTTTTGGCGCTCTTGCAATAGAAAAGTCAGTGATTTCCTTTCCCATAAATAGCAAATTAATAACAATTTTCTTTTTTATAAATATGTGTGTACACATATCTGGGCTCAAATTGTCCTAGTTCTTTTATGTATGTACATATGTCTTTTATGTTGCCTGAGAATGTATCTTTATAAAACGGAAACACATTTTCTCTGGCCCACTGGATTACGATCATATCCTTTAATTCTAACAGATCCTTCAAAAAAGAAATCAGCTTAATTGAACGCCAAAACCTCGTCTCATCTACTTTAGCTCTGGAATAAAGGTGTGTATTGGCCGATATGCGTTGAGTAGATAGACGGATGTCTGTGTCTTCAGCAAGAGTTTCCACCTTCCTTTATTTTTGTAGTTTAGCGTTGAAAAGAAGAGTTGTAAAAATGGTCTCTAAAAGCCCGTCTCCACATAACTTGATTCACCAGAGAAACATGTAGCAATACATCTCGCTCAATAACCCGTCTCCACGTGGCTAATTGTGATTCAGTTTGACATTTCTCTTTCTTGCTCTTCTTAAATGTTTGTATGTTTGCTTATTTTTGCGTCTTTCCTTTGGTCTGTGTGAGATTTCGATAGACTTTCGATACAAAATTAGAGAAGACATCGATATCATCGAGGTTGGCAAGATGATTCAGAATGAAACAGTGTTTCAATCTTCACTCGCTCTCAGAAATTTGTATGGAAATTGGCGAGTTTCGGCACTGGTTTCCGTGTCGAAACAAGATTGAGAGAGAAAATGCAGAAAAAAAGAGCGAAACACGTTATGTGGAGACATGGTATAAGACTCTTGCGCATGCTCAATTTATGTGGGATTTCCTTTACTATTTCTTCCTTCTAGAAGGTGGTAATATTCTAAAATGCCCAATTACGTTATCTAAGTACTTAATAAGTATTTGAACTGCGATTATTTTCAGAAAGTCGTTATATCCAAAAGAGTGAAAATAGAAGTCATTTTTACAAAAAAAGGTCTGAATATATGGAAAAGAAATTGCCAAGAGTCAGTGTGTTGGCGCCAAAAGATTACGTGTTCGGGGAAGTAAGCAGTGTTTTGCGGCTTTGCCTACTTAGCCGTGTGAACCTACTTTAATGTTGCAATTTTTCAATAGTCTTCAAGAGCAATTGATAGCAAGCAATAGTTTGGGACACAATGCTCAGAATAAATGTATTGGTAAGTGATACTTATAGACTCATGTATATACATTAGAGCGGTCCTTAAAAATCGGATTAGCGATTTTCTTCGGTCTCGCCCCCTAGATCGGTAACAGCACAGTCAGAGATATCATATATAAATTTTTGTCCCGATCGGAGATGGTTAAAGGGTGTCGCATAGTGGTCAAAATTCAGAAAAATCTACACTGAGAGAAAAAAAATATATGGAGGGGTCAAAGAAATTATTTACCTATTTTGAACACTACTTTCTTTGTTTTGAGTAAATTTTCCTTAAAACAT
Organism: Urophora cardui; assembly: GCA_960531455.1. Lineage (NCBI taxonomy): Eukaryota > Metazoa > Arthropoda > Insecta > Diptera > Tephritidae > Urophora > Urophora cardui. The sequence continues at coordinate 20,855,687 of OY482672.1, read as the reverse complement.
GTTAAAAGGTTCATAAAATATTGTTGTTACATGCGTTACCATGGTTTCATATACTTGTTTTGAAAAAATTCATACATTAAAATAATGAAAAATTCTTTAAGCGCCATTCCATTCCCAACTTTCCTTGTTTTGAAGACTTGATTTCTTTAATTTTGAGAAATTAAATTCCCATACAAATCCCCATGGCAACGAATTTGTTTGAATGTTTTTTTATGTTTTTTCCACATTTTTGAGAAAATTTACACAAAACAAAGAAAATTTTGTATTGGGACGCGTGTTCAAAATAAGGAAAATTATGTCTTTGATCGAGAGAAATTTTTTTTTTGAGTGTATGGAGATTCAAAAAAATAAATTATTATTTTTTTCTATCTAATGTCCGAAATCGATAGTCCTGAACTCAAAGATATTAAATCGCCCGTTTTATGCAATAGGAATTTAACTCGAAATTTTCGATTTCTGGCATTTTGCCATATTGTTCAATAAATGGGTCGTGCCTTTGAGTCTAGCCTTCTAAAATACTCAAAAGGATAAAAATGGCGGAAATAAAAGTGATTTTGTAGTTAGCCGTAGAAGGAAACTATTTGAAATTAGGTTAGATTGGCGTTTTTCCAAAAAAACATTTTTTTGAGTTAAATCCCTATTGCATAAAACGTGCGAAATATACATTTTGGTGCCGTTCGGAGACGATTGAGGGGTGTCGCATATGAGTCACATGATAATATGAAATTTGACCCCTCTGCGACACCCCTTAACCGTCTACGAATGGGCCCAAAATTTATATTTTGGTAAGTGCAGGACTATCCACTTTGGGCATTAGATATACAAAAAATTAAATTTAATTTTTTCAGTATCCATAGAGTTTTCTGAACTTCTCCGATCGGGCCAAAAATGTATATATGTTATCTTTGACTTTATTAGACGCGTCCTAGCGGGTGAGGTTCACGAAATGTGATATACAATTTGTCTCCACATATTTGGGGACCACCCTAATGTACATATGTACATAAATACTTACATATGTACGTAGTTCGCATATGTATGTAGACGTTATCAATTATTCTTTTGCTATTTTGTGAAGTGCTCGCTGGTCTTTTTTGCCTTTTCTCCATTTAATAGCTAATCTTACACAAACAAAAATATGTTGGAATATTATCTTTTTATTGCTCAGCATTTAACACACATTGTTGCCAAATTGTTTAGTGTTCATTTATCACTTTTAACGATTTATTTATTATCTTTTTTATTATTATTCACTTGTGTTTGTTGATTGTGCTTTAGTGCACAATTCTTTTGTGAGCGTTTTTCTTCAAAGAAATCGTGCTTTGTCATTTATTGGGTGTTAAGCAATATTTTTATACTCAGCTGTACTAGTACACAGAGTATTATAGTTTTGATTTCCTAACGGTGGATTGTAACAGAATGAAATAATCGAGATAGATATAGACTTATATATATCAAAATGATCAGGGTGAAAAGAGAAATCGATTGAGCCATGTCCGTCCGTCTGTCCGTCTGTCCGTCCGTCCGTCTGTGAGCACGATAACTCGCGCAAAAATTGAGATATTTTGATGAAATTTGAAATGTGAGTTGGTATCAAGACAGGAACGGATGGTATTGAAAATGGGCGAAATCGGACCATGACCACGCCCACCTCCCCTATATAGTAAAAATCGGAAATTTTGTATCTCAGTCACTAATAGAGCTAGAGTGATAAAATTTCACACACGTATTGAGCTCAGGCCCTTATGAAGAAATATGGTGAAATTTTGGAAAATGGGCGGTGCCACACCCACTTATTAAGGGGCAAACATTGAAAGTTTTATGAGTCATAACTCAGAAACCGTTGAAGATATATCGATGAAATTTGGTAGGCGTGATGTACTTACCTAGGCAAATGTTTGGGCGAAAAATTGCCAAAATCGGTTGACGACCACGCCCACTTTTATATATGGGTATTATAAAGTGACCTAATAAAAGCATTTTAAGCGATATCTCTGTCAAATATAAAGATATATCATTGAAATTTTATGGAAGGTGTCCAACTATGGACATAAAACAAAAAATACAAAAATGTTGGAAAATGGGCGTGGCACCGCCTCCTTTTAGAAGCAGGAATATACGAGATTTCTGAGCCCATAACTCGACAAATAATCGATATATTATGACGAAACTTGGTCTATACACTTTCACTACTTGTAGTAATACATGTTCAAAATTTTACCAAAATCGGTTGACGACCGCGCCCACTTTTATATATGTGTATCATAAAGTGGACTAATAAAAACATTTTAAGCGATATCTTTGTCAAATATAAAGATAATTCATTGAAATTTTGTGGCATGAGTTCTACAATAGATCGGAAACAAAAAATAGAAAAATTTCGGAAAATGGGCGTGGCACCGCCTCTTTTCAGACAAAGGAATCAACGAGATTTCGGAGCCCATAACTCGACAAATAATTGAGATATTATGACGAAACTTGGTTTATACACTTTTATAACTTGTGTTAATAGACATGCAAAAATTTATTGAAATCGGTTTATGACCACGCCTACTTTTTAACAAAGATATTTCTGGAACACCCTTTGGGAATTTGTAACAAGACTTCTTTGTAACTAGAAGTCATAAAGGAATGAAATTTTGCACAAAGAATAATATTCATATGCGTAGTTGGATGACTGATAAAAATGTTGAAAACGGGCGTGGCTACGCCCACTTTATGCGGCAATCGCTTTATATAAAATACACCCTATATCGAACAAACGCAAACAAACAATGAAAGTATACAGCTGAGTATCTAATGTTCGATTCCACTCGAACTTAGGCTTCCTTACTTGTTTTTTTTAACTTACAATTACATAAAAAGGAGCGTGTCTATATAATTGGCATGTCTTTTTTGCTAGCGATTCATTAATTCAATGAATTTTCCATGAAAGTGCAGCCAAGGAATATTTTACAAGAAAAATTGTTTTTATTAGATTTAGTAAGGTTTTGGAAGTTGAAATATCATAAACACTCAGCAATTCTGGGTATTTATTTTGTCGTTACCACAAAAAAATCAATCTTTTCTTGCAAAATAATCTCCCAAACAATGGAAATTTTATTCACTTTTTACTAATGCCGTTTTCTTTTCTCGAAAAAATGTTGCCCTGTTTGATTTTCTTAGCCATTTTGTAAGCTTGTGTGGTGATTTCAACGAATGTTGTCCTCTGACTAAGTAAGAGGGCACCATTAACTACAAATTCAGCCATTTTATAGAAAGTCATGTTACGTAATTCGATAATTGAGATATCAAAGGGCAACATTTTTTGTCAGAAAAGAAAACGCCATAAGCCACAAGTACGATAAGATTTTCTTCGAGCATCAGCCGAAGGTCTTGCTCAAAATTATACGCAACATTCACTAAAATATCTAAGCAAATATTTTTTTACTTGTATTCATGCACTTCCGTTCGTTATTTCTTTGATATTTGCATAATAACTTGCTGCCTGCCTGCCCATAATGTTATGGAGCAATGCCGAATGTCAACAGCTGATGATGATAAGCGCAATATGCATGAAGGCAGACTTATAGCGCCGATAAGTGACAAGTGGCTGCAGGAGGGTATGGGATTTTGTGACGTCATCTTTACACATAATATGTATGTATGCATATCGTTATCGGAAGTGTCATATTGCTGCAACTCATTCCAAAGAAGTCGGTAGTGCAGTAGGTACATATATGTATAGCGTTGTGCCGCGTGTTGCTCGTAAAAAAATCGGTTAACAATTTCGCAAAGCGCTGCGAAAAAAGCTTCTGGCGCTCGTTTTAAAAAACACCGCTTCCGGCAATTAATGAATGAAATATGTTCATCAAATGTCTGCCTTTATTTACGCATAAGAATATATTGACTTACGTATGTACATACATATATATACAATTCAAAACACATGTACGCATGTAGGTAGATCCCTGCACAAAACGGAACTAGCCCATACATGCATGTACAAACCAGCCGCTTGTGGGTCCAATTAACATTGCAATGTCCTAGCACAGGACCACATGGTCCATCGCTCGATCGCATCAAACTAGTTTAAAAACTAACTTGCCGTAGCTGCTTTGCAAACCACCTACAAGAGGTTACTTTTTAAACTAGCTACGGCAAGTTACCTACTTTTTAAACTACTCCAAGGAGTTAAATGTAAAATATTTCCATAACTACTTCATTCTTGAGCTCTAAAGACCAATTTTATTTATTTTTTTTTTTTAAGGAAAAATTGATGTGAAAAATTAATATTTTTTGGTAGAAGTTATAGATCCATTTCGGAGACCACCACATCTCTTCAAGCAATTCTTTGTGCTAATTAGTAGAGCTTGTTTATCGGCTGGCTCATCCGATTAAATTTTACTTTTGGTTTTTTTGGTCGTTTTTATTTTCATAACTAGATACTTCATTCTTGAGCTCTCAAGACCAATTTTTTTTTTTTAAATATTTAGATTAATGCTTCTTGGCAACACTGTTAATAAACATCGTGCAGCGGTTACGATCGTTAAAACCGATCTTCCAACACGAATCTACATACATACATATATATGAACTGGCCCAATTATTGGCTGCATGTGGCAAGTTAGTAGCTAGTTGACTGTGGCACAAATGTACCAAGTAGTCCAACAATTTTTGCAGGGATAATGTATGAAAGGAGTGATGCGGAATGCGACAGCAATCCGACTTTCCGATCGGGTATACCACTCTCATTCATACTTCATTCATTCATAGGTATTTCGTTTTGAATGTGCATTTTCTATACATTTACTTTATATATTTTTATTTATTTGCATTATTGTATACATACATATGTACATAAGTACATATATGTACATATGAAAGTTTGTAAGCAAATGTATAACGCACGTTCACCTGTAATCCCATACATAAGCAATTTATATTTATACTCAGCTGTACTAGTACACAGAGTATTATAGTTTTAATCACATAACGGTGGATTGTAACACCATAAAATAATCGAGATAGATATTGACTTATATACATCAAATTGATCAGGGTAAAAAAAGAAATCGATTGAGCCATGTCCGTCTGTCTGTCTGTACGCACGATAACTCGCGCAAAAATTGAAATATTTTGATGAAATTTGGAATACAAGTTGGTATCAAGACTGGAACGGATGGTATTGAAAATGGGTGAAATCGGACCATGACCACGCCCACTTCCCCTATATAGTAAAAATCGGAAATTTTGTATCTCACTGTGTAACCTAAATCAAACGCACGCCGTCAATTTACTGTCAAAAATTTCTCATGCCCATACAACTTGTATGGGAGTAACCGAAATTGAACGGCGTGCGTAAAAAGCAAATTCGACGCCCAATTTTTGTTTTGCGTGACAGTTGAAATTAAGCATTGTGGGTGATTGTTTGCAAAAAAATTGACACTTGCTTTTGATATCGTGTCTGTTAGGTACATATTCCACAAAATAACAAGATTTTCTCTGATTTTCTGTATTTTTCTATTTCTTTATCTGAACACGCACGCAAGTCAATTTCGGTTCAACGCATATGAAAAATTTGCGTGCGTGCGTTAAATTGACGACTTGCGTTTGATTTAGGTTACACAGTCAGTCACTAATAGAGCTAGAGTGATAAAATTTCACCAACGTGTAGAGCGCAGGCCCTTATGAAGAAATTTGGTGAAATTTTGAAAAATGGGCGGTGCCACGCCCACTTATTAAGGGCCAAACATAGAAAGTTGTATAAGCCATAACTCAGAAACCGTAGGAGATATATCGATGACATTTGGTACGCGTTATTTACTTACTTAGGCAAATGTTTGGACGAAAAATTGTCAAAATCGGTTGACGACCACGCCCACTTTTATATATGTGTATTATAAAGTGACTTAATAAAAACATTTTAAGCGATATCTTTGTCAAATATAAAGGTAATTCATTGAAATTTTGTGGCATGAGTTCTACGATAGACCGGAAACAAAAAATAGAAGCATTTGGGAAATGGGCGTGGCACCGCCTCTTTTTAGACAAAGGAATCTACGAGATTTCGGAGCCCATATTTCGACAAATAATTGAGATATTATGACGAAACTTGGTTTATACACTTTTATAACTTGTATTAATAGACACGCAAAAATTTATTGAAATCGATTTATGACCACGCCTACTTTTTAACAAGATATTTCTCGAACAGCCTTTGGAAATTTGTAACGTGACATCTTTGTAACTAGAAGTCATAAAGGAATGAAATTTTGCACAAAGAATAATATTCATATGCTACGTTGGATGACTAATAAAAATGCTGAAAATGGGCGTGGCTACGCCTACTTTATGCGACACCCGATTTATATAAAAAAACCGTGTTTCCATCAAACGCAAACAAACAATGAAAGCATACAGCTGAGTATCTAATGTTCGATTCCACTCGAACTTAGGCTTCCTTACTTGTTTTTTTATCTAATTCCTTTTTCGTGTTTAAACAAAAACAAAAAAAAAGATTGTAAATAATTTTTGCGACTTTTTGTTATGCCTTTGCATAGCTTATCAGTCGATTTCAAGAACCTCAGCGACCTTGATATCCCCTTTTATGTAAGTATGAATGAACAAATGAATGAATGAATATCTCAATATATTTTGGCTGCTTTTATTAGCAGCGAAAAGCATTTGGTCTTATCATTTGTCGAAAGGAGCGGAAATACTTACATTTACTTCCCCCTCCATCGCACTCTACACATTTCGTGCAATTTTTTTTTTTTTTAATTCAAGCACTCGTAGTGGTTTGCCGACTGTTTGTTTAGCTTTTGGAGCGCGTGCTATAGACTTTTGAAGCGATAAGCGATTTGAGCTTTTGTGTGGGGACTAACGAATGATTTCAGCTTGGTTGAATCTTCATATATTACAAGAAGAGAAGGCGAAAGTAACCTCTCATGCTTATCTTAGTGCCTCCCAAGGTGTCGAGTTGCAATACCGGATCGGACAAAATAAGGAAACTTGTTTAGGGAGAGCGGAGAAACTTACAAAAGGAAGTTATCTAAATTCAGAAGGACTTCTGATGATTGTCGCAAGAGAGTCTCAATAAAGCAAAAATAAATGAAGTTCAATTCCATAAAAGAATCTTTCATATTTCGCAGCTCCAAGAGCGTGAAGTGATCTTTAGGCAACGTTTCATTTTGAATGCATCGAATATTAAGAGAACATTTGTCGAACTCAAAGCTATACAAAAATTATATTTAAAAAAAATTATTTTAACGATCTTGTGTGTTCCCTTGAGCCGCATAAAGCTATTTATTTTTATTTTATTAATTTTTTAATGGAAAATATTTGCATTAACGGCTTATATAAATATTTGCGCAAGCAATTCATAAAAAAACAAAATTATATGATCATCATTTTGACTCAATGAGTCTTTAGTGTATTTATGGCAGCTGCTTTTTGAGTAAATACCATTTATTTTTAAGAAAGAAACCATTCTTAAGATTTATAGGGCATGTGCGAAAGCTAAGCTGGGAATAGTTCAGTCAACTTATCGGCATTAAAATAAAGTTTACATGACACAATTTCTAAAACTTGTAAGTAGATTTTACTAATTTAAAGTTTTAAACCATAAACACTTTATTTATTTATCTAAAACTATCTTTGAATGTTGGTAAAAATATTCGTATGTATCCCCAATGCATAGAATTAGTAATAACAGCTGTGTGCCCTTCTCAGAAATAATTTAGATTGACATCTAATCGCAGGCAAACCATTCAAGTAAATTATGAAGGCACATACTTACCCTGCAGGGAACTCAATAACTAGTGAGCAAAATTTCTAGTTCCGAACTAGCGAAAAGGTGTCAAAAGGGAACTAGATTAATTGTAGCTAGACCGTGACCAGTTCAGAAGGAGTGAATTGAGTGACCATTATTAGCACACTTTGATTTGTATGCAAGTGACAAAAATTCTACGAAAATTTTTCGTTCGTTCAATTACCTTCGGCTTTGTACATTTCTGCAATTCTCAGATGTTTAGTGAAGCATTTTATATAAAGAGTTTTCTATTTGCATCTCTTATGAAATGAAATGTTCCCCTAATTATGCTTTTCCGATCCCTCAGGCTTATTTTTAATTTTTTTTTATTTTATTACTTTTTAAATATTATTGTAAATTTTTATTAAATAAATAAATAAAAAAATATTAGTTAAAAAAAAAATTTAAAAAAAAAAATTATCATCCACCTTGACACCGACAGGATTCGCACCCGCGACCCTCAGATTGAAAGGCAAATGCGTTAGCCAGTCGGCCATCGCGTCACTTGCATGAAGTGTGTCAAATGCTGCACTTAAGCGGCAGATGTAAAACTGTAGAATTTGTAGGTACTTGGAGCTAGTTCAGAACTATCGAAATTGTGCCAATAAACGAACTAGTGAAAACTGTAGAATTTAGTACTAGTTCGGAACTATCGAAAATGTAGTGCAGAGGGCGACAATTGACACCGCCTAGGACATCGCCGTGTTAAATTCGCCAGTTGATAACATGAAAGAGATTTAGCTCGCACTAGTAGTGTCGAAAAATGCACTAGAAGCGACCTAGTTCGGAACTAGAGATTTTCCCTACAGGGTACATACATACATACATAAATACACATACTAATACACATACATATTTATCTACATTCACACATAAATGAACTCATAAATTCCACCCGAAAAAAATCATATCGACAACAACACTTTTTCCTTTCTGTTGTTGCGTTCGCAAATCAGTGGATATTTCCAGTCACTTAGCAGTTTACCGAAATGTTGCCCCAACAAACCGTTTCCCACGCAACCCCAAATGTGTCCGCCGTCATAAAATCTTGTTCGCATATGCTTGTAGGTAATTAAGAGCATCATCACAAAAGTATTAATCAAAATGAAGTAGAATTAACAAAAAAGAAAGAAAAAAACACAGATATTTATTTACTATGAGTGGAATTCCATCAGCTTAACATCTTTTCTGAGGCATTATCATCAATTGCAGCTCAAATGCTGTCAACAATTATTTCTATCATTTTGATGATGGTTTGACCTTTTAGGTTAACATAATGCGTAACATTTGAGGATCGAAAACAACTTTCAACATCTTTCGAGTCCAGTATAGCAATGTACTTAGTAATTAAAGGTAAACTTACCGCTGTGGCTGGATATGAAACAGAACTTCTTAGAAATTCATATATTGTTGCAGAAGTTAGGGTACTACAGGGGCGGCAAAAATGCTCGGCTGAAATCTGCAAGAGATTGCTGCCTGGGCAATGGACCTCCGGCTTTCCTCCCCGATGCATGTTCCTGGTGCTTGCGGACTACGGGGGGCGGTATACCGCGGAGGGCTAGCAAAAACTGTTGTCCTGTCGAGGAGGTCATTTCAAGGCGTGCGCAAGGGGGGGATGGGAGGTGCGAGACGGCCTCAGTCATGGTTCGAGGTGTGGTCGGGAAGGCATGAAAAGCATTTATCTTGTCATGATGGAGGATAAACAGGATAAAGAATCACAACAACAACAACAACATATCGAAGAGGCCTATCTCTACAGGAAGTGCGATAGGTGTCTTTGTTGATATTTCGGGCTGTTGGCGAGGCTGAATGGATCGGAATACCCACAATCATTCGGCGCCGGGTCGAGGACCTTTTGAGTCGTAGGACGGTGAGCGGGGGGGGGTGACTTTCGACGATGTCAAGGAGGGCACATAGGGGCACCCCATAAGCGGGAGTACTTTCACCCCTTTTGTCGAATCTAGTGGTCAACAAAATACTCTTTAGGAAATACACAAAATACTAAAACTTGCGAAGTCTTGCATTCCAAGTTACACTAAGGACCTTATGGGGTCTATGTGAGGGATCACTATATCCCGGCCAACCTAACCTAACCTAACCTAACCTGCGTTTATCTGTATGAAGACGCATAATTTGGCACATACATCTAGGGGAATCACAACCTGTCATATTACGTCATATCGTCATAAGTCATAATATTTTGTTGTTGCATTCTAGGCTGTATGTGTACTAAATAAATACAACTCTGCACGATATATTTTTGGGTCATGGTATTTGATGAGCTGTTTTTGTGTACTTCTTCACAGGGCTTCGGAACAGTTTTTTATAACTATTTCCGTACAATATTTTAATATGACATATGACTTTTAAAGAAACTTATGTATAAAGTGACTTAGGAGCATTGATTGATCTATTAAAAAATCAATCGTATTTTGATATTACCTCCCACAGAAATCTGCCCTATGATGTCTACTCGGAAAACCCGTAGTTCTAAATGAAGTTTCATTCAATTTGTTACTTCTTCAGCTCAATTTAAAATGTCATTATTAAGATATTTGAATTTATTATAGCATTTCTTTGATTTTCTTCATAAATAAACAACATTGAAGAACATCTGTTTGGATTATAACATTTTCCATTATGCTGCAAATGCTGGCATTCGAAGAATATTTGTATAAGTTTGTTTGTATTGTATTCTACAGTAAGTACATTTAGCAAACTTCCGGCTGTCTACGAATGGAATTGAGTCGGTTGATCTGACACTTATGCTAAGCTAATATTATACATGCTTTCGGATCAGGAGGACCCTTCTGCAGCTCTTCAATATTTGGTCTTGGATTGTATGCGCTTATATTGAATATATCCCAGCAGTATTCGAGGTAATGAGGTTCATATTCAGTAGAATGTTCAGTATGAAAAATACCCTGAAACTGAGTTCAAAAATCATTGCCTGAAAAAATAACTGAACACGCAGTGAAGACATGAGATGTATTGAAATATATGCTATGGAAGTTCTCCCTGCGTATTCAAGCCTTTTCCATACAGAAACTCTCCTTCTCGTTCGACAGTTTTTAGGCAGTTGATTTTCAACACCACCCACCTCCATATAAAAACGAAAGGGAAAGTTCAGATTTTAGAACCACATTTCTACTGAATATATTTAGTAGGAAATATGTGCTGTTTTTCAACTGATAAATACTGCTGGGATGTATCTTTATCTCTCCATTTCTTAGAATGTATGTATGTTTGTAACTCTTGGAATAATTTTCATAATTACATAATAAGATTTGCTCAACTGTTGTTTTTTTGTTTTTCGCCATTCGCGTGTCACTTATTGTCACTGTTGTTTGGTTTGCAAACGTGTGTTCCAGGAAAGTAACATTGTCTAAACGCCCTGAGTGCTTAGTTGGCCCACGCCCACAAATCTTGTGGTTTCTTGTTTGTTGCATTATTATGTACTACATATGTATGTATTTATGTATGAAAATGACAGAAGGAAGTAGCTATGAACCAGAGGCGGTCGATTCATACAAGCCGAGAAGCCCGGCTTGCGTACACATTTTCGTTCATTTCATACGAAATTCTTTAAAATCTGGTTATTTTACGTTTTAAATGTGTTTACTATTTAAGTTCTCAATAATATAGCCACCACTGTAACATGCCCCTAAAAGCCTGCTAAGAAAATAGCGCAAATACACCACCAATCCACCTCACAATGTGTATTTTGTTTGTACAGCCAATCACAGCACAGTGAGCATGCTTCAACGTTTCCACACATTAGCTTTTAGCTGGCTTTCAAAACAGAATAACATAGCTTGTTTTCTCGCTTTCGCTAGGAGAAACCAACTGCTTATTTTCAGACTTAAATTGAAAAAAAAAACTAGCAAAGCACTTTTTTTATTTTTCACATGAAATTTGTATGCATATTTGATTTGATTTTTGTTTGCATGTAGGTACATACTTATGCACATAATTTCTTACATCTGCATGTGCATGCAAACATAAATATCAAATACCAGATTATAAAAGGGTTGATTGTGATTTTTGGCGACTATTGGCACAATATCAAGATAATTTTAAAAAGCGGTGGAAATCAAATTGGACCTCAGTTTTTCAAACACTAAAGCACCAATTTTTTAGGCAATAAGCAAATACACTTGCTACTGCTGAAATTTCCGTCGGTATAAGGAAACTAAAAGTACCTCTGCGCATTCGTGTAAGATTTCCCTAGCGCACGTTTTTATATTTAAGAATTATGTAAATACGAAATTTTTTATTTTAAAAATGTTCAGAGTAAAATTGCAAAATCAAGAAAAAACAATTTTAATTTAAAAATGTTTATTTTTATTTTAAGCACTATGAGAGTTTGAAGGAAAAACTTTCGTTTTTATTCCATTAATTTTAATTTTTAATTTAAACATGTTTCTTTTTAAATCCTAAATATATTTTAATTTAAAAAATTTAATTTTTAATTTAAAAATTTTCATTTATAAAACAAATTTGACTTGGTGTAAAACGTGCATTATAAAAATAAAAATTTTATTTTTGATTCCTTTTCTCTGAGTATACAAACAAAAAAATGTGCATCAGGAAAACAAAAATAAAGAATACATATGAAAAAAACAAAAAAAAAAAAAATAAACGAGAAAAAACGATCTTCAAATACCCGAATTGTTCAAATGCCCGTACAAACATACGCGTAATAAACAAACAAACGAGCGTTCGAGCATTGAAAAGCATTTATTCGGGCCACTCGAAAATGTTAAAAAGAAATCGAGAACTCTAAATCAAAGTCAATGACGGAACAAAATCAGACTTTTAAATAATACAGCAAAGGAAATTACATAAATGGCTGATGGTTATGCTTCACACATAGGCTTGCCAAGGCAATTTATGCTAGGTCCGCCACTGCTATGAACATATGCATATAAAGGAAGATCTTACTGCGGTCACATTGCAATTAGAATTCTGCACTGGTCGTGCATACTAAGTACATTTTCTTATATACATAGATGTGGACACGTTTGAAAAAAGGCAACTTGTACACTTGTTCATACCTACATACTTGTAACTATATGTATATTTATATGTTTGAAGAAGCCTATGATGGTTACAAGTGCCTTTATGGGCTTGTATTGTGGCATGACCAGAATTTGCGCTCACTGCTTGTCCCTAATAATAGCCAGTTGTGCTAGGTCACAGTGACGTTTTTGGACTTCTGCACATAAAAGCCACAGCTGAGTATCTAAGTCACACTTCCATACAAAATAAACTTGCTTTGTTTTTGTCTCCTATGCCATTAAATTATGTGTGCAACTATGTAAATTATTTGTTATTTGTTATTTGGTATTTAGTCTATGGTTTTCTGTACGTCACACGTTGTTTTTGCCTGAGTTGCATAAACAGAGTCTGCGCAAAAACGTCAAGAGCTCTTTGAAATTCGAAGCAAACCGAAAAACATGCACAATTTAGACTGTAAATTTTACAGCTCCGCAAAGACGGTGGTAATAATGTTGTTATATGCATGTTTGTATGTGCAAAAAAATGCCATTGAAGTGGGTTTTAGCATTTATGGACATGTTCACTTGTATAAATCCTTGCAAACCTACATTTAAATAAACATGTATGGATAGTTAGTTCTTGGAAGTATTCCTAGAAAAATTCCACTCATTCAAAGACAGCCACATATGTATGTACATGCATACACCATCCATAAAAACTCACACACACTAGGTATAACCACGCTCTTCATCTCCTTGACTCTTTAGCGCGTTTATTGACGAAGCCATAAATTTTCCATGTTGTGTCCAAGAAAATGTTTGGGTTTCTGAATGAATGTTTTTGTGCGTGTGTGTTTCTGTATTTTTATTGTAAGTAAACAAAGATTATAACATTTCGCTTTTCCTGTGTAAAACAGCTAATCAGTTTTTGTAGTTTTCTATTTGCCCATTTTTTCGGTTTCCATTATTGTCGTTGTATATCCTTTTGACTTACTTTTTTGACTTCTCGAAAGGTTGGCGTGCATAACATTTAGTTGGAATAATATGTTTAGGAATTTGTTTGAATTTGACCGCCATTGGAGGCACAGAGGACCTTACTTTTTTGTTGTAGGAAGATAAAGAAGGTGATGCGATGGAATTGGGTTACAAATTCAAAGAAACTCTGTTCGAAATCATGACTCGCAAACCATCATTTAGTAGTTATTAGAATGTGATTAGTTTGTGTTTCTGGAAATCTGTTTTATGAGTCCAGGGCTCTTTCTTTTTCAACCTAATCCCTCGATCAATTCATATACATACGTATGAACCATTATATCCATGGTAACCAACCTAATCCGTACCTAACTTTAGCACTCCGGCGATCTTTGTAAGGACCAAAATATAAAAAGGCATTTTTCACAAAATATTAATTTAGGGACTTTCTAAAGGAAAATCTTCAAATATACTACATATCGTCGTACCATACGAAAACTAACATATTTAAAATTTCTGGCGAAAGCTATCAATCTGTACGAAAAGTAGAACATTTGACTTTTGGCCGACGAAAAGTAATAAAATCGACTTTTTGCTGACGAAAAGTATCAGTAATTATATACTGTTTTTACATTAAAATTGTTGTTGTTTAAACGAAATTGATAGTTTTCGTCAGCCAAAAGTCGATTTTATTACTTTTCGTCGGCCAAAACTTAAACTTTTTACTTTTCGTCAGCCACAAAAAATCTGATGTTAGTTTTCGTATGGTACGACGATATATAGATTCTATATTATAGAACTTGAAATGGCACACGAAATATAGAAATACGCCTCCATAAAATATGTTTTGCTTTCTTTCTTCTTTTTTGCTTTCTTTTTCGGTTAATTAATGCGCGATTGTATCTGGGTCTCCTTAGAGATTAATCGCCCAATTTTTGGAAGTAGATCTACATATGTACATATGTATGTATGTTTGAATATTCATATTTATGTACACATATAAGCATACAAATATACAAGTCTAATGTCGCCAAATGTTATATTTTGATTATGATTTATAAGCATTCATCGCGCCTTACTCCAAACCAAATCGCCAGAGGAAATTCTTCTTCTGTCCATACATATGTTTTCTGCAAAGCTGCCAATCACCAGCAGTCAATCAAGCACTAAGTTATTAACATATGTATACAGTAAGGGAATACATACATATGTACATAAAAATGTACATATCGTCGTACCATACGAAAACTAACATACTATTTTTTGTGGCTGAAGAAAAGTAACAAGTTCGACTTTTAGCCGACGAAAAGTAACAAAATCGAGTTTTGGCTGACGAAAACTATCAATTTCGTTTAAATAACAACAATTTTAATGTAAAAACAGTATATAATTACTGATACTTTTCGTCAGCCAAAACTCGATTTTGTTACTTTTCGTCGGCCAAAAGTCAAATGTTCTACTTTTCGTACAGAATTTTTTTATTGATAGCTTTCGCCTGAAATTTTAAATATGTTAGTTTTCGTATGGTACGACGCAGAGGCGGTCGCTTCATACAAGCCGAGAAGCCCGGCTTGCGTACACATTTTCGTTCATTTCATACGAAATTCTTTAAAATCTGGTTATTTTACGTTTTAAATGTGTTTACTATTTAAGTTCTCAATAATATAGCCCCCACTGTAACATGCCCCTAAAAGCCTGCTAAGAAAATAGCGCAAATACACCACCAATCCACCTCACAATGTGTATTTTGTTTGTACAGCCAATCACAGCACAGTGAGCATGCTTCAACGTTTCCACACATTAGCTTTTAGCTGGCTTTCAAAACAGAATAACATAGCTTGTTTTCTCGCTTTCGCTAGGAGAAACCAACTGCTTATTTTCAGACTTAAATTGAAAAAAAAAACTAGCAAAGCACTTTTTTTATTTTTCACATGAAATTTGTATGCATATTTGATTTGATTTTTTTTTGCATGTAGGTACATACTTATGCACATAATTTCTTACATCTGCATGTGCATGCAAACATAAATATCAAATACCAGATTATAAAAGGGTTGATTGTGTTTTTTGGGGACTATTGGCACAATATCAAGATAATTTTAAAAAGCGGTGGAAATCAAATTGGACCTCAGTTTTTCACACACTAAACCACCCATTTTTTAGGCAATAAGCAAATACACTTGCTACTGCTGAAATTTCCGTCGGTATAAGGAAACTAAAAATACCTCTGCGCATTCGTGTAAGATTTCCCTAGCGCACGTTTTTATATTTAAGAATTATGTAAATACGAAATTTTTTATTTTAAAAATGTTCAGAGTAAAATTGCAAAATCAAGAAAAAACAATTTTAATTTAAAAATGTTTATTTTTATTTCAAGCACTATGAGATTTTGAAGGAAAAACTTTCGTTTTTATTCCATTAATTTTAATTTTTAATTTAAACATGGTTTTTTCTAAATCCTAAATACATTTTAATTTAAAAAATTTAATTTTTAATTTAAAAATTTTCATTTATAAAATAAAAATGACTTGGTTTAAAACGTGCATTATAAAAATAAAAATTTTATTTTTGATTCCTTTTCTCTGAGTATACAAACAAAAAAATGTGTATCAGGAAAACAAAAATAAAAAATACATATGAAAAAAACAACAAAAAAAATAAACGAGAAAAAACGATCTTCAAATACCCGAATTGTTCAAATGCCCGTACAAACATACGCGTAATAAACAAACAAACGAGCGTTCGAGCATTGAAAAGCATTTATTCGGGCCACTCGAAAATGTTACAAAAGAAATCGAGAACTCTAAATCAAAGTCAATGACGGAACGCAATCACACTTTTAAATAATACAGCAAAGGAAATTACATAATTGGCTAATGGTTATGCTTCACACATAGGCTTGCCCAGGCAATTTATGCTAGGTCCGCCACTGGTACGACGATATATATATATGTACTACATATAAAAGTATATAGTGGCAGCGATGTTGTCGCAGATTACTCCAATGGAGCCGGATGAGCGAGTGTCTTTGAAGACAGCTTGAATTTGTCTCGAATATCAATGAATTTTTTCTTTCATTGCCATTCTGCGGAAATATTCATGTATGTACCTTCATAAGACCGGGGCGATTTGCATGAAGGGAAATTAATTGATATCGTGCCATCGGAATTGGGATTCCTCTCATTTTTCCGAGTCGGAAACTCTTCCACGACATTCGTCTAAAATTAATTCTGATGTTCGGGAATTTGGTTTTTATGGACCAAGACAGATTTTTGAAAATCAAAAATGAACAGAAATCGTAAAAAAAAAAAAAAATACCCAAGCCAATATGCAAATCAAATTCAATCAAAATTTTATGCTCACCCCAAATGTGAAGGAGAATTAAAACCGGAAATCGTTTTTTGTTGCCAGTAGTAGGTACCCCATGGCGTATAAGTAACCTCGAATTTTCTTAGTGAATAAAGTAAAAAAAGTTCAAGCAACATGAGTCTACGTTTTGGGCTACACAGTAAAAAATGAAATGGTTTATTTCTAATATCATTTGGTACTTAATTTAATCATTCTTGGAATTAAATTTGAATTTTAATGCCAAAAAGTCTTATTTTTAAACTATGAGAAGTTTTACAATTTTATTTATTCCAAAATGGTTTCAAAATAAAGTCTTAAAAAGTATTAAAATTCTCTCTAAAAAAGTTTAATCATTCATGATTTAAAAACAAATCCTGAAAAGTATAAAAAACTTTCTCTTTCTCAATTATATTACCATCAAAGTATTTTTGGTTTGAAATCAAAACCAAAAAAATATTAAGAAAAAATTATCATAAAAAAAAAATCAAAATAAATCAGACAAAATCCGGAGGAGTAATTAAATCTACTGAAATAAATGGCCCGAATCGAATAATTTTATCAAGTAAGTAATGCAGGAGATTAGTTAAACACCATGAGGGTACATTTTGCTTTATTTTTTCAGTCTTAAGGCAGTTGAGGGTCCGTTTTTCACTGCAAGAACCGCGATGGTGCCGAGATTTTCCTGGACATCTCCAAAATATTGGTGTAAAATTTACAATATGTATATATATCAAGTCCTAACCGCGATAAAAGTGTATCCAACAATATTACCGACTCTTACTTTTTTATGGAAATCAACAATTTATTATCATATGCATCAACTCCCAAAATTTCATAGCTGTGAAATGTGCAGTTTCGAAGTTAGAGACTAAGGGCCGTTTACTCAACCTCTGATTAACGCTAACCAGAGGATAAAGGTCCGGTTAAGTTGTGTACTGCATTATCGACTGCATGTAAAAGGAATGTATTGATGAAGTCGATAAGGATGTTTCACCGGGCTTTAACCGTGGTTAGCGTTAATCAGAGGTTGAGTAAACGGCCCTAAATAAGTTTCAAAGCTGCATACAAACTGTATGCAAAACAAATTAAAAAAAACTGTGTCCTGTAAAATTTACATTTTGTTGGATACACTTTTATGGGGATTAGGGCTCGATATATCGAGCCATTACCGCCAAAATAATGTATCCCACACCATAATCGATTTTTGTTTTGTTACCGTTATTAAAATTTAATGTATTACACAAAAAAAAAATTACATTATAAATTTTAAAATAATGGCTTTATTCAAACTGATTTAATTTAAAAAAAAAAAACCTTCCCCTGTAAAATTTCGATTTGTGGGATACATTTTTTCGGCGGTTATGGCTCGATATAAGGTACTTTAGTGTAGCAATGTAGTGTTTTGGATTTTTATGTAAATAAACAATGCTAACGTTATTAAATTTCTCATTAATCTTTGGGATAATGGGTTATTTGCGGTACATCCACTGGAAATTTTATGTCGGTTTATTTTTAAATCCAAAAAAGTATACAATTTATTCCAATTTTTCGATATATCTAATACCATTTAAATTATTTTTATTACCAAAAATATTATAAAAATAATAAAAATTTGGTTTTGATTTAATTCCATAAAAGTATAGAATTTATTCCAATTTTGGATTGATCTTATACCAATTTAAACTATTTTTAATACCAGAAATATTCTAAAAATAATCAAAATTTGGTTTTGATTTAATTCCAAGAAAGTATTAATTTGACACCAAGAATAATTTCTGTCTCTCAATATTCTCTTCTTTTTTTTAAACCAGAATGGTGTTAATTTTATGCTTTTTGGCATTGTTATATATAAATACCAAAATGGAATTAAAATTAAACTAAAATTTTTACTGTGTATAACTCTTCAATTCTTGCAGCTAAAATTCTGAAATTTTGTATTTAGCGCATTTATTGAACACAAAGTGCTGTCAGCGAAAAACGTCGATATCGGATGTCTATAACATAGAGATCACATATAATGATTTTGGATCAAAGAAAAAAAATAATATTCTAGTTTTCCTATGACGGAAGATAAATTATAATTTTAAAATATTGTGACAATATTGAATTCACTTCTTTTTTGCAAGAAAATTTAAGATTTACTATACACAGCAAGAGTTAATTGCGAAAATATGCGATTTTGAGCATTCAGCCTCCCAAACCGGAAATCAAGCTACATATACATATATATGTCGAAAATGATTCATCCAATTTTAATGCTGATGCCATATTTGGATTCAGCATAAATTCTTGGTTGATGTGCATATTGGCCTGGTTATTTTTCTTTTGCGATTTTTGTCCATTTTTTATTTTCAAAAATACGTTTTGATCCATAAAAACTAAATTCCGGAACAAAAAAATTAATTTTAGACAAATTTCGTAGAATAGTTTCTTACCCAAAAAAATGAGAGGAATCCGAATTTCGGTGGCACGGTATAGGTAAGTAAATCGCTCCGGCCTAATGTACATATGCATGTACAAAGGTCTTGTCTGTTGAGCTATCAGCGCTTCATATAGCAGAATTATTTCAATTTTAAGCTCTCTTTCTTTTTTGATCTTGGTTATTATTTCAAAGCTTCCTTCGCATATGAGAATGCTTTTTTTTCAGTGTTACTTCCCTTTCATTTTGTCTTTGGCAATTCATATTTAGCGCCAAAATAATAAATATGTTGGAGGATATGGATATACACATGTAGTATATATATTCTTAGATACATACATATATACCTATTTATGTACAAAAATGTGACACATTTATGTATAATATAATGTGCAGTACACATGTTACAGCTGTGCTTATGTGATCATCATATGTTCAAAACCTTCTTGGGGTCTCATGCAGTTTTGGTGGCCGCCAAGCGCCGCTTTTTGAAACACTCGTAATTTGTTCATATACTTATGTACCTACATATATCTATGTACATATGTGCATATATCTCAGCTGGGATTATCGCACTTCATTCTGATAGCATACAGTCTGAGCTGAGAGACTATACATAAGGAATACGAATCTAGCCTTGACATAGTCCAGAAAATGCTCCTTGGGCTCGAGTGCAAAGATAAATCTGACCATAATGACTTAGCTGGATATATTCAAAAGACAATATTTTGGATGTGGAATTATTTTTGAAGAGGCTTTCTTATACATATATGTACCTATGTATACGAATATAGTAGATATTATGCACGTGCATATGAATATTTCTTTCATCCATTATTTCAATATTTTCTAAGCAAAAATTTTCCACTTCTTTATTTAGGAATTTCATGCACGCAAGCAACACCTGAATGAAATCAAACATAAGTACCTTCTCCTTTACAGACATACATACGTTTGTACATATATGCATTTCAACTTGGCTTTTGAAAATATTTTTCTTGGTTATTGGTTAAATGCATTTCACAAACACTTCGGGGGCACTTTGCCGCTCACCACTCCAACTGCGAGTCATAATGATGCAAGTGAAATTTCATGTATTAAACATTTATTGATTGCATAGTTGACGGTGCTGGCGATGGTGCTTTAGAAATTCCTCAAGGCAACAAACTGACAAAATCATAATTTTTTTCATTGTCCATCACCATTGTAAAGGGTATGCATGACACGCCTTTCTTTAACGGTTCGACAAGTAGCTGCATCGGTGGCGGGAGCTGTGGCACTGGTTCTGGCGTTGACTGTGGCAGCGGCAGGTATTCGCGTTTCTAAAGAAGGGATACTTAAAAAAAAAACTAAAACAAAGTGTGAATAACCATGATTGGGAGATGTTGGTCAAGACGGTGACTTTGTAAAAGTGAGTATGTATGTACTACATACGTACAACAATTCACATAGAGCAATTCATGAGGCCGTCAAAGGCTCAAAGGCAAACAAATATGACATACAAAAAAAAAATCAGAAATGGTTCTTTTGAAAAGGAAAATCACTCCAACTTCAACAATACACAGCATTGTAAAAGTTTTTATTGTCATATACATATTTGTGCAAATATATATAGAATGTATGTATGTATATAAGTTAGGGTGGTCCTTAAAATCACATGAACATTTCTTTTTCGGTCTCACACCCTAAATAAGGTAAAGTACTGTCAAGGAAAGCAAATATAAATTTTGGTCCCGATCGGAGATTGATAAAGGAACACGGGGGTCAAATTTCAGATTACCATATGAAGACTCAAAAAATTAATTTAAATTTTTTTTTAAATATAATACGCAAAATCGATACTGCTGTACTCAAAAATACAGCATATATATTTTTGTCCCGATCGGAGGAGTCAAAGTTCAAATAATCATACGGGACCCCTGTGCGTCACCCTTAACCGTCTCCGATCGGCACCAAAATTTGCATTTCATATTTTTGTGCAGAGGACATTCGATTTTGGGCTTTAGATAAAAAAAAATAAATTTAATTTTTTGAGTCTCCATAGAGTTTTCCGAACTTTGGCCCCTGTGCGATACCCTTAACCGTTACCGATGGGAAAAAAAATGTATATGTGGTATCTTCGACTATATTAGCATAGATCAAGAGGGTGAGGTTGAGTAAATATCGTCGCTCCGGAAGAAGAAAGACGCATGTCAGTAATTTGTCGACGAAAAAAGGCGCATTAAAAATATGTCGGGGAAGAAAGACGCTTTACAAAACATGTCGACGAAGATAGACGCATTATAAAATATTTCGACGAAGAAAGACGCATTGCATTAATATTGACAAAGAAAAATAAAAAATCGAATAAGTCTTTCTTTCCTAAAAAATATTAAAATGCGTCTTTCTTTATAGTAAAAAAAAATAAAGCGTCTTTCTCGTTATCAAAAAAAGTAAAGAGTCTTTCTTTCGAAAAATATTTTTAATGCGTCTTTCTTTGAAAGAAAAAAAGTTTGCGTCTTTCTTCCTCAACAAAACAGTTTGCGTCTTTTTTCTTCTATAGCGACGATATGCTATAAAATTCGTGTTCATACATTTTGGGGAACACCCTAATGTACATATACGCGTACTTGAACGACAATGCGATTGTACATACATAAGTGCGCATGTGTAACCAAGTATATTGACTAATGGCGTTTTCGATTCTGGCAAAAATGTCGCACTTATTCTGCATTTTTATCGGGCTGTCAAATTTGTTTGTTCTATTCCACATAGATTCCACACATTTTTTCAGGGTTGCTTGTTCTATTGACAAAAATGTCGCCCTCTGCCCGACCACAGGTCAGCATTTTCTGCCCTTAATATGACCAAGGGGTTGCATTATTTTTGTTTCATACATCACATGAAAAGTGCAACATTTTCTTAGGGCTCAGGGCGCATGTTGATAATGTTGCCTTGTAATAATGCAGCATATTGGTTCAGAATCGAAAACGCTATACATTTTTTTTTTTGCACTTTTTTATATTTTGTATACTTTTAGTGCTGATTTTAATTTTTGCAGCAAAATATTTCGTAGCCAAAAAAAAAAATTGGTTTATACCCAACACTCATCAATGTGCTCTTCTGATGATGATTGGGGCCTCGTGCAGAGCTCAGTAGAAATCACTGGGATCTGACATGGAATTTCCCTTCGATGAAACGCTGCTCCTGAAGCATCTGCTGACGAAAATTTAGCTCTGTTCTTGTTAAAAACCCTTAGGAGTGTACATTCCATTGACTATTCCTTTTTTATCAGAATCTAGCCGCCATATTGCCCCTATGTTTTCCATGAGAGATCAGCAAACAATAAAGTAAACGCCCTTCCGGAAAAAATCTGGGTCGTCACAGAGTAGCTTTACACTTGATTTGTATAGGAAGTGTTTTGGAAAAATTATCGTTATATGAAATAGATATTAATATTTCATAACCTGGGCGTGGCAACGGGTTACATATGTATATACTACAATTCAGTTTACTTTTTTCAAGGGCTTGAGCAACTCACTGCGCTGTGCATTGCCTGAACCCTTTTGCTCTTTGGGAAATCTCTTGTGGTATGCGCATGCGTATGTGGATTCCAAGCATTTCATATACATACATATTTCTACAATTTTTTTTATGGTGTGCAATTTCTTTTCATTTTTTTCATTGAATACAAAAAGAAAACAACAATAAAACTATATTGAGCGCCGCGTAAAGCAAACAAAAACACAACAATGCCAACAGAAGAAGGCTGTTGCAGTGCAGCGAAGGGCCAGGAGCAGCATCGCAGCATCAGCATCACCACCAGCAAATGCTTTGTGGCTGCCAGATGAGTGGACACTTGAAAATCTCTGTGCGTTATTTGCCAGTTTGTCGATTGTCGAATGTCGATTTTTTTCCAATTCTTTTTACAATATTTTTTTATTTTTTTAGGGTTTTATGTTATTTTATTAATTTATTTTTTTGCTACTCTTGCTGTTGCCTTTCTATGTACCTACTCTGCTTTGCTGTTGTTGATTCTTGATTTTCTTTCTTTGGTGACTTAAAGTATTCACAAGATTTGTATTGTCGAAGAAGTTGCCATTTTGCAATTAAAAAGTGGCGGCGGCGGCAGCGGCGGCATACGGCAAACAAACGAACAGAATGAATTGCACCCATGAATGAGGCATGAAACAATAAAAGAATGCATGTACGAGTGAGTACTTGGTGAAAAAATAAGAAAAACTTATTTATGTATTCCTTGAAGGCATTTGCATATACATACATTAGGGTGGTCACCAATTGTACGGAGACAAATTGTATATCACATTTCGTGAACCTCACACCCTAGGTTGATCTTAAAACAGTCGAAGATACCACATATACATTTTTGTCCCGATCGCAGATGGCTAAGGGGTGCCGCACAGGGGTCTGAAAACTTCCATAGAAAAATTAAATTAAACTAGCCGGACCCGTGCGCATCTTGCGCAAAAAATAACAAAACATACGTGGCGCCAGTCGGTATGGTTTGTGCTGTCACGCCCATTTTAAAAAACATATTATTTATTTGGTTTGGTGGACTTTATGGAACTTTCAATGAATTACCTAGATATATGTTTGACAAAGATATCGCATAAATTGTTTTTATTATTCCTATATAGGTATGTGCAATATATTTTTATATATTTTATATATATTTTTATGTGCATATGTGGTTCTTGCCGACTTGGGTAATTTTTTTCCACACGTTTGCCTTGGCTTAATCGATTTATCTGCTACAGTTCCTGAGTTTTGACTTATAAATCTTTGAAAATTTGCTCCTATTGGCCCATTTTTCAAAATTTCAGCACGTTTCCTCATAACGGCATAACGTCATTTCATCACTCGGGCTTTATTAGTGACTGAATTATCATGTTTTACGTGTTTTTCGAAATACACACATATGCCTTATTTTCAACCCCAACTTTCTCTGTTCCCATTAGAATCTGTGTACCAACTTTCATTAAAATATTTCTATTTTTGCGCAAGTTAGAGTGTATACGGCCGGACGGACGGACATGGTTCAATCATTTTTTTCATCCTGATCGTTTTGATATACTCTTATATATTAAGGTGGAGTGAAAATTTTTTTTGGAAATTCAATTTGTTCCAAAGCCAGAACGGCACCTTTCTAGCCCAGTAATAAGCCTTTAAAATTTTATTGACCTACTCGCATGTTTAGAGGTGCCCTCAGCCCCACAAATTTGAAAAAAATAGCACGATCTGGTACAAATGTGAAATTTCTACAATTATGAAATAAAAAAAACCAATTAAGAGGATTGATAAACAGGCTAAGTTGAGTATAAAAGTGAATTTTTTTTTTGGAAACAACAACAACCAAAGTTATTAAAGGTCAAAGTTTATATTATGCATTTTTCTAATTGCAATTACTTAAAAACTACTGAACCGATTTCAAATATTTTTATAACATTCGATAGGTATTTTGAATCCCTTTAGTTTGATTTACATTTTATGTGGGTTCCATAACACTCCCCGCTGCGGGGGTAAACCCCCCTTTTACCCCCCTTACTTTTCATATAAAGTACCACGCCCAATAAAACACCGTGTCGCATGCATAGCTAATTAATACCTTTAAAACGATGCCTTACTTATTAATTTTGGTAAATTATGCGAGTAGAAAAAGGGATATTTATAAAACACCAATTAGAAATAATATATATGATTTTTTGTATACTTAATACCCAAACTCGATAGTCCTGATATATAAATTTTTATCCCGATCATGGATGTTTGACGATCGATTTTGGGCAAAATTATTGCTGACTTCTACGTAGAAAGCTCGATAAAGAGGCTAAGAAAATGGGTTTGGCGGTCAACGAGAACCAGACGAAGTACCTCCTGTCATCACACAAAGAAACCGCACGTCTTTGCAGCCACGTCGATATTAACAGTTACAATTTCGAAACTGTTAAGAACTTCGTATATTTGGGAACCAGCATTAACACCAAAAATAATGTCAGCACGGAAATCCAATAAAATAACACGCTTGCCAATAAGTGCTACTTTGGATTAAGTACGCAATTGAAAAGTAAAGTCCTCTCTCGACGAACAAAAATCACGATCTACAAGACGCTCATCGTTCCAGTCCTGATGTATGGCACAGAAGCATGGACAATGTCAAGTTCAGATGAAATGGTACTTGTAGTGTTCGAGAGAAAAGTTCTTCGGAGGATTTATGAAGCTTTGCGCGTTAATGGGCGCGAGTATCGACAGAGATTTAATGATGAATTTGTACGAGGTTTAAACAGACATCGACATTGTTCAGCGAATAAAAATCCAGCGGCTGCGTTGGGCAGATCATGTAGTTACTAGAATGTATGAAGGCGCTCCGGCCAAGAAAGTATTTCTATTGAAAACCGTTAAAGGCAGCAAAAAATGGAGATCTGGTGAAGAGTAACGCATCTTCCTTGGTATTTCCAATTGCCGACAGGTAGCACGAAAAATAAACAACTAACCTGCCTTATTGGCCAACATCGCCTAGACGGTTACGCGCCAATTAAGAAGAAGAAGCAGATAGATTAAACTTAAAGTGCACCAATTGCTGAGGGGTAAATTTATTTATTGCGAAAGGCACAGTTGACGCAGATCATAGTTTCATATCCCTACAAAAAACACATTTTCGCGTGCCTCTTTCCATCAACTTATCTATGATAAGTATTTGTCACCCAAAGACACACAAAATCACGATATAATCAATTGCCCGATTTCCCTATAAAATGCTATTAGAATGTGCCAATTATAAATCCATAAACTTCGGTCTTTCGTCTGTGTTCCTCTTTGCAGTTCTTCTAGGCAACATGCCTACACGCGTACATACGCAAGTATTTTCGGTTAACTTTTGAAGGGCAGCGAACAAAGTCAGCCAGACGAAACGGCCGTTACAAAACTGCCAACAAACAAGCAACTATACATGCATATTTATATACTTGATTGGGTGTGTGTATCAGTGATTTCCCGCCGAAAAAACTGCGCAAACACAGAACATAAAATACTCGTAGCAACAGCAGTAAGAACAAGAACAACAACAGCAGAAATGGTGACAGCAACAGCAACAGCAAAAGTGGCAGCAGTAAAAGCAACTACAATAATGCAATAACAATAACAATAAAAAATAACAATAGCAATAGTTGCTTCCACCCATACATGGGTTGTTGTCATGGGCCGATATGGAGGGAATGAATTGTGTTGGCGGTTATTCGGTCGGGTATTTGCGGTTGAGATCACACCCGCTCAATGCTTGAGAATATCTGGCACTCACATCTAATTTTTGAGTAATACAGAGTGCAGCTAAGTCAAGAAAGCATAACAACAATAACAGCTATAACAGCAACAACAATTAACTGTCAACCAAAACAAAGTCGATGAAAGTTGTCGTTAGAACCGTAAGTTATAAATAAGAAGTAGTAAAGAAGTTAAAGCTTTGATAGCGGCAAACATTTATATATTATACTCACCTGCGTGTTTGCAACGAAAAAAAATTTTCTAAGATAAAATTTAAATCGTTGTCATTCTAGATTTTCATGTTTGTCGTAGGCGCGGCACGAAACCAGAACCTCTTGAATATTAACATCCAACAATCCCAATGAGTAATCGCACCTGGGTATAAAACCGCAAAGCTCAATAAACGCAACTAAAATAAGCAAAATGCTGGCAGAGGTGTGCGCGCAAAAATCACACAAAGCACACATGGGTAAACACCCACCAAAAAATCTAAGCCTTATTTAAGAATTAAAACAGCAGATTTAAAGGCTTACGAAACAAGGCCTGAAAATTATAAGGGTAGCAAATTTGTATGGCGTAAGGCTTAAAATAAGGCTGATTTTACTGGGTTGATGTCATCGGGCCATAAGGAGTACTCTCTATCTGAGAGCACACCTTATTCCAAGCGCTTATACGCAATGCGAAATAAGGCCTAGATGCACTCAAAAAAAAATTACTCAGATTATGGAAAAGTGGGAATGATTCGGCGCTAAAGAAAATTTTCATTGTTTTGATGTACAATTTTCTTCAAGGAATAAAAACCACGTTTTAAAGAAAATTGTACATTAAAACAATGAATATTGTCTATAGCGCCGAATCATTCCCACTTTTCCATAATCTGAGTATTTTTTTTTTTTGAGTGTAAGTATTAGAGAATTAGGAGCAGACAGAGCGGGTGCATAACAGAACCAGCGCCGCCAGCGTACTCCTTTTTTACACCTGATCTGTCAACAATAAGCAAAACTTTTTTGCAGGGCAATAGCACACACACATACACACGCAAACACAGCAGCAACATAACAACAACAACGCAACAACAACTTCGTTAGCTGAAAACTGTTGCATAAATTTTGCACTAAGAGACGAGTGGGTGGAGAATGATCGCGGCAGCGGTTAGACAGGAGACGACCAAACGGCCAAAGCAACCAAAGAAACCATGACAGACAACGACTACAAACCACCAACCATCTCAACTAACGACAAGCTCAACGCCACGTTTGCTACATACACCCCTTGAGCCCGCGGCACATTCCATTCCCTCACTGTTTTTGTTTTTGTTGCCGTATTGCCCGTTTGTGGGTTGAAGAATGAGCAAAGCAACATTGCATGCCAGCCAATTCTTTGTACATATAATGACTGACTGACTGACTTTGTTGTTGTTATTGTTGTTAATATTATTGCTGTTGTTGCTTCTGTTGTTGTTGCTGTTGTTACTTGTGTTGAGGCGCGGCACGACTTGAGAGGTCGCCACAATAAATATGTTGCAACAACAACACACTATTCAACCAGCAAGAATAGAGGGAAGAAATGCAATCAGAAAATTTTGTCCGTTACAAAATACACCACTACATATGTACATATGTACATTCATACATACATCCACTGGTACATACAATTCATTAGCCGTGCGCTGTGTTGTTGGGCCGTTGAGCCACCGAGACGTTGAGCTGTTGAGTCGCTGCATGTTAAGCATATTGAGCGCATACTGCACGCGCGGCGTTTATAGCCAGACACGTACATATGTACATATTTATATGTGTATACTCATATGTATACCCTCCAAAAAATCTACGCCTTATTTTAGGTTTATTCCAGAAGATATATGTAAAGGCTTGGAAATAATGTCTGAAAATTCTAGGCCAACAAAAGTTGTATGGGCAAAGGCTTATAATGATGGCTGATTTTCCTGCGTTGATGTCATCGGGATGTAAGGACTACTCTCTCTCTCTCTCTGTCTGAAAGGAAGCCTTATTACCAAGGCTTATCCGCATCGGGAATAAGACTTAGATAATTTGTTATAAAAATGTCTTATGTGATGTCTATGTAACTTATAATCAGGCTTATTCGCCATGGAAAATAAGGGTTAGTTAATTTCTTATAATAAGACCTTCTGTGGTGTTTATATGCCTTATAATAAGGAATAATTAAAGGCGTTTTTTGTTTAGCTGAATAATACAAATTGCTGGCGCAACTTAAG
The DNA here is from genome assembly GCA_960531455.1 of Urophora cardui. NCBI lineage: Eukaryota > Metazoa > Arthropoda > Insecta > Diptera > Tephritidae > Urophora > Urophora cardui. The sequence goes on along the minus strand of OY482672.1, from coordinate 20,826,663 downwards.
AGTGTGCTATTTAAGCGGCCACTTGCTTGGATGTCAGTTGAAAGTGCACTGAATAATTTTCCTAAGCGGAAATTGGCAATTTGCGAGCGTACGTCGCCACACATTGTGCTCTCTTTGTCCCTGTTTGCTCTAAAAGCTCAATTCCCTCTCTCACTCTCTATTTGAGATATGAGCACATAACAGAAAATTAAGTATTGAAAAGTTTGGAGCAGATAGAATGAGCGTATAACAGCAATCAGCGCTGCCAATTTATGCCTTTTTGCTGCCAGCGTATTCCTTATTACGGCGCATTGCTTAGCGACCTTTTTGTAGGGTATAGACGTTAATACATTTGCGTGCCACGTCTCTCCTTTTTTTTAACAGTACGAGCATGTATTTAAGGTTCTGGTTTTCGTCTCGCGCGCCACACTTTATGTACAATACAATTGTTGTTGCAGCTATTAATGTTGGTATATACCCAGTTGTGATAAATAGATGATCCGAGGTCGAGTTTTCCTCCTCCAGTTTTTACGCGGTCGTCTACCAAAACAAATGAATTTGTGTGATAAGCTTTTACGGAGGGCTTGCCGTCCGCTGCCGAGAATTAAGCGCTATTGTAAAAGGCTTTTTAGATTATGATGTTTATCTAAAGTCGAGTAATATGCTATATAATCTATAAGTAGTATTGGCAGTATCCAGGTCTGTCTACAGAAATACTTTCTAGCCGACTATGTCGATATTTCTTCGCGTAACTCATCGTTGAAGATTTTTCGATACTCGACATCGCCAACGCGGTAAGATTCATAAATATTCGAAGTAAATTTCTCTCTGATTCTACAAGAATCATCTTATCAGATATTAATTTTGTATATCATGGCGGGTACTTAGTTCAGTTTTGTCCATAGTAACAATTGTTGATATGAGTTATTCTTTCTTGGATTCCAATCTTGACTTTACCTTTAGCGTTAGACCAAGTTCGTCACGGCATAAAATTGTAGCAGTAATCTGCTAAAGTCATATTTTCTTCGGGTTCTCTTGCCATATTCGAAAAATATAATGGCGAAATAAGCAGGAATAGATAACGTCTTTCTCCTTTATTTATGGCCAGTATTTCCCATTGCTTATTAGAGCAGTTGATGACGTTCCCTTTTAGGGTATTTTTGCTCCCCATTCGCTATGGCCGCTGTGGTGCAGTGGGTAGAGTGCTCGCCTACTATACCAGAGGTCTCGGGTTCAAACCACAGTCCGGACAAACACCAACAAAATTTTTCTTATTAGTAAAAATCCAATTATTGGATTTTTTAAGAGCAGCGGTCACCTCTCCGCAGTGGGCGGCATACCCTCCGAGTGTATTTCTGCCATGAAAAAGCTTCTCACAAAAAATGCATTCGCCGTTCGGAGTCTGCATAAAACTGTAGGTCCACCCAATTAGTGGGAAAAAACAAAAAGAAGCACACCTCGAATTGGGAGAGAAGCTCGGCCATAAAACTCGTCAGAGTTATAATAGAGCCATTGTATTATTATTGTTATTATTATTCGCTATATTTGTGTGCTGCGAGTGGTGCCTTTGTAGAAAACATATCCATCTATGACTTCAAATCACAACTGGTTATTAAATTTTTGTTGCCATACGAACTTAACAAAGAAGGTTTCTCAGTTTTTTGTTATCGGTTTTTTTATCAATTTTTATTTTATGCATAAAAGTTGTTAGCGCGCGCTTTTCTCACATACATACATATATGCTTACATATGAATGTATATAAATATCTATGTAGATATATATCTACTCTGGTCTATATAGAACTGAGTTCCTACTTATGTATGTACATATACATATGTATATATATTAGGGTGGGGCGATTTGTATGGAGGGAAATTAATCGATATCGCGCCATAGAAATTCGGATTTCTCTCATTTTTCTGAGTAGAAAACTCCTCCACGACATTTGTCTAAAATTAATTTTGATGTTCCGGAATTTGAATTTTATGAACAAAGACGGATTTTTGAAAATAAAAATTGGGCAAAAATCGATAAAAAATATAACCAGGCCAACATGCACATCGAGTTGAAGCAGAATTTTATGCTGAATCCAGATATGAAATCAGAATTAAAATCGGATGATCTGTTTTCGAGATATAGCTTGATTTCCGGTTATGGAGGCTGAATGCCGAAAATCGCATATTTTCGCGATTATCTCTTGCTGTGTACAATATATCTTAAATTTTTTTGCAAATTTCTTAAAGATAGGTCAATACAATATATGAGCAATATTTTAAAATATTAATTTATCTTCCGGTATAGGAGAACTAGACTACAATCTTTTTTCCTTAGCCCAAATTCGCGGTATGGGATCTCTATGTTATAGTCATCCGATATCGATGATTTTCGCTGACAGCGCTTTGTGTACAATAAATACTCTAAATCCAAAATTTTAGAATTTTAGCTGCAAAAACTGAAGAGTTATTCCCCATAACGTAGACTTATGCTACTTGAAAACTGTTTTTTTCTTCCAATAGTACGCTATGGCGTATGAGTAACTTCGAGTTTTCTTAGAGTTGAATAAAGTTAAAAATCGAATCCCAAACAGCATATGTCTACGTTTTAGGGCATAACTCTTTAATTTATGCAGCTAAAATTCTGAAATTTTGGATTTAGAGCATTTATTGTACGCAAAGCGCTGTCAGCGAAAATCATCGATATCGGATGACTATAACATGGAGATCCCATACTGCAAATTTGGGCTTAGGAAAAGAGTGCATTCTAGTTCTCCTATACCGGAAGATAAATTAATATTTTAAAATATTGTTCCTATATTGTATTCACTTATCTTTAAGAAATTTGCAAACAAATTTAAGATATATTGTACACAGCAAGAGATAATCGCGAGAATATGCGATTTTGAGCATTCAGCCTCTATAACCGAAAATCAAGCTATATCTCGAAAACAGATCATCTGATTTCAATTCTGATTTCATATCTGGATTCAGCATAAAATTCTGCTTCAACTCGATGTACATATTGGCCTGGTTATATTTTTACCGAATTTCGCCCAATTTTTATTTTCAAAAATCCGTCTTTGTCCATAAAATGCAAATTCCGGACATTAAAATTAATTTTAGACAAATGTCGGGGAGGAGTTTTCTACTCAAAAAAATGAGAGGAATCCGAATTTCGATGGCGCGATATAGGTTAGTAAATCGCTCCACCCTAATATATATATACTACATATTTAAGACAATTTCTGCGGGAGTTAAAAATGTGGGCGCACTCTGCTCATATTGAGCTCTGCTCATACATTGAGTTGTCTAAATTCGTACATACATACATACATACATATGTATATATTCATTTATGTTGAGCAACATGGCCCACCGACACATGAACTGGCAACTGGTGGTGCGCATGCCTAACAACGTCCCATATTTGATGGCGGTTGGCATTTATGTACAGATGTATGTATGTGCCTATGTAAGTATCTTTTTTTTGGTGATAGAACATTACTTTCGAGTGCAGCATTGTGGGAAGGGTGTATGTACATAAGTATGTAATCATGAAAGTGCGTATGTTTTTGTCTTATCGACGTTGACGTTAAAATAACGAACTTTTCGATTGTGTTTTTTTTATGTTTTAACTTTCCAATTAACAATAGAATTTCTTTCTTTATTGGCTTTCTTAGCTTCTAATTAAAGGCTGTATTTATGTATATCGATCCATTCATGTCGATAAGAAACATGAATTAATTGCCAAATGTGCTGGATTTCTGGACGATGAGGCTCTACGGTTTTATGCTCGAATCTTAAGCAAACTTGCCGACAAAGCTTCAATGTTAGACCACCTTCTATACTCAGGGAACTTTAATAACAACTTTAAGGTGAGATTTTCAGCAATATAGGATTGGAAAAGGGGCTCAGAACAATGTCACTATAAATTGATAGCATGTACAAAATGAACGCTTGTATCGGAGCTGGACTTTATTTCCTCTGTCTCACCACTTTTCCGACATTCGAACTTTGCAACATCTTCCAGACAGCGATATTTGGCATTAAACGGACCTTTATGTTCGTATGTAGGTATATCGAATATTGGAATTTAACTATAACATAATTGTGATGCAATTCTCACTAACCAATCTCCTTACTATTGTATAGTTATCGTTTTAACATGATATAGTATTTTCGTCCTTGAAAAACACTTGTTTATATCAAATAATGTATATTGCCCAACCTTTTTGCACGCACAACAAAGTCTAAGGAAAAAGGCTACATGTATGAAATAAATTATGGTTCTTACCTATTTAATTTTCATTGACTTTGCACAAATCCCATGTTATAATTTGTTATTTATTGACAACTTCACAATTGCAGAACCGCCATTCTTCCACAATCTGAGCCGATTTTAGTAGAATTGCCTTTGGCAATGAACTTTGTTTGTGCTGATTTCCTGCTCAAAACGACACAAAGTTGCAGACACAATAAATGGAAAATCGTAATGGAAAGGCATGGATGAGAGTTGCTAATGACTGTGCGCTTCTAAGGAAGATGAACATTTCATATGTATGTATGTATGTACCTGTAAGATCTTAAGATTGATCATTTCTATGTGTGCAATTTTCTACAATCTATTTTTCTTCATTTATATTTTCTTCATTTATATCCATATTATTTATTTACTTTCTTATTGCATTTTTTTTTTCCGACTGGCAGACCACCAAAACGTGGCCGCTTACCACTCCTCTCGCAACACAATTTCTTTATTCTTACAATTTTTCAAATAAATGATGCAAACTCAAAAGGCCGAGTATGTGGCAAGCAGTACGAGATTTTCCAGGCGCAAGATCAGCACACGTATGCACATACAAAGCAAAAAATAGGAATAAAATTAAAAAAAAAAAACACTAGGGATCGACAGGTCCAAATCTATTAATGCAAAAGCAGATTACTGTGAGAATCATTCCGCACAGCATAGAATTGCTTATCCCACGCAATCAGCTGATTGCAGGTGGTTGCGCCAACAATTGTGCATTTAATACATATAAAAATCTATTGAATTGCTACACACCCAGTCTCTTTCTTAATTTTTTATAGATCATCATCAGCACTTGAGCATTACACACACACACACACACACACACGCTGCTGCTGCGTCACATCATCAACAACGTTTGTTGGTACTAGAACGTACCGTGTGACTTTCTGCTTTGGACAAACGACAATGATGACTTAAAAACCAGCTGATAATAATGACTTTTCTAATGTAAGTCTTTCCATTTCTTTGGTTTTTTTTTTGACTGCGACAGGTCTTCTTTAAGACGCACAATTTAAGAGAGAAAAAACCAATATTTTCTTTGTCACTTTAAACAGCTGATTGCACGAAAATTTTCCCAGCCTCTTTCTGATTTTTTTTTGTCGATTTTTTGCTTTGTTATGGGTTTGCAAAGATTTGTAGATTTTAGTCGAAGCAGATAGCATTACTGTCAACAGCATGAAATGAGACTTTATTGCTACGGTTGTAATTTTTCTTTAACTACTTAAATTTTGTGTATTTTTTCCTCTTTTTTTTGCTGTAGTCCTTTAGCTCTTGACCGTATATGAACAAGAAGGAAATATGAGTGCTTGTTGCACTAACTGCGCTGCAACGGCTCTGTGTACCAAAGGCAGATAAGAACATACCAGCGACATGCATAAATAATTGGCATGTGAACCAGAGTCCTTTTTTCACCCAGCACGGCAAAGAAGGCGACAGCGATGAAGAGCGCCTTTTCTTTTCTTTTCATTTGGTGTTTCTTTTTTTGCATCCCATGCAGTTGAATGTTGCATTTTCCTTGTTTCCTTTTTTTTTGCATTTGCATTGCTCTGATATACATACATAAATTTGAAACTGTAAAGTGCACAACAGGATACTCAAATTCTATGGTTGTTACAACGTTGCAGCCACTTAAAGTATTAATTGACCATTTTACTTGGCACTCCAATGCTCGCCAGGACATCCAACCAGCCAAGCAACCAGCCAATCAGCCAGCCAGACCACTCAGCCACTTTGCTCTGGAGGAGCATCTTTTGTGTGCCTACCTTTGGCAAGTATGTAATGTGAAAATGACCGCATCTATGGCTACTAGCAGAGTTTTAGTTGGAAAGAATGAATGTAAAACAAAAATATCATATGTCAAGCGTTCCGTTTGCCTCCGAAGTCTACATACATACATGCATACACTCATACTTATTAGATCAATATTTGTCAAGTGAAATTAATACAAATCAAAAGATACCGTACTTTATATGCACAAGTTCCGTTGTTCAGATATTTACATACATACATATATGTTTGTATGTTGATAACAGTTAATTTATGTTTGACGATTTTATTTAAATAGCGGAAATTGTTTTTTTGCAAGTGAGTTTAGGGTCCTTGCAGTCCTTGAAACTATAAGAGTTGCCGAAAGAGAAAATAACTTGAGTATTTCTTGGAAGTAATAACGAGATAATAGATGATAGATGAGGGTTTTGAGGTAAGAAATAAAAAAGGAGGCTCAGTACTTGAGAATGAAGGATAGAGGGCAGGAAATGTTAGGAGCAGCAGTAAAAAGAAAGGGTGGATGGAAGATGAAAAAAATATGATACATAGCTGATAGATAAAATGGAAATGATAGCTTCTAGATTACAGGTTATAAATTATAGATTATAGATTATAGATTATAGATTATAGATTATAGATTATAGATTATATATTATAGATTATAGATTATAGATTATAGATTATAGATTATAGATTATAGATTATAGATTATAGATTATAGATTATATATTATAGATTATAGATTATAGATTATAGATTATAGATTATAGATTATAGATTATAGATTATAGATTATAGATTATAGATTATAGATTATAGATTATGGATTATATATTATAGATTATAGATTATAGATTATAGATTATAGATTATAGATTATAGATAATAGATTATAGATTATAGATAATAGATTATAGATTATAGATCATAGATTATAGATTATAGATTATAGATTATAGATTATAGATTATAGATTATAGATTATAGATTATAGATTATAGATTATAGATTATAAATTATAGATTATAGATTATCGGTTATAGATGGATGCATTCGGCGTTCGGAGCCGGCATAAAACTGTAGGTCCACACAATTAGTAGGAAAAAACAAAAAGGAGCACACCTCGAATTGGGAGAGAAGCTCGGCCAAAAAACTCGTCATCAGTTATAATAGCCCCATTGTATTATTATTATTATAGATGGGTGACGAAGGACGATATGTTTGTAAAAAAATATTTCCCTTTCAAGGGCGAGACAGAACTTATTTTAGAAGGAATCCGACGGATTCTATAGATACATGGAGGCATATATTCTATTTATCTATCTTGCAGGTATTCTAAGGAAATTTAGTTGCATCCTCTGTTGCAAAAGCAAAAAAAAAAAACATAAAATTAAAAGAAAGCTGTAGAAAAAAGAGAACGAGCATTTGGCACCCAGAACGTGACCTTGAGAACGTAAAAGGATCTTCACCCATACATTGCTACATAATAAGTAAAAAATACATTCCTAATTTAAGAAATATAATCCAGATAATCAAATATTTATTTAGTTATCAATGACATTCCAAAGGAGTGGCGGCTGCATACTGCGTGTCTACGTATGTACGTACATATACATACATATATGTACATATATGTATGTATGGACAAACATACTTCATGTTCAATGTGTCTTTCATTAATAATGTCACCCACCAACATTCCATTCACACCAAATTCCTACACACCAAACACATTCCAACACAATTTAACGAAAAATGTTTCCAAGAATGTTGGCCAAACATACAAAAGTGATACATTTATCAAGGGATTTAAGATTAGCTAAATTGCTCGCTTGGCAGGACAGCAAAGAGCCCGCCAAAGAAAGGAGAAAGAAAATTGTTAAGGAACGACGGTTACAAACTAAATATGAAAGTATATGTTTGTGCCTTGATCTCAACCGCTAAGCGATTAAATCAAATGGTAAATCACTTATTTATTTGTTTGCTTGATTACTAAAGTATGTGTGTATTTTTCGAGGAAGTAAGGATAGAATAGCAAACATACATATCCCGCGTATAAAGAAAAGGATGTGCTTTCCTTTCGTTTTTTTTTTTTTTTGTGATTAGGCAACTTTCTGCACGATTTTTTTCTATACCTTTGATGAGTGGCAGAGAATTGTGAGTTAGAGAGATATACCCGCCAAGAAATATATCGAAGTGAAGAGCTAAGGTACGCCCCTTTTCCAAACATGAAAACTGCGATTGCTTTGGCGTAGCCGCAGACAGTGTTGCCCTTATCTCTACATACATATGTACATAGTATTTAATGTTTGTCGTTGGCCTAGTTCGGAATTTTTCTTTCGCTGTCACTTTTTTCCTTTCTTTTATGGCATTTAATCACACTCATTCATAAATTGGCGGGATAAGCGGCGCGGCATAGTGAATTTATAGGGCAATGGGACAACAACAAAGAACAGGTACTATTACACACACACGTTCTCCATTGTGTGCCGTGGCACTTGTGCGGCGTGGGATCACATCATTTGCTGTGCTCCTTACACCCTCCTACTCACAAGCAATAAAAACAATGCACAAACCCGCACAAGACAATTGCTTTGCTTTCAACGAACGGTGAGTGTTGATATTATTTGTCTATTCTTTTTGTTTTGTTATTGTTTATTCCCGTTGTTGTTGCTGCTTATTATCCTGCGCAAGGATGTATGTGCCGGTTGTTGTATGTGTGTGTGTTGTTTGTCACATTTGAAAGGCGCACAAAGAATGCTTAACTGCCGACGAACTGATCGACTAAACGACCAAACGAGTGATCGACTGTTCAACCACGCGACCGACACTCGGTGTCTTCCAATCCACCGTCCGTTTCATCCTGTGCTCATTAACCACGAGCATGGGAATGGGAACGACCAACGTCGTTGAAGGAGAGAGTTTGTTTGGAGTATGTGTAGGTACTTGAAAGGATTTCCAAGAAATTTCTTCACATACACATCATCCTAGTAGATAGTCATGAATGGCTCCGTTTTTTTTTTTTACTACATACAATGCCGAAAACCTCCGGTTTGTGGTGGTGTTGGTGGAGAGTAGGAATAAAAAACTTCCCAAAATGGTAAGTTTGACTTGATCTTCTAAGTAAGTGCTCCATTTTACTGCGCACTGGGCCGTGGCTGCTGCTGGCTCTTTCAAGCAGCTTCTCATGATAAACGTCGTAAACAACGCCATCGCCGTCCGACAGAACGTTCTCAATGTCGCCCGTTGCGCCGAAGCCGGTAAGTAAGCAGACGCAAAAATTCCTCGAATTTTGTGATTTTTTCTCCTTTTTTCGTTGGTGTTCTGTTTTTGTTTTTTTTTTTGGTATGAAAAAGCGCGCCAAAAATATCACTGCAGCGCAAAGTGTAGCCATGAGAAAATAAATATCGAGCCGCAGAAGCGGTTGGCGGTGAGTTAGGCGAAAAGAACGATTTATGAGTATTGCGTCTGTGTGTGTGCCTACACAAGTTTTGTATGTATGTGTACTCGTACCTTTTCGATTCTTTTTGTCGATTGGTTCTCACAGCAATTCACAAACGTGCTGCCCATCAGAAATGGCTTTCCACCAAGTTGGTGTTTTAATTCTTTTTGTTTACCAATAACATGTTCCTAATGAATCGCCAATAAAACAAGAGAAGAACGAAGAAGAAAAAACCAAACCATGGATGTGGCAAAAAAGTTACTTGTCAGTTGTTTGTAATTCGCAATTCCTTTGCTTTCTTCTGCTTCTTCAATGCAATAATTCTCCAATATCCTTAGGCTGTTCTCAACATTCCTGTATCTTTGCTATTACTTTGGCTTTGGCAGTGTTATGCAAATTTACTTATCTATTGTGTAAAAGCAAAAAAATTCAAGCATTCTTACATAAAGAAGGAACTTCAAGCTTCTTTGTCCTGTTTATTTCATGCTAATTGTATTGAACACATCCTTTTTTTTTTTTTGGCAACACAAAAACGAGCAAATGTTTGTACTAAACAAATATGTATCTGTAAGCTTGGCCGGAACTCCAGAATTAGCTTTGAAGGCTTCACGTTTTTGCTACTATTTTGTTAAATATTTTTTGTTAGTCTTTTTCTTATTTGTGACCACAATCTTTTGGCATATCTCATCGATTTCATGCTGTTAAAAAGACCGGTTCCATATTTCCGTAACTATTTCTAAGCAGATTTTTTCAATACTACACAATTGCGAAATTCCGTGATTTCTACGTATTTCGGAGCAGGTGGAATCTTCTTAATAAAAACCGGAAAAACTTCGATTTCCTTTCCGATTTCAATTTCGATTTCGATAAAAAAAAAACGACTCTTTGCCTGAAGTGAGCAGGATATGAGCAGAGAGCATGCTCTACCGTCTCTTTCATCAACTAGTTCCATTTTGAAGGCATGTGATGCTAGAAGACAGTGTCCTGTAAGACCATCGAGTATAAGTCTACATATTGCGCTTAAGGCTTCCTTGCAGTCCGCCACACACTTGGATGAGGTGCTATGCGACAGAATTTACTTTATAGCCACCTAAATATATGTACATATATGTAAAAATTAATATGAAAACACATTCCTACATTCATACAAGAATTTTGACGCGTTGTTCCAATATTAAAATTCTTGTATGAATGGATGGGATCGGACTCCAGGAATGTCTTTTTGGAGAAATTTATGTTTTATCAAAAATGTCTCCTACGCGGTTTGTACTTGGTCGATACGCGGTTTTGTACTTTAAAGTTTAAACGACGATTTTTGTTTTTTCTTCTTTGTGGCTTATTAAGAAAAATTTACTAGGGACTTTTGAGAGTGAACTACTCATACATATGTATGTCCCCTTTGTTTCTTTTTTAGTAAAATAGCTCCTAGTTCTCTTTCATACTCCTGCTGCAGGCGTGCATGTATTTTTTACTGAGAAGGTAGGTAAATAATACCATGTCTCCACATAACGTGTTTCGCTCTTTTTTTTCTGCATTTTCTCTCTCAATCTTGTTTCGACACGGAAACCAGTGCCGAAACTCGCCAATTTCCATACAAATTTCTGAGAGCGAGTGAAGATTGAAACACTGTTTCATTCTGAATCATCTTGCCAACCTCGATGATATCGATGTCTTCTCTAATTTTGTATCGAAAATCTATCGAAATCTCACACAGACCAAAACAAAGACGCAAAAATAAGCAAACATACAAACATTTAAGAAGAACAAGAAAGAGAAATGTCAAACTGAATCACGATTAGCCACGTGGAGACGGGTTATTGAGCGAGATGTTTTGCTATATGTTTCTCTGGTGAATCAAGTTATGTGGAGACGGGCTTTTACACAGTTATTGAAACCAGAGCTAAAATACATTCGATATTTGATATGTGTATACGTATGTATAACAACCGTTAACTTTGTACCGCAAGAAGTCAACAACCTGTTATACTATTTTCCCATATACACCAGCATATCCTTACAAACATTGTTCAATGCATGTATGTATCTATGTTTGTATGTAAGTTCGCAGGTGTAATGTGATTTTTCAGTGTTTATCCTTAAAATGTTTGTCATTTCCTAGCGCTGAATTTCCACATTTACCTACACGCATTTGTAAAATTAAAATGATTTTCATATATTTTTTATTTGGTTCCTTTTCCTGCTAAACTTGTGCGGCTACTTCCTTCCGGTTAATTTTTCTACCTGTTTTTAATTTCCTACATCTGTACATACATATGGATAAGCAAGATCCCTACATACATACACACTTACATACAAACGTAGATACATATGTAAGTATGTATGGAGAGAAAATCCCCATACACTTTTGCACTGTTCACTGACCCGTCCTATGTAACCAAAGTCTCGAATTACGTTGTTTTCACTTTTACAAGAATTTCTTGTTTGCAAAACGGGACATTTGAATTTCGTTTTTTTTTTCCTGAGATCTAACTCTGCAAAGGTCAAACACACCACATCCGTTAGAAGTGAATTTTTTTTTCATGTTCATTGGCCTATGTACATTGCCATACACCACAAAAGAAAATTATTAAATGCTATTAACTTTATATTTTATACTCCCATACAAATGCCCGGTTGTGAACGACATCTTCCCGGCCCTCCTACACAAAGGAAGAGCTGTTATAATTCCGAGACTCCTGACCATCTTCAAAAACTGCTTAAGGCATAACTACGTACCGAAATCATTGAGAGTATCAAGAGTTGTATCTCTACCGAAGACAGGCAAGAGCACCCACTAGAGGATTACACTGTGTGACAGTGAAAAGGTAGTTTTTGTGGGACATACATACATCAAGTTGTAGGTCTAGTCAAGCATACAAAAACTGCATAGGTACTTAGAATTTCCAATACACTCTCTGGAGTTAGGAATCAAAACTAGCCATACAATAACACCATACAATAACACCAGCGCCAACCTTGGCGCCAGCGCACGGTTCTGGCGCAATAACACCTTTAGCGCAATTGCCATGGAATAATCGATAAATAACACTTGTTCGCTTCTTACTGTCTACTAAACCCGTTTTATTTCTTTTGGCGCAATTTTGCTTACATACACGCGGGCACAATAATTGTGCCACAATTAAATTTAATTTTAAAAATCATTTGCGTATATTTGTGAAAATATCCTGGCATCTCGTTTTGCTGCATCCTCATTATGGAATACGAGGGTCGGCTCCACCCTATTAAAAAGAAAGATTCCGGGTCCGGGCGCATTATATCGAATTATTTTATTTAATTTATTTTGTATTATATTTTTCTCTCCTATTCACAGATAATGTCAATTTTGTTTTCTTTCTTTGTGAAAGTAAAATATCAATACCCTTTCGTATTAGCGATGGTTCGGTATTGGTGTTAGCATACATAATTGTGACGGTGTCCTATACGCTGTGCTGTTATTGGCTTTGTGGTGATACCATTTTACACTAGCGCTATATTGGTGCTGGTGTTAGTGCACGAAATTGAGTCAGTGTTATATTGCAATAGCGCAACATTGAGTTGGCGCATTTTCCAAATCGGAGTTAGCGCAATAACGCCGAAACTCCACAAAACAAAAATTATGTTACTTTTGTCTACCATTATCATGTCTAACATCCATGTTTTCATATGCGTGGGCACTTCATTATGTTATACCATCATTTGCAAAATCGCGCCGAATTGGCATGCCGTGTACGCAGAAGCACTTAGAAAGTTAAAGAAAATTGTTTAAAATTGGCGATGATGCTCGCAAACTGTATATATGCACTTAATGTTCTTTTTATTTATTTTTTAAGCCCAAACACCAAAGCAAAATGGACGCCGTGCGAAATTTCACGTTCAATGTGGATTTTTCGTTGAAATGAAAAATTAGCTGTCAAATCATCAAACTGACAGCTCATGTTAAGGCAATCATGTTAAAGCAATTGCTTTGTCATCTCTGTTAAAACAGAAGACAGCGGCGGTCTCCATTTGAAATCTATGTTATAATGGTGCTTGTTATGACGGAATTCTCTTTTGTGGAGACGCCGGGTTACACCAGGGTTGGCGCTAGCGCAATTGCGCCGCGCATCGCAGTGTTACCCATGCCTAATCAAAACCCATGCCTATTAATCAAACTTGATAGGTTAAGACATATATTGCACCATAACTTTTTCTCTGTTTATCCTATCAACATGATTTTAATGTCGTTGAAGAGGTGAGATTTCGCCGCTTTTAACAGTATACGAACCTAACTACCTCGGTTTTGCACACTTCTCATCCCCAGAAGGCATTGCGAATCAGGAAATACACAAAATACTAAAACTTGCGAAGTCTTGCATTCCAAGTTTAATATAACGCCTTCAATACGCTGTTGGCAACACGAAGGACCATATGTGGTCTATGTGAGGGATCACTGTATCCTGGCCAACCTAGCCTAACCTGACCTATATTTTATACTCAATTGAATGAATTGAAAATCGTCCACAAATTGCAAGGATTTATTGTAGAGCTCTAGATACCCGGGTATCGAACAGTTCGAATTGATCGTTTTTGTTTGAAGCCCGTTTGTTGTTCAAATGCCCGTACAAACATTCGAGCATTCGAGCTTACAAACAAATAAAATGTGTATCGAAAAAACAAAAATAAAAACAACTACATATGAAGAAGAAAAAAAAAATAAACAAAAGAAAAAACAAACTTCAAGATGCCCGAATTGTTCAAATGCCCGTACAAACATACGGGTAATAAACAAACAGACGACTGTTCGAGCATTTGAACAACATTTGTTCGGGCTACTCGAAAATGTTCAAAAAAAATCTGGAGCTCTAATTTATTGTCAGTCAAAATTCATTCGGTTTCTATGGTTACCGCTAAGACTATGTATTACAACTATTACTTATAATATTGGTTAGATCAGCTGTTTTATAGGTTATGATTTCAGCACTGAACCATTAGCAATAGCGTGTTACTATTGGGAATGGCAAGAGATAAACCTCAGGCTTTATAATGCTGCTGAAGGAGAAGTGTTTAGAAGAGAAATATTTAAGTAAAACAGTTGTCTTTGCAGATAAATATTGGTCTAAAACTTTTCAGTGCGAAATTTATGTACCTACACACATATATACATACATACCTCATATTATAAATTATCATTTAAATTACACTACCCGACAAAATTTCAAAAATTTTCATATCCTCGACATTTGATACATGATTCCTATATAGAATTTTCTGCTGATTCCAAATATGTAATCAGATGGTTCAAAAGTAGAACAGTTTTCGAGATATTTTGAAATTTCAGTTTTTGAGATAAGAAAAAAAAGTAGGATTACTAATTAGTCAATATCTCCGCCAATGCCGTCTCGATTTTTACGTTGTTTAATTTTCTTTTGAGAGGATGAAATACTCTTTCCAACAAAGCCAAAATAATAAAAATCGACGTTAAATTGACGGAGTTATAGCGATCAAAAATTTTTTTTGTGAAAGTTTTCAGTTTTTTTTTTCGACATTCATATACTTTTTTGTAATTTTTTTAAAGAAATATTAAATATCCTCCTGGTTTTACACTTTGAGTCAACAGCCTATTTCTTAGTGAACATTTTGGCACTTTCCGGATTATAATCCGTAGAAAAATTACAATGCTATAAGAGATTTAATGAACAAACCTATGTTTATATTTTATAACAATCTTGTACTTAACCTCCATTTTTTTTATTTTTATGTATATTAAAAGTGTTTAAATGTTGATAGTTTTCGCCGTTTTGGTACATTTTGTTCTTCTCGAAGAAGGAACCAGCAAAAATGGCTCATCATTCAATGTCCCTGACATTCCAATGGCTTTGGTATCGCAATCCCATGTTTTTTTTTATTTCTCCGTGAGAACGCTCACCGTTGTAAAAGTCGTCACTTAGATATGAAGCTTATGTTGAGAGGGTTTCTGGACAATTTTTTTTTCTTTTTTACACCGCGAAATACCGCGGAAATGTTTTTTATTTTTTTGCAACTTTTTTATTTGAGACCCGATTTGGAAAATTGATATGTCATTATTTTAGTCTGGTGGAGCTCTATATATCGCTCTAATGTCCTTTTGAGCTATGAAGTCGTTTTCACATAGTTGGGTCACCTAACCAAGTTTTTCGTCTATAAAATATCCTTTTCGTTTCACCTGAAAAAAATCGCTAAAAATAAAGTACTAATGGGATCTTGGTAACATTACGCTTAAAGTGTTTGCAATTTAATAGGCTAATTTTTAAAAATAAATCTTTTGCTGATTTTCCCAACTTCTTATAAAAAACCTATTTTCAAAATCAAAATTAAAAAAAAATTGCAAAAAATCCACAAAATTTTGACTTTGACCAGCTATGGCTCAGTGAGTTTGTACTCAACCACCACAAGTGGTATGTCGTTAAAAGCGTATTTTAATTACCTTTTGAACGAGGTACTGTTAGCTGTTATGGCACATGTAACTTTAGCGAAAAGTATTTTTGAATGAAGTGATAACCAAAAAACACAAAATTACCGTTATCTCAAAAGCCTAATCGTGCAAAAAATAAAAATAAATAGTTTTGAGCTCAGGGGGGCCATGCCAATTTTCCCTTATACCGCGATTTCTTGTTATTTTTTGCTGTAAACTAGTGTTATTGTTATAGTGGTTTACATTTGCCAGATTTGGAAGTTCAATGAAAATATAAATATAGGTTTCTTCACTTAATCTTTTATAACTTTTCCATTTTTCCACAGATTATAATCCGGAAAGTGCCAAAATGTTCACTAATAAATAGGCTATTGACTCAAAATGTGAAACAAGGAGGATATTTAATATTTCTTTAAAAAAATACAAAAAAGTATATAAATATCGAAAAAAAAAACTGAAAATTTTCATAAAAAAAAATCTTTTGATCGCTATAACTCCGTCAATTAAAGGTCGATTTTAATTATTTTGGCTTTGTTGGAAAGGGTATTTCATCCTCTCAAAACAAAATTAAATAACGTAAAAATCGAGACGGTAATGGCGGAGATATTGACTAATTAGTAATCCTACTTTTTTTTCTTATCTCAAAAACTGAAATTTCAAAATATCTCGAAAACTGTTCTACTTTTGAACCATCTGATTACATATTTGGAATCAGCAGAAAATTCTACATAGGAATCATGTATCAAATGTCGAGGATATTTTTTTTGTCGGGTAGTGTTACATTCGTTAACATTAGTGTGGTGTTTATCATTTATTCGTACGAGTCAAAATGCCGATGTCTGATTTAAATATTGAAAATGCATTGCTGTCTTCGCAAGACTTGGTCATGAATAAAAAACATAATTTAATATTTTTATTTCAACACTTTCAGTGCACTCTTTTAGTAGAAACACGCAAATATCTCAAATGTTCAAAAGCCTAAAAATAAATTTTATATTAAAGTTAAGATTTACTGCTTCCTTTTCATTTCAGAAATATTGTATGGCCGCCCGTATGCACTTGCACATGACAATATCTCGCTTGCGTTGTTGTTGACACTTAATATTTGATTTGATAAAATACCTGAAAATTATTCCTGGAATAAATACCAAAACAAAAACAAAATAAATACCAAACGACAGACAAATGAGGCAACACATAACAACCAACAAGAGCCAAAAAATCGAATGAACTTTGCCGCCAGCAGCCAGAGGATATCTCTGCCGCTCAAATGGATTTAATTTTAAGGAAAGGAGAAGAGAAAACGAAAACGAAAATAAAAAGAATTTTGACTCTTCACAAATATTTAACCATACAAAGCGTTGTTTTATTTTCTAATCACGTTCCTGCTATAAATTCTACTTTTAAAAAGGCAACATTATTGCAAACGCTGAGAATCTTTTTCGAATTGTTGCGATCAGATCAGAGCAGAGGAGCAGCGCACAAGTGCAGAGGTGCGCAGGCGCTCCGACACAGACCAGTTTGAGTCAGGTTGGTCTTAACTGGACTATGTACTTGTACCTTTGACGAACGTTGGACAAAACTGCATGTCAGCATGATTAATAAAGCAAAAATCGCTTAAATTCTTATGCATTTATGAGCGTGGGTTTGTATTAAAAGAATTGGGATATGAATCTGGCTGGGGTTTTTAAGAAATATTCATTGCACATTTCCCCAAAACATTAGATTTCATATAGGTAGCGCTGCCACCTCTTTAAAAGAATATATATATACATAGGCAGGCTTTTCGAAAGCCCCAATTTACCGCAATAAATCCAAACTATAGAGACTAATTTCTTTATTTTTTCGAATAACTGCCTAGTCTTCACATTAAGAAACTGCCATTTTAATAGTACGACTCTTGTGTGCTTTGAAAGGACCACAAAAACCCATTGATCTTATGACTCAAATTGAAATTGGAAATTTTTAAAATTACCACACATAAATCAATAAACATTAAATTTAAATGACAGCCAAATGTCACAATGATGAAGGCAGTTGCAGAAGTGGCAAACGCTGCGCACACGCAGGGATCTACGTGTAAGTGCCTACGTAGGAAGTGAATGCAAAACTGTAGGTGAAATGTTGTGGACTTTGGGAAACCGCATTTCAAAGCTTATTTTGTGGTCTGGCTAAAGGGAATGCCGCTGTATCCGCAGCAGCAGAAACAGCCACAGAAAAACATCAGGCAAGGCGATACGCGTAGGAAGATGAAGAATGAGATCAGTTGAGAGAAATTAATGACGAAGGAGAAAAGGAAAAGGAGTAAAGAAATGACATGAAGGCATAACCAGTTGTGTGAAAAATGTTAAGAAGCCAATAAAGTGGGCAATCAGGTAGATACTATGTAAGTAAAAAGGCGGCGAGCAACACATTATTTTATTTCGCATACCACATGAAACGTTTCGATTACTTTGATTCGCAACAATATTCCCGCACGACAAAGTTTACATTGATGAGCTTGCGGTCAGTATGTGGGTTGGTTGGGTTGTAAGCCTGAATTTAAGGCATAGTTACGTGTGGACTTCTGTCTGCGTATTCCTGAGTTTTCTTCTGCTTGTAATAATTTATGCTAAAGAGAATGTCAATCACTTGTCAAAGGTGACAAACTTGTCGTCAGTAATACCTACATATTTCCTTCGTATTTGTTACATGAATGTGTGTATGTATATGAGGCATTTGCTATCAAAACCAGCTCATTCCATATCTTTCTGAAATCCACTTGTTTGCATGGCTTTGTTCAGAAACTCAGTTTGAAGCGCAACCCGCTTTTGTAGTACAAGCAGAGCGTTCATAAACGTAAATTTTGCATGAAGCGTCGCTCATCACAATCATCAAAAAACTAATTACTGCCGTTGTTGCGTTTCATGCTGCGTTTCTGAACATACCCAATTACTGCCGCTGTTGCGTTTCATGCAGCGTTTCTGAACATACCCCATATTTTGAAAGTTTAGCGGGTCCTTCATAACCTGACGAAGGGATATATATATCTAAAAAGCAAGCTTATCACAACCGAAAAATTAGATGAAGAGGTTTGCCCTCTAGAAAAAATCCAGCTCGTTCCAAGCTTTTGCCAAAAAAAAACACGTTTAAGGAATGTGAGCTGATTTGAAAAAGTTAAGTGGATGTAAGAACGGCAAAAATCCTCGGCTGCAACCACCAAGAGGTTACTGCCTGGGCAAAGGACCTCCGTCACTCCTCCCCGATACCTGTTCCTGGTGCTTGCGCCAGGGCAGACTGCGTGTGGGAGACTGCGGAGGGCTAGCAACGGTTGTTGTCCGGTCGAGTGGGTTCCCTCAATGCGCGAGCCAGGGGGGAGGTGCGAGACGGACTCAGTCATAGTTCGAGGTGCCTGACGCCATTTATCTTGTCGTGATAGAGGATAAATAGGTTAAAGAATCACATATTGAAAAGGCTCTTCATCACAGAGAGTACGATAGGTGCCTTTCTTGATATTTAGCGTGCCCTTAGCAACGTCTCTGCTGAGGCGCTGTTTGAAGGGGCTCGAATGGATCGGAATAACCCCAATCATTCAGCGCTGGATGGAGGACATTTTGAATTGTCGGATGGTGACTGGTGGGTGCGGCCCTTCGACGATGTCAAGGAGGGCTTGTCTCTAAAATTGTTTACTCTTTTAAATTCGGTTGATTTTCTTAAATAATTTTTATGGATTAAATATTCAAGAAGTAACTTGTGTAAGGACCTTTACAGTTTAATAATACATATGGGCAATTCACAAGCTGTTGTAAAGTATTGTAATGTTGTATACTGGTAAAGGTTTACAATAGGTGTATCAGTAGGGTTGGTTTTTCTCATACAAATTTCAATACAACCAATACAACTGGGCAGCCTATGTTTATTGAGTGTGCTATTTGATTTGTTTTTTATTCTGACAGTTTGTTAAAAAAAAATTTAAACAAAAATATGGAAGCGGTGAGACGAAAAAAAAGCAAATTACTTGCATCGTGTGTATCATATATCAATTAGGACTTGAATCCGCCGCTAACACATCTAATAACTGTTTTTCGCTTTCGCCTGGCATTTTTTTATTCAAATTTTTGTAAACAACAAACTGTAAACAATAACGAAATACAACAAAACACATACGAGAGTCTGTTCACAGGTACTGCGTTCTTATGCACATTTTCCTTTACAACATACAACTTTACAATAGCCAGTGAATTGCCCAATAGTATATATTGCATTATTGTTTTTCAATTCTAAACCTATGTATATTCTTAAACTAAACATGTAAGCGTGTTTCATATAAAAACAAGTAAGGAAGCCTAAGTTCGAGTAGAATCGAACATTGTATACTCAGCTGTATGCTTCCATTGTTTGTTTGCGTTTGATGGATTTTATATAAAGCGAGTGCTGCATAAAGTGGGCGTAGCCACGCCCATTTTCAAATTTTTTATTAGTCATCCAACTAAGCATATGAATATTATTCTTTGTGCAAAATTTCATTCCTTTATGACTTCCAGTTACAAAGATGTCACGTTACAAATTTCCAAAGCGTGTTCCAGAAATATCTTTGTTAAAAAGTAGGCGTGGTCATAAACCGATTTGAATAGATTTTTGCCTGTCTATTAACACAAGTGATAGAAGTCTATAAAGCAAGTTTCATCATAATATCTCAATTATTTGTCGAGTTATGGGCTCCGAAATCTCGTAGATTCCTTTGTCTAAAAGGAGGCGGTGCCACGCCCATTTTCCAAAATTTTTCTATTTTTTGTTTCCAGTCTATTGTAGAAATCATGCCACAAAAATTTCAATGAATTATCTTTATATTTGACAAAAATATCGCTTAAAATGTTTTATTAGGTGACTTTATAAGACCCATATATAAAAGTGGCCGCTGTGGTGCAGTGGGTAGAGTGCTCGCCTGCTATGCCAGAGGTCTCGGGTTCAAACCACGGTCCGAGCCAAACACCAAAACAATTTTTCTAATTAGTAAAAATCCAATTATTGGGTTTTTTAAGAGCAGCGGTCACCTCTCGGCAGTGGGCGGCATACCCTCCGAGAGTATTTCTGCTATGAAAAAGCTTCTCACAAAAAATGCTTTCGCCGTTCGGAGCCGGCATAAAACTGTAGGTCCACCCAATTAGTAGGAAAAACAAAAAGGAGCACACCTCGAATTGGGAGAGAAGCTCGGCCATAAAACTCGTCAGAGTTATAATAGCGCCATTGTATTATATTATTATATTGTATTATTATATATAAAAGTGGGCGTGGTCGTCAACCGATTTTGGAAATTTTTCGTCCAAACATTTGCCTAAGTAAGTATATCACGCGTATCAAATTTCATTGATATATTTTCAATGATTTCTGAGTTATGACTTATAAAACTTTCAATATTTGCCCCTTAATAAGTGGGCGTGGCACCGCCCATTTTACAAAATTTTTGTGTTTTTTGTTTTACGTCCGTAGTTGGACTCATGCCACAAAATTTCAGTGATAGATCTTTATATTTGACAGAGATATCGCTTAAAATGTTTTTGTTAGGTCACTTTATGATACACATATATAAAAGTAGGCGTGACCGTCAACCGATTTTAACAATTTTCCGTCCTTACGTTTGCCTAAGTATGTAAATCACGCGTACCAAATTTCATTGATATATCTTCAACGGTTTCTGATTTATGACATATAAAACTTTCAATGTTTGACCCTTAATAAGTGGGCGTGGCACCGCCCATTTTCCAAACTTTCATCAAATTTCTTCATAGGGGCCTGAGCTCAACACGTGGGTAAAATTTCATCGCTCTAGCTCTATTAGTGACTGAGATACCAAATTTCCGATTTTTTCTATATACGAAAAGTGCGCGTGGTCATGGTCCGATTTCGCCCATTTTCAATACCAACCGTCCCAGTGTCGATACCAACTTGCATTCCAAATTTTATCAAAATATCTCAATTTTTGCGCGAGTTAGAGTGTTTACAGACGGACGGACGGACAGACGGACGGACGGACGGACAGACGGACGGACGGACGGACGGACAGACGGACGGACGGACGGACATGGCTCAATCGATTTCTCTTTTCACCCTGATCATTTTCATATATATAAGTCTATATCTATCTCGATTATTTCATTCTGTTACAATCCACCGTTATGTGATTAAAACTATAATACTCTGTGTACTAGTACAGCTGAGTATAAAAAGAGTTTTTTTAAAGACATCAAAATGAACGTTTTTTCATTGTAAATTTTATGGATTATAGACAACCTCAGATTTTGCAGAATTGGTATGGTTTGAGAACAAAGATCTTCCCTTCTGAGGCCCACCCCTTTGCCATAAACACAATTCGTACGTGTTTGTAACAAAAACAAGTGAAACATATTGATTAACTTGATTGTGTAATTCATAAAAAGAGGCGATGAAGATGAAAAAATGCATTCGAAAATAATCTCGGCTGCCTGCGGGCTGGCTTAAAACGGCAACGACAAAGCAAAACTGATACATATATTCCTAAGAATGTGCATCTGTATGCGTGTAGAGATGTGTATTTGTCTAAAGTATGCCACACAACAAGTGATCATGCCACAAGTGATTAACCAATGTGCAACATTGAAAGCAAAAAAATCAACAAGAAACACAACAACAACGACAACATAAATCTCCTACGCATATAAAACGTGTTCATTGAAGGATGTTGAAAAAAGGTGGAGAACAAAAACAAGCAAAAACAAAAACCAAAAACCAAAAAAAAAAATGCTCACGATAAAAAAATTTACACAAAGAACACACACGTAAAAGTGCAAAAAAATAAAATTGAAAATAAACAGCAAAAGAAGACGTTAAAAATAAGAAAGAATGAAAAACAATAAAGCAAATATCTAAGCAGACGGATGGATTGGATGGTTGTATGGTTGGAAGGATGGCAGGATCGATGAGCTAAAGGGCCACACGTACTTTTTTGGCGCTTATAACTGCCCACAGTTCTCATAACTGGCATCATAATGTATAGGTACTCGAGCATGCCCATGTAGCCATGAGTGCTGTGAATACCGAAGTTTGGTAATTCATTTGATTCAGAGGCCCTGAGTATAATTTTTTTGAGAATCTCACAACAAAACCCATTCTAATCAATTCAAAATCGAGCTGATGATATCCGAGTACCTATTCGGGTAATTTTTCGCTACCGGCTAGTTTGTTTACCCGGCCCAAATGGTTCTATCCGGGTAGAGGTCTGGGTAATATACTACCCGGGTGTCTCATTACCAGGGTAAAATCATCAAATAAGGCTTTGAAACCTTTCTTTTCAAAAATAAAAAAAAAATTATTGGTTGAAATCAGCTCAAAAGCAAGAGGTTCTCCATCAGCAGTTCAATCGTTCATAGAAGGATTTCTCTCGGAAACATTTTTGGAAGAAAATGCGAAATCATCAAACTCTTAATTTCGGGATCATTTCTGCGATTACAAGATAAACCCCAAGTGTCCCGTTAGCATTGAAGACACTGAAATTGATATAACTAATACATATACATACACACATCCATCCTTACATACATAATTGAGCTATTAACGCATACCGGTCCGTCCGTCCAGCGATCCGTCCGTTGCAAACAAACCTCGATCGGAAGTGCTGGATATGCTACACTTGATTGCGCACGAAAGCCAAATCACAGTTGTTGCATTGGATTTATAACTGTCAATAATTGCACAAAGCCAAATGCAGAAAATTACATACGCACATTCCTATAGATATATGTACATACATATGTATGAACAATGTCCCTCAGGAGTAAATTACATTATTGTTAATAATCTGCAAGTGAAAAAAAAATAAAGCAAAAAGAAAAAAAAATATACTCGTAGTTAAAATTGAATTGCTATTGTCCAAATTTCAAATTTTTGGGTGTAATTGACGACAAGTTAAGAATAGCATAAGGAGGAAGTTCTTCCTGCCCCGCAATTGCAATATACGTATAGCGGTTCTGCTCTGAACTCTAAATAGACTTGACCACATAGGACGTAACGCCAATTTGCGGCTTGTTAAATTGATTTTTAGTTTGTTTGTTAAGTTCAGATTGGGATTAAGAGATTTCAATGAATGCAACGAAATTTCTTAATAAAACTAACAAGGTGTATGATTGGATTATTAGCAACAGATGGCAAAAATGGTTATCACTTAAATTTTGTTTGCACGGTTTTTCATTAAAGGAAAGAAATATCTTTGATGGTTGATGTTTTAAAATCAATAAAATAAAACGGCTTCTGTAGAAGTTGTACGGAGAAAAAGGAGTATGAAACCTGGAAATATGGAATATGAGCAAGAGGTTGGAATATACATATGTATGTATGTACTAGCAGACCCGACAGACATTGTTCTGCCTAAAATTTTTTCCTATAAAGCCTGAATAAAAAGTCCTTGATTACCGTGTTTCTCATCATTTTTTTAGAATCCATCGCAATGGCGGCGAACACTAAATAATTGTCAATTCTCCGAATAAAAGTTATATGCATACATACATATGTATATTCTCCGGGAAAACTATCCCTATACCTATCCCTAACCATCCACATCCACATCCCTAACCATATCCATATCCACATCCACATCCACATCCATATTCATATCCATATCCATATCCATATCCACATCCATATTCATATACATATCCATATCCATACCCATATCCATATATCCATATCCATATCCATATCCATATCCATATCCATATCCATATCCATATCCATACCCATATCCATATCCATATCCATATCCATATCCATATCCATATCCATATCCATATCCATATCCATATCCATATCCATATCCATATCCATATCCATATCCATATCCATATCCATATCCATATCCATATCCATATCCATATCCATATCCATATCCATATCCATATCCATATGCATATCCATATCCATATCCATATCCATATCCATATCCATATCCATATCCATATCCATATCCATATCCATATCCATATCCATATCCATATCCATATCCATATCCATATCCATATCCATATCCATACCCATACCCATATCCATACCAATATCCATATCCATATCCATATCCATATCCATATCTATATCCATATCCATATCCATATCCATATCCATATCCATATCCATATCCATATCCATATCCATATCCATATCCATATCCATATCCATATCCATATCCATATCCATATTGATATCCATATCCATATCCATATCCATATCCATATCCATATCCATATCCATATCCATATCCATATCCATATCCATATCCATATCCATATCCATATCCATATCCATATCCATATCCATATCCATATCCATATCCATATCCATACCCATATCCATATCCATATCCATATCCATATCCATATCCATATCCATATCCATATCCATATCCATATCCATATCCATATCCATATCCATATCCATATCCATATCCATATCCATATCCATATCCATACCCATATCCATACCCATATCCATATCCATATCCATATCCATATCTATATCTATATTTATTTTATTTTATTTTATTATACTCAGCTGTACTAGTACACAGAGTATTATAGTTTTAATCACATAACGGTGGATTGTAACAGAGTGAAAGAATCAAGATAGATATAGACTTATATATATCAAAATGATCAGGGTGAAAAGAGAAATCGATTGAGCCATGTCCGTCCGTCCGTCCGTCTGTAAACACTCAATGCAAATGCAAGTTGGTATCGAGACTGGGACGGTTGGTATTGAAAATGGGCGAAATCGGACCATGACCACGCCCACTTTTCCTATATAGAAAAAATCGGAAATTTGGTATCTCAGTCACTAATATAGCTGGAGCGATGAAATTTTACCCACGTGTTGAGCTCAGGCCCCTAGGAAGAAATTTGATGACATTTTGGAAAATGGGCGGTGCCACGCCCACTTATTAAGGGTCAAACCTTGCAAGTTTTATATGTCATAACTCAGAAACCATTGAAGATATATCGACAAAATTTGGTACGCGTGATTTACTTACTTAGGCAAACGTTTGGACGGAAAATAGTTAAAATCGGTTGACGGCCACGCCCACTTTTATATATTTGTATTATAAAGTGACCTAATAAAAACATTTTAAGCCATATCTCTGTCAAATATAAAGATCTATCATTGAAATTTTGGCGCATGAGTTCCACAATAGACTGGAACAAGTAAGGAAGCCTAAGTTCGAGTGGAATCGAACATTAGATACTCAGCTGCATGCTTTCATTGTTTGTTTGCGTTTGATGGAAACACGGTGCACTTTATATAAAGCGAGTGCTGCATATAGTGGGCGTAGCCACGCCCATTTTCAAAATCAGTCATCCAACTAAGCATATGAATATTATTTGTGCAAAATTTCATTCCTTTATGACATCTAGTTACAAAGATGTCGCGTTACAAATTCCTAAAGGGTGTTCCAGAAATATCTTTGTTAAAAAGTAGGCGTGGTCATAACCGATTTCAATAAATTTTTGCGTGTCTATTAACACAAGTTATAAAAGTGTATAAACCAAGTTTCGTCACAATATCTCAATTATTTGTCGAGTTATAGGCTAAGAAATGTCGTATATCCCTTTGTCTAAAAAGAGGCGGTGCCACGCCCATTTTCCAAAATTTTTATATTTCTTGTTTCAAGTCTATTGTAGAAATCATGCCACAAAATTTCAATGAATTATCTTTATATTTGACAAAGATATCGCTTAAAATGTTTTTATTAGGCCCCTTTATAGTTCTCATATATAAAAGTGGGCGTGGTCGTCAACCGATTTCGGTAAAATTTTGAGCGTGTATTACCAGACGTTACGAAAGTGTATACACAAAGTTTCGTCATTATATATCAATTATTTGTCGAGTTATGGGCTCAGAAATCTCGTATATTCCTGCTTCTAAAAAGAGGCGGTGCCACGCCCATTTTCCAAAATTTTTGTGTTTTTCGTTTTATGTCCGCAGATGGACTCCTGCCATAAAATTTCAATGATATATCTTTATATTTGACAAAGATATCGCTTAAAATGTTTTTATTAGGTCACTTTATAATACACATATATAAAAGTGGGCGTGGTCGTAACCGATTTTGGCAATTTTTCGTCCAAACATTTGCCTAAGCAAGTATATCACGCACACCAAATTTCATCGATATATCTTCAACTGTTTCTGAGTTATGACTCATAAAATTTTCAATGTTTTCCCCTTAATAAGTGGGCGTGGCACCGCCCATTTTCCAAAATTTTTACGTTTTTTGTTTTACGTCCATAGCTGGACACAGGCGACAAAATTCCAGTGATATATCTTTTTATTTGACAGCGATATGGCTTAAAATGTTTTTATTAGGTCACTTTATAATACCCATATATAAAAGTGGGCGTGGCCGTCAACCGATTTTAACAATTTTCCGTCCAAAGATTTGCCTAAGTAAGTACATCACGCCTACCGAATTTTATCGATATATCTGCAACGGTTTCTGAGTTATGGCATATAAAACTTTCAATGTTTGACCCTTAATAAGTGGGCGTGGCACCGCCCATTTTCCAAAATTTCATCAAATTTCTTCTTAGGGGCCTGAGCTCAACACGTGGGTAAAATTTCGTCACTCCAGCTCTATTAATGACTGATATACCAAATTTCCGATTTTTTCTATATAGGAAAAGTGGGCGTGGTCATGGTCCGATTTCGCCCATTTTCAATACCAACCGTCCCAGTGTCGATACCAACTTGCATTCCAAATTTCATCAAAATATCTCAATTTTTGCGCGAGTTATCGTGCGTACGGACGGACGGACGGACGGACGGACGGACGGACGGACATGGCTCAATCGATTTCTCTATTCACCCTGATCACTTTGATATATATAAGTCTATATCTATCTCGATTATTTCATTCTGTTACAATCCACCGTTATGAAATCAAAACTATAATACTCTGTGTACTAGTACAGCTGAGTATAAAAAAAAATAGAAAAATTTTGGAAAATGGTCGTGGCACTGCCTCTTTTTAGACAAAGGAATCTACAAGATTTCTGAGCCCATAACTCGGCAAATAATTGAGATATTATCATGAAACTTGGTTTATACACTTTTATAACTTGTGTTAATAGACACGCAGAAATTTATTGAAATCGGCTTATGACCACGCCCACTTTTATATATGGGTATTATAAAGTGACCTAATAAAAACATTTTAAGCCATATCTTTGTCAAATGTAAAGATAATTCATTGAAATTTTGTGGTATGATTTCTACAATAGACCGGAAACAACAGATAGAAAAATTTTGGAAAATGGGCGTGGCACCGCCTCTTTTTACACAAAGGGATATACGAGATTTCTTAGCCCATAACTCGACAAATAATTGAGACATTATGACGAAACTTGGTTTATACACTTTTATAACATGTGTTAATAGCCACGCAATCGGTTTATGACCACGCCTACTTTTTAAGAAAGATATTTCTGGAACACTCTTTGGGAATTTGTAACGTGACATCTTTATAACTAGAAGTCATAAAGGAATGCAATTTTGCACAAAGAATAATATTCATATGCTTAGTTGGATGACTGATAAAAATTTAGAAAATGGGCGTGGCTACGCCCACTTTATGCAGCACTCGCTTTATATTAAGTGCACCGTATTTCCATCAAACGCAAGCAAACAATGAAAGCATACAGCTGAGTATCTAATGTTCGATTCCACTCGAACTTAGGCTTCCTTACTTGTTTTTATTTTATTTTTATTTTATTTTAATTCAGTCTACTGATTAATAAATCTTACAGACTAGACATTATATCATGTTTATATAAATAAACAACTTAATTAAATAATGTAAATAAGCACAATTTAAATGAATAAAAACTCGAATTTAGATCAATTACATTAGCATAGCTATTACAAAGACGGATGCATCTGTTAATGGGTTCATTCAACGAGTAATTAGTCGTACTGGTTGAATCTGCAAATAAACGATTAGATCTTAGCGTTCTTGGAGGTGAATAAATATTGAACAGAGCCTTTAGGTCATCACAATCAATATTATCGTTAGTCACATTATACACGAATAGCAATGCACAGCAAATTCTTCGGTCATGTAAAGACAGCTTGCGTCTGCTTATGTATGGTGAAGGACCGCCTTCAATGTTAGTTTTATATAGAGCAAATTTCGTGAAGACTCTTTGAACTCTTTCAATTTTAGCGGAGTATAAGTCAGACTCCATACCAAGGAACAATATTCTAATCGACTCCGTACAAGAGCAATAAATAAAGATTTAAGGGTATTCGGGTCTTTAAAGTCCCTAGTATTTCTTTTAATGAAACCCAGCAATGCAAAGGATTTTGAGGTAATGCAATCAATATGTTTATTGAAAGAAATCTTGGCGTCAAATATCACACCTAAATCCTTCATATCTGAGAGACGAGTGAGAACATTAGTATCCAGATAATAGTCGAAGATGACTGTATTCGGCTTCCTAGCATAAGTGACTACAGAGCATTTATTGATGTTTAAATACAAGTGATTTAAAACACACCACGTTACAAAAGACGCTAGATCATGCTGCAACTATTCGCAATCAGAGATGCTGTCAATTTTCAAGAAGAGCTTAACATCGTCAGTAAACATTAGACATTTCACAAATTTAAAGTGTGAGGGGAGATCATTGATGAAGAGTAGAAACAACAAAGGGCCGATGTGAGTTCCTTGCGGAATACCTGACGACGCATTTACACAAATGCTGGACGTGGTGGACCCTATTTTTACAAATAGTTTTCTTCCACTTAGAAAACTAGTGAAAAACTCCAATAGCTCACCAGTAATGCCATATATCTTTAATTTATGCAAAAGGACTGCATGGTCTACCTTATCGAAGGCTTTGGAAAAATCGGTGTATATCACATCAAGCTGGGATTGGTAATTAAATGCCTCAACTATCTCATGCGTGATTAAAAGTAAATTCGTACACGTAGATCTACCAGGCATAAAACCGTGCTGGCAATGACTAAGTATATTAAAGCCCGTCTCCACATAACTTGTTTCACCAACAAAACATTTAGCAAAACATCTCGCTAAATAACCCGTCTCCACGTGGCTGATCGTGATTCAGTTTAACATTTCTCTTTCTTGCTCTTCTTAAATGTTTGTATGTTTGCTTATATTTTGCGTTTTTGTTTTGGCCTGTGTGAGATTTCGATAGATTTTCGATACAAAATTAGAGAAGACATCGATATCATCGAGGTTGGCAAGATGATTCAGAATGAAACAGTGTTTCAATCTTCACTCGCTCTCAGAAATTTGTATGGAAATTGGCGAGTTTCGGCACTGGTTTCCGTGTCGAAACAAGATTGAGAGAGAAAATGCAGAAAAAAAGAGCGAAACACGTTATGTGGAGACATGGTATTACGTACGTGAAGATAAAGTTTCAACTGAATGACACTGTCAAACAGCTTCGCCATTGTGCTCTGCTTCACTGTAGGCCTATAGTTGCAAATATTGTTGCGGTCACCTGATTTAAAAATTGGATGTATAGAGCACACCTTCCAGTCGTCAATGAAGACGCCATTAGAGAGACATGCATTAAAAATAATGGTAATTGGACCCACTAAAGCTTGTGTACATGTTTTGAGAAATGTGGAACAAAGTCCTTCGTTATCCAACTTCGTGCTGGACTTTAAGTTTGAAATTGCAAGAGTCACACTCATCAACTACAAACGATGATATTGGTGGTAATGATGGAGAAACTAGGCTGGGAAGAGACTGGTTGTCATACACATCATATCCATATCCATATCCATATCCATATCCATATCCATATCCATATCCATATCCCCATTATCCCCATCCCTATTCCTATCCCTATCCTTATCCACGCCCCCATTTGCAATAACTCCTAATTTGTATCGTAAGGTTTACCTTGACGTCGTTTATCCTGTCGCCATGTTTTGATATTCTACGGAAAACACTTCCAGAGATATTCAACATGAAAAATTAGGTTTGTATGGGTGGAACCATGCCCCTCAATATTTTCCACTTTTTTTTCCTAAAACCGATTCGTGGTAAAGACGAAAAAACCCGCAGAAAGAAGTATTAAGTTTAGTCCAGTGGTTTTAATGTTTTAAGTGACCGAACACACCGTGGCTCATTTTTATATATATACATAGATGTAATGTTCCTGATAGCTTACTGAGTATAGTCCCTTCGGTTCTATTTGGTGGAGTTGAGCCTCCTCCACTAAGGTAAATGGAAATGAATTACCAGTACGTACGTTTTATAAAGACCGGGGTAAATCCTTCAAGACAGACGAGAACAATAACACGACCATTACGGACTTGAGGTCTGGTGATCAACCCATCTCCCGTCGGTAGCTTGCTGGTAGTACCGGGAGGTTCGGTACGATGACATTAGGGCGTTTAGTGCGGTTAAAGTCTCACACTGATGGAGTTAAGGCTTTCGATGGTTCCTCGGAAAACAAAATGTACTTTGTATGTACATATGTATGTAAGTATATGTAGATATGCTAATCGAGACTTCAAGGAATTTTTGCATGCATCTAAATTGCACTACACAAAATTAAAATCACACACATAAATTTCAGGTGAGTTGTGAGTACTGCAATAGCCCATTTAGTCGAGAACGTGTGGTCCGCTCGCTGACGCAAACACCCGTATGCAATTTTTAGGATTTTTTGAGCCCGTAGCAATCAGCTGTTTTACTCACACATATTTACATATATATATAGTTTGTTTACATTTTGGCAGGGTTGCCGTTTAGTCATTTTTGAACAAACAAGATTTTTACTAATCTTCAAAGTGTTATGCGGATTATTCTTCAATACACAACTGTCCATTATTTGCCAAATGACAAGAAAATACTAATTTCATCGTTTTTAAAGTTGTCGTTGACGAATTTTTTTTTTATTAATTTAGTTACTTTTTTACGGCTTAGTTGGTAATTAAAACACCTTGGTGATAGTTATCAAGGACTAAAACACAAAAAAAAATAACAAAAAACACAGTCAGAACATTAAATTTACAATTGAAAATCCATAAAAAAATTATATTGGGAAGCAACAAGATTCTCACAAAAATCTGTGTTTAATTAAGAAATCTGTACTGAGTTTCTGTAACTCATATCTTTTCTAGTGTAAATAGATGGGGACAAAATGTGGATCGTATTAGTGTGACATCACTTTAATTGATTTTGTTACAGAAACTCAGATTTATTGTGGCAATTTATAACTTTTTAATGTAGAAAAATTGCAGAAGAAGACCACCAAGAGTTATCAATTAAGAAAATACCGCCACCATGGTGTAAATACAATTTTTGCTTTAATTTTCAGTAATATCTTCATTTATTAGGAGTGTTCAATATCTCAAAATTTTTACATATTTTTACGAATAGTTACGAATTTATTTTCAACAACCCAAAAAATTCGCAAAAGAGAGCCAAATTGAGAGAGTAAGACCTCGAGAGTGTTGATAAACGCTGCAAGTAAAATTTTCACTTGCAACTACTAGCAGCTTTAAAAAAATAGAAGTGTCAAAAATATATGATCACAAAAATTTCAATTGGAAATATACAAACATTTTAAGCGCAAATTTCTAATTGTGTACTAAATAAGTTAGCGCAAAAACGAATCTTGATGATGTTGTGGAATAGCCAAAGTAGAATTTTGTTTTCCTAATTCAGTTATTTCCATTCATTTCCAATTTCAAAAATTTCAATTACAACCTAACCTAAAAATCAAATTGTCAAAACAGCGTATCAGCTGTTTTCTTGCGAATGTTTACGATTTTGTGTTCAATTACTTTGGTTGATAATTTTCTCTTTTTCTCGTTTTTACTCTTAATTTGACATTGACGCTCTTTTTGCAAGTCCTTGCAAGAAAAGTTGTTGAACAAAGCTATTATCTTGTTATTAATTTATATATATATATATTTACATTTTGTTTGGGATTTAAAAAAAATTTATAAACATTTTCTTTCCTTTCTTTTTAAAAATTAAAGTAATAATAAATGGTTCGTTTAAGTAGACATACTATTTTTTCCATGTGAACACATATACATATGTATATTCGATAACATTTTACAATTTTGTTGAGTTAGTTGTATAAAGCTGTGAAAATTACTGTTTAAATATTTAATAACTAAAAATGTTCAACTGGCAACCCTTCTACCTTGCAACCATGCGAGCGATCAGCTGACACATTTTTACGTAAAAAATCAAAATGATTTTGATTTCTGCGGTACGGGCTTCTGCGTCGTACGTCGTTGAATAATCGGTTACATACAAATCCCATTAAATAGGTTGGATCAGCTGACACGGTACACGGGTTTACGTTCTCGACTAACTGGGCTAAAAGTCTGTGAGCGTAACAGCAGCGATATGTGAACGAGGAAAAAAATCCTTGCACTAATCTTTTTCGCTCAACTCTATCCGTTTACCTTTTCATCTTTAGCCAACCGTACGTGCATACCTATTTATATATTACACATACATACTACAATATACTAAGGTGTGTAGGTACTACATACCAATGTACATACATACATATATCCTTATGCATATATTAACTTCTTGTTTATATTCCTCTTCAGCTCTTCGTGACGGCCATAAAAACCTGTGCGGTGCTGAAAATGCAGAAATTTTGGCGCCAAAATGCAGTGCCCGCCAAACCAGTCGCTTCGTACTCTTTAATCTTTGCATTTTTTTCCTCTTTCTTTTTTAATTTAATACCTTTTAACAGCGAATTTGACTTTTTTTCTGTGCTCGTCATCTTCTTTTTTTATTTTTCTGGCTCTGCTTTGCTTTTTAACGCACTCACGCATGCGTGCCAATATGCGCGTCGATGGATCACGACGTTGACGACGACCAAACCGTATTGTGGCGCTTCTTCTCACCATATTTACTACCCAAGATCAGTGTGAGCCGTGATTTGCCTCTTAAGTGGCGGATTGGAGTGCCTGCAAACATACATACATACATACCTACTTATGTAAATGCATGCATTGCCTTGGCCTGCAGACGAGGCTCGAGCCAATCTTCAGCTCTTCAGTTGATATGCACAATGGTTTGTTTTTTTTTTTTTCGCTTCACTTCATTTTGTTTTAATTTACTTTTTCCTTGTCAACTTTTTTCAGCTGATTGCATATCAGCGAGACAATCGCAGTTTTTATTTTTGAATGAGTTGAATTTTTGTTTTCTTTACATACCTTCTTCATACCTACAAACATGTTTAACGTATCTACTCTGCATTTATTTGATTTGTTTTTTATTTGTTTACTTATTTTTAAGTAGAAGGAAATGTGATAAGAAAAGGAGGATATATACGAAAGCTGATCAATAAATGACTCGATGAGAGCTAAGGGAGGCATCTGAATCTGTAGCTTTTAAATGCTGCTGATTGATAGAGGCGATGTTACATGTCTACGCTCCATGATCCAAGAGCTTGACTATGCTTCAATCTTATTTTAAAAGCATGACATGTTGTTTGGCGTTGTATGAGGGAAGAAGAATTCTAAATTCACTTGTAAAAGTGTGTTCCCAGCTTTGACTAGTACATCAGCCCTCCCACTACCCTCAATGTCTTGGCGTCCAAGTACTCATCTTGGCCTTGCACTGCTGTCACACAGGGAAGTGCTTGTCCTAGCCGTATTCGCAATAGTTAGTTGGTTGGTTGGCTAGAGTGGCGAGTCCCACAGACTCCAATTAGCGCCGAAACTCCGCTTTGAAACGACGACTGATGACTAAAGAACCATAAACAGAATAATAGAGTAAAGGAGAATATCAATTCGGAAGCCAGGACAGGTCCATCCTTTTGAGTTCCGAGCGGTTGTCAAAGAAAGGCTGGCCAAAGGAATTTCATTCTGCCCAGGCAGTGAGAAGGATACTCGCATAGTAGGTACTCCACCATCTCACATGATCCAGGAAGATTACAACTGCGACACAGAATGTAATAGTCGAATCGCAGATTATCGAAGAAAAACTTTCCAAAGGAATTTCATGCCTAGGCAGTGCGAATGACACTCACATAGCAGTTGCTCCACCGTCTCTTCTGAGTCAGGAAGATTACAGCTGCGAGACAGTGTGTTATGGTTCAATGTGTACCAATAGTCCAATGTTCTGTGATAACCGCGGCTTAGCGGGATATGCCCCTCCTGTCCTTCTTTAGAATGGCTGCGGGTCGCATATTATTGTATGAAGGCCACCGACTTCTACAGACCCTTCAAATCTGCAACCGTTATCATCTTGGTTTTGCCTCCTCGAACCAGTGCCGAGAGTTTCAGCGCTAAACGAAACCCAGAGGCGCAAGACCATACCGCGCCTATGCGATATCAAGAGTCGAGTTTTGTCTGGCTAGCTCATCAGTAAAACCTTGCAGGCCTCCGTATGGCAAGAACTTCAGATTGCAAAACGCTCTCGGTGTGCAGGAGCCTCATGGGATGGATGTATCCGACTGAGCTGCGAAGATACCCGCTCCCACTCCGCATCACATCTTTGATCCGTCCGTGAAAACTGGAACACGATATAGTTAATGCTTGACTATACTCTATGACTTAGAAGTTTAGCTGGCTACACAAAATTTAACTGGAACATCGACTGGTTCTTCAAAAGAAAGTGAATTGAACTTTAGTATATCTAGGGTCCTTTGACTATTTTCCAAGAACTTTAAACTCACTAGAAATTGGTTCCTTCGGCCACTCGCAGATTGTAACTGTGCTCCTTAATGATTTTAAACCTGACGAGCCAATGACTTTTAACAGGTTGTGTTTTTTCGACACCAAGATAGTTATTGAACGCAGACCTGGGTATTATCAAGTACCAGTACGACTTGTGACAAGTACATTTTAAAAGAATTGTACTGGTACTGGTACTTGCATTGCATTGCAAATTTTCAAGTACTAGTACAAGTACAAGTACAAGGAATTGAAAAAGAATTGAAGTTTTAGCAAATACTTCAAAGTAATTGAAAAGAATTGAATGAATTGAAAAATGTACTTGAATCGATTTTTCAATTCTTTTCAAGTACATTCAATTCTTTTCTATTACTTGAAAAGAATTGAAAAATCAATTCAAGTACATTTTTCAATTCTTTTCAAGTACATTCAATTCTTTTCAATTACTTTGAAGTATTTGCTAAAACTTCAATTCTTTTTCAATTCTTTGTACTTATACTTATACTAGTACTTGAATATTCTAAAAGTACTTAGTACGGACTCATTACTTCAAGATCAAAATGTAAAGAATTTAAGTACGGAATAGTCCAATTACTACTCAGTATTACCCAGGTATGATTGAACGTCCCTCGTATAAAAACACTCACACAAGTGCACATAAGTGCGTTAATTTTGTTGCACGAATGTAAGCAGAATCGTGATGGATCTTAATTGGCTGTTAAGCACTAGCAAACAAACCAGTAATGCGCGGATCAGCTGATTTGAGATAATTACCGCTGTTATTACATAATAGTGCAATGGATTACCTACCAGTTCTTTGCTTGAAGAAAACTATGTACATATTTTATATAGCAAATTTTCCTTAAAAAAAATTAACCAACTTCCTCTATCTACCCAACTAAGAGCGCTTTCACATTACTCGGTGCGGTATCGGATCGACATTTTTGGTTTTTACCGAAAGTATACCGAAACCTTACTGACCACATGTATTTCAATTGGAACTTTCACATTAGTATTGCATACATGAAATCGGAGCGGATTAATTTCGGTATACCGCAACGCGGTAAGACCGGTCAGTAAAATTTGAGGAATTACTGCACACATTTTTGCGGCGTAATAAAAGAAGAAGAACAAAGTCACTAAAAAACTCGTTTCGGTTATAAATGTAGCAAGTTATAGTGTCTTCGTCTTCGCTAGAAGACATTATTGTTATTATTGAGTCATTTGTTGAAGTTAAAAATTTTGTTTTGCAAATCTCGATGTTTGTTTTCCTATTTTCGGCCGATTACGCATCGAAAGTATTCCCACAAGTGTGAAAAACACAGCAACGCGGAATCGTTTCGGTAAGCTGAAAATACCGAGCAAAAAATGTCGATCCGATGTCGTACCGAGTAATGTGAAAAGGCCCTAAATATTAAAGAAATATTCGACAAACCTCAGCAATCGAGAGCTAAATAAAAAAAGTGAATACCAAAAACGTCAAATTCTACAAAAGCGCCTTCAGCAAGTGCCGCCTTCCATTTATTTGCCCATCAACTAACAAAATGCCCAAGCATCCGCCGCATAAAACTCGCGTTGGTACATATTCTATAACGAACGTTTTTGGTTGAGAATTATTTTTGGTGGTGGACATAAAAAGTGGTGCAACAACATTCCATTGGACTGATGGTTGGATATTCATGAAAAAACTACACGTCTGGTAAATAATGGCCAAATATTTCGCAAATCACAGACAATAAACAGGCGAGTGAGTAGTGGAATGAGGAACGTGGAATGAGGAACGTGGAATGAGGAATTGGGAGTTGGGCTAGAGGGCTGGAGTGGGAATGGTTATTCCAAAAGCTAAAACTGCTGCTGCCGCTGATCATGTTCAGACATGACATTTGAAGGAGCTGCTGCCGCTCCGCTGCTGCTGGTGCCGCATGCTGTTCGCTCGAGCTCGTTTACTACCTTTAGCTCCATGCGAGCTGACAAGCATGCAGGCGTTGGCAACCTGCTCCACCTTACTCTTCCCAGCCGGCACTGGATCAGTAGTGCATACTTCTGCATGTGCATTTGTATGTCGTTATGCTGTCGGCGGCTGGCAGGTAATGTGAACGGCTGAGATTGTAAAATTTCCACATTCGGGACAGGATAGATAGGTACATATGTACACATGGAATAGTGTGTAGGTATGTGCGCATATTTGCTCGTGGTTGCTGAGAAGCCTCCTAAATGTCGATTTCTTGGTAATGCAATATAAACATGCATGCATGTAGTTATCACGATATATGCAGGTATTACATGTGCGAGAGTACCTGTAGGCGACGGGTTCGTATTCGGGCTCGTTGGTATGCTCGTGTGGGATTACTTTTGTCCACGCATATCGAAATTCATATGATTCTTTTTTATTAGCTTGAGCCTTGAATTTATGCTCTTAATTTTTTTTACTTTTTTGTATGTGACGACTATATTAGGGTAAGCCGAATACTTCAAGTGTCATCTCATCTGCTGTTGTTATCATCCGAATATCAAGACAAAGATGATCAGCCACATGTAGAGCATGATTTTTGTTCGTCGAGAGAGACTTTACGTTAAGTTAAGTTAGATTGGCCAGGATACAGTGATCCCTCACATAGACCACACATGGTCCTTAGTGTTGCCAACATTGTATTGGAGTCGTTATATTAAACTTGGAATACAGAATTTCGCAAGTTTTAGTATTTTGTATAATTTCTGAAGAGAATTTTGTGTATTTCGGGAGAGTATTTTGTTGACCACTAGCTTTCACAACAGGGGTGAGACTACTCCCCTTGTGAAATGCCCCTATGTGCTCTCCTTGACATCATCGAAATGCCCCAGCCACCCGTCACCGTCCGACAACTCAAAAGATCCTCGATCCAGCGCCGAATGATTGTAGGTATTCCCATCCATTCGAGCCTCTCCAACACTGCTTCAGCAGAGACGTTGCTAAAGGCACCCGAAATATCAAGATAGACACCTATCGCACTCCCTGTAGTGAAGCGTTGTGATTCCTTATCCTGTTTATCCTCCATCACGATAAGACAAATGAGTGTTATGGCTTCCGTCAGGCAGCTCGAACCATGACTGAGGCCATCAAGCACATTCCTCCCCCCCCGCTCCCCACCGGCTCGCGCCTTGACGAGACCCAATCAACCGGACTACAGCCTTTGGAAGCCCTACGCGGTCTAACCCCCCCCCCCCCCCCATGCAATCTGCCTGGCGGACGCACCCGGAACAGGTATCGGGGAGGAGACACGGAGGTCCATTGCTCAGGCAGCAATCTCTTGGAGGTTTCAGCCGAGGATTTTTGCCGCACGAGAAAGACTTTACTTTTATATTTCAATGGTTTACTTCGTCCAAAGTATCACTTGTTGGCAAGTGTG
The DNA here is from genome assembly GCA_960531455.1 of Urophora cardui. Taxonomy (NCBI): domain Eukaryota; kingdom Metazoa; phylum Arthropoda; class Insecta; order Diptera; family Tephritidae; genus Urophora; species Urophora cardui. The sequence goes on along the minus strand of OY482672.1, from coordinate 20,787,658 downwards.
ATTTCTCATTAAATTTCAAGTTGGATATTACTTCGATGTTAAAGCTGGTTGCTAAAGAGACTAGGGCCTTCAAATTCCATTGTTTCTTTTCACATCTTTTCGGGAAAGGAGAAGAATCTTTCTATTATCAAAAAGAAAGAGTTTCCGGAAAGGTTACCTTAGAAAACTTGTTTATATTATTTTTATTAAAGAATATATGCAGGTCTGATCTGACTTTAAGTAACACCCTAATACCAATACATATCTATACGCACAAATATTCATGTCACAGTTTCGGTTTGGGCGAAGAGCAAAGTGTAGGTAAACATATGATCGTCTCGTTATGGTGTTACATTTTTCGTTGGTTTTTATTGTATTCGTTACTTTTATTATTTTGTTTGCATGTCGTTAAAAAAAAAATTGTTGTTGTTGCACTTTTGCCGGTATTCGGCATTCATTGATGAGCCTTTTCAGGTAAATCAGTTATTTTTCAACATTTTTCTGCTTTTTTTTTTGTTGATTTCTTAAAAACATTTTTGTTGCTTATTTTTCCTCATTTTTATACCTTTCATGAGAATGAAATGGTATTATAACTTAGTGCCAAAAAATTTTTGTCGAAAGTACCAGAAGGAAGCGTGGGGGACCCACCAAAATATATACCGATATGGTCAGAATCACGAGCTGAGTCGATTAAGCCATGTCCGTCTGTCCGTCTGCCCGTCCGTCTGTGTGAACGCAAACTAGTCCCTCAGTTTTTGAGATATCTGAATGAAATTCGGAATACAGGTATGTTGTTATATGCAGCTGATCATTTGTCGGAACCGGCCGAATCGGACCACTATAACATATAGAAAACAACCGATTATTCAGATATACATGAAATTTTTGGATGTAATTTGTGCATAACTTCCCCATTTATACAGCTAAGGACATGAAACTTTGAAGTAGACGTGCCCATTTTGGCCCAAACAAGGTTACCGAAAATTGTCAAGATCGGACCACTATAACATATAGTTCCACAACATCCGATTATTCAGATATACACATTTTGGTGTATAACTCCTCCATTTTAACAGCTAACGGTGTGAAATTTTGAAGTATTTGTACCCATAAGGGCCCAAACGGGATTACCGAAAATTGTTAAGATCGGACCACTATAACATATAGCTCCCATACAACCGATTGTTCAGATATGGACATTTTGGTGTATAACTCCTCCATTTTAACAGCTAACGGCGTGAAATTTTGAAGTATTTGTACCCATATGGGCCCAAACAGGGTTACCGAAAATTGTCAAGATCGGACCACTATAACATATAGCTCCCCTACAACCGATTGTTCAGATATGGACATTTTGGTGTATAACTCCTCCATTTTAACAGCTAACGGCGTGAAATTTTGAAGTATTTGTACCCATATGGGCCCAAACGGGATTACCGAAAATTGTCAAGATCGGACCACTATAACATATAGCTCCCATACAACCGATTGTTCAGATATACACATTTTGGTGTATAACTCCTCCATTTTAACAGCTAACGGTGTGAAATTTTGAAGTATTTGTACCCATATGGGCCCAAACGGGATTACCGAAAATTGTCAAGATCGGACCACTATAACATATAGCTCCCATACAACATTGTTCAGATATTTACATTTTGGTGTATAACTCCTCCATTTAAATAGCCACACTCAGAGAAAAGTTGCGGGCTAAAAACAAGCTGTGTCGTACTTGAATTAAGAATTACAGAAATTAATGAAAAATAAATGAAATTTAAGTTTCCCCAATTTTGAATCAAGAGTAGCATTCTTGAAACAAGATAAAAAACTGAAAAAATCTTGGTTTAAGAATGAAATTCCTAATTTAAGAGCACCAGAGCCAAATGTTTACCAGAAAATATATAATTTTCAATAGTTGTTGATTTTTGTATGAAAAAGATTAATAAAACAAAAAAAAATTAGCTATTCCCCGCTGGGATTGTGAATGGAGCTTCGCGTGAAATCATTTGCTTGGAAAAAGGAACAGGTAAGAGTTATCACGTTGATGAGAATTTAGCTTATGTTTTTATATGGCTTTTAATAATTTGAAATAGATGAAGAATTGCATCCAATGTGGAGGAGTGGTCAAACAAGCAAAGTGGGCATGTACGTATGAACCGCGAAAGCAAAACTTGAATAATTTGGAAGCCGTTGACTTTTTTAAACCGTGGCCAAAATTGTTGGATTCCAGACCCTCGGTGTTGGTAAGAAACGGTTCGAAATGGCTTGGTATAGGGATATTATCACTCAAATTGGGTGGTGAAAATCTGTGTTGGTATTGACTGCGTTTTTTTAAGAAGATTAAGGAAAAATGTATACACTTTTCTAAAATGAGTTCGGTATAAGATATGTATATGTATGTAGATTTTTCTTATTTATAAGTATGTATGTAAAGACTGAATTATATATATATATAGTGATAATAAGAATTGCATCTCCATATACATGTACATATGACTCATCTATTAAAAAAATAATAAAATACAATGCAAAGAAATAAAAAAAATGTTTTCTCCAATTTTTGTTAGGTGGGTTAAATGATTTCGAAATTTGAATTTCGAAAAAGTGGAAAGCAAGTATAAGTATTCTTAAAACAAAGTTAGATATTCTGAAAATAAGAATGCACTTTCTCAAATCAATCATGAGCTATGCTTAAAATCATTTATTCAAACTTGTTTCAAACCGGAAAGTTCTTAATGCTTTTTCTTCTCAAAAATGCCGTTCTAAAATTAAGAATATATTCTTGATTTTAGCATTTTCAAGCTTAACAGACTTTCATAACGTTTTCGGCTTGATTCAAGTCCGGTATACTGAAATTTAGCTTGCTTTTTCTCTGAGTGCAAGACACCATTTTTTCTAATAAATCTTTCCATAAATGAACCCACAGAATTAAAATTATAAATTAAACTTAATCCGGCTATGTACATACATAGGTAACTTTTCATTTCCCCACTCATGAAAGGTATGAAGTCTTCGGTACGGCCGAAGACAGCCGCGCTTTTACTTGTTTTTCTTGCATTCATAAGTTCAATTCATTCGACCATCAATGGACCTTAAATTACTTGTTCATTCGTTCGTTCGTTTGCCGTACAGCCGAAATGGGGGGTGTGACAGGAGTTCGCTACACATTTACCCAACACGTGCAACTTGATGTAAATAAAAGCAATTTCATTTCAGCTCAAGGACCTATTAAATTTCTATTGTGAAATAGTCAATATAATAACACATGAACAGACATGTCTTAATAACCAAAGAAGTATTGACCAATCAAAAAGCGTTTTAGGCAAAGTGATATTAGCTGCAATAGAAGGATTTTCGCATGGAACAAAACAATAAAGTATAACACAAGAATTGCTTGCTTTAGAAACGAAACATGCTGCAAACAAACTCATGCATACGTAGCACTTAAGACAATGTTTAAGGTTAAGATATATGTATCAGGCAAGTGAGGATATAGCCTAAATTACAGTGTAATACAATAAAATCCAGTAAAAGGTTACCAAATTGCGGGCACGCCTTCTCGCGAGTGCATATGTAAATATTGTAAAAATATTAGAGTAGAAACCGCCAGCTGGATAGAATTGGCCCAAGAAACAAAAACAATTGCTTTAGGGAAATGCATATTGTTGTGTATTTGCACAACTTTGTGAAGCGAACAAAGAATGTTTAGACATGTTTCTGTTCCATTAAAAAATAGTATTTTCACCGGTTATCTGATCGCTGACTCAAGGTTATTTGTGAGTTGTTCCTTTCAAATATAATCAGCTGCAAATAAAAAAAAAACTGTAAGTCACGGTAATTGACGATTTTAAATGGAATTAAGGTGGTTTTGTGGAAAAACGATTCGATATACATACATACATACTTCTCGAATGCATTAAGTTTAAAGCGAATGCTTGTTTTAGACAAGTCATTACAGGGTTGCATTGTGAAGGCTTTACGCCTAACCATAACAGAAACGAATGTGACGAATTTTTGGCGGGAGGGTAAAAAACGTACTTATATGACTTAACCCTTTCGTCGCTCTTGGGACACTGTTGTCCCACGGCAAGTTTTGAAGTCCCTAAATCACTTATATTTCATTTAAACTGGCGTAAAAAAGTCCCAAGCACTAGTTTATGAGACCATTTACACTTTGCCGTCATAAAATTGGGCATGTTAGGCAATATTTTTGGTTTTTTCATTGAAAATGTGTATTATAAACGACTAGGTGATCATTGTGTAAAACTTTGAATGTGATCGGCCCGGTAGTTTCGGCGTCCATAGGGAACAAACATACAAACAAACAAACAAACAAACAAACAAACTTTCATCCTTATATATATAGATTGGGGCATATTTGTCCCTATTGGCACACATATATCCCACTATAATATCCTATTGGGACACATATATCCAGTCAAAAAATGCAATTTTAGAAGAAAAATACGCGGTCCTCATGACTACATCTAACTCAGTGGCTTCAACTTTAAATATTCAAAAAAATATATCCCAAATACCTTCTGCAAAAGTCGGACCGAAAGGGTTAAGTTTTTCGCACTCACCTCTAGTCTAATTGGAAAAGAGATGACATTGGGACAACGCGTCAAAATTCTCGTTTGAATGGATGGGGTCGTACCCCAGGAATTGTTTTTTTTTTTTTTTTTTGGGGAAATTTCATTTTTGGCAAAAATGTCACTTACGCGGTTTGTACTTTAAACGACGATATATAGTAGTTTTAGAAATCGGATTGCTTTGCGTCTGCTCATCACCTTTTTATGCACACACAAAAAGCTTATGGTACGATCTTTGTTCTACAGATCCTTTACAATTCAAATTAACGAGGCTGTTCTGGTACCTGTCTTCCGAACGAGAAATTTTTTTTGCTCGCGAAGGATAGTTGTCATTGAAAGACAGTTGCCAGAATAGCCTTATAAAATTACACTGTGGAACAAATTCAGGTCAACAAAACTTAACTCGGTTCTGAAAGTTAGGGGTGAAAATAGAGGCTAGTTCGAATTTGTTTTTAATCGACCTTTGAACTTTGCAGGCAAATGCCGATTTTCAGCATATTGTTTGTATGATTTTTTGGCTATAACTCGTCGACTAATTGAGCTTTTTTGTTGGAGTGACAGCAGACGAAAGAAAATTAAATTTCCTATACATGGGCTTTATAACATTTTTCTCTACATCTTATAGTTTCTTAAATATTGATGATTCAATTTGAATTTTAAGTAAAAAGGATTCCGCATATCCTTTTGTATTAATTTAATTTTTTTACTTAAAACTTTTCATAACATTTCAAAATTATATTTTTTTCAAACAGAAAGAAAAAAGACTTAGTTTTGTGGAAAATATATTCAGAAAGCATGAAAAAAAAATTTTTTCAACATTTGCAGTAGCAGCGTATTGGCAGCGCAGTAGATACGAGCCCATTTACGGGTATAACATGCATAAAATATATCCATGCAGTAGCATTGCGCGACTTGGCTGTATTTACTTGATCTCCTATAACTTTTCCATTTTACCATGGATTTTCTTCGTTGATAGCTTATTTTTTTGCTAATAGAATGTAGCTTCAAATCTCAATTAGTCGACGAGTTATAGCCAAAAAACCATACAAACAATATGCTGAAAATCGGCATTTGCCTGCAAAGTTCAAAGGTCGATTAAAAACAAATTCGAACTAACCTAAGCAAACGCCGCGATACGGGTCTTCTAATTTAGCCTCTATTTTCACCCCTCACTTTCAAAACCGACTTAACTTCTGTCGACCTGAATTTGTTCCACAGTGTTACCTTATTGCCATGCCCATTGCGAAAAGGTTCTGAATAAATCAAATTTAAAGATTACCACACAATTTAGCGAAACTTAGGTGTGGCCCCCTCGTTTAATATCACTAATGGAATTTTAAATGAAGCTCTGCAAGCAAAAGCCTTATTTGCTAACACACACTACGTGTATTTAAGTAACCACGCATGTTTGTATGTATATTCTTTTTTCTGTCGAAAATTCTCATTCACACAAGTCAAAGTGGCGGTCGATCGGTTGAAATTAATTGAACTGCAAAATAAATACGTGGGATTTACAGGTTGAAATTTTGTTGACACATTTTTAACATAAAATTTCGCATTTTTTTTTAATTTTTAGCTAAAAAGGGAGTTGAAAATTTATTTCAAGTTGTTTGCTACCTTGTGGGATGATCAGGGATTAAAGTGGGAGCTGGTCTGTTTTCTTCGTGGTGATCCACTGATAAATAGTTCAATTTAATATCATTATAGCTTCGCTTATATTCAATTCATTTCATTTTTACGTCAACACCACAAGAGTGCAAGGCATTCTCCACCAGATCTATCCAACGCAGCAATGGACGCCGGTAGGTGTCAAAAGAAAGACTTTCCGCACTGGAGCATACACCTTAGGCAGTCTATCATCAATACTTACCAATACGTAAGTTAGGTTAGCTTAGGTTGGCCAGGATACGGTAACCCTTCACATAGACCACAATGGTCCTTAGTGTTGCCAACATCGTATTGGAGGCGTTATGCAAAACTTGTAATGCGAGACTTCTTAAGTTTTAGTGCATTTTCTGAAGATAATTTTGTGTATTTCGGAAGAGTATTTTTTTGGCCACTAGATTCCACAACAGGTGTGAAATTACTCCCCCTTGTGTGGTGCCCCATGTGCTCTCCTTGACATCATCGAAAGGCCCCACCCACCTGTCACCGTCCGACAACTCAAAAGGTCCTCGAGCCAGCGTTCAATGATTGGGGGTATTCCGAACCATTGGAACCTCTCAAACAGCGCCTCAACAGAGACGTTGCAAAAGGCACCCGAAATATCAAGCAAGACATCTATCTTTTCGATACGTTGTACAACGTGGTGATTCTTTATCCTGTTTATTCTTCATTACGACAAGATAAATGCGTTTTGTGCCTTCCGCCAGGCACCTCGAACCACAACTGAGACCGTTTCGCACCTCCCCCCTTGCTCGTGCCTTGAGGGAACCTACTCGACCGCACAACAGCCTTTGCTAGCCCTCCGCAGTCTCCCTCCCGCAGTATGCCCTGGCGCAGAGACCTTTAGCGGGCATCGGGGAGGAGAGACGGAGGTCTATTTCCCAGGCAGCAGCCTATTGGAGGTTTCAGTCGAGGATTTTTGCCACCCAAGGTCACCAGTAGCTGTCGAAAGATATACTTTACGAACTGGAGCATTAACCTGTGGCAGTCTATCATCAATACCTACCAATACCAAAAAGGTTCATAAAATCTTTCGACAAAAATTTCTCTCGAATACTCGTCTCACAGGACACACGTTTAACTTGCTCGCATCATGCTCCATTATGCTTGTCCTTCTTTTCTGCAGCACGATCTTTAGACGGACTTTATTTCCATTATAAAATCCTTGAAACTATTTGACATAAAACAATCCCTAAAATGGACACAAAGTTGTTGCTTTTTCCCTTCTTCTAAACATGCAAAATGTGCGTGGACAACATTTCAAAGAACTAAATACAAAATAAATTGCATTTTATTACAATTGAGACGCATTGTTGCTTGCAACAGATGTGCGCAAATCCCCCCACAAGCAACACAAGCATATTGAGCCAAACACTTGGGTACAAATGGATACAAACTAAATGAAGCTTTGTTAAAGCAAATGGATGCATTGTGCAGGCATGCAAACATACATACATACTTACATAGATAAATAACTAATAGCAGACCGACTCTATTCCTGCATATGCTGGGGAGGCACTGATCGCTACTTTGCTTGCACTGTATCCCCACTTCACATATGTAATCTAAGGTTCAAGGAACTTTGGTGCAACAGAAGTCACACAAAGCATGCAAGTAAAGTTGTGCATATGTAGACTTTTGTGTAGAGTTGGCAATGCGTTAGTGAACAGATCTAGTGAGATGCTAGAATAGAACATGAACACTTTAACTAAGTTGCGCAGGAACAAGAAGAACAACAAACAAGAAATGAAGAATATATCCTATCCAATGCATCAAAGTAATATGCACTGAATGTCGATATATATACAAGTAAACATATATATATGTATCTACATAAATATGTATGTTTTATATAGGTACATAGCATATATGTAAGGAGCATCAATTGCAAAAACTTGCCAGTCAGAGTCACAAACGTTGTGCAACAGCAAGGCAGCATCCAACCAACCATACATCCCCTGATCAGAACAGAGCAGAGCAGAGCAGAAGAGAAAATTTGTAACGGACAAAAAGACGAACATAAACAGAACAGATAAAGCGAGAATAAAGTCGTGGCATTGAAATGAAGAAGGGGTATTAGTGGATGGATGGATGGATGGTTGGGAGGTTGATTGGGAAGTTGGTGCAAAACGGCGAAGTTGCAAGCACACATGAACAATAATGGATATTTGTACTTAGTTTAAAAAAAAAGAATTAAATGGAAAACAAAAAGATCGCAGATGAGAAGACACAATCCCTGGAGCAAAGGCCAAATACCAAAGCTTATGTTTATGTACTTGTGCATTTCAATAGAGAAAGCATGCTCTGCAGGAAGAGATGTGTAGTTCTTAAGGCGTTCTGCATTTCCACCAAGTCAGGATCGTAACGATCAACACTAATGGTCATGATGAACAGACATTGATGTATGTTCGCTACTATTTCTATACCACTGCGTGATATTGATTAATTATACATATTTGCGAATGTGATAATAATTAATAAGGCACGAAGAATCCTCGACGGTGTCGCTATTTACAATGTGTGAAAATTAAGCATCCTGCCGGTGAAGTTGAAATTTTTGATGCATTTCTGCGAAAGAATTAACTTTGCCTTATGAAAATAGTCAGCAGCCATTTCCAGTACAGGACCGATACAATTTGGTTGCAAATCACAGAAGGTTAGGTTAGGTTAGGTTGAGGTGGCTGTCTCCGCAATTCATGAAAGCGGGGACACACTTAGGCCGAGGTGGCCCATTGTGATACCACACGGGAGCCCTGGCTTCCTTATCCCTGTTTACAAACCTTTCCGGAAAAATTAGATTCAAAAGTATGATAAGATTAGATGCCCGTGAAGCTAAACCAGCGCGTTTGTTTCATTAAGCGCAGAAAATCTAGTGTCCTTGCATTTCCCATCTCCGCCAGGCACTCGAAAAAGTGTTTATGGAGGAAGTGGTACCTGGATAGCGACAGTGCGGGGCAGTGGCATAGATAGTGCTCAACACTCTCTATTTCCTCCACGTCCCTACAGCTGCGGTAAAGTCGTTTTTATATAGGCCCATGCGAGAGGCGTGAGTGCCCATAAGACAATGGCCAGTTAGAAGTCCCACCAGCGGACCTATAGAGAGCCGATTCAGATGCAGCACCGATACAGACCTAGCCTCATCCAGTCTAGGCCAGATTTGCCTAGAAATCACACAAGTTGACTCCTTGGCCCATCTAGCGTTAGCCTGTTCAATAGAGCGAGATCTCAACCAATGCTTGCATGAGTTAAGCGGGGGGCCAACCCATGTCGCAGATGTGATATCCTGCAAGCTTGTGCCTTCCCTTGCTAACTCATCTGCAATGCAGTTGCCCCGAACGTTGCTATGGCCTGGAACCCAAATGACGTTCAGGTCGCACCTTTCGGCTAGTTTGTTCAAAGACTCCCTACATTTCATTGCAACTATAGATGTAGTATTGTTACTCTGTAAGGATTTTATGGCAGCTTGGCTGTTAGAGAAGATTTTGATAGAATTTATGTCTGGCAGATCTGTCAGGCGACGAGCTGCTTCCCATATGGCTATGAGCTCAGCCTGATAGACGCTGCAGTGATCAGGTAGGCGCAAACTTACTTTCAGATGAAGCTTTTCGCAGAAAAACCCACTTCCAACTCTATTGTTCAATTTAGAGCCGTCCGTGTAAAGGTGCAGTGTATTAGGGTCGGGATCCCCTAAGTTCTTCCACTCGCTCCTCTCCGGGATTCTTGTGGAGAATTTGTTATCCCAACAAAAGGCTGGTATTGCATAGTCCAGCTTTAGAAGCACACAGAAGCTTCGAAGGAATACTTCTGCAGACACACAATTATCTCTTCTTGCAGGTACGAAAAAGAGAGAACATGAAGAGAGAGATAACTGGTTTCGCTTCAATAGACCTGAAAAGCCGGGTCTGAACCGGTCATAAGCTATACGTTGCGTCGGAAACTGTGCGTACCAAAATGAACATACCATGTCTCCTCATAACGTGTTTCGCTCTTTTTATCTGCATTCGCTCTCTCAATCTTCGTTCGACCTCGAAACCAGTGCCGAAACTCGCTAATTTCCATACAAATTGTGTGGAAATGGGCTTATAGATTGAATACGACTGCCGATTATTGGATATCGCACTTCATGATTTCTCTGGCATCTAAATTCCATTCTCTTCTAAAATTTTACTATCTGAAACTACCATAAATACCAAATATATCATAATTAAGATGACAGCAAGAACACACTAATCACTGGACATACAATTTGATTAGCCGCACTTCACTTAACTATACCTTGCCGCTCAAACGGCCGATGGCTGATGTGGCAAAGTTTGGAATTGGGTGTGGCACACAAAGTTAAGAATATGAATTTCTTTAACGAATATCTTGTCTCTTTCTTTCTTTTCTTCATTTCTCTCTTCGTTTAATCCCTAAAAATCTGCGCAAAAGCGCTAAAAGACTAGCTCAAAAAATACGAATATACATATGCGATTCCCACACTTATTGTAATGTGTCCGCTGACCGAGCAAATCAGCATTAGCAAATGCGAAATTCTAATTTTATATGATGTATGTATGACAAATATTGAAATAGTACTAAGACAATATGTCTTTGACAGAGTCTAACTTTTTATCTATTTATGCATGTATATTGGGATGGTCCCTAAAATTAAGTTAAATTTTTTTTGTATATCTAATGCCCAAAATCGATAATCCTGTATTCAAGAATACCACATATAAATTTTGGCTCCGATCGGAGACGGTTAAGGCGTGTCGCAAAGGGCTCAAAGCTCAGATTACCATATGTGACCTGTGTCACCAATTCGTTAAAACAACAACAATTTTAATGTAAAAACAGTATATAATTACTGATACTTTTCGTCAGCCAAAAGTCGATTTTGTTACTTTTCGTCAGCCAAAAGTCAAATGTGCTACTTTTCGTACAGAATTTTTTTATTGATAGCTTTCGCCAGAAATTTTAAATATGCTAGTTTTCGTATGGTACGACGATATGTAAATGAAAATTATCTATTATTCGAATAATTTGGTTTCTGAATAAAAGAAATTATTTATTATTCAAATAAAGATAAAAAAAATCTATTCATCTATTATTCGTTATTCGAATAAATTTTGCCCAACTCTGCTTTGAATTCAGGGCCATCGATTTCAGGCATTAGATATAAAAAAATTAATTTAATTTTATGAATCTCCATAGAATTTTCTGAAATTTCACCCCTATGCGACATCCTTTAATTACATATCTCCGATCGGTACCAAAATTTATATGCGATATCTTTGACTATGCTGTTACCGATCTAGCGGGTGAGACCGAAGAAAATCGCTAATTTTATTTTTTTAAGGACCACCCTAATGCATATACAGTGAGAATTTCACACTGTGACGCTATTTTTTAGAGCTTCAACAAAAAAATCATACTTCCCTATCTGCAGCCTACTTGATTGTTCCTTTACTCGTATATGGTAAAGGTCAAAATCAATTGTTCAGAGCCGGGTCATCCTGCTTCTTGAATGTGGACATTGGTCTTTAGGTCATTTAAACATCAAGTACTAATTGGAAAAAAAATTGCATTTTATTGCAAGATTTGAAAGCTCTACGTTCTTTATTTCTTCCATTATCTGGTTGCGGTAACAGTATCTTTTGTTTAAAAAAAAAAAAGCTTTTGTCATTCTGACATTCCTAGCGCCTTTTGTGCGCTTAACTCACATATCTCACATGTTATTTGTCACACTTCATCAAAATTTTTCAGCAGCCTCTTAAATAGTTATTTAATATTTGTCTTGAGTAGTGTTCTGTTTTCAAAGAATTAGCGCAAAATATTTTATTGACTTTTTGGCTTAAGTGCGGAATGCGCGAGTTCTTGGAAGAATAAGCAAACACTTTATGAATTTTAAAGTGTTTCTTTTTTATACTAAACTTTGAAGTTAAAAAAAAATGCGATATACTTATGCATGATTTATGTATGTACGCATGAAGATGAGTTTCTTGTCACGATTTTGACTTTTGCTCATTTTAATATTTTTTTTTTCAATAAATTTAGCGTACTCCTCTTATGCAACACACTTCCTTAAGTTTTCTCTCACATATGTACCTTGCTTATATCATTTATTTCCTATCCACTTTGCTTCCATTTTATAAACTTAAGTTGACGATTAGTTTTGTAACGGACAAATCTGTATCCTTGAATTTATTTGTAAAAGCCATAATAAATCTTATGTCAGTTTATTTAATGATAATCATACTTTTTCTCTCGTTTGTTATTTCCCTGCTAAAAACACACACTACGTACTAGAATATTCCAATTTAGCAGGCGAAAAGAAGATGTTGAGCGAATGGTATGGATGTATGTACGTGCTATCAGTGACTTAACCAATTGATTAAGTGGAAAATCTCATGCAATGAAATCTGTAAAACTAGTTTTTCTTAACCAGTTTCCCCACATCAACAAAGCAACAAAGCCAGCAATTGCGTTGGCTTGCAATGGGTTGCAATGGTTGGAACTGGCTAGAACATAGCGCAAGTAAGCACAATAAATATAGAAAATAGTTACACAAACAGTGCAAGGACCTTAGCCGAGATTGTAAACAAGAAACTATGTAGTATAAGAACTTGTTTCTAGCTTGAGAGTAGCTGCATATTACGACTATCATGGGCAGATGTAATTGGAAGAGTGTAAAGATGTAAGAGTATATAAAACATATGTAAGCATGTATGTAAGTATAATGCTGAGTGATCGATCTGTCTTAGGGTCACCATAAGTTTGATAAATAAAGAGTGTTTCTATACACATTATACACTGAAAAAACAACTTACTCAGATTATGGAAAAGTGGGAATGATTCGGCGCTAAAGACATATTTCCATATTTACGTTTTAAAGAAAATTGTACATCAAAATATGGAAATATGTCTTTAGCGCCGAATCATTCCCATTTTTCCATAATCTGAGTGATTTTTTTTTTGAGTGTACACTGAAAAAACAACTTACTCAGATTATGGAAAGGTGGGAATGATTCAGCGCTAAAGACATATGTATTTTCATTGATTTTATGTACAATTTTCTTCAATTCAAGGAATAAAAACGATTTTTTAAAGAAAAGTGTATATTTAAGTAAATTGCTGAAGAAATCTTTAATGAAATTAATTCCTAGAAGACTGATTTATTACTTTTTTAAAGTTAAACTTTCATTTCCCATATCATTCCACTTTATTGTTTCCAAACCTCTGCCATATACAAAAAAATGGATCCAAAAACATGAAGCATTTTATGTCAGAAATATGATCGACGGTGGTAGTACTGTCAAGAGTTAGCACTAGAAAATGTCATAATCAAAAAATCATAACTTTTTGCTGCTCTTTTCACAGATTTATGAGGTCTTAAATTTTGTGTCTTCAAAGAACCAAGTCATTATAGATCATACACAAAATTTCTGCAACGAAGAAATATTACATTTTGAATTAATATACAGTTATTGAACATCGTCAAACTTGTAAATAATGAAATACTTAGAATGATGCTTATGGCATTCTGGTAATACAGATCTTAGTCAGATCTTGAAACACTTGATTATCTCTAATAGCATTATCTACTCCCGCGCGTGCTCCTAGTCACAACAGAGTCCGAAATAATGCTTCCTCAGGGTTTTACTTCTAAAGATCCATGGATCTTCTCGAATAAGGAATTAGATTTCTTGGCAATTTTAATTTATTTTACGAAGTCTCTAATTCTATACATAAGTATATGTATCTATTATCACGAAAAAGTAACAAAATAAAAGTTTGAACATCTAATACACCCCGTATTAACCCAATTGACGGCAGTGTTACTTTTCACACACTAAGCAATTTGTACTTTTTATGACATTTTAATTAACTCTATAATAAAAATTTCTTATTTACTTTTTGCTGATCAAACATTATCGATTCGCACTCATGCATATACATATTCATATTCACATTTACATTCACAAACGCAATCAAATAGATACATTCATATCTTGCCAAGATCTCACACATTTTGGACACATCTCCGCCAAAATCTTTGCCTGCTTTGTTATGATTTTGCTTCGCTATTTCCTCTCAAACAAATATCTACCCTGGAAAAAATGCGATTAATCCGGGACGTGTCCGGGATCAATCGCAAGGGAGTATGCGACTAATACAATTTTACATCCCTTTACTTATATGGAGTGAATTGATCGCATTTGTTCGAGCATGTCCTATGAAGAGACTAATTGTTCAATTTGTATACCCGAACGGGTACCAATGTAGATTAATCACTAACATACCGAACGGGTACGAATGTAGATCAATCGCTTTCATCCCCAACTGCATTGCAGATGAGTTGGCAAGGGAAGGCACAAGCTTGCAGGATATCACATCTGCGACATGGGTTGGCCCCCCGCTTAACTCATGCAAGCATTGGTTGAGATCTCGCTCCATTGAACAGGCTAACGCTAGATGGGCCAAGGAGTCAACTTGTGTGATTTCTAGGCAAATCTGTCCTAGACTGGATGAGGCTAGGTCTGTATCGGTGCTGCATCTGAATCGGCTCTCTATAGGTCCGCTGGTGGGACTTCTAACAGGCCATTGTCTTATGGGCACTCACGCCTCTCGCATGGGCCTATATAAAAACGACTTTACCGCAGCTGTAGGGACGTGGAGGAAATAGAGAGTGTTGAGCACTATCTATGCCACTGCCCCGCACTGTCGCTATCCAGGTACCACTTCCTCCATAAACACTTTTTCGAGTGCCTGGCGGAGATGGGAAATGCAAGGACACTAGATTTTCTGCGCTTAATGAAACAAACGCGCTGGTTTAGCTTAACGGGCATCTAATCTTATCATACTTTTGAATCTAATTTTTCCGGAAAGGTTTGTAAACAGGGATAAGGAAGCCAGGGCTCCCGTGTGGTATCACAATGGGCCACCTCGGCCTAAGTGTGTCCCCGATTTCATGAATTGCGGAGACAGCCACCTCAACCTAACCTAACCTAACCTAACCTAACCTAACCTAACCTTCATCCCCAACGGGTACAAATGTAAATCAATCGCTTTCAGTACGAACGGGTACAAATGTAGATTTTTCCTTAAAAAATTGTAAATGTTCATGCATATTTAAATAACGTTTTACTTTTGTAAAAAAATCTCAATAAATAAATTTAAAAAATTGTGAGTTTTGAGTATGCATTATATGAGCGTAATGTAAAGGATTTTTTCATAGGATATTTTAGGCAACATTTTGTTAAAATTGTTATTAAAAAAGGGTGTTCAATTCGTTTTACCGGTTGTTCTACAATTTTTTAAATACATAGCATATTTTTGTAAAATGTCTACATTTAAGGAATCTAGATTTGTACTCGTTCGGAATGAAAGCGATTAATCTACATTTATACCCGTTAGGGAACAATTGGTCTACAATTAGTCTACATTTATACCCGTTCGAGAACAATTGGTCTAAAATTAGTCTACATTTACACCCGTACGGGAACAATCGGGGACTAATTGTGGACCGATTGTTCTCGAAAGAGATCAATCGAGGACAAATCTCTTTCGGGATTGATCGCACATTTTTTTGCAGGGTAACCACAAACATACTTATGTATTTGCATACATACATACATAATAGTGTCCGACCGAAGCTGGAATTTTAGGCCGAAGCCGAAGCCGTAGCCGAATATTCGGCATAATCCTTTATTCGGCCGAAAACCGAAGCCGAAGCCGAATACCAAAATAAGAAAACTATATACTTAAGTTTGAGATTTTTTTTTATTTCATAACAATTCATTTTTTTTTGTTATTTGAATAAACAAAACACCTTCCAAAAATAGTTGTAAACAAAAATAAAAAAATTCAGTCTTTATGTTAATAACATTTTAACAATGTATGTACATAGGTAAATAAAATTCAATACTTAAAGTTCAAAAGCTTTATGTTTTACGCCAAAAAAAAGAGTTTATCTGCATTTTCCCCAAGAGATTTGACCGTCTATCGGTGTATAGTTGACCAGCCGCTCGCCACACTCGTTGGAGGAGCAGTTAAATATTTTTTTGCTGCCTTTTTTAAATTAAAAAAAATTTGAGGAATGCCAATAATGGAATATATGTATTAACACTACGAAGAACAAGTGATTGATCTAAGTATTTTTTACAGATTTATCATGGGATACCCAGAGGTCACTGGAATCCAAAGTAATTGATTCTTTCAAAGATTCTTCACTATCACAAAAAAACAACAAATTTCATTTTGTGATCCATCCATCAAGTTATCGTTCGGAATCTTAGGCTTGTTCAATAACAAAAAAATATTACTGGAAGCTACTATTTTCTGTCGCTTATAAAAAATCAAAAATTCGTAAAATCTATTCAATTTTTTTTGTTATTAAACAAATCTATTATTCGGCCTCGATTATTCGGCCTTTTCAGCCGAAGGCCGAAGCCGAAGCCGAATAAAAAATACCAGCCGAATAGGCCGAATACCGAAGCTTAGCCGAATATTCGGTCGGACACTAATACATAATATGTATGTATCAATATCAATTGGCAATGCAGTGATTTTACCTGAACAAGAGCTTAAGGCCAAAAAGCCATTTCGTATGCTGCACACGTGAATTGACGTAGAAAAAAAACCAACTTCAACTCTTCTAACAAAATCCGCAACATCAGACTCTGTCTGTCTTTCATTCGAAATATTTTTTTATACTCAGCTGTACTAGTACACAGAGTATTATAGTTTTAATCACATAACGGTGGATTGTAACAGAGTGAAATAATCGAGATAGATATAGACTTATATATATCAAAATGATCAGGGTGAAAAGAGAAATCGATTGAGCCATGTCCGTCCGTCCGTCCGTCCGTCCGTCTGTCCGTCCGTCCGTCTGTCCGTCTGTCCGTCCGTCTGTAAACACTCTAACTCGCGCAAAAATTGAGATATTTTGATGAAATTTGAAATGCAGGTTGGTATCGAGACTGGGACGGTTGGTATTGAAAATGGGCGAAATCGGACCATGACCACGCCCACTTTTCCTATATAGAAAAAATCGGAAATTTGGTATCTCAGTCACTAATATAGCTGGAGCGATGAAATTTTATCCACGTGTTGAGCTCAGGCCCCTAGGAAGAAATTTGATGACGTTTTAGAAAATGGGCGGTGCCACGCCCACTTATTAAGGGTCAAACCTTGCAAGTTTTATATGTCATAACTCAGAAACCGTTGAAGATATATCGATGAAATTTGGTACGCGTGATATACTTACTTAGTCAAATATTTGGACGAAAAATTTCCGAAATCGGTTGAGGGCCACGCCCACTTTTATATATGGGTCTTATAAAGTGACCTAATAAAAACATTTTAAGCGATATCTCTGTCAAATATAAAGATATATCATTGAAATTTTATAGCAGGAGTCCAACTGCGGACATAAAACGAGAAACACAAAAATTTTGGCAAATGGGCGTGGCACCGCCTCTTTTTATAAACAGGAATATACGAGATTTCTGAGCCCATAACTCGACAAATGATTTATATATAATGACTAAACTTGGTGTGTACACTTTTATTACTTGTGGTAATACCTGTTGAAAATTTTAGCGAAATCGGTTTGACGACCACGCCCACTTTTATATATGGGTATTATAAAGTGACCTAATAAAAACATTTTAAGCGATATCTTTGCCAAATGTAAAGATAATTCATTGAAATTTTGTGGTATGATTTCTACAATAGACCAGAAACAACAAATAGAAAAATTTTGGAAAATGGGCGTGGCACCGCCTCTTTTTACACAAAGGGATATTAGCCTATAACTCGACAAATAATTGAGATATTATGACGAAACTTGGTTTATACACTTTTATAACATGTGTTAATAGCCACGCAAAAATTTATTGAAATCGGTTTAGGACCACGCCTACTTTTTAAGAAAGATATATCTGGAACACTCTTTGGGAATTTGTAACGTGACATCTTTATAACTAGAAGTCAAAAAGGAATGAAATTTTGCACAAAGAATAATATTCATATGCTTAGTTGGATGACTGATAAAAATGTTGAAAATGGGCGTGGCTACGCCCACTTTATGCAGCACTCGCTTTATATAAAGTACACCGTGTTTCCATCAAACGCAAACAAACTATGAAAACATACAGCTGAGTATCTAATGTTCGATTCCACTCGAACTTAGGCTTCCTTACTTGTTTAGTTTTATTTTATTTATGTATGTACTATGTAGTTTTAGTTTCAGATCAAAGCTAGAGCGCGTCTCCAAGAATGATGACGGACGCCCATCTAACGTGAGCCTGTCACAATTCTCTAGAACTGAAAATACATATGTATGTATTTATTAATATATATATCCATACTTATCTTGTCTATATCAGACCTGTTAAACAATGATTATTAATCGTAATGATTACCGCTTTGATTGATTATTTTTTCAAGTATCTATTTAATGATTGATTACCCATTCTTTTCAAATTTTGATGATTATTTTGCAATTACCATTAAAAAAAAATATAAGAAATCAAAAGAAATGAAAAATAATCATAAAAAATCCAAAACATCAAAAATAATCAAAAAAAAATTATTTTGGTGTTTTTGATTATTTTTAATTTTTTATGATTAGTTTTAATTTTTTTTTTATTTTTTTATGATTTTTTTTATTGATTTATTTTGATTGTTTTGATTATTTTTGATTATTTTTGATTTTTTATGATTTTTTTTTATTTCTTTTTTTATTTTTTTTTTATTTTTTAATGCTAATCAATTAAAATTATTTTTTTCTCCAAAAGAATCATTATTTTGATTACCATTAAAAAACAAAACAATTTAATTGAGTACTAATTCTAATCGGAATTTAACAGGTCTGGTCTATATGTAGAATATGTAAAATTTGTGATCGGCATCTTAAAAAAAAATCATTTAAATATTTACATATTTTCACAGTTTCACAATATTTTAATGCTCCGCCTGGACGCGAGTCTAATGAGCTTATGTTTGCGATTAATGTTCACATATACATAGATGCGAGGCATATACATACATATGTACATATGCTACTATGAGTACCGCTTGAGCTCTGGTTTATTGGCATTAAAAGCTCAAGCACATATCCATTCCCTTTGGGGATTACCTGCCTTCGCTGAAATACTTTTATTGATATTTGTACGAGTAGATATATTTATTTATTTTTTTTCTTCTTGTCTGCGCTATTACCAGACAAATATCGTTATTAGGTATGTTTCTCGGTTTGCGAAACAAATATATACATACCTATGCAAATAATAATCTTTTTTCAATTAGGCATTAGCTTGGCTAAAGCATCTCAGCAAACAAATTTTGCTAATGACATGCGCAAATACAGTGAAACCTGCAAAGGAATGACAGCAAAGCTCTACTAATTTTTATAATACAAAATACCTACAGTTGAGTTAATATTTGTCAAAACTTCAAGGCATACATAATAATATAATACACTCAGAAAAAAAATACTCATATTATGGAAAAATCCGAATGATTCGGCGCTAAAGACATATTTTCATGCGTGCTCCTTAATTTTTTTAATACAATTTTCTTTAAAACATGTTCTTTATTCCTTGAATTCAAGAAAATCATACATTAAAACAATGAAAATATGTCTTTAGTGCCGAAACATTCCCACTTTTCCATAACCTGGATAAGTAGTTTTTTCAGTGTACAATGGCGCTGATTTAACTCTGTAAAATTTTAAGGCCGAGCTTCTTTTCCCAATTCGAGGTGTGCTTCTTAATTTTTGTTTTTACTACTAATTGGCTGGACCTACAGTTTTATGCCGGATTCGAACTGTGAATGCATTTTTTGTGAGAAGCTTTTTCATGGCAGAAATACTCTCGGAGGGTATGCCGCCCACTGCCGATGAGGGACCGCTATTTCTAAAAACCCAATAATTGGGTTTTTACTAATTAGACCCCTTTTTGTGTTTTTGCTCGGACTGCGGTTAAACCCGAGAACTCTTGTATGGCAGGCGATTACTTTACCCACTCTGAAAAAAAAACGTTGTAAATCTAAAGACTTTCGCTGTTAAATCAACTACTTTCCGCAGTTGAAATGTGCCCAACAACGCTCCGTTGTTGTTTCAAAGGTGCGAGCGTTGTTGATTTAAGTCAACCATGGAAACTGTTGGAGCAAATACTTTTGCCTTTAAGTCAATAACGGAGATTGTTGGAAAACATTTTCACCTAAAAATAATTTTTTTTTTGCATTTTACTCTTCATCTTCTCTCCGCCCGGGTCCCAACTGCAAATATGTAGCCTCCGCTTGTTCTCCTATTCTTCTCTCCTTCTTATCATTCACTGGTCACTATCTTTATTTCTTATTCTGATTTTTCTTCTTTATTTTATATTCTCCTCCGGATTCGAACCATGACATCAACCTGAAATCCTATCCAATCATCACGTAGTGGAACATTCAATATTATATTGAATTGTAGTAACCTATTTATTCTTCCATTTCCTAAAAAGGAATCCATGAATTATTTGAATCATTGTAAAAACAAAATTTAAAAAAATTTGTTCTCATTAGTTTTGTTTACAACGGAAACTGTTGGGCCAAATACTTTTGCCTTTAAATCAACAACGGGTAGAAAATTGTTGCTAAAAATAAACTTTTGTTTGGATTTTTCTCTTCATCTTCTCTCCTTCATTATTATACCTTTCATGAGAATGTAATGGTATTATAACTTTGTGCCGAAAATCAAATCTTAAAAGTACTAGAAGAAGGCGTGACAGACCCATCAATATATATACCGATATAATCAGAATCATGAGCTGAGTCGTTTAAGCCATGTCCGTCTCTCCGTCCGTCCGTCCGTCCGTCTGTGTGAACGCAAACTAGTCCCTCAGTTTTTGAGATATTTGATTGAAATTTGGAACACGGGTGAGTTTTGATGCTCAATCGATCATTTGTCGGAATTGGCCGAATCGGACCACTACAACATATAGTTCCCATACAACCGATTGTTCAGATATACACATTTTGTCGTATAACTCCTCCATTTAAATAGCCCAGACACCATTTTTTCTAATAAATCGTTCCATAAATAACCCACAAAATTGAAATTATAAATTATACTAAATCAGGCTATGTACATACATACATAGGTAGCTTTTTATTTCCCCACACATGAACGGTATGAAGTCTTCGGTACGGCCGAAGACAGCCGCGCTCTTACTTGTTTTTTTGTTGGTTTTCTCACAAAAAATTTTTTAAAGGCAAGCAAGTTTTTGAATCAACAACGCCCGTTTTTGAATAAATTGTTGGATCAAAAACTTTGCTGTAAAAACAAATACTTTTGCTGTTGAATCACAGACGGAGATTCAACAGCCGAAAGTTGGAGTTCGGGTATTTTTTTCAGAGCACTACACCACTGCGTCAAGAGATATATATATACCTACACATTATGACAAAAAGATCTAGTAAGTTTTAGTTATACTCTTTGGCGTCATTATATAGGATTATCGTTAAAAATCGCTAGGTATTAGTAGGCCAAATTTTTAAAGTCTTCAGTTAAAAGCTTTGTTTGCTTAATAGAGTTGTCCATTTATGCAGGTTTCACTGTAAAACATATACTCATACGTGCAAAGATATTATTTATGCTACAATAACAATAAAATGGCATAATTATCTGGTCGAGGGTCAAATGTAATTTAGCAAAACCAGATTTTCGCATAAATAGTTTATGGCAAACTAGTCTGTTTAATTAAATTGCATTCGCCGATGAAATTAAACAACAATAAAATGCTTTTAAGTTGCTGCTGCTTCTGTGTGCATTAATTAATTGAATAATAAAAAAAATATAAAAACAATATTTTTTAACGGCAAGCTGCATGCAGAGTTAGTTATACTAGCCTTGGAAACCAATCAAATCCCGTCGTTTAATTAATGCGATAAGCAACGAATAAGATGTTCCGACCCCGAAAGTATTCATAACGGTGCAAGCCGGAGACCTACACCGGATTGGAAAGACAAATTACTGACATGCGTCTTTCTTCTTCCGGAGCGACGATATGTAAATATATGGCACATAGCCGAAACCGGTTTATAACCAAATAAAACTTTACAAAGGATGACGGAAATTTGTTCCGTGACACATCGAAATAAATATATATTCATTTAACGAAAGCACTTGAATTTTTCACAGCTTAAGACTGAACTTTAGAAAACTGTCAGAATTGTTTCGCTACCAATGCCTTGATTTGCAGGAGATTCCGCATCTGCTTGAATACTTCCGTACAGAAAAGTACAGATAAAAAATATGTAATCTTAAAAGACTGGGTGCTTGGTTGTGGGTAGTCGACATGGAATACCAGGCGGTAAAAATATACATATGCTCCTGCAGCAAATAAGAAGGCAACTACTCTCGTTAGCTATTGAACTCCAAATAGCACTAAAAGAACGTGGAGAAAAGCCGGTTGTCCCCAAGTGAGTTAGGGGGCTTAGAATATAGCCGTGGTAAGGAATAACTGTCGTATGGGGCTACTAAACCGGCCTAGAAGGTTGATAATGCCCAAAAAAAAAAAAGTTCGCACAACAGTCGGGCTAGTGTCAGAATGGACTGTTACTTCCCCTTCACTACCAAAAACATTTGGGGAGTGGCTTGGTGGCTACAGCAACAACAACAAAGGCTGGGTCTTGGAGTCAAGCATTCTGAAACAAAAACACTTTTTTATGGAAATTATGAAATTCTCCGACTTTTATCTCATAAAAACATACAAACATATGTACATACATAGATACAAATATTTAATTTACATACAACTGTACACTATTCATTTATGCTACACTTTCTTTCGGCAGATATCTACCTTCAGAGCCCCTCTAAAAATAGCATCAAAAAGTAATTGTTCGCAGTCATTCAACGAGGGGGAGAAAGTCAACCGAATAACAATAACAGCATGAAATTTAATTAAACGCAACTCCCCCCACAACAAACACAACATTTCACAAAACAAACACGAACGCTTCATTGCGTACCTATGTCATCGCGGTGTTGATGATAAATGCCAGGACATGTGTGAGCAAAGAAAAAGATTACACTGCGCATGCACAACACTCAGCAGCAGACGAGCACACATCGACGACCGCGCATGCGCCCTGTAGGGAAAATCTCTAGTTCCGAACTAGGTCGCGCGAGCTAAATCTCCTTTGCATGTTATCAACTGGCGAATTTAGCACGGCGATGTCCTAGGCGGTGTGAATTGTCACCCTCTGCACTACATTTTCGATAGTTCCGAACTAGTACTAAATTCTACAGTTTACACTAGTTCGTTTATTGGCACATTTTCGATAGTTCTGAACAGTGTTGCCACTTTAGCAATTTTGTAGCTAGATTTAGCTATTACTTTCGACGTTTAGCTATAGAAATTTACGTTTAGCTATTAGCTATTTTCTTTAGCTTATTTTTAGTCAGTTTAGCTATTTTAGCTATAATATTTTTTTGTAATTTCCTCACTTTTGCACAAGATATTATGATTTTTTGTTTATCAAAACTTTATAGAATTTACTGTTCCTTACTCGAAGTATATACGGGCAAGATGAGAAGCAATTTTCAAAGCAATATAGAGTCAATTTACAAGGCAATATTTCTATACCGGGCATAGCAATATGTGTCAATTTCATTTTAAAAATTTCACACGATGTGCCCTATTGATTCATTAAAAAAATTGTTGGATTTATGCGATGCCACTGTGAGCGTTACAATATAATGCAAAATAGCCGTCAAACAGCCGAAATGGAATCTTATTGCCTTGCAGTATACCCTTTTCCATCAATTGCTACAATGAAGCCATGTGTTCTCTGATCGGGTTAAGATTACCAAACAAAAACTTATAGTCCGGCATGCCTACTCATGTATTTATTTTAACGCTTATCGGTACATACAAATGGCAGTTAACTAGAATATTTAAGCAAATTGATTGCCCATATTTTTCTTCACTAAATCGAAAAGAGTGGTGGTGGAAATTTTATCCACGAAATCATTAAAAAGCATTTGCACTACCAACAATAAAATAAGTAGTTTTAAATATTTTTTCATAAATAGAATTTAGTGGTAGTGGAAAGTAAGTTTACGAAAAAAATTACTACACTAGATCAAAAATTTTTTAAACTTGTAATAAAACTTTCACGTTATTCATGCAAGTGGAACGTATGTATATGTTTATGTATGTATGATCCGCTCTGGTAGAGTGCCTATTTTACTTTTATGTCAATTCTGATATTTTTATTTATAAATTTTCACTACCAGTATTTTGAATTAGGGGAAAAAATTTCGACTACCACTATGTGAATTAATGGAGTGGAATTTTTAAAAGATCCACTCATCCAAAATTTATTGGAGCTAGAAAATTAGTATCGTTTTAAGTATGTAAATAATTATTTAGCTATTTTTGAAGAAAAATATTTTTGGCTATCAATTTTAGCTTGGAAAAAAATTTTTTAGCTATTTTTAGCTATTTTTTTCTTTTAATCTAGCTATAAGCTCCAAAATATTCTGGCAACACTGGTTCTGAACTAACTACAAGTACCTACAAATTCTACAGTTTTACATCTGCCGCTTAAGTGCAGCATTTGACAAACTTCATGCAAGTGGCGCGATGGCCGACTGGCTAACGCATGTGCCTTTCAATCTGAGGGGCGCGCGTTCGAATCCTGTCGGTGTCAATTTTTTTATTTTTTATTTTTTTTTTAACTAATATTTTTTTATTTATTTATTTAATAAAAATTTACAATAATATTTAAAAAGTAATAAAATAAAAAAATTAAAAATAAGCCTGAGGGATCGGAAAAGCATAATTAGGGGAACATTTCATTTCATACAAGTTAAGATGCAAATAGAAAACTCTTTATATAAAACGCTTCACTAAACATCTGAGAATTGCAGAAATATACAAAGCCGACGGAAATTGAACGAACGAAAAATTTTATAGAATTTTTGTCACTTCGAAATTGCATACAAATCAAAGTGTGGATTATAATGGTCACTCAATTCACTCCTTCTGAACTGGTGAGGGTCTAACTATAATTGATCTAGTTCCTTTTTGACACCTTTTCGCTAGTTCGGAACTAGAAATTTTGCTCACTAGTTATTGTGTTCCCTGCAGGGCGTATACTCAGTCACTCACTCACTGCGCTGTCTAATTGAAATCGGAAATAAAAATAACTTAACGCGCAAGCACATACTTCCGGTCGTGGAGAACGAACGCGTGCTCCAACATGAAAATCTGGAAATCAAAATACAATTTCGAATTCTGAAAGAAAAAAAAAACAATTTTAAAATTTCCGATTAAGAGCAAGTAAACAAAAACAACAGCAATGAGAAGCGTCAAAGAAGAGTGGCAAGCAAATCCACTTAAAATCGCTCCTCAAGCGCTAAAGTGAAAGAGTTACGCATTGCTGTAGATCCTGCGCGCTGCATGAGCGCCTGTGCCTGCAGCCGCCTCGTAAATTAAAAGCAAATTTAATTACAACAACGCACTGACAATTATAACGGTCATAAATTTTCTACGGATGCCCCAGTTTTGCTTAATCACACCGCGGCGCAACAAACAAACAAAATAGAAGAATAGCGGTGCACGAGGATAACAATAAATTATACAGAGCGCACAAGTATTGTATGTATGTAAGTCTTTATTTGAAAGCTTTCCAACACAAAGCCAGCCACTAAACTCGTAACAAAGAAACAACAACGAAAAACAAAAGATTGAAATTCAAAACTGGTCAACCCCTCCGCGTGCTGGACAACCCAGCACTTTCATGCCTCGTCGCTGCATCCAGCAGCCGCCTCAAAGCATCCTTGACTTCATCCAATCGTAACTCTGCATGCTTTCCTTTCCACTTTTCCACTGTTTTTGTTTCTTTTGTTTATCTAACTTTCATTAGCAGGTCAAGTAAGCGAATTACGCAGCATCATCAATTAGCGACGAAATCTTCTAACAATTCACATACAATAAATCCATACAATGAGACTTTTAAGGCCATACTAAATCAAAAAAGAAAATAAAAATGTCCGCAAGTGTGCATACAAAAGGTAAGCCAAAAGGGTTTAGCAGCAGCGTACAGTCTCCTATATCTAATAATAATACGTGATGTAAGAAAGAAGTCTTACAAAATAGAATTTACTTATGTACTTCTCCCCTTGTTGTAATCTTATATGCAAATTTGCTTTATGTTAGTTTTGTTAAGTTTTTAAGTTTCCTCATTCGCTGGCTTATCTCTTCATTCATTTGCTCTACAAACGTCATCTATTGTCCTTCATTGTCCTGCTAAAGCATTGCATTCATTCTTATCTACACACAAACACACACATACTGCCCAAATGCATAGCATCCTTTCGCGCGAAAAAGCGTTGTCCGTTGCTTGATTTTATAGCAAGGCATACTCGTTTGTCCCATGAAAAATAAGAAGTAAATAGAGAAGCTGTAAGTTCATATGAAACTATATATTAGATACCCAGTTGTGAGTTTGAGCAGCAGAGTACTATTCAGTCTTCTATTCTGCGCTATTAAAATATCAGCTGTAGCTTGCTTTTAACATATCCGTTTCCTATCTAACATACGTGTCCCACGATAGTATTTAATGTGTTCAGGGTTGCATATTTTGGCTCCGGATAAGATTTTATTACATGTATACTAGCTGTGCCCTGCCAAGCTTTGCTTTGGCCCACTCACTATGCATTAGAAACGAAAATCAGGAGCTCCACGTTTTATCACCAGACCTACATGTGCCTCCGTCTCGGACGTACGGGGGCAGCCACTGTTATCCAACCTAGAAACGAAAAACGGCAGACCTTTAAAATAAATGGAGGTACTTGAATAACCGAGCTTTCCTCGGGCTGCGGCCTCAGCAAAAGTCAAATCAGTTCAGAAAAATTTGGAAAAAAATTTATTTTTGTCAAAAGTTCGCCCCTCTTTATATCCTTGTCCCTTTCTTCTTCGTATTAGATTCCCACTGCCTTTCGCTCTACTATTCCTTTTCCCTTTCTCTTTTTCTTTATCTCTCAGTTTCTATTTCTCCTTCTCTTTCTCTTATTCTATCTCTTTATCTTTATCTTTATCTTTATCTTCATCTTTATCTTTATCTTTATCATTATCTTTATCCATATGTTTATCTTTATCTTCATTTTTATTTTTACATTTCTCTTTCTCCTTCTATTTCTCTTTCTCTTTCCCTTTCATTTCCGTTTTCATTCCCTTTCCCGCCACATTTCCCCCCCTACCCTACCCTTCCTTTCCCTTCCCATCACCTTTCTCTATCACACTCCCTTACCACTCTTTTTCTGTCTTCCTCCTTTCCTTCTTCTCCTGTTCCTCCCCGATTAGATGTCCTTCTCTCCCCCATTCATCTCCATTCCATTATTTATTTCTTTTTCCCTCTCGTTTCCCTTTCCCTTTCCCTAAGGAACCGGGTTCAGCATAACATCGAAGAGAGCTCTATATTGAAGCGCTGATTTCCACTTTACATTCGATATCAATATTGCATAGAAATATTCCGGGGCATCGGGGTCAAATTTTTTACCCAAAACTGGGTACCCGGATCCCAGATCTATGTTTTGACCCATATTTGGGGACCCGATCTGGGACTCTTAATGAGTACCGCTCTACGTAAAATCCCTAATTTCCATATTTCATTCGATATTCCGTGGTCATCCTGGTCCCCGTTTTGATCCATATCTGGGAACCCGACTTGGGAATCATAATGAGTACAGCTCTATGTAAAATCCCTGCTGAACCCTTTCAGTTCATACCAATATCGCTTAGAAATCATCAAGATCCTCATTCTGTCGCATATCTGGGTTAACACTACCTTCTGGCAGAAGCAGCAAAAGCCTTTCCAAGCCTGTATTGGAACGCTTTCCCAAACACAACTGGGTATAACAAAAGCGTCCATTTCTTAGAAAATCAAAGCAAATTCTTTAGCTGAACCGTTGCGAACCCGAAGATAAAACAAAAACTTTAAGAAAGTTTCAGCTCATTAGCCTTTGGTATTGCTGTAAGTAAACAGGATCAACCAGGTGTATTGACACACGAAAAAAAAACAAAAAAAACAAAAAAAAACACAAACCAGCTTCAGCAACCAACGTCCGACCAACAGCTTCCTTCCCTCATTTTACATACAATCTTCTTCCTCTTTTCTTTTTAGCAGCCAACCAGCAAATGACCTGAAACTTCAAACAACTTCAATTTGACTGTCCCTTAGGAGGACAATGATTGTGATTGGGATGTGATGCGATGCGATGCGATGTACATTATTCAAAATCCGCCAAATGGAAAATTAGCGGTATTAGTAGATTGCCAGCCCAAAAAAAAACAAGTAAACGCAAGCGATCCTTTTTTCTATTTTCGATCCTTTCTTCTCGCACGCCATAAATATGTCAGCAAGCTGCATTTACATTATCTAATACTTGCGTATCTGCATAAACCATCTTGTTGGTCCAGTTGATGACACGTCACTAGACAGATCGCGCAGAGGAACGAGGAAACTCTAGAGTATTGTGAAAGGCGGTTGTCCTGCACGCAGCAATAGCACGAAAGGGTTGTTCCGACACTTCTTAAGGTGACCTCACACATTTTTCTTGCTTCTCAAACTTAAAGATGCTTTCCAGTTTTTCGTGCAGCAACCGCATAAATTTGGTCCACATGCGACACGTCCACAGCCGGTCTGTACGCAGTACTTACTTGCCTTCATGAGCTTGGCGCTGACGCTGGCTTATTGCCCTATCAAACGTTGGGCGTTTTTCGTACCCTCGACGACGACAGATCAAAATAAAGTGATTTTCCCGCAGGCATCAACAGCGTAAAAGATTCATACATGCATACGGATACAAATAAGAGGAAAGGAAAGGAAAATGTTTTTTTTTTTTAACAGCAAGGAGATCTTACTGAAACACACACGCATACAGTGTCTTTGGTTTTTTTTTTTGGCTCCGTTGTCTATTTTTGGCCGCGTAACGGACGTGGGAAATTGTTCTAGATCCCATTGCCGCAAATGAAAGCTACATGAAAAGCATAGCTATGTACTTGGAATACACATACAAACACACATTTATAGTACTTATATCCATGCATGGGATTCTCTGTCGTGTTTCCTTTGCTTCCTTGCAGTCCCCTGTTTGGTATTCGCTGTATTTTGATATTTTGACATGTGTCTGTTTCTTTGAGTGGCGCATAGGATATCGGTACTGTGGCGAATGGCATTGACAGCATCCTGAAACAACCAGTCAGTGCTGCCTATGTGAAATTGGGAAATTCTTTGCCTACGCGCTTTTTAGAGGCTTCTCTAGGATATACATATAATATCTACTACCATCCCATCCCTCATACGATCCTATCGACTGTCTTGTGCATTTGTTCTAAGCCAATATTAGCCGTTCACATGTGGATATACATATGGATAATAACATGATCAAAATATTTTTATTAGTCGATCAAAGATTCCAATCAAAGTTTTTACGTTTATTAAATATTAATTGTGCATGATAGGAATCTTTGATCGACTAATGAAGAAATATACTTGTCCCAGGACAGGCAGAGACGCAAACATATATTAAATGTAAAGATCACACAAGCTGTAAGATGGCGTTTCATAGAGCAGACTAGTCTTATATGAGAAAGGGATCAATCTTCAAGTCTAATAATTATTAAGTACATTCTGCAACGTCTGCAGCGACGCCGCCGAGGTTCTAGCAAATATGACATCGATAGAAATTCAAGTTCGAGTAACCACGATCAGCAGAACAACTGGACCGTAGCCAATAATAAGACCAATTATAGCGGGTACTGTGAAGTGCGTTCAGCAGGGACTGCATGAGGTAGGGTTGGGCGATATATATCGATATATCAATATATCGATATTTTTAAAATAGTACAGCCGATAATATCGACGATATTTTGAACTACCGTGCATCGATAATCGATAATTTTTTGCCATTTCGAGCCAAATTCGATATTTTTCATACATTTCTGATTCGCTTCGAATTTAACAGCAGAACATTTTTTAAGAAGTGGTATAACCATAATGTCCGGGTGCTTGAATTTACATTACTTTCTTCTTCAAGCAATTCTTAATGATTTTTATGTTTATACTTCAGGATTCGTAGAATATCTGTAGATCCATCCAACTTTAACAACAAATATCTAGTAAACTATAAGTCTGCGGCAAGTTTGGATTCCAGTTTTGAGATCTGTGAGAGCACCTCTAGCCCAGTGAAGAAGTGGTTTTTCGCGGAACGTGGTTCCTTAATGTGAAGCCAGCCCTTTCGATATATTGATATATCGATGTTTCTACACGGCATAAATCGATGTTTTTTTAAATATCGATACAACATATATCGATATATTTTTCCAATTTGCCCATCCCTAGCATGAGGGAAACTCACGGGAGACACTGGAACTCTACAGATTCCCGTAAAATTCTAAAGTGCTTTCTGAAAAAACCTCTCAGGGAGGTAAAAAAAACTTCCTACTCAAGCAGCGGAAAAGGCAGCTTCGGACCCTTGTGGGTGTGCTTACAGGACACAATCCATGGGGACAGCACATGGCCGTCATAGGCATCATCGAGAGCTCATTATATGCCTATCTTGGAGGACGACGACGGCAGAGACCATTTTCTCTGCATCTGTCCAACCTTCGCTAGACTAAGTTTGCGCATTCTCTATCACTAGACAAACTGTTCAGATATATTGAAGAAATTTGCATAGGAAACCTGAATTCAATATCCCACCCTTTTCACTACAGCCTGATCTTTTCCAAAGACGTTAAGAACAATGAGGAAATATGTCTGTGGGCTTGGGAAAGACAAAGTTTTTCCCGGCCTAACACAATTCCATTCCAACCACAAGCATTTACCAAGCACTCGGGCCAGCAAATAGTAGAGTTCAAAGGAAAAGATGCAAAGTCAACAAATGTGGTAGAAACGTTGATGAGCCTCATTGAAAGGTCGATGAATTACGAACGTTAGCAATTAGGCAGATACTCAACTTCAGATGGCTCAGTTCATAAGCGGTCATGTTTATTTTAGGGCCTACTTTTTAAGATTCAAACGTGATGATATTCTTTTTTGTCTAATGTGTTCCAAAGTCTTAAAAAACTAAAACTGGGAGAATGTACTATTTAATTGTACTCAAAAGGACAGGCGTTAATCGTCATGTTGTTGAATGAAGACTTAAGATCTAGCCGTCCTTCTATGAAGTAATAACTGATGCGCTAGTTACGTAGCAGTGGCTTCGGGTTTCCTAGGTTAGTTATAGCGTGTTAAAGTGTCGTAAATCGGCTTTCGATGCTACTAAAAATATACATCTATATTACTAATACGCTAACATAAATTTTGTTCCATCTTCTACGTCGAAACTACTGAACCGATTTTAAAACTAAGAACACCATTAGAATAGAACTGCACCAGTTTTCATTAAAATTGGTTGGAAAATTCGATAACAATCGTCGTTGGAAAATTCCCGCCTGGTTGTTATTGCATGCTTTTCAACAGACCAGAGCGGTATCAATGTGCATGCATAGGTGGGTCTGTGTGTGCTCACCAAACTTACCATGCAATTGTGAACATGTATGGCTGGAAATGGTGTGTAGTTTCTAAGAAGTAGAAACATATAAAATTAGCAAAATCACTACAACAAAAACACAAAGTCAAGTAATAAGGATAAGAAAGAATAAGTAGGAAAGAAAAGAGCAGAAATTGAAAGGAACACGTAGGTAGGAGAACAACAACAACTACAACAAAATAGCAGCAGTGACAGTAGCAACAAAAGGAACAGCATCAACAGGAACAACAAAAAAATAGTAACAGTGACAATAACAACAAACACTTATACAAAATCTATAGTTACACCTTAGTCAGAAGAAAACACCTAGAAAAACTGTTGAGTTTCGACAGTAGGCAGCACTCTAGTGTACCTATATTCTGTTTCTTATCTTCACTGAACTCTACAGCGCCATTTTGTGTCTCACTACTCCAGAGAATATGGAATCCATATACTTATTCTATTGAGACTTGCTGGCGATCAGTGAGTATGTAAATTTTTTTAGTCTATCAATTAGCTCCACCTTTGCTATACATACATACATACATACATATATTTTAATAATGTAATTACATATTAATTGCAAATCATTAATTCCATACCATTCGGCACGCTATATGAAAGGACACATCTCAAGATTTATAGCCAATTTTCTTATTTCAAAATGGGCTTCATCGCAATATTATGTACATAGATATGTACCTCTTTCAAGGTGTATCGAAATGCATAAATGAAATTTTAGATAAATTATTTTGCGCATTGCCCAACATTTATTTGCCTGCATACGTACTACATTCATAAATAATGTCACTGCGCAGTAGTGAAGGCCCGCTCATTAAGACAAAGGACAATGCATTATTTTACATGATTGTAGACACACACGCACAATTTAGCATGCATAAGCCAAAAATGTCTTGAGAAGAAGATGCATGTCTTGTAGATACATACCTGGCAGCTGTGCATATTTTCAGCTGTGAAAAAATCCGCAAATGTAAAAGTGAAATTTATTGATTTAAGGAATTAAAGAAAAATACACAATGTTTGCGTGGATACATATGTACCTACATACATTGTGCACAACCCTCTGCTTAATAAATAGAAAGGAAAAACTTATATAAGCATATTCTTAAATGAAAGCGTAGTTATTACGAAAAGGATATAAATATACATAAACGTAAAATAGGTGAGGAAATGTGCATCATATGAATCAGTGCACTGCACAAGCAGTTTTTTGCAAGAAACTTTATTTAAAGGAAACTTATGTATTTGTATTTTTATTTATTTTTCTGTTATGTTCTTCGTATCAAAATTTGATCTGAGAATAAACTTTATTCTTTATTCAATAAAATTAGTAAAATTTTCCAAGCAATAATTTTCTTCTAGCGCCCACCCAAAGGTTATCTAATGCAGTCTTCATTGAGCAGGAATCCAATGGTTAATGGTGAATTTAAAATTTTCTACTGTGATATTTTTTTAAACAATCTTATCTAATATAAACCATTTACTCGCTCGGTAGGATTCAATCCCAGGAAATGAGAGGGCGGACGTGTTAGCAAAAGCCGGCGCATCACTAGCGCAAGTGAATGTGGAAAACATCTTCCGCTCTCTAAATTACCATGAATCTCAAATAGATCAGGCATTGATACGTACAGGCGATTCCCAGTGGAAGACCTTGTCAACCTGCAAGATCCTCAAAATCTTCGGCCACGTAAAAACGATCTACTCACATTTCCTAGAGCAGACTGCAGACTGGCGGTCGGCATACTAACAGGACACTGTCTCACACCATCTCATGCGTTAAAAATGGGACTGGTTTAGAGTCAGGCGTGCACGGCATGCAACGAAACCGATGCTGTTGGCACTCTGGAACATCTTTGTCAGTGTCCAGCTTTTGGCAGACTCCGCCTTAACTGCCTCGGTTCTGCACACATCTCGTCCCTGGAAGGCACTACGGATCAGCAAATACACAAAATATTAAAAATTGGGAAGTCTTGCATTCCAAGCACGATATAACGCCTCCAAGACCATATTTGGTCTATGTGAGGGATCACTGTATCCTGGCAAACCTAACCTTCGTAAAAGCGAAAGCGAAGTGAAAATTAATAATTTTTAAGTAGCTTCAACACGTAAGTAGCCTGCAGTAGTTCTCTAATATGAATATTTCCAATATTTGTTACTTCCGAATCGAATTTCATTATCTTATCCGTACTGCTTTTTCAGCTACAAATTCACTCATACATGCCTATTTATATACAAGGTAAAGCAAAAACCATCAAAAAGTTTATTTTATCGGTCTTTATAATTATTTAGTCAGTTCTAATCGACCGGAGATTTAGTTCTTTTGGCATTCAGTATAGGGCTGATATCTCTTCACACAAAAATTGTATGTGGTTTCCCAAGCCGAGGCGAGTCTTCTGAGATCCATGCGATTAGATGAACTTAAACTGAAAAGCCACTTACTCAAATAAAATTAAAATTGATAAAAAAAAATAAATTTCGTGCTAGCCACTAAAAAAATTGCATTTATATGAAAAGCATATTGTTTCAAATATATTTATTAATCATCAGCGAGCACCACACAACAGTTTTCCTGATCTCCAAAGGCTCCCTTTCAATCTAAGCGCTCAACGGCTGCGATATTTTGGACATATCCTCTGGGCAGACTTTATTTTCCCGACATACATATATGTATGTACCAAAAAATCATACCTCAAGTTCAGTAGCTGTCAACTATTTTATCACCTTGTATAATTATATGTATAACGTCTTGCATAGATCCAAAAGCAAAAAATACACATTTTCTTTCACACATTACTCAACTGCAACTTGCTGCCGCTTGCTTCTTGAATTCTCGGCGTTTCCCCTATGCGAATTTGTAACTTTCCCTAATTTTTGCACAATTAAACAACACAATCGACACTTTCTCCGCAAATTAATTGGTAAAAATGCAAACAAAACTCCAGGTAGTCTACGCGCAGGCGCACATACAAACGCCATATACAAATCGTACGCATGCATATCACACACACACAAACATACACATGGTGGCATTTAGAGGCTTTAAATGCATTTGCAGGATTTCTGATCAATAACCTTTCAGGCGACACATTTATGTTACTTATTTTTAATTTTTTTCTTTCTTTTTCTCTTTGTTGTTGTATATCTTCAAACATTATTGTGTAATTTACCCTTTCACCTGGTCGTTAACCCTTCGCCAATTCGTTGGCAGTGCATTACATGCCACGCAGCACTTTTGCACATACTACAAATAGCAACCACACACAAGGAGGCAATTCACTTTCCTTGCCATTAATGCGGAAGTTATTCATTCACAACAAAAAAAAAAACCAAACAAAAACAAGTAAGGAAGCCTAAGTTCGAGTGGAATCGAACATTAGATACTCAGCTGTATGCTTTCATTGTTTGTTTGCGTTTGATGGAAACACGGTGTATTTTATATGAATCGAGTGCCGCATAAAGTGGGCGCAGCCACGCCCATTTTCAAAATTTCTATCAGCCATCCAACTAAGCATATGAATATTATTCTTTGTACAAAATTTCATTCCTTTATGACTTCTAGTTACAAAGATGCCACGTTACAAATTCCCAAAGGGTGTTCCAGAAATATCTTTGTTAAAAAGTAGGCGTGGTCATAAACCGATTTCAATAAATTTTTGCGTGTCTATTAACACAAGTTATAAAAGTGTATAAACCAAGTTTCGTCATAATATCTCAATTATTTGTCGAGTTATGGGCTCCGAAATCTCGTTGATTCCTTTGTCTGAAAAGAGGCGGTGCCACGCCCATTTTCCGAAATTTTTCTATTTTTTGTTTCCGATCTATTGTAGAACTCATGCCACAAAATTTCAATGAATTATCTTTATATTTGACAAAGATATCGCTTAAAATGTTTTTATTAGGCCACTTTATAATACCCATATATAAAAGTGGGCGTGGTCGTCAACCGATTTGGCTAAAATTTTCAACATGTATTACCACAAGTAATAAAAGTGTACACACCAAGTTTCATCATTATATATCAATTATTTGTCGAGTTATGGGCTCAGAAATCTCGTATATTCCAGCTTCTAAAAAGAGGCGGTGCCACGCCCATTTCCCAAAATTTTTGTGATTTTTGTTTTATGTCCGTAGTTAGACTCCTGCCATAAAATTTTAATGATATATCTTTATATTTGACAGAAATATCGCTTAAAATGTTTTTATTAGGCCCCTTTATAGTTCCCATATATAAAAGTGGGCGTGGCCGTCAACCGATTTTCACAATTTTCCGTCAAAACATTTGTCTAAATAAGTACATCAGGCATACCAAATTTCATCGCTATATCTTCAACGGTTTCTGAGTTATGACATATAAAACTTTCAATGTTTGACCCTTAATAAGTGGGCGTGGCACCGCCCATTTTCCAAAATTTCATCAAATTTCTTCCTAGGGGCGTGAGTTCAACACGTGGGTAAAATTTCATCGCTCCAGCTATATTAGTGACTGAGATACCAAATTTCCGATTTTTTCTATATAGGAAAAGTCATGGTCCGATTTCGCCCATTTTCAATACCAACCGTCCCAGTCTCGATACCAACTTGCATTTCAAATTTCATCAAAACATCTCAATTTTTGCGCGAGTTAGAGTATTTACAGACGGACAGACGGACAGACGGACGGACAGACGGACGGACGGACGGACGGACGGACGGACATGGCTCAATCGATTTCTCTTTTCACCCTGATCATTTTGATATATATAAGTCTATATCTGTCTCGATTATTTCATTCTGTTACAATCCACCGTTATGTGATTAAAACTATAATACTCTGTGTACTAGTACAGCTGAGTATAAAAATTGTTCGTGTAAAGTTCAAAGTATCGATCAAGCGCAAATTTTCTTCAATTGCATGTGTATTTGTGTGTTTGTTCGACTTTTTTTTATTAATGTTGCTTTCGTTGTACGCTCCACTGCACACAGCACATGCGAATCGTGCCCATTCGTCTGTATCGAATTAACCCTTCTTCGACAGCGCTTTATTTGGCCCTTTGCTGCAGTCAATCAGCGAATTTTCTTTTAAAATAGGGGAAAATAAGCAATCGACACACCACCGATCACCGATCACCGCAAGTGAGTTTCCGTTGCAACACAAAAATTTGGTGGTTTTATATTACGACAGATTGGCCAATCGATCCGATTGCAAGGATTTAAAATCGTGTAAGATGGTGGTGGTGTTGTTGCTGCGTTAGGGAATTGTGCAATAATACTTAATATATGTATGTACTTTAAAGTTTTAAGAATATGTTACGTGGGTATCCTTCAGAGTTTTTGTACCGGAAGTCGAAACTTTTTGGCTGTCAACTCCAAAGCAGTATGCCTGTAGCAGGCCACTTGGCAAAACCTGGGGCCCATCAACTCAACTAACAAACTGGCTTTTCACGCTTGTTCTGCGGCCAATAATGCAATGCGGAATTCTGGTCTGGTGGATGGCACTTGATAAAAAGTAGGGCTCTAGATCCCCGGGTATCGAGCAATTCGAACTGATCGTTTTTGTTTGAAGCCCGTTTGTTGTTCAAATGCCCGTAGAAACATTCGAGCATTCGAGCTTACAAACAAAAAAAATGTGTATCGGAAAAACAAAAATAAAAAAAACTACATATGAAGAAGAAAAAAATAATAATAAACAAAAGAAAAAAACAAACTTCAAAATGCCCGAATTGTTCAAATGCCCGTACAAACATACGGGTAATAAACAAACAAACAACTGTTCGAGCATTTGAACAACATTTGTTCGGGCTACTCGAAAATGTTCAAAAAAAATCTGAAGCTCTAATAAAAAGTCATAAACAAAGAAGCTAGAGGGTGTACAGATGCTCTCTAGTCTAAGTACAACGGGAACGTTAAGGACAACCCCTTCAGCAGTGCTAAATAAGATACTCAGCCTGTACTCTGTGTACTTTATGGCTAAAAGCGTAGCTGCAAAAACCGCGCTACAGCTCAGAGTAACAGGAAAGTTCCGCCAACTGCTGACACAGCAAGATACGGGCACTAAACGGCAGCTCAGACTACGTTACTCCCCAAACCGACCTCAAGGGGGGACCATGGGTAATAATTGAACAGAAAGGATGGAAGAAAGGACCAATCGTCACACGTTCTTCTTAAAGATCGAATTAAAGATGGACGCAAGGGTAGGAGCTGTAGTGTTCTGTCCGGAGCTTGGAATACAACAATTCTTTAGACTACCTGACTGTTGCAGTATCTTTGAGGCTGAGGTTTATGCTGCCTCAAAAGCGGCGGAACTTGCAGCTTAACTAACGTCCTCAAACTCTCGTGTAAACATTTTCATTGACAGCCAGGCGGCTATCAAAGCGACCACGGCAGCGACGACTACCTCTATGTGCGTAAATCAGTGCAGGACCAAGGATATCTGCGTGATCAGACGTGTTACGGGTATCCGGACAACAGGGAATCGGCGGAAATGGGATGACGGACGTGTTAGCCAAGGCCGGAGCATCACTAGCACAAGTGAATGTGGAAAACATAGATCGGGCACTGATAAGCAAAGGATCCTGCAAGATCGTCAAAATCATGCTTCGGTCATACAACGCAAAATACGCACACTACACACTCACAATTCCTAGAACAGACTACTACTACTATCAGGACACTGTCTCACACCATCTCATGCGTTCAAAATGGGACTGGTGCAGAGTCAGGCGTGCATGGCATGCCAAAAACCCGATGCTGGCGGCACTCTGAAGCACGTTCGCTGTCAATGTCCAGCTTTTGGCAGACTACGCCTTTATTGCCTCGGTTCTGCACATTTCTCGCCCCTAGAAGGCATTGCGGATCAGGATATACACAAAATAATAAAACTGGTGAAGTCTTTCATTCCAAGTTTAATATGGAAAGTTGCAGAGACTTGCATGGCCGACTGCTTACGAAGACATATATTTTTCTTGGAAGATAAGCAGGAAATAAAATATGGATTTTGAAGGTGTAGGAATTCACATGCTTACGGTTTAGTAATAAAAATATATGGAAGAAAGCACAGCCGCATTGGGCTGTCACAGAGCACAGCAAATAAAAGGCAGCCCACGTAACATGCAACACTGCAACTTGATTTGCATTTAAAATGATGCAAAACAATGCGAGAAGCGCAAAAAAGTATATAAATCAATAAAAAAGGATAAATAATGAATGCATAATTTGATTAATTTAAGGCATGATGGAGGTGCACTTTGAATGCTTTTCAACTACGGAGAATGGCTTGCCCGATCGGAATCAAAGCGCAGGCAAACAATTGAATGAGAAGAAAATTCCTACAAAAACTTTTTGAACAAGTTGGAATCTATAAATTTGCTGCCGATTTCCGTCTAATGCATGAAGCAAGAAAATGGAAACAATTACGACTACTATGGCTTCGATCTTTATTGTTTTACTTCTATAGGTACATTCACTGCTTGCTTTACTGAGTTATGCACCAAATTTCCATTTTGTCTAATATTGTATGAAACGTGCCACATTTGGTGGCAAGATCACGTGCTGCGCAAACTTTTCGCTGTTGGTGATTTATTTATGTTTGTATGCGCTCATATTTATGTACACATTCAAGTGAAGCCAAGTGAAAATGTATAATGGCAAAAAATCGTTAGAGTGTTCGCGGAAAATATGTAGATATTATTTTTGAAGAATTAAGGTTTAAGTAAGGGGGTATATTTGACGCACTTGAAAAATTGCACTATTGTTACCGAAGTTGGTTGCTCTGTTTAGCTATCG
Source organism: Urophora cardui (assembly GCA_960531455.1). Classification (NCBI taxonomy): domain Eukaryota; kingdom Metazoa; phylum Arthropoda; class Insecta; order Diptera; family Tephritidae; genus Urophora; species Urophora cardui. Next base: position 20,748,079 of record OY482672.1, on the reverse strand, counting down.
ATCACTTGCCATTGTTATGCAAAACAAAAAAAAATGGAAATTGAAAAGTGAAAAGTGAAAAATGAAAAATGAAAAGCATAAAAAATAAAAATCCAGAAACATAATTCAAAATTTTCATTTTCGCCGCCAGCGGCTATGATTTATTTCATGCATTACATTGTATTGTGTTGGGGGTTATAGGGTAAAGCCGAGCAAGCTAATGCGTTCACAATGCATTTCATTTTATTTAGCTGTTAATTGGATTTGTTTTATGCAGAGTGGAAAATTTGCATATTTATGCAAACAGTCAGCGACTGTTACGATTGCACACGGCGCGTAATTGGTAATCATAAGCCTTATACATATGTGCGATTACACATGTACATATAACTAAAATATATTCATTTATGCAAAGTGTTAAGATTTGCTTCTGAAACAGTTGGAAATCCATTAGTTAGCAGGCAATTATTATCAAGCCTTTTGAATAAGAGCAAATTTTAAGTAAACAAAGTAGAAAGAACTGCGCCATTATATAGAAAAGGTACTGCTTGGAGGTTCAGCAATGCTGATGCCTATGCCCAAGTTGAATGCTCTATTTTAGATAGAATATTGTAAGAAAAGGCTTAATAACATGGGTTAAAGATTTTATTACAAAGAAACAACGCAAACTTTTAGAACATTATTAATGTGGCCACCGAGTTGGGTTGATCTTTATGGGAGTAACTCTCCTTAAATAGTTCTAGGCCTTCTACATCTGCTTCTCTGTAAAATAGGCCCTGGCATTTTGACTTTTACGAGTAAATGAGAAACATCACACACATTTTAACCAATGTAGAGCAAGTCGCAGTGCGCCCTGCAACACAATCTCTCTCTCGATATTTAGGCCAAGGGACAGCTCGACTGCAGACATACTGCCGGAACACTGTATAATCAATTACGAAGAAAATGTATTAAGATTTATATAGACAGTCTTTTATAATAATACAATGGCGCTATTATAACTCTGACGCCTTTTATGGCCGAGCTTCCCTTCCAATTCGAGGTATGCTCCTTTTTGTTTTTCCTACGAAATGGATGGACCTACAGTTTTATGCCGGCTCCGAACGGCGAATGCATTTTTTGTGAGAAGCTTTTTCATGGCAGATATACCCTCGGAGGGTATGCCGCCCACTGCCGAGAGGTGGCCGCTGCTCTTAAAAAACCCAATAATTGGATTTTTACTAATTAGAAAATTTTTTTTGGTGTTTTTCTCGGACCGTGGTTTGAACCCGAGACCTCTGGCATAGCACGCGAGCACTCTACCCACTGCACCACAGCGGACACAGGCAGTCAAGCGGCTATAAAATCGATATTGTATAGTACCACTTTATTCAAGGTAGTCCTAAGGGTAATATGCAGAGATAGCTTTGCTCTTTTATATTGAATCCCAGGCCTCAAGGGGATAGACGGTAATGAGAAAGCTAATTACCTAGTAAATAAGGGTGCAAGTTTCGGAGCAGAATACTTCATGGATGTTCCAATGCCCTCTTTCCTTCCTTAATTGGCACGTAGCCGTCTATACGATTCTAGCCGAGTTCAATAGAGTGCACCAGTTGTTTCCATTTCACGCAGCGTGACGCCAATTGGGAATAACAAGACAGGCAGCGGAGGTCTTATACTCTACTTCTGCCTTCATAGCATAGCATAGGTATTATACAATGTATGGTAAACACATAGATACATATGATTTTTAGAATGTCCAAAATTATGTGTAAATCGTACAATCCGAAGCTAACTAAATTATTATTAGCCCTGAAAAGATATGAATGTAGACATATCATCGGTGCTCTCACCGGACACTATCTTTTGGCATCACATGTGTTCAAAAAGGAACTAGTTCGTGGAAGTGAATGCAGAGGATGCAGATTGCATGATGAGATGGTAGAGCTTTTTTCAGGCTAAGGATTCGGCTTCTAGGGGAAGTCGTATTCATTGATCTCGAATCTGTAACCAAAATAGCTGTAAAGAAACACTTGGTATTTGCTAAAGGGACCAGGTAGTTCTTCAGTCTGAGTCCAGGCTTTTAATGTGGAGAGGTGTTCATGTTTATGAACTCTTCTGGTAACACTATGGACTCACTCAGTCCAAGTGAGGCCATTAATGCCCAACCAGCTTAACCCAAGCTAACCTAAGTAATTGAGAATATCATCGATATACTTATCAGATTCGCTATAATATAGTACAGCAAAATTGTGAGAGAGTTTTTGCTGGTGAGCACAGACCAATTTGCATTACATCGGTTAGAATGTATGTGATGCTACTCATTTGCCCGTGCGAGCTACTTTTGCCGATCTATGCTCTATATTTTTCATTCACTTACAGTTTTACCATCAACCACATGCTCATTTTAAATTAATATATTTTATATGAATTTTATATGAGCTATTGGCCAGTTTTTAATTAAGGAAAATTTAAAAAATTTTTTTGGTAGAAGTTATGGATCCATTTCGGAGACTACCACATCCCCTCAGCAGACTTCTTCAGGCGGCCTCAACCGAGGATCGAACTTAAGTCTTTTCGATTAGTAATCCAATGACAATCCCATTGAGTCCGCCTGAAGAAGTCTGATGAGGGGATGTGGTGGTCTCCGAAATGGATCCATAACTTCTACCAAAAAAATTTTTTCAATTTTCCTTAATTAAAAACTGGCCAATAGCTCATATAAAATTCACATAAAATAATTATTAGAAAAAACGGCCATGTAAAAACATACGTAAAAAAATTAGATTAATATATTCTAGCGATTGATAATGTTTAATCTATGTATAATCGCCTTCATTAACTCATGTTTTCATATCTATATACCGCATCTGCAATAGACAAATTGTGAATAGCTGTTCAATGCCCATGAACCTCATATCTTTCTTCAGCGCTAAATTCATTACTTATTTCTTATTTTTAGGCATAAAAATGTGCTTGTTTACACGTTTAAACGATAAATTATTAAAAAAAAAAACGCATATTTATACAACCACTCAAAGGCTCAAGAGCATTACTTTTCGCCCGGAAGTGAGCATAATCTCAGAGCTTAGGAAATCGTCTAGATAAAATTACAGCTCACTTTCATGCGCATTACAAATTTGAAACTGTAAGCTACGCTTATCCCTCCAGCAGCGAAAACGCTATGAATCTCATTAAAAAATTTTCCTGTAAATTAAGAATGAATACATTTTTTTCTATCGAAATAAGTCTTTTTTTGATAGCCCAAAGGCGCATGTCATGGTAATACCCATAATTGTGGAGGAAAAAATTAAAAAAAAAAAATTTGGAAAGAAAATGTGAAAATAAAAAAAAAATAACAAAAAATTATATAATAAAAGGAAAATTGTTGTAAGCAAAAGGGTTTGCATTTGTTTAGCGCATTTGGCAAAGCTTTACAAATAGTTGCTTTAAAAATAAAAACAAAAGACTAAAAAAAAAATCAAGTTCCAAATGTAAAAAAAAATGAAAAAACAAATAACTATTGCGTCCTGCGCTGTTTTCCATAACAAAAATCGTTTTGTTAAGCTAATTTGCGCCAAAAATAAAAAATAAAAAAAACTGTTAAAAAAGCAAAAAAATATTAAAGTTAAATGAAAAAAAAAAATCATTCAAAAATAAGAAATTTCAATGAAAAAAATGAGAAATAAAAAAACTAGGAATTTTTAATAGAAAAAGTCAACATCAAATAACGCAAAAAGACAACAAAAAGGCGAGAAAAAGTGGTACAAAATGCGTGTGTAAAAAAATGCAACGTCTCGCAATGAAAAAGTTTGTCATGATATCAGTTACAACGTAAAATTGTGACGTCTAATGAATGCTTTCAATGTTTTTTTGAAACGCTTTCTTTTTGCTTTGATTTTCTTCCCTTTTCTTATTATTTTACTATTATTGTTTATTTATTTATTTTTTTTTTTTTCTTTTTTTGGTTACATTCCAGCCCCTAAAGAAAAGTTCATGTGTAAGGTCATGATATGTGAGCTGCAGCAAGAAAAAGGGGAAGATTTTATAAAACACGCGGTGACATGGCTGTTGGAAAATCAAAAAAAAAAAAAAAACAAAAAAAAAATTAAAGTGAAAAAAATATCGAAAAGAATAAAAAAAGGAACTTAATTGAAAAAACCAAACCGAAAAAAACGTCATTTTTTATTAACAAAAAAAATGATGTATGTACATATGTACGTTATAGGCAAACAATGCCTGGAAAACAAGGGTAAATAATGCCTGCTAAAAAAACATTCGCTGACGCGGTTAATGGGTTAATGTAATGTAAGATTGCAGTTGCGCAAAATACTGAAAAAACAGTAGTGAAAATACAGTTGAAAAAATTTAAACTTACAAAATGAATTTATTCAAACAATTAAAATTTATGATATTGCGTTTTCATTTATTAGGCGGTGGCTTGCAGAACATACATAATTTCCGACTTGTTTGTCTGATTGTCTTATATTGGCAAAACGAAATGTGAGGTTTTTGGAAATATGGAAAAGTGTATTAGAAAAGCAAAAGCTGTGCGCCTGCGCGTATGACTTTTTTTGTTTGTTTCTTTTTATTTTTATTTTTTTTTTTTATTACAAAACAAGTAAGGAAGCCTAAGTTCGAGTGGAATCGAACATTAGATACTCAGCTGTATGCTTTCATTGTTTGTTTGCGTTTATTCGATATAGGGTGTATTTTATATGACACGAGTGCTGCATAAACAGGGCGCAGCCACGCCCATTTTCAAAATTTGTATCAATCATCCAAATAAGCATATAAATATTATTGTTAGTGCAAAATGACTTTTAGTTCCAAAGACTTACGTTACAAATTCCAAAAGGGTGTTCAAGAAATATCTTTGTTAAAAAGTAGGCGTGGTCATAAACCGATTTCAATAAATTTTTGCGTGTCTATTAACACATGTTATAAAAGTGTATAAACCAAGTTTCGTCATAATATCTCAGTTGTTTGTCGAGTAATAGGCTCGTAGATTCCTTTGTATAAAAAGAGGCGGTGCCACGCCCATTTTCCAAACTTTTTTTATTTTTTGTTTCCGGTCTATTGTAGAACTCATGTCACAAAATTTCAGTGATAGATCTTTATATTTGACAGAGATATCGCTTAAAATGTTTTTATTAGGCCCCTTTATAGTTCCCATATATAAAAGTGGGCGTGGCCGTCAACCGATTTTGATAATTTTTCGCCGAAACATTTGTCTAAGCAAGCAAATTACGCATACCAAATTTCATCGATATATCTTCAACGGTTTCTGAGTTATGACATATAAAACTTTCAATGTTTGACCCTTAATAAGTGGGCGTGGCACCGCCCATTTTCCAAAATTTCACCAAATTTCTTCCTAGGGGCCTGAGCTCAATACTTGGGTAAAATTTCATCGCTCTACCTATATTAGTGGCTGAGATACCAAATTTTCGATTTTTTCTATATAGGAAAAGTGGGCGTGGTCATGGTCCGATTTCGCCCATTTTCAATACCAACCGTCCCAGTCTCGATACCAACTTGCATTTCAAATTTCATCAAAATATCTCAATTTTTACGCGAGTTATCCTGCGTACGGACGGACGGACGGACGGACGGACGGACGGACGGACGGACGGACGGACGGACATGGCTCAATCGATTTCTCTTTTCACCCTGATCATTTTGATATATATAAGTCCATATCTATCTCGATTATTTCATTATGTTACAATCCACCGTTATGAAATCAAAATTATAATACTCTGTGTACTAGTACAGCTGAGTATAAAAATGGTTGACTTTTTTTGTTAAGCCAAAGTGATTTGAGTTGGGCTTTACAGTTGGCATATTGTCTCATTTAATATTCAAAGCGCATGCAATCGTATACAAAAAAATATATATAGCGTGAAATCTTGCAACAATTTCAATAAATGCAACACAACATCAAAAATCAAAAAAAAAAAAAAAAAAACAAAAAACAAAAAATTATAATGAACTATCATTTCTTCAAGGATACTGCTCAACAGACAGTTAAATTTTCCGTTTGATTTTTGTTTTCACTCGGCTGACTTGTAGTTTTTAAATTTTTTTTTTGGAAAACATTCTTCTGCTGCTTTGTTATTTGAGAAAAAGAAGAAAAAGTATGCAAACAAGCACAATAGTGGGCATTGCTTCAACCTCATCCATATCAAGGCAGATCTAGGAAGGTAGGCTCGGTGGCGAATTCAGAAACTACTTTTTTTATTTACGAAGGTAGAGTGTAATGTCAAAATCAAAGCGAATTCACATCATGGCCAATAGGAATGGGCGAGTCCCAAGCGAATTCAGATTTTAACTAAGGCGAATTCTCATTTTGACATTACACTCTACCAACTACAATAACAAAATACATGGGAAATTTCTGAATTCGCCACCGAGCATACCTTCCTAGATCTGTCTTGATCCATATCCTCATCCACATCCTCTTTATGCTTAAACTGACAACCCAAAAAAAGCTGACATAGACAAAAATATATTTATCCATATTTGCATAGCAATTTTACTTACATACATTTGTATACTCTAACTATAAACTGCACAACAGACCTAGAGGCAGAGATATCCAGTTTCGTACTTTAGGTTGCACCACCCATTTTTTCATTCACTTTTTTTTTTTTTGTTTTTTTCATGATGATCCTGCAGCTTTGCTGCCAACTACCGTTGTACGTCAGCGGAGTCGGCCTTGGCTGTTATCTGGGACTGTCTGTCATTGTTTGCCATATTTTTTTCCTTAATATCCCATTTCAATGTAAAAATTCTCACCAACAATTCATTGCGCGCATAATTAAATATGCTATATGTATGTATGTATGAATGTAGGTACATATATATATCAAATGTACATAATAAAATAACTTTACCATCCCAGAGACGCGTGAAGATCACCGTGCTCACACCGTCAGATGGCTTCGAAAAAAAATTGAAGCAACAAAAAAGTAGCAAAGGAAAGTGTCAATGCAAACAAAAGGGAAACATATGGTAGGTAGTTGCTCGAATATGCATATGTAAAGTATGCATGCTTGATGTATTTGATCAACGCACCCAGTAGGAAAATTGACATTTGCAAAATGTCATAATTTGAGTAAAGACGTGATGGAAAGTGTAACTGCTATTACAGAAATCCACTCACTGTAGTAAGTAAGACAAAACTTCGGATTGTGAAATGGTGTGGAAAATGATATTATGGAGAAATAGGTAAAATAAGGAGGACCAAAGTCAGAAGAATGCAAAAACTTATTTTAGACCGTTTCAGTAAATCACCAAAATCCAGTCAAATCCAATTGTATGTTTCTGTAATTCATCTGCACCGCGGAGGGCTAGCAAAGGCTGTTCTCCGGTCGAATAGGTTCCTTCAACCCGCGAGCCAGGGGGCGGGAGGAGCGATACGGCCTCAGCCATGGTTCGAGGTGCCTGGCGGAAGGCATAAAACGCATTTATCTTGTCGTTATGGAGGATAAACATTACAGGGAGTGTGACAGGTGTCTTTATTGGTATTTCGGGTGCTTTTAGTAAAGTCTCTGCTAAGGCGCTGTTGGAGAGGCTCGAATAGATCGGAATACCAAAATCATTCAGCGCTGCATCGAGGACCTTTTGAGGTGGGTGGGGCTTTTCGACGATGTGCCCTAGGGGCTCCCCGCAAGGGGCAGCACTTTCACCCCTGTTGCGGAATCTAGTGGTCAACAAAATACTCTTCAGAAAATACACAAAATACTAAAACTTGCGAAGTTTTGCAGTATTTTCCAATATATAAAATCCAGAAATTGCATATTCTTATATAAACTTATGGAATTTAAAACCCCGAATTATCTCTATGAAAAATTACAACTATCTAAATCATCGAGGCACCAAAACCTGATAATACCAAGATATTATTTTTTGTCCTCATCAAGACTCCTTTTCGTTAATGCTGTGAGGCTCTGGAATTCCATCCCTGTTATACCGGGGACAGACATCTGGTATTTGCATTTTGTTAAATTTATTGTGGTATTTAAAATACTACCATAATGACAGACAGTAACTTGTTATTTCAGTTCTGATAAAGGAAGTAAACAACATAAAAATGGAAAACATTTCCAAAGTAAATCGTTACTTCTTCAATGATTTTTATAATTTTTATCTCATTTTTACGCAAATATTTTTCTGCCGTTTGGCTGTCTCCTTCGGCGAGCTCCAAACCTGCAGCTGATCTTGTTGATGTTGATCCAGCTGGGAACGTTGAAATTGTCATCGATGAACTGGGTGTGCTGCTCGGCCTGAAGCTCTTTGTCGGACAGCACAATCTTGTGCCGCTTTTGCAGTTCTGCGCACATATTTTGATAGATATGGCCGTTCTTATGCACACATCTCCGTTTTTAAATGTTCTCACGCCACATATCTTTGATTAAATGGGTTTCATCACTTTTATGTACATATACACGTTTATTTTGTCCATTTGTAAGTAATTTGTTTGCTTTTTTAATTTTTAATTTTTTTTTTTTTGATTTTTCGATTAAACGTTTTTGGTTTTTTGACTGACATTTGTCACATTTAGGTATGTTCAGTGGGAATTGCTAATTCACAATGAGAATACCACAAAATTACAACCTACGGAAAGTTGGATTTTTTACTACAAAAATACTAAGATGCTCGTGTAGTATTTTGAAGAATATTATAATATTTGGTGACAGATATATGGTATTATGAAATTGCTACGAAAAAATACCAGATGTCTGTCCCCGGTATTACTGTCAAGGCTATGCTGAGCAGAAGCAACTACAAAAAGGTGATTTACGACCATTTTACTTCTGCGTGAGGTGTATGATAGCAGCTTTCACAATTTTCAAGACTTTATTCCTAGACTTTCTTTCTTTTTTTAATCTTTCTTCTATCTTCAATTATTTTTGTGTTTTTTTTTTTCTTTTTAATTTTAAAATCAATTTAACTTTCTGTTATTATTTTTAATGGTTGTTATAGTTTAAGTTTTAACTTGTTTAGTTTTTATTTGTTAATAACAATTTTCCTTGTTCAAATGTATGCCAACTTTATTTTTAGGATAAGATTTGTTGTAAAATAGAATTATGCAGTTGATGTATTATAAAAGACATTGTCTTAAAATGCAGCCATGTGAAATAGGTTAAATAAATTGAAATTGAAATTGAAATTGAAATTTGCATTCCAAGTCTATTGTATATTGGCAACACTACCGACCATGTGTGGTCTATGTGAGAGATCCCTTTATCCCGGCTAACCTAACCTAACATACTTCTCAATAATTTTCCCGTGTCTTATAAGACACTTCAAATCAATGTAACACTTTTTATAAACAGTAATTTTCACATTGCTCTTCTATGTACATACATATATAATCAGCAAATAGATCCAAACAATATATATATATGTACATATGTATGTATGTATGTACGTCTGACTAATGCCAGCATATTAACAGCCTAATTTCCTACAGGGTACATAACATAATGAGATACATACATATACATTAGTGTAAGTTTTTACATACATACATTATTACGCCTTTTTTTCTCACCTATCCTAGCCACGTCTTCGGGGTTTGATGTCCTCCATACGAGCTGCGTTTTTTGTTTTTTTCTGTGATTTCCAGGGCAACATTCTGTCTTCTGTGGAAGAAACGATTAATAAAGAAGCTTCAAAGAAGGTAAGACGCACAAACATTTCTACATACAAGTATATGTATGTATGTATGTTTGTAAATATGCATGTGCATTCATCTGTGCATACAAAAATCAAAGTCAGTGCGTTCATAGCGGCATTTTTTGTTTTTTTTTTTTGTTTTTGTTCGACTAGCGAGTGTAACACCTTTTATTTTTCGTCATCGCATATCCTGCTGACTTGTTGCTGTTATCCTTTCGCTCGAATACCTTTTTTTCTATACAAGCATCAGCTACATACATATATTCGTACATACATACAATATGTATAGGTATATGTCTGTTTGTTTTTCCAGTATGTGTGTTAGTTTTATTTATGCATGTTAATGAATTCTATTATGCAAAGTGTTGTTGGTTGTATGTATGAAAATTCCTCCGAAGATTTTGTAAAGCCAAGGTAATTGCATTTTTGTTATTTGATTTTTTTTTTTTTGTTTTTATTGTCCTATTATTTGTCGATGTCCTAGGCGGTGTCAATTGTCACCCTCTGCACTACATTTTCGATAGTTCCGAACTAGTACTAAATTCTACAGTTTACACTAGTTCGTTTATTGGCACATTTTCGATAGTTCTGAACTAGCTACAAGTACCTACAAATTCCACAGTTTTACATCTGCCGCTTAAGTCCAGACTTTGACACACTTCATGCAAGTGGCGCGATGGCCGACTGGCTAACGCATGTGCCTTTCAATCTGAGGGGCGCGGGTTCGAATCCTGTCGGTGTCAAGGTGGATGATATTTTTTTTTTTATTTTTTTTTTTTTTTTGACTAATATTTTTTTAATATATTTAATAAAATTTACAGTAATATTTAAAAAGTAATAAAATAAAAAAAATTAAAAAAAAGCCTGAGGGATCGGGAAAGCATAATTAGGGAAACATTTCATTTCATACAAGTTAAGATGCAAATAGAAAACTCTTTATATGAAACGCTTCACTAAACATCTGAGAATTGCAGAAATATACAAAGCCGACGGAAATTCAACGAACGAAAAATTTCCATGAATTTTTGTCACTTCGAAATTGCATACAGATCAAATTGTGTCTTATAATGGTCACTCCATTCACTCCTCCTGAACTGGTGAGGGTCTAACTACAATTGATTTAGTTCCCTTTTGACACCTTTTCGGTAGTTCGGAACTAGAAAGTTTGCTCACTAGTTATTGAGTTCCCTGCAGGGTATCTACATATGTATATGCACATATGAGCACATAATTTTCTTCAATAGTTTTCATAGAATATCGCAATTATGATGCATACATAGATACACAAAAAAAATATACCGGAAATATTTTACGATTTTTAAGTGCGTTTCTAGCGAAAAATGCACTGGGTTTTGATTTGAATAGCTCTATGGTGTGAAGTCATTCAATATGTGTATTTTTTCAGAAAACAAATGCTAATTAAGTCATCTTACAGAATTTACATTGTACTGTAAGTAAGTTTCATTATCAAGCATGGGCACCACCACAAGCAAACAAGCAGAGAACGTGAGCATGTAGTAGTGTGCTTGAAATTGCACAGTGAGGCAAAATTCAAAAATTTTTCGTAACTTCGTGTGTTGATGAAAATTTAATTATATCAGAATTTATAGCATGAAAATAGAGGTTATATTAAAAATAGGTATGTTTGTAGATACAAATTTAATAAAAAATAAATGTTGATTTATTTCGATTCACATTCGAATTAATTGCAATTTCAATATAAAAGCATAAAAAATTAACCAGTGTTTGAAAAACTGCCAGCAAAACAGCAACAGTCTCAAAAAATATGCTGCTCATGTTCTGCGAATGTTGTCATTATTTTTTCAGAACTTTTGAATTTTAATTTCCTTTGAAAATATCTAAATTCGAAGAACAGGGCATTCGAATACTTTTTTTTGTTTCTCTGTGCTTTTGCTTTGCTGTTTAATTTCAAACAGTTCAGTCGAAAGCAAAGCACAGATAAACAGAGTTTTAGTTTTCAGAACGGCTTTTTGGAATTTGTTTTTTTTTACATTACAATTTCGATTGTGTGCCCACAAAAAAAAAAAAAAAAAAAAACACAAAAACTCGAAATTATGCTGTAAAAATTTCCACAGTACAGCAACAGGTTGACTGTAAATTGAAGGCTGCATAGTTACAGTACAGTACAATTTTTATTCTTTTTTTACTTTCTTGCGCTGTTAATTTTTTAATTTTGAAATGAAAATGAAATTCAAAGTAAATGAAAAAAAACGTTGAAAATAATTTCAAACCCTGAAATTAACCCATTTTCAATTTTAAAGAGTTGAAAATGGCATAAAAAATAATACTTCATTTGATTTCAAATGGCTCTATTTAACACTATTGAGAATATTTAAAATAAAAAAATAATCAATTTCCCAACCAATCTTAAACATTTTAAAAAAAATTTCATACATCAGTCGCCCACTGTTGTTACGGACAAAAAAAAGGCATCAACCTGCTTCCATTGCTGTTGAAGGCGAACTGAATCGTTTCATCGCTGAAATAATTATGCTCTGCATTTGTGTACGTATACATTTTTTTACGCTCGCAGCACAAAGAGCTCTCTTTGCCCATGTCCGTTCATTATGAACACGTCAAAAAAGAGTAAGGAGGGGTCAGCATTTTTTATGTTTCTAGACTGAAGAGAGTTTTGACTGCAGTCTCCAGAGCCCCACGTGTTCTACTATCTTGATCTATTGAAAGGCCACTTTTAAATATAAATTATGTGCATACATAAATATTTATATATGTATGTAATGTAGATGATACTGTATTTAAGAATATGTACATATGTATGCGCATAGCAAACTGCTTACTTAATAGAGAATAAGTAATTCATAGCGAATAAAATGCCAATCTAGAGCTGTTAGATGAAACACAATAGACAAATGGCACCACTTCAATTTCTTTTGTTAAATCGACAATTAATATGTTGGATAAGTAATAAGAGAAATAAATGGTATGCAAAAAATAAACAAAAAGTACAAACATACATACATATGTACATACAAAATTGAAGAATCAGCAAAAAAAAGCGAATTTTTTATGACATGCATACCTACATATAAAACTAGGGCATAGCCTTGAATTTCAGCTTTAATAAATTTGAGCTTAAGCTTCCTTGTCGGAATGTGTTGTACATATGTATGTAGGTATGTATGTATGTACATAATAATAATAATAATACACTAGCGCGGATATATGTAGCCCTAATGTGTTTTATGGCCGAGCTTTTCTCCCAATTGGAAGCCTACTCCAAAATTTTGTTTTTCCTACTAATTGGCTGGACCTATGGTTTTATGCCTGCTTCGAACGGCGAACGGAGACCACTGCTAAAATTCTATGGCGAATAAAATTCTAGAACATTTTAACTCTCTAGCACTCAGTTTTTTTTAGAAATTTAGGAAAATTTGTATTTTTAAGGTCGCTAGAGTGTTAAAAAGTTTCTTTTTTGTTGTTTGCTTTTCCCACAGGGTAGGATTGCGATGTATTGTGGAACGAATATCTGTCATCCCTTGCCAAGTTTGATTTGGTTATAAGCCAGTTTCGGCTATGTGCCATCTTCTGTATCTTGGAACTCAGAACGAAACAAGATACTGAAGATGGCACATAGCCGAAACCGGTTTATAACCAAATCAAACTTAACAAGGGATGACGGAAATTCGTTCCACAATACATTATTAAAAAGTTCTAGAAAAGTGCCATAAAATTTCAATAGAGGCCTGCTCAGAAGAAATTTTTGTAAAATAAAACTAAAAGACCACAGGAAGCGAAAAACTTATACATATATAGGTATTCCTCGGAATGTCGAACGTGTTTTTATTTCGGGTCCTACTGTAGAGATCAAAATACTTCTTTTGCAATAGATTAATGGGGTCTGACGGCGTTTAACATCCGTGCATAAAAACTGTACATTAGGGTGGTATAAACTAAGTACTGGGTGGTAGTGACCCCAATGTTGCATATAGGGTTAATACGATTATATAGTAAAGACAAAGACAATGGTGTATTGAACTTTAAGATCCGAATATAAATGAAGAAAAAATTTATTTGGTCGACTTCTAGTGGCACGCCAAAAAAATTTAAAAAAAATCCAGAAATGTTTTCCAAAAATACATCATATTGTGGTGGGCGTATGGCGAACTTTTTTTTGCGATACGGTCTAATGTATCTACATACCCTTCAAAAAAAAAAAACGTTGGAGTACCCCACAATCAAGCCAATTTCACATAATAAAAGGTTGGTACACAGTAAAAAATTATAGTTTATTTCTAATACCATTTGGTACTTAATTTAATCATTCTCGGAATTAAATTTGAATTTTAATGCCAAAAAGTCTTATTTTTAAACTATGAGAAGTTTTACAATTTTATTTATTCCAAAATAGTTTCAAAATAAAGTCTTGAAAAGTATTAAAATCCTCTCTAAAGAAGTTTAATCATTTATGGTTTAAAAACAAATCCTGAAAAGTATAAAAAACTTTCTCTTTCTCAATTATATTACCAACAAAATATTTTTGGTTTAAAATCAAAACCAAAAAAATATTAAAAAAAAATTATCAGAAAAAAGTAAAAATAAAATCAAGCAAAATGTTTTCGAAACTGCAATCCGGAGGAGTAATCAAATATACTCAAATAAATGGACCGAATCTAATAATTGTATCAAGTAAGTAATGCAGGAAATTAATTAAATATCATGAGGGTAAATTTTGCTTTATTTTTTCAGTCATAAGCAGTTTCAGTCATAAGACAGTATCACTGCAAGAACCGCGACGGTACCGAAATTTTCCCGGAAATCTCCAAAATATTAGTATAAAAGTGACAATATGTATATATATCGAGCCCTAACCGCCATAATGGAAATCAACAATTTAATATACCATGCATCAACTCCCAAAACGTCATGGCTGTGTAATGTGCAGTTTCGAAGTTAGAGACTAAATAAGTTTCAAGGCTGCATTCAAACTGTATGCAAAACAAATTAAAAAAACTGTGTCCGGTAAAATTTACTTTTTGTTGGATACACTTTTATGAGGATTAGGGCTCGATATATAAGGTACTTTAGTGCTTGCTACTACTGTTTTGGATTTTTATGTAAATAAACTATGTTAACGTTATTCAATTTCTCATTAATCTTTGGGATAATGGGTTATTTGCAGTATATCCACTGGAAATTTTATGGGGGTTTATTTCTAAATCCAAAAAAGTATACAATTTATTCCAATTTTCGGATAGATTTAATACCATTTAAAATAATTTTATTACTATTATTAAAATTAAACTAAAATTTTTACTGTGTACATGTATTCTATTATACTCTGAAAAAAAAAACGTTGTAAATCTAAGGACTTTCGCTGTTAAATCAACTACTTTCCGCAGTTGAAATGTGCCCAACAACGCTCCGGTTTTGTTTCAAAGGTGCTAGCGTTGTTGATTTAAGTCAACCATGGAAACTGTTGGAGCAAATACTTTTGCCTTTAAGTCAACAACGGAGACTGTTGGAAAAAATTTTCACCTAAAAATAAATTTTTGTTTGCATTTTACTCTTGATCTTCCCTCCACCCGGGTTCCAACTGCAAATATGTAGCCTCCGCTCGTTCTCCTCTTCTTCTCTCCTTCTTATCATTCACTGGTTGCTATCTTTATTTCTTATTCTGCTTTTACTTCTTTATTTTGTATTCTCCTCCGGATTCGAACTATGACATCAACCTGAAATTCTATCCAATCATCACATATTGGAACATTCAACATTATATTGAATTTAAAACCCTCTTTTATACTTCCTCTTTCCCGAAAAAGCATCTATAAATTATATGAATCATTGTAAAAACAAAATTAAAAAAAATTGTTCTCATTAGTTTTGTTAACAACGGAAACTGTTGGATCAAATATTTTTGTCTTTAAACCAACAACGGGGACTTTTGGAGAAAATTTTCTGCTAAAAATAAACTTTTGTTTGGATTTTTCTTTTCATCTTCTCTCCATTATTATTGTTTTTGTTGGTTTTGTCACAAAAAAATGTTTTCTCACAAAAAAAAATTTTAAAGCAAGCAAGTTTTTGGAACAACAGCGCCCGTTTTTTAATAAATTGTTGGATCAAAAACTTTGCTGTAAAAACAAATACTTTTGCTGTTGAATCAAAGACGGAGATTCTACAGCCGAAAGTTGTTGATTTAACTACAAGTATTTTTTTCAGAGTAGACCATGTAATTCACGTGGGGATGAACTATAGTGGAGTATATGATCCATATTTATCAAATTTAGTACATATTTCTTTATGAAACTTTTAACTCTATCTGATTTGCAGTAATCCTTTTTTATAATATATACCTACTTCAATTTCTGCTATATACATATGTGATTATATATATATATATATATACATACTTATATACATATGTACATATGTATGTATTTTTAGATCAGTGGAATCCTCTACATAGATATATGAATATGCTTAAGTACATATGCAAGAATTTATGTTGCTACAGCTTCCTTTATGTTCAAAGCTATGAACAGTTTTGTATACATACATATGTATAAGGACGAAAGTATGTATGTAGTATACTGTGTATATAGTGTGTACATATGTATGTATGTATATATTCACGTTGCATGTTCTTTTATATTCTACAAAAGGGGGAGCATTGAGTGCTTTGTTTTTTATTTATGATCTGTTGGTAATGCGTATGAAAATATGATCTTTCCGTTGATTACTCATCAATTTCGGCACGTTTCATATAATCAACATAAAATGAGGGAAGGAAATACATATACATATATGAATATAACAAAAATATGAAAAAGAAACCAAAGCAACTAAAATTAAAAACAGAAGCAACGACAATTATGCGCGGTTGGTATATATATATTCTTTTTTACAATTTTGCTGCTGAGACACTTGTGCTCCAGGGCATCAAAACAATTGATGAATTTTGTGTATGTATGTGTGCATGTATGAATATATTATCGCTTGCAACATACATATTTTGTAACGGATGTTGGCGACGAAAACTAATTGCACCACGAAACTCCCAATTAAAGCGACATACAAAAGAACACGCATTGATTATGCTCGTAAACTAATAAAATTAAGTGATTGTATTCAAACATTTGAATCAAGAAGCAACAACAACAAACAACTACAAAACAACAACAACTAACAAGCAGCAACTCGCATAGCAATACTTTTAAGAATCGAGAAAACCAATAAAGCCGCACTTTGGATCAATATATCTTAGGAGTAAGTAAGCCACTTGAGATTTTTTTTAATGAAAATTATCCTTGAAATTAAAATTAGCATTAAATTATGTTTGAATTTTATATAGACCAATCGTTCATTATTGCTTTATGAAAGTGTTCTTTGGTAGGGGTGTTCTGCATGTTTGCGCGCGTCGCCATAACTTTTTAACGGTTCCAACAGATGGTCGAGCGATCGATCAATCGGCCATGCCGCGCACTGTGGCACGCACGCATGCGCCTTGCAAGTACATAAATACATACCTACCTACATATGTATGGACGTAAAATGAAAATGACATAGCGCATAAGGCACCGGTTCAAGGTTGCATTTACGTACATACATACATATGTACTCTACTTATACATTGTATGTATGTTTGTATTCGCATTTCAAGTCATATGACTCGCCTGTTTCTCTCCCCCGCAATAAAACAACAAATTTTTCTGAAATTAATATTCATATGCCACGCATGTGTAAAATATGTAGGCAAAGTATTGTTGCTTGATTGTTGTTTTTGTAATTCTAAATTTAGTTGCATAGGGTTGACTTTGCAATCGCATAATAAAACTGACAAACGTCTAGTATCCAGAATATGGTGTGTTTGTTGTGAAAAAGGCGTGGCGTGACTTGGCTTGGTTGTTGTTATGCGAGCGTACACCCTCGCCATCACCACTTTCGCTGCGCTTGATCCACAACTAAAAGGTGGCTTTTCGGTGCCACTTCAATTATTGTTTAATTATACTTCTTATTGCTGCTGTTGTTGTTGTTCTTGTTGCTGTCATAAGTCTCTGGTGGCATTGTGCGCCCTTTTCGATGCGCTCGGCACATCAGTGACTCACCCTTTTCTGTTGGAGTTAGAACTAAAGCAGCAACGGCCCATAATGACTTTACGACCCTTAGCCAAATGCCACCGATTCACCGATCGAATTCGAAGTAACGATTTTAATGTTGAAAATTGATATTTGTGCGTGCTTTTCGTAAATAAAATTAAAAATATTCAAAAATTGCGCTTCATTAAAATAACTCGGAAAAGGCACGGCTGTTCACTCAGGATCTTGTGTGTGTGGATGTGTGTGATATGAGCGTTTGACAGTTCGCTTGTGCCAAATGTCAACGGCCCATTACTTATTGTGCATTATTGTATGGTCCTGCAAAAGTATTGTATTTCCAAAAATTATAATTCAAATCAATCACTTCCAAAAAAAAAATTATAATTGCACTTAGACATACATATCTACAAATATATGTACATATACATATCTATGTATGTATATGTATATAACTATAGCGCATGCACTCAGAAATCGTAAAACCCATCAAAAAGTTGACTGTCAAACTGACATTCCTAAAATCGCATTTTAATAAAACACCCTAACGTGATCGATGACGCGTGAAAATTTAATACATTTGCTAATGGGCAAAATGCATTTGTTTTATTTTGAACACATTTAAATACATAAATTTAAACCGCTAAGTACATAAATATTAAAATAATCCAAAAATTCACTAGGTTCTGCAAAGCTGGACAAATGGACTAAGAAAATGTGTTTGGCGGTCAAGGGGGACAAGACGGAGTACTATCTACTGTCGTCATACAAAGAGTCAGCGCAACTGTTGACAGTTACAGATTTGAAACTGTTAAGGACTTTGCGTATTTGGAAACCAGCATATACACCGGCAAAAATGTCAGCGCGGAAATCCAACAAAGAATCAAATCACTCTTGCCAACAAGTGCTACTTTGGACTAAGTAGACAATTGAAAAGCAAAGCCCGCTCTCGACGAACGAAAATCACGCTCTTGAAGACTCTCGCCATACCCGTTCCCATGTACGGCGCAGAAGCATGGATAATGTCAAAATCAGATGAAATGGCACTTAGAGTATTCAAGAGAAAAGTTCTTCAGAAGATTTATGGAACTTTGTGCATTAGCGACGGCGAGCATCAAAGGAGATTCAATGATGAGCTCTACGAGCTTCACGCAGACATCGATATTATTCAGCGAATAAAAATCCAGAGGCTGTGTTGGACTGGTCATGTCGTGAGAATGGATGAAGGCGCTCCGGCCAAGAAAGTATTTCTATCGAAACCCGCTAAAGCCGGCAGAGGAAAATGGATACATCCACTACATTGGGAAGATCAGGTAAAGACTGCCTTGGTCTTTCCTTGGTGTTTCCAATTGCGGATAAATAGCAGGAAACGGAAATGAGTGGCGCGCTTTATTGGACTCAGCCAAAAACCATAAATTGAGAAGAAGAAGAAGAAGAAGAAGAAGAAAAATTGATTAATGTGGCGACGTCTATACCTTAGCATTAGAAATAAGATTATCACAGCAACTGGATCCCGAAAAAAAACAGAACTTAGCCTTCACGAAATGCTGAAACAAAAAACAAGTTTATGTTTACTCTACACCGAACAGGAGGACTTACATTAAAAGTGAAGGAAATATACAAAAGTCTTAAGTAGGATCATTTGCTGCACTCTGGTCAATAAGAAGTTTTTCGTGGCCATTCGTATATCACCTGATGTCCACTCACTATCCAGCGTATGATCGCTTCGAATTTCTACATTATCGGTCGGAAGGAAGCTTAGCTTAAAGAGGTTTCCAACGTACGATCTAGAGAGACTACAAATGAAAAGGTGCTATCTTCTGTCCCCCGATAGGCCTAGCTTTCTCGATAAGCCTAGCTTACTGCTAAAGAACTAATGAAGGGTTTCGATGGAATGGATTTTGTTGCTAAATGATCTTACTGTGTGAATATTTCAACCAAAACCAACCCAACTAATCATATGAATTATGCCAGTAGCATTTCTTTACCCTTGCTATTCCACATTTCCTGCCTATGAAAAGTCACACGGAAGATCTTGATTCTGCTTTGTATGCTATATGATACAACTATACTAGAAGAATAGTGAAATTTTTAATTAAATAATTTTAAACTGTATATCCGCAAACCTACTGTTATCTCTAAATAATTTCTGCACATGATCACACATGTTACTACCAAGTAAAAAATGTCATAAAAGGGTTTAATTCGGTACTAATTGTACCTACGAAAGATCTTTCCCTTAAAGATATGCCTTAATAAAACAACTAACTTATATCACACCCAAATACGTAAATACTCGTACTCGTACTCGTACTCGTTCTCGTACCAGAGATGTTAAGTAATGCAGTACTTTGTGACTGCGCAGTCTTTTGATTGGGGTCAAAATGACTGCTATTCATTTTTTGTCAGTCATGACTGGGAATTAAAAAAGTAAGCCTTCATTCTGACTGGTAAATTTTAACTGTGCAGTCACCTGGCTGCAATCCACCCCGTTACTGCAATCATTTGATTAATAATAATATAATATAATACAATGGCGCTATTATAACTCTGACGAGTTTTATGGCCGAGCTTCTCTCCCAATTCGAGGTGTGCTCCTTTTTGTTCTTCCTACTAATTGGGTGGACCTACAGTTTTATGCCGGCTCCGAACGGCGAATGCATTTTTTGTGAGAAGCTTTTTCATGGCAGAAATACACTCGGAGGGTATGCCGCCCACTGCCGAGAGGTGACCGCTGCTCTTAAAAAATCCAATAATTGTATTTTTACTAATTAGAAAAATTTTTTGGTGTTTTGCTCGGACCGTGGTTTGAACCCGAGACCTCTGGCATAGCAGGCGAGCACTCTACACACTGCACCACAGCGGCCACAAAAAGTAGGAACCTTCCATAAAACCGAAGATATGAAAAATTTAATTCTAGCGACATCTAGCGGGGTACAAAAAAAAATTTTCCGGAAATGTTTTGGAAAAAGAGATCATATGGGGGCGTACGGCGAACTTTTTTCTCGATACGCTCTAGTGTACGTATCGCTAGCTTAGAGTACAAATTGCGTAAGTCCTTTTTTTCAAACTTTTTAGGAGAGATAAAAACAAAAAATAAAAAAAATTTCGAAATGAAAAAAAAAAATGTTCTGTTCATGTAAATATTTTGAACTTACATGAACATGAAAAAAAACAAAAAAAAAACATATCCGTGCGTCATGCGGATTGGCGCCCCTCGCGTCCGTCGGGCGGGATATGGAGGGTAAACCGTTGGGTATTATTATTATTATTATTACACAGTTTTCTTCGCTTTTTCGACTTACACAGTTTGTGTATCACTGAATAACAACGAGTAGAAATATGACAAGAGTCACCGACTTGTTTAGCGCGGTGAGTATTTGATTTTTCTAGCATTGTACATAAAAATACACTTTTTCATAAAAATGGACTTACACAGTTTGCACTCTAAGCTAGCCATATGTATTTCAAAGATTTTATAAACTGGCCATTTTAGGTATATGCAAAATAAATACTATTACAGCTAAAATAAATAGAGAGCATATTTTCGGTACTAGTTTACTAAATGACTGCTTAAAAAATATCGCCAGTCATCAATGAATGAAAAAAATGAATGGTCAGTCATACTTGCCAAAAATACTGGAGACTTCAAATTTTAAATCATCAGTCAAAAAAAAAGACTGAAAGGCTGCATTCAAGACTTCAAGAAAAAGAATGGGACTTCAAGGGCTGAAAGTCACGATGATTGCAATACTAAACATCTCTGTCTCGTACTCATATGCAATCACAAAATATCAAGCATAAACAGCTGTTGACTCAAATGAAAGCGCATGCGCACATAAATTCCAAATCTGTGCTAATTATTGACAGCTCATAAGATTTACAAAGGTAAAAAAGAAATCAAATAATGGAAGCAAGACGAATTTTATGTAATCTTGCGCAATGGCAGTGGCAGTAAGCATGTTTTAGCATTCGTTTGTTGCCTCTTCCTTCCTTCCTTCTTTTCATTTTTCGTGTACTTTTCTGCAAAAATGTGTAGGTACCTTCCCTAAACTATAGACGTCCAATAATGCAGTCTATCCAAAAATCAACTAAATTTGAAAGGAGCAAGAAAATAATACATAAAGAAATGAAACAAAGGCAGCAGCTTTGACTTGGCAACACGCTTCATTGCATCATCTAAACTCAAGAAATTGTGTTTGTGGTTCTTGAAGCAAATCAATGACCAAAGTCATTGCACACACGGCTGGCGCAGATTGCTGGGGTGCTTGGATGATGTGTGCATTCGCATAAGTCTTAAATCTTGAGACATGCTCTAAGAAAAAACAAAAACAAAATTAATGCTTGCAAAATTTATAATTATTTATTTGACACATGCAACGAATTGAAATACCTTTAACGCGCTAAGTTTTAGGCATTACAGGCATACATTAGTTGCATACATACATATGTGATTTATACAGGGTGTGCTGCGTATTTGATAGACAATTTTGTTTTTAATTTAGAATCAATAATAGAATTTGACACATCTTAACGAACTAAAATTTAATATGGAGGGTTGAAATGGATGTCTATCGCTAAGATATTCCCATACAACAGGAAATAAGGGGCTGCTGAAGTTCTGGCACCTTTTCTTCTTCTTCTTCTTCGTCTTCTTCTTCTTAATTGGCGCGCAACCGTCTAGATAATTTTGTCGAGTCCAAAAAACTACGCCAGTCGTTTCTGTTTCGCGCTGCTTCGCGCCAATCAGAAACACCAAAGGAAGACCAGTAAGTCTTCACCTGATCTTCCCAACGCAGTGGGGAATACTTTCTTGGCCGAAGCAGCTTCATTCATTCTAACGACTTGACCTGCGCAACGTAGCCGCTGGATTTTTAATCGCTGAACAATTTCGATGACTGCGTAGAGCTCGTACATCTCACCATTACAACTCCGTCGATTTTCGCCATCGCTAATGCGCAAAGGTGCATAAATAAATATGGCACCCCAGTAGTAGGTATAACTATAATGAAACCCAAGGGAATACAGCGATTTGTGATGTCCAAACGATGGCTTGAGTAGCTTGAGGAGTCTTTGGCTCTGCGTCGTAACTGAGCATAGCCTGCTCGGGTCTAATCATCTGGCCAATCCCCAGCCAACTCGTTCTTTATTACTTGGCAAATATCAAAGAAAGGTTCGGTCTACATTTAATTGAAAAAAATTTATTATGGTCTCCTGAAATACCCTGTACCAGTTACAAACATACGCATGAATCACTGTCAAGGGATATCCCATAAATGCATTAAGTACAAAAATATGTTCATACATATTCGCATAAGGCTTCATTAAGGTCCTACTGTTTAAATGCCATTCAACTCAACAGCGCAGCATTGGACGGCTGCTGCTGCTGCTGCTTCTGCTCCGGCTAAGGGATGGATGAATGTATGGATGCTTCATTGCCAAGTAAACGGGAGTTTCCCCCTTCTTCCAATACGAAATAAAGCCACTATATTTTAGGCTATTATTATTATTATTGTTGCTACATATTATTCTTGTGTATTGTAATGGAAGCGCCACAAATGCATTTTTACACTACTATACATATGTACTTCTACTTCGTCTTTGATTCTTCCCTCACACAGCACACATCAGAATCGTTTTCGTTTTCTTAAATGTCACCTGGTCGCGCTGGCGCGCGCTCTACTCCTTGCGGCTGCCGACTGTTGGTTGCTGGTTGCTGGTTGCTGCCAAGTCCTCTTTGCCAACACACCAGGACACTTCCCTACGCTTTCTTTAAGCGCTTTTGCATTTGCCAAACATACATGTGTACAATTTCATCCCCTTTCGATTGCGTAGCACGTACCAAATTGAAAGAAGTCTTGCAATGTGCAATGTCTTGTTGCGAATGTGAGCGCCAATAATGGTGTGTGTGCGTGTGTTTTCGCTTATCGTGCTTGTTTAAGGGTACGGAAAAAATTACAAAGAAACCGTAGAAAAATGCAAGAAATTAATATAAATTTTTTTTGGCTCGTTCCAAGACGCTGTTGGCGGCGGCGGCATGAGCGTCATGAAAAGTGTTATTGATTAGATCAGGGTTGCCCAAACAGTGGTACACTGAGGCCTTGTAATGATGTTGATGGCATAGCATCGATAGTTAGGTTAGGTTGGCCAGCATATAGTGATTACATAGACCACATATCGTCGGTCTTCTGCCAGAAACACGAATGTGAAATTTTTTCTAAGTACGATGTCTGCTCTTTATCGGGTATATATTGATGTAATAAGAATTAATATTGGTATAATTTCTTGTGTAAACATACATACATAATATGTACTTGTATGTACATAAGCATATATACAAATACTACCCTGCAGTATTTATCAGCTGGAAAACAGCACATATTTGCTACTGAATATTCAGTAGAGATGTAGTTCTAAAATCTGAAATTTCCCTTTCGTTTTTATATAAAGGTGGCGTCGAAAATCAACTACCTAAAAACTGCTGAACGAGAAGGGAGAGTTTCTGTAGGAAAAAAGGCCTGAATACGCAGGAAGAACTTCCATAGCATGTATTTCAGTACACCTGATGTCTTCACTGCGTGTTCAGTTGTTTTTTCAGCAATGAATTTTGAACTTAGTTTCAGGGTATTTTTCATAATGAATATTCTACTGAATATGCACCTCCTTACCTCAAATTCTCCTGGGTAATTGTTATTATATCAATATATACCCGATAAAGAGCAGACATCGCACTTAGAAAAAATTTCACATTCGTGTTTCTGGCAGGAGACCGACGATATGGTCCTTAGTGTAACCAACATCGTATTGGAGGTATTGGAGGCGTTATACTAAACTTGGAATCAGTGGCGTAGTAACGGGGGGGGGGGGGTTTGGGGACAACCCTCCCCCCCGAAAGATTCGTTTTGACCATAAAACCATCTTTGACTTTATTAGCATACATTTCTTTTTCAGGAAAAAATCAATGAGAATAGTAATTTTTCGAAATTGGTAATTCGAAATTTAGCGCTTTTTCACGAAGTATTACTTATAATTCTAGCGTTTGTTGAGCCGTAGGAAAGTGCAAGAACCGCAGGAATTTTACCACAATTTATATTCTTTGTAATTATATTCGCTCTTTTGTGGTAAAATTCCTACGGTTCCTGCACTTCCCTACGGTTCAACAAACGCTACAATTATTATACGGTATTTCTGTTATTAGCATGCTAATAACAGAAAAGTAACGCCAATTATTTAAATTTCAAGTTTTCTTTCAATTACTTATCATCTTAATCAAATAATATTAGTATAAACTACAATGGGAATAAATATGCAATGTATAAGAGTATCTGAACTTGAGATTTTACTTAATGTCTGTCAAAATGGAATATTAAAAAACTAAATTATATAAGAAAATTATTATTTATAACCGTAGCACATAGGTAGATTTTCAAGTTTTATGCGGCCAAAAATATTTTATTGTGTACATCTATTCCAAATTGCTTGTTTAATGCAAAATTTTAATAATTTGTGTTAAAAGTAGAGCTCTCGATTTTTTTTGAACATTTTCGAGTAGCCACAGTTGTTGTTTAAATGCTCGAAGAGTTGTTTGTTTGTTTATTACCCGTAGGTTTGTACGGGCATTTGAACAATTCGGGTATTTTGAAGTTTGTTTTTTTCTTTTGTTTATTATTATTTTTTTTCTTTATATCGCCCGTTTTATGCAATAGAGATTTAACTCGAAATTTTCGATTTTTGGGATTTTGGCATATATTTCAATATCTGGGTCGTGCCTTTGAGTCTAGTCTTATAAAATACTCAAAAAGATAAAAATGGCGGAAATAAAAGTGATTTTGTAGTTAGCCGTAGAAGGAAACTATATGAAATTAGCCGCTTTCGATTCACAATTTCTCTGCTGGTTATAGATTTCCTTCTGTCAAATTTATATGTGAATGATAGCGAGCAGAGGGAAATTTTTATCGACCAGTTAGCGAGTATGGCTACTACTCATTATGGATTCAAACATTTTTGTTCGATCCGACCTCGCTTGTGTGATGGCGAATCGAAAACGACAATTATAAAAGTTATTTGCGTTTTCCCAAAAAAAAATTTTTTTGAGTTAAATCCCTATTGCATAAAATGTGCGATATGTAGTTTTTTTTTATTTTTCCGATACACATTTTTTTGTTTGTAAGCTCGAATGCTCGAATGTTTGTACGGGCATTTGAACTACAAACGGGCTTCAAACAAAAACGATCAGATCGAATTGCTCGATACCCGGGTATCTAGGGCTCTAGTTAAAAGTCGATTTTATGGAAAAATATATACTTGTCGTTTTCGATTCGCCATCACACAAGCGAGGTCGGATCGAACAAAAATGTTTGAACCCATAATGAGTAGTAGCCATACTCGCTAACTTGTCGATAAAAATTTCCCTCTACTCGCTATCATTCACATATAAATTTGACAGAAGGAAATTTATAACCAGCATAGAAATTGTGAATCGAAAGCGGCTACAGTGACTCAAAAAAAAATCATACGCCAGAGTTTTTAAATTTATTTCAAACAGTTATAAATTTTAGGCCATTAAATTAAATTTGTTACGTTTTTGTTCGAGCTTTTTGGCCGGTGAAGATGAAAAGCGAAAACAAAGCTTCCTTTTTGCTCTCCTACGCGTTTCGGAGTCTTTTCCGCCTTCTTCAGGGAGACTGTTTTTTATTCAACAAATATATAAAAAAAAAACATACATATATACATTAATTTAACATATGACAATAATTGAAAACTATAAATTTACCAATTGTTGCACAAATTAAAAATTTCAAAGCGCGGCCAGAATTTATAGAAGATTTTGAGGAGATTTCTAAGTGTACCGTTATGTAGCCGACCAATTTTAGTGTAAAAAGTGCTATACTCAATGCTGTACAAATTTCCGTCGATTTTAGTAATTTTTTCTGTAGGGTGTTTGCGTTATATGTACGTGAGACCGTTCCAATTAAAATTTCCGAAAAGCCAATGAAATTTTTCAAAAAGTTGAATGTTTCATATTATTATATGTATTACAATTGAATGAGCTGCAAAATTGCATACTCAAAAATCTTCTAAAAAATGTAGCTTTATAATTCTTAGCCCCTTTTTATGATAAGTACTTCCTTAACTTTGAAAAATTGGAAATACTAAAAATACTGCCTAAAAAGTTAACAATAATCGCTGCTAAATATCTGGGTTACTTTCGAGCATCACCTACATTAACCAAGAAATGCGTTAGAAATATAAACATTAAAATTAAATATAAAGCACAAAAAGAAAATTATTGTAGGTACATATGAAAAACCCTGTATCTAGTAGTGAAGTGCGGCTTTGTGCGACGTAATTTTTTGTCGGCAAACTACTAATTGCACTAGATATCATGTCCGAGGGTTAATTTGACTGAGTCTGACAGAGCAACATAACAAAACCAATTTTTAACATGAAAAAGAGTGATAATTTTTTTTTTTAAATATCCCAACTTTAAAAGCTTAAAACTATAAACTTAGAACTATTGGAAACCAAGGATATTATTGAAAAGTGTTAATAATTACTTGAACCTTTAGGATTCATCACGATTACTGAAATGAAATGCTTTAAATAATAAATATTCAAGTTGAAACTAGCACTTAAAAATATGTAAGAAAAAAACAAAAAAATTAACCTCAGATATGCTAAGTTACGACCATCTGGGGCAAGTGCAGAGTATGGGGTCGGGAAAAAAGCGATGAATTATTGTTCCCCATTCTATTTCCAATATGTGGGTATGTTTTTTTCTGTAATTGTAACAATTTTACAAAATTCAATTTTGGGCGCATAAAACTTGAAAATCTACCTATGCGCGTAGATTTCCAGAAGAGAATATGAGACTTATTTTTGAAGTATAGTTAAAGGCCCTTGGCAACTGACAATCTGGCATGTCAAGCAGTGTGTATGTGTGAGTTTTTTGTGTGTGTTAGTGCAATCGGCAGTCGTCGTGCTACATGTTCATTTTCGGGCTCGCGTTGATGAGAATCAAATCTTTTAGATATTTGCGTCAATCACCCGACACTCACACATATGTATACACTTAACATTCCAGATTTTAAGTGGCCAAGGGCCTTAAGAGTTTGATATATGTATTATAAGCGATATTTGTGTACTAAAATGTTAAATTATTGTCTGAAAAAATTACATTTAGCTAGCTTAGAGTGCAAACTGTGTAAGTCCATTTTTATGAAAAAGTGTATTTTTATGTAGAACGCTAGAAAAATCAAATACGCACCGCGCTAAACAAGTCTGAGATAGTTGTCATATTTCTACTCGTTGTTATTCAGTGATACGCAAATTGTGTAAGTCCAAAAAGCGAAAAAAATTGTGTAAGTCCAAAATATTTATATGAATAGAAATTTTTTTCATTTCGAATTTTTTTTTCTTTTTTGTTTTTTGTCTCTCCTACAAAGTTTTAAAAAAGGACTTACACAATTTGCATTCTAAGCTAGCGATTTTTATCATTTGTAAAAAAAATTGTAGTTTTTTTTTGGTAATTTTAATTTTGGTAAATTTTTTACATTGGCTGTGACCCCCCCGAAAAATTCTCTAGCTACGCCACTGCTTGGAATGCAAAACTTCGCAAGTTCTAGTATTTTTTGCATTTTCTGAAAAGTATTTTGTGTATTTATGAAGAGTATTTGTTGCCCACTCGATTCCACAGCAGGTGTGAGAGTACCTACTCCCCCTTGTGGAGTGCCCCTACGCGCCTTCCTTGACATCGTCGAAAGTCCGCACCCACCCGTCACCGTCCGACAACTCCAAAGGTGCGCGATCCAGCGCTGAATGATTGCGAGTATTCCGATCCATTCGAGTCCCAACAGCGCCGCAGCAGTGACCCAAAATATCAAGAAAGATACTTATCGGACTCCCTGTAGTGTGAAAGGGCCTTTTCAATATGTTGTTGTTGTTGCTGTGATTTTTTATCCTATTTATCCTCCATCACGACAAGATAAATGCGTTTTATGCCTTCCGCCATGCATCTCGAACAATGACTGTGGCACTCTCGCACCCTCCCCCCACTGGCTCGCGCCTTGAGGGGACCTAGTCGACCGGACAACAGCCTTTGCTATCCCTCCGCGGTCTCCCCTCCGCAGTCCGCCCGGCGCAAGCACCAGCAACAGGCATCGGGGAAGAGAGACGTAGGTCCATTGCCCCTGCAGCAACCTCTTGGAGGTTTCAGTCGAGGATTTTTGCCGCTCGCATCGATAACTATAGTTAGCTTCGTTTGGTAACGAAGTCCTAGGAGATAGTCACTGATCTATCGAACTTTCACCGCTTCCTTTCGAGGTTCGAGACACATCAGAACTCTAATCTTTCATAAAATTAATCCAGAATGCTTGTGAGAATTTGATATTAAAAATTTTCCAAAAACGCATACGGATTGAGATAATTCATTTCTTTGCGCGCAATCCAGAAGAACTATTAAATCAATTGAAAATTAAAGCACCAAGCATCTCATTGAGTATGCAAAGGCCCTGTGAACCATAAAGCCGCTATTGATGGCATTTGCAAGTGCTAAGAAAAAAGTTTGGGAATCCCAATTTCACGCCAAAAACAACAGAAGCAGCGCCAGCAGTAAGCGGCAGCTAAGCATTTGCCAAATTCGCCGACAAGAAGTCTTCAGACTTCATTCTTCAGCTGTTGGCCTGCCATGCCAATGCCATAGAAGAAAGGAAGTACGAGTACACGCGCTATCATTAGCTCACCCTTTTGTTGTTGTTGTTTTTTTTTTTTATGGTCAACTAAATATTTATTGAAGATCTTTTGCTTTTATTTTCACTTTTCTTCGATTAAGCATTGATCTATTTATTGTGTAGTGATTATACGAACATTGTATCCAATGTGTTGGGGGTTGTTCCCAGAGCATTCATTCAACTATGCTCGCTACAGCTGGCACATATTTTGCGTCACTTTCAATTGCATATTTAGTACAATACAATAATTATTGATTTGTCGCTTCTTAAGCTCCTTTGGTAGAGTAGCCAACTAATTTGCATAAGTATGTACATACGCACAATTAACAAGTCAAGGTCAAAGCGCCGCTAGGCCTGGCTTATCAAGCGCTACAGGTGAATGCTTTGAATCCTGCTAATCCTGCTGATCCTGTGTGAGGCCAATCAGTAAGTTATTTAGCCTTTCGCTTTTATTCAATAACAATAAAGTTTAGAAAATATTATTCTTGATTTTTAGTAAAGTATGTAAGTGGCGCAAGTAAATTAGGTTATTGATATGTTTATGTTATTGATATGAAGCAATTTGTGTTACTTGCAGCAAATTAACGGTTAATTTCTATTTACTTGTGTATGTATATTTTTTTCTGCGCACAAAATGCCTACATACATTCTTATGTACGCACATATGTATACTAAATTGTCTGGTTATTGCCTGCCGTCATTGAAAGTGAAATTTGTTTGTTATTCAAAGTAGTTAGGGTAGCTTAAAAAACAGCTGTTCGACAACAGCTGATTTAGGGTTGGGTGGTGGTTGCTTCGTTGAGAAAAAAATTAAAGCTGTTGTAGAACGCTTTGCAAATGTTTTAAAAGCCTTGAAGGACACAAAATCATATCTGTCGGTTACAATTAAAATAAAGTAAAAACACATTGTGATTTAGCGTATCAGACCCCAGCTTTTTGCTGCAGTAAAGCGCAGCCATAGACTTTTTGCAGCGTTCCTGGATGTTTCCTCTTCAGTTGGGCTTACTCTCATTGATGGTTAACTCCCAGGTACTTGGCCGACTGATTTAACTTGAGATTAATGCCTGCTAAGGCTGGCAGTTTCAACACTGGCACTTTTTATGTTCTTGTGAACAGCAACAGTTTCTCTTTTTGCTGAATTTAACCCGAGACCTTTGTATTTGTTCCACCTTCCTAGCAGTCGCAATTTGGTCTGCATGTTGTCACAGAACGTCTGCGGAAATTTACAACTCACTAACAGCGCAAGATCGCCGCATATGCTTTGACTTTTGAGCCTCCCACTTCTTTCATGGCCGCCAGCAATACGTTCATTGCAGCAACCCATAGAAGGGCAGAGAGAACTCCACCCTGCGGCATGCCTCTCAATGAATTTGTTTATCGATGTTCCGGCTATATCTGCATATACCCTGCTGCCCGTTAGCATGTGGCCTACCACAAACACTATCCATGATTCGATATCCAACTTCGCCAGAGCTTCGGTGATCGCCTCTGGAGTGACGTTGTTAAATGCACCCTCCATGTCTAGAAATGCTACCAGTGTGAATGTCTTATCCGCTAAGGATTTCTTGATGCTTGAAACGATTACATACTACGTCTTTCCAGTGGATCTTTCCTTCGTGTGAGCGTGTTGGGAAGTTGCAAGTTTTCGCTCCTGTCGCTTTCTTATGTGAGATTCCAGCAATCTCTCCAATACCGTAAGCTGGACAGACGCCAGACCGATAGGCCAAAAATCTTTAGGGACGTCCTGCCTACTTTTGGCGTGAATATAAACCTAGAGTAGAACGAAAAAAATACATTGAAGATGCCGTATACTAGCCGAAGCCGCTTTTATCTCCACACCACACTTGACAAGGAATAGCGGAAAATCGTTCCACAATACATCCTAACCTTGGAGTTTCTCCAAGAGGTAGGTATATAACTGTGAGCAATAATTCCCTTGCATATAGCAAACCGCCATGTAGCACTTATTTCCATTGACTGCTGAAGTTGTACGGGTTGACACCCCATATGGATCCGGTGCCTTGTATGGCTTGAGGGGCTCTATAGCCCATCTTATTCTATCTAGTATGAGATGATGGCCCAGACTATGCTTCCTACCTTCCTTCCTTTCTTAATTAGCACGTAGCCGTCTAGACGATTCTGGACGAGTCCCATAAAGCGCGCCAGCTGTTTCTGTTTCGTTTAGCATGATGCCACATGGGAATACCTAGGGAGACAGCATCACTGTCCACCTGATCTTCCTAACGCCGAGGAGGTCTGCCTTTTCTTCTGCGTTCAGCGGGTTTCGATAGAAATACATACTTTCTTGGCCGGAGCACTTTCATTCATTCTCATGACATTGCCTGCCCAACACAACCGCTGGATCTTTATTCGCTGAACAATGTTGCTTCCAACCTTCTTCTCCTAAAGAGTGCTGTGCACCGTCCCCAGCTCCTGGAAAGTTCGTCGTTAGCAGTAGGTCCACAGTATCCTTTCCTTTCCGGTCTCTGTACACGTCCCGTTAATTCCTTGCAAGAATCCGGGGACGCTTCGAGACGTTTTCAAGAGACGACTAACACACTCATGGATTTTTTCACACTCCTCTTTCTTCTCACATTTTCTTTTCAATGGTTCTTGGACTTAGAAGTTTCTGTTAAAAAAAAAAAAATTGTTGAACTTTTGTGCAACCGATCCTACCCTGCATACTTACTATATATGTATGTATGCATGTATGTTTGTATATATCCTCATGCACATGTACATATGTATTTACATATATGTACATAAACCGGCACGTTTCCCTCGTCGACAATTGTGTCATGCTGCATTGAGGTCATTGCCTCTAATTTCGCGCCAAAGATTTCAATACAAACGCACACACGTACAGAAATGCTTTATGGATTATGAAGAAGGGGCCAACAGGGAGAGAAGAAATATGTAACAGTGTATCAAAACTTCTTCTCCGATTCCCTGTTTACCTCCCGCTGGATGCAAGCAACGGCGAAAAACACAAATGCACATCTTCCTAAAGGCAGATGAACACAAACCCACAGAGTTCGATCTTCCAACATACATAAATGCATAGCATCCATTGGTATGTACGATTGTGCATATGGGGCAATACGGCAATATATGGATTTTCAAAGATCTCTGCACGTTGCTTTTGATATACAATTAGTTTGGCTCGAATAGGGTAGACTGACGTTGCTTGTTGTTGGTGCCTTACCAAGCTGCATTTAATGATATTGACAAATACATACATATGAACACAAACACAAGCGAACTATTAAAAGCAGACAGCAAAGGAACTTAGGGTGGCGCACATATTTCGTTTGGTGTGCAATATGTACGAGTTTGTATGTGGCTTGCTGGGTGTTGTTGCAATTTTACTTTTGGTTGCGCGCATGCGCACCTTTACTCACTCAAGTCAGCGCCGAAATGCCTTGCTAAGGATAATAGAAGCATTGATAAGAAAAGCGGAAAGGAAGGTAGGAAGCAAGGAAGGACGAAAATAAGGAAGTAAGGAAGGAAGCAATAACCTGCGCTTTTTTGAATTAATATTAAGAAATGCACAGCTGGCTGGTTGGCTTGCTGGTTGACTGGCGGGCTGGCATAACTGGCTATGCCGGTGGTGCTGGTGATGGTGGTGCTGCAGACGATAGACGGTAGCGCACCCTAAAAACTTCGGAGTTGACGACAAGATATAAAAAAAAGCAGCAAAGAAATGTATCGAGCTTCGTAGTCAAAGATATGCATACATGCATACCTACATACCATACCGCTGATGACGGCATATGCGCTTGAAATTTGGCGCGAGCCATTTACACAGAAGCAGGCTGATATACATACATATACTCGCATGTAGACTGAATTTGTGCACTTTTACTCTCTTGTGTACTAAGTAGATATTTCGATAGCCAGTTGGCACCGATCGCAACCGGCTTGGAAGACTTTTTGTTTGCTTGCTTTTCCGACAGGGTAGGAATATGATGCATTGTGGAACGATTTTCCGTCATCTCTTGTCAAGTTTGGTTTGGAGACAAACCGGTTTCGGCCAATATGCGTAAGCTTCAATGTCTTTTTTCGTTCGAAACCGGTTTGTCTGCAAACCAAACTTGACAAGGGATGACGGAAAATCGTTCCACTATATGTTGGCCGCTGTATACATGTGGCCGCTGTGGTGCATTGTGTAGAGTGCTCGCCTGCTATGTCAGAGGTCTCGGGTTCAAACCCCAGTCCGAGTAAACACCAAAAAATTTTTTTTAATTAGTAAAAATCCAATTATTGGGTTTTTTTAAGAGCAGCGGTCACCTCTCGGCAGTGGGCGGCATACCCTCCGAGAGTACCTATTTCTGCCATGAAAAAGCTTCTCACAAAAAATGCATTCGCCGTTCGGAGCCGGCATAAAACTGTAGGTCCACCCAATTAGTAGGAAAAACAAAAGGAGCACACCTCGAATTGGGAGAGAAGCTCGGCCATAAAACTCGTCAGAGTTATAATAGCGCCATTGTATTATTATTATTATATACATATGTACATATATATGCATATCTCTCTTTCCACGGTTATGAATCGACTGATTTGTGTGAATGCATATTTTACAACTGGGTATATGTTTAATGAATTTTGTTTTTCTTGTGACTGTGACAGCCACCTTTGCAAAAATCATTGAACAACATGCACACACACACATATATGTAAATACATTAATATACATTTACGCTTTGCAAAAAAAGAAAGAAAAACTAAAATATCGCCTCGACGGAATACGTCTAATCTCAGAAGTGTCCGGACTACAACTACTTCCACTTCCGATCTCTTTGTCCTTTTCTCCTCCCTCTCTCTCGACTTTCTCTATCCTCAACAGATTTTCCAGAATCGAATGGAGCTCATATTATTAACTTTAATCCGAGTTGTATGTTCTGCCTATTCTAAGCTGGATAAAGAGGCCGAGAAAGTGGGTTTGGCGGTTAACGAGGACAAGACGAAGTACCCACTGTCATCACACAAAGAGCGCATCTTGGCAGCCACGTCATTGTTACCAGATACAAATTCGAAATTCTTGAGGACTTCGTGTATTTGGGACCCACTATTTTCGACTAAATGGGCAATTGAAAAGCAAAGTACTATCTCGATGTAAAAAAATCACGCTCTACAAAATGCTCAGGTACGGAGCGGAAGCATCGAAAATTTCCAAATCAGATGAGATGGCACTTGGAGTTTGCGAGAGAAAGGTTCTTCGAAAGATTTATGGATCTTTTCGCGGCTACGTTGGGCAGGTCGTGTCGAGAGAATGGGTGAAAGTGCTAAGGAAAGTACTTCTATCGAAACCTACCAAAGGCAGCGGAAGGAAAGGGATACTTCCAATGAGCTGAGAAGATCAGGTAAAGACTGACTCGTCCGGCCCAGGTATTTCCAATTGGCACCAGGCAGCACGAAACAGAAACGGCAGGCGCGCTTTATTGGACGGTTACGAGGCGATTAAGAAGAACAAGCATCCGAGCTGCGGCTCTCCTTAAGAATGGAGAAGGAACAGCGTGCGTTAGTTTCTCACTCATTTGCTCTGGAATAGTTCCAAAGGATTGCGTATCAAAGCGAGGGATGTTTATAAGAAACCAATTTTTTTACTCTCATCAAACACAGCCATCTTCAAAGAGGAATTTTTTTTCACTATTGAAAGAGTTTGCGAGTTCTTGGTAGAGTGTGCAATCAAAAGTTGCAAGGTTTTTAAACCTCTTCTCAGACTGTAAGGCAACGCCTATGATGTTGAAGTCTTCCAGCATATACTCAGAGACCATCAATTGCTATACAAATATGACTTATGCAGCAGCTGCTGAAGGACTATTCATCTTATAACTAAAGCAGCTACCTACTCCAAAAAAACCCACTTAAAGAAATAAAAGTGGCATAATTACAAACACAAGTTAGTACAAAAATTTCGATGGAACTATTAAGGAACTTGCAAGACCACGAAGATGCCTTAGCCAGCTTACAACGCGCCAGCTCGCCAGTAAGACATGCAATAATGGAATGAGATACAAAAATAAAAAAATAAAAAATATTTGAAACAAAAATTGAAAAAAGATGCTTACAGGCAATTACGATGGACCCACGATGAGGCGCTCACAGACACTCACAGACACTCACAGCAGCCAGTTGAAGCGTTGAAGTTGACGTTAATTAACGCTTAATGCGACAAAAATGAATGCAGAAACATTTCCTCTACGCTTTCCAAGTTTACATTTCTCAGGGTGCGAACAGAGTGGGCGCTGATGCCGAGCGGAGCCCAGCCGAGCTTATTGACGCTTATTTTCATGCGAGAAGAAAATGTGTCTATAACACAGTGAATGCGAGAATCAGCGCTGAAATTCTGTTTATTCCATGTGTTTTGCCTTTATGTGATTTAGTCTTATTTTTCATTTGTGTTTATAAAATTGCTGTACACGGTAATGGATTCATCTGATGAAGAGTATTTTACTTCTCCTAGTGTGGTTAATGCAATTATTATCACAAAAGAATTTGGAAAAGATCCAATTACACTAAAAATATATCAATTTGGTGAATTTCATCATTTATATAATGATTTAAGAAAATATCCAGCTAAATTTCTTTAAAAAAAACCATTAAAAAACACGATTTCACGCTAAAAAGTAAACGTCAACAATGCAAACAAGCGCGCAAAACGCTTTGAAACTGTTTTTCTCGCACTCATCGGGTTTGCTCTCTGCTCTTGTCGGCGTTCACTGTGTTAGGGTGCGTTTATGTCGGAGCAATATAAGAAAGAAAGAAAGATAGCGAAGAAAATTGTAACCGGGAATTCTGTACTTCTGTTTATGTCGGAGCTGCGATAAGCGCTAAGCTCACCACAGATAATAGCAAAGAAAATACCTTACGGAAATCACGTATAGTGTTTATGTCGGAGCAATAGAAGAAAGAGTGATACTAGCAACGAAAATTGTAAATGGGAGTTCTGTACTTCTGTTTATGTCGGAGCAGTGGGTGACTAAAGAAATTCACCACATTAGCGCTATTATCATAGCAGAGAAAATACCTTATGGGAAACGCGTGTAGTGTTTATGTCGGAGCAATAGAAGAAAGAGTGGATACTAGCAACGAAAATTGTAAATGGGAGTTCTGTACTTCTGTTTATGTCGGAGCCTCGCTATAAGCGCGTATCAAAGTATAAGAGCGAAGAAAATTAATTCATTGATTTTCTTTAGTCGATTAGCGCTATTCATTATGGACACAGAAACTTTCATCAGTGCAATTTTTAAAAGGCAACCTTTGTCGGATCAAAGAAATCCAAATCATGCCAATAGGCTTGTCTTGGATAAACTGTGGACGGCCGTAGCATGTGAAATGAAGTCCACACGTAAGTAAATATATACGACTTCATGCATAAAAAATAAAATAGGTTTTAAAAATTTTTAAGTGATATTTTCATAAAATTTTTCGATTTCGAAAATTTTATAAATCTATTTTATTTTTTATGAATAAGAGGGACATTGTTTATGAGTTTTATTACTTTTTATACATAATTTTTATATAACCTTTCAAATTAAAAAAAATTAAATATATAGATAAGTATGTGTGGAGCAGAAATATATGTAAATATTTATTATGTGTAAAATAACAACGTCTCTTCTCCTTTTCGGTTACTCTAAAATTTTTATTTAAGCACCACAATACACTAAAGACAAATCTAGTACCATAGCTTCAATATACGCAGATAACAGCGCTATTCCACTCTTTGCTAGCTTAGCTCCGACATAAACACTCAATAGCGCTATATGCTTTGGTCGAACAGCGCTATTACCTCCGCTTATTGACCTCTTCGCTACTATTGCTCTTATCACTGCTCCGACATAAACACTCAATAGCGCTATTCCGATAAGCGTATATCACGCACAGCTATCTTTCTTTCTTCTATTGCTCCGACATAAACGCACCCATATGCACAAGCTTATTTGTATTGACTTGTATGTAACCAGTTTTATCGCACTGACAATCTTTATCGCATTGACAATCTCGGCTCGGCTTTCAGCGCCCACTCTGTTCGCAGCCTCAGAGTGAATGAAGCCAATGGGAAAATTCAAAAATGAATGAGTGAATGTGTGAGAGCAAAAGCAAATATTTAGTACTTAGGTACTTATGAACTGGATAAACGGGCAAACCGAGGAATGGAAAATATGGTCTCAATTAGTGAGTAGAGAGCAGAAGGGAATTTTAGGCCAAGCTGATCCAACAACTTTTGATTCAAACTTTATTTCTTTTACAGTTTAACGCAGACTAGGTGAGGGTTTACTGACAACTCCCTCTGATACTATTGGAGGAAAGATACCAAAGCATTATAATTTATGTTTCTCAGTTCGAACTAAGAACCTCTAGCATACGAGTCGTGCACACTCTATGCAAACTATGTCTTCATGTCGCAGGCAGTGCAAGGAGTAAATTGCTGATATTAAAGGGACGATAAAGTTAAATCAAATACTGACTGTCTGTTGCAAGCGGAAATGAACAATGACAAAAACCAATTAGTGAAGCTACGCCCCTTTCCCGTCGCGCAAATGAAGTTTGTTGATAACTTCTACATATGTAGCTACCATGGAGAAGATATTACATATGTACATATGTATATGCATATATCATATATGTAGTTATATACATACATATATATGTATGTATTTCCCATGTACATACATATGTGCACATAATAGGGCAGACAAGTGAATTGTTTAGTGGCGAAGGGGGTCTCGTGGAAGCTCCTCGACGAAATAATGATGGGCAATAATGAAACAAAATGCAGTGTGAAATTGAGTTGAGTGCGACTGGAACTCCTTGTCGGCGCAAAGTAAAGTTACATACAAACAAACTTGCGAAGTTATTATTATTATTATTACTTAAGGTTTGCGCCTACGAGCTAGAGACCGAGCAGTGCGCCTTCTTTATTGTCCTCCAACAACCTCTTACAAACACACGCCTACATGCGTTCCTCGTCTGACAGTGTTGTTGTTTTATTATGTGGGCTGGAATACAAGTGAGCACGGTAAAAGCGAGACATACGGCGAAGCACGCTGGACGAGGGAAGCAAAGGTCTTACTTGGTATTGCTCGTTTCATGCTCACAGCATCGCGTTTGTTTTAGTTGTTACATATTTTGATACGGTCTTTTAACACTTTCAAGTGCTACGCTCCGGGCAGCTAAAGCTCAATGAGATGCTTTGCGGTTTCGGTTACTCAAAGAGATTCTTTGGAATTTAGTGCGTACATTGATGTATGTATGTATACATATTGAAGATACATAAATCTGTACATATGTATGTGGTTTGCGTATGGATAGGAGGGGTAGGGAAGACTGATATGTAGTCCTGGTTCATCTGCGTGTGTATTCTCTCGCCTTGGAGTAGCTATTGTCTTAAATTGTTTGTTATTGTTTCGTTTCTTCTTTTTCGCTGTTGCATGGTTGCACAGAAGTTCAAAATTAAGAAATTTAATTCAAAATTCAAAATACACATTTCTAAATCTTAAATCCAAAATTCAAATCTTAAATTCAATATTTAAAATATAAAATTCTAAATTCTTTCTCAAAGTTCAAAATTTAAAATAAAACATAAAAATTAAGAATTAAAAATTAAAAACTTAAAATTAAAAATTAAAAATTAAAATTTTAAATTCAAATGCATTAAAAAAATAAAATTCAAAATTCAAAACATAATTAAAAATTTACAATTCAAAATTCAAAATTAAAAATTAAAAAAAATTAAAAATTTGAAATTCCAAAATTAACCTTTCTTCAGAACTAAATGTTCAAAAATTTAAATTAAAAAAAAATATTTAGAATTAAAAATTTAAAATTTAAAATTGAAAATTCAAAATTCTAAATTCATATTTCGAAATTCAAATTTTAAATTCAATATTAAAAAAAGTTAAATTCAAAATAAAGTTAAAAATTTACAATTAAATAATTTAACTCAAAATTTGATTAATTTAATTAAAAATTCACATTTCAAAATTCGAAATTCAAAATTCAAATGCATTTAAAAAATAAAATTCAAAATTCAAAACATAATTAAAAATTTACAATTCAAAATTAAGAATTAAAAAAAAAATAAAAATTTTAAATTCCAAAATTAACCTTTCTTCAGAACTAAATGTTCAAAAATTTAAATTAAAAAATAATTAAAAAATATTTAGAATTAAAACTTTAAAATTTAAAATTGAAAATTCAAAATTCAAAATTCTAAATTCAAAATTCATATTTCAAAATTCAAATCTTAAATTCAATATTAAAAAAATTAAATTCAAAAAAGTTAAAAATTTACAATTAAACAATTTAACTCAAAATTTGAAATTCAAACTTCAAATCTTAAATTCAATATTTAACAAATAAAATTCAAAATTCCAAATTCAAATTTTAAAATTCAATATTTAAAAAATAAAATTCATATCGAAATTAAAATTTTACAATTCAAAATTCAAAATTAAAATTTCAAAATTCAACCTTTCTTCAGAACTCTTTATTCAAAAATTAAAATTAAAAATTATCAATTTAGAATTAGAAATTAAAAATTCAAAAATCTCAATTCAAAATTCAATGTATAAAAACTATTTTGTTTAAATTCAAAATTTAAAATTCAAAATACAAATTTCAAAATTTAAAACTCAGAATTCAAATCTCAAAAAGCATAACTTAAAAAATAAAATTAAGAATTTAAAAATCAAAATAAAAATAGAAAATTCAATTAAAAATTTCAAAATATAAAATTGTAAATTCAAATCTTAAAAATCCATATTTAAAAAATAAAATTCAAAATCCTAAATTCAGAATTCAGAATATAAAACTCAAAATTCATAAATCAAAACTCGATAAGCATTGTTTGCACCATGATTTGCACTGAGCAACCAAATGAAGTCGCAATTAATCGTAGCATAGTCCTGTTAATCTTTTTTACAATAAACAATTTTGGTGGACCACCAAAAACTAAAAATGCCACCAGCAACTGTTGTTTATAGTTCGTGTTGTTCTGACGCAATCGCAAACACTGGCTGGTGAGCATTTGCTGATTTCCGTTGCTTGAAGCAATCGCTGGCGATTTTTCGCAGAAACAAAACAATGACTCTTCGTCTTCTCAACTTCCATTCCATTTCAATTCCAAATGAAAATAAACCAATATTATTGTGCACTTTTTGGGCTCAACTCTTAAAGCTCAAGTTTTGAGATGAAATGTACACAAATTGCTTGTTGTTGTTGTTATTGAATTTATTCTGCTTTTTAGTTGGTTTTATTTTTCTTTTTTTTTCTTTTTTGTTGGTGCCCTCGGTTTGCGTATTATTTTAGTTTGGCGACGACAAACAATCTTCTTTCTTCTGAGTAAATTTTTAAACTTCCCTACTTGTTTGCTTTGCCAATATGTATTAAAATAATGCAATCGCCCAAAAATCGTTCACATTTAACATTTCGTGTTTTTTTTTTGCATTTTTGTGTTTCGAATTTCTTTGTTTGTCCTTGTCACACACAAAATATTTCGGGTTAATTATTTACTTTCATCGTGGCGAAATTAATTGACATTTCTACAAGTTTGTTGTGCATTGCGATCTTCTTGGTTTGTTTGAAATACATTTCATTTAAAAAATAATAAGAACAGTTTGGTTAATTGTGTGTAATTGTTGCGTTCCGCATTCAGAACATAACGAAAACAGTTATAAAGGCTACTTTCAAATGTCTATGTATGTATGTTTTTTTGTTGTTAACACCGGGAGACTTAACTTTGGCCTAATCTGCGTTACCTGGTTGGTTGGTTTGAGTGGCGAGTCCCGCAGACTCGAATTCGCGCCGAAACGCCGTTTTGATATCACGACTCGTCACTAAAGAACCAGAACCAGCCCAGAAGAATAGAGTAAAGGAGAATATCAATTCGGAAACCAGGGAAGGCCCTAGCCCTATATCCATCCTGTTGCGCTTAAGTATCTCAGAAGCCCCTCAGGCCTAACGTCCTTGAGTTCCGAGAGGTTTCCGAAGAAAGTCTTGCCAAGGCATTTCATTCTGCCCAGGCAGTGTGAAGGACACTCGCATAGCAGGTGCTCCGCCGTCTCCTCTGCTCCAAGAAGAATACAGCTGTGACACAGAGTATTATGATCCAATCCCAAACGGAGCGCGTAGGTATCAAGAGCCCAATATTCCGTGAATACCACAGTAAAGCAGGAGATGTTTCGCCATCATTAGAATTTCCTGCCCATCTTTAGCATGGCTGAGGAACGCATCTCATTGTATTAAGGCCACAGACTTCTGCAGACCCTGCAGTTACACAACCGCTTCCATCTGGTTTTAGTATCCTCGAACTAGTTCCGAAAGATGCGTGCCTTTATGAAGTCCAGGTTCGCAAGAACCTCCCGCACCTCTGCGATATAAAGAGCCGAGCCTTGCCTGGCTAGCTCATCAGCCATTTCGTTTGCCTTAATGTCGCGTTGGCCTGGCACCCAGATCAGAGA
The DNA here is from genome assembly GCA_960531455.1 of Urophora cardui. Taxonomy (NCBI): domain Eukaryota; kingdom Metazoa; phylum Arthropoda; class Insecta; order Diptera; family Tephritidae; genus Urophora; species Urophora cardui. The sequence goes on along the minus strand of OY482672.1, from coordinate 20,706,166 downwards.
GACGCTATGCTGACTTGCTAAGCCCATAACCTACTTCCTACACAGCGCGACCAGGCCTGATGAAACCGTTACATATGCCAGAGCCTTACGAGCCGCCTGACCATCCGAGAAAACTGCATTATCTACATAACTAGGTACTTCATTCTTGAGCTCTCAAGACCAATTTTTTTTTTTATCTACGTTTTGTTAGTTTTATTTTCCATTTGAATGTATGTAAGTATATTATTGATAATAATAGTAGTCAAACGCTTCCTGCATTCTAGTTCCGGGACACATCCCGTATTAGTCGCATTTAACAGCAGTTTGCTTTGGAATATTGTAAGCTGCCAAATAAGTGGTTTATATTACATAAAACGGTTCAAAGAGTATCACCCTCTTTTTGCATAAAGCCATCTATGAGAACATAAATTTGTATACACATCTATACATATATACATATGTATGTTTGTGTGTATATTCAGTGGTGCATAAACGAAGCACTTAGCTAGCGCCGAAAAGCATACTTCACAGTATGCGCAAACAGCTTTCAAAATTTCATCCCCTCCGGCTGCAACTTTCACTATACTTTATGTAAGTACAGTGTACACTTTTGCTTGCTTATATCTCCCTTAGCGTGCGGCATAGTCTATTTACTACTTTGCTGGCTTAGATACTGTGCGCTATGCGCTGTTAAACCTAGTTGCTAGCTGCAAGTTGCACCTGCCTCCCAGCCAACCATCTTCAAATGTAAAAAGTTCCAAATAAATTGTGCTCATTTTGGGGGTTGCTGTTGTAATGCAATCCGGCGCCCGTTGCAAGTCACCACCACCACCATCATTTGTATTGCCACCAGCAGCGAAACGCCACCACCACTCACCACTCAGCGCTCAGAACTTAATAGTTAGTTGTTCAGCAGCAACAACAATTATTCGCAATTACATACATATCAGTCTAACATCAGCTTTGACAGTTCGTTAGTTCCATTTCATTTTCATTGCAATATCTACATTTTACTGTCAGATGATTTTTACCACCCTCCACCTTCATTTTTGTGCCGTTTTATGAATGCGGATATGTGTATTTGCGTTTTTAACCCTAATCCTCTAAAGTGAGCCTCTCAGTCTCACTTTAAAGTTTAAAAGCGAATTATTTCTAAACCAAAAAAGCTTTTTGTCTGAAATTTTAGGTATTCCTCCATTTGTGTTCATAAATTATGAAATAATTATAATCTTTGGGCTATTTATTTATTTTAACCATTTTTTTTTGCAATCGTATAAAATTGTAACAAAAAACCGAAAGTGAGCCTCAAAGACTCACCTTAAGTATCTTTAACGTAATAAGCTTACATTTCTAGAATTCAATTAAATTTTGAATCCGTTGTTTACAAGGTTTACCCAGTGATGTTTTTACATTGTGAACTCACACCACTTTTCCCCGGATTTTGGTGAATTCGTCGTACTTCACCATAGATCTTTATATAATAGGATGTCATAAAATTAAGGAGACCGGCAAAGTCAACAATTTCAAAACAATTAACATTTTATCATTTTCTGTTTACTGAGATTCTAAATTACGGAAAAGATGCGTTCAGATAGAGAAACGAACGATGAGCTGCTTTATGCGTAAGAAATTTCACCACGAACGTCGCGTTTTAAAAACTTGGAATTTGGTTGCGGAAAATATATATTAGGGGCGATCATATGAAAAATTTATTGATATTCATTTGACTCATAGCTTTTCTCATTGTGTGCACAAAAACAAATTTATAACAGATGTAATAAAACCATTTGTAATGAACATTCAAACAACTACAAAAATGTGTGAAAATTGCAGTTCATTAATATCCCCTATTTTACGAAATTACCTTTTTTATCTTTATATACTAAAAAATTGTCATAAACCGTTATAAGAAATCTATAAAAATGCTTCTGAATTCATTACTGCATAAATAAAAGTAAAAAAACAAATACCAAAATAATGTGTTTCAAAATTTCCCCATAGGTGAGCCTCAGAGTCTCACTTTCGGTTTTACGTAACTTTTTAAAACGCGGAGATTAGGGTTAAGCATGTAATTAAGTGTATGTGTGTGTGTGCTTTTACAACACAAACACTGTGCAACAAATTCGAGCGCACTTATTTGTGAGCTTAAGCTTTTTAATTTGCCTTAGGCTTACTTCAAATTTCATTGAACCGCGAGATCTAGTTTGCTTGTGAACCTATAAATGTTTAATTTCTGAATAAAGTAAAGTTCTATGGCCGTTAGAGGGTTAAGCTCCAACAAAGAATTTGCAGCATCCCAGAGAGCATCAAAAGCGCTGTTACACAGTGTAATCAGTGCATTCAACTCTAAAGCAGCGATTTTACACATGCTCGCTATAATACACTGTACTGCGCTTGAAATGGATGATGGGGTGACTGCTGCGCTACGCTGCGCCTGTTCAAATCTTCTCTAACTAAACACACGCAGGCGCGCATTAGCACTTGTTTTGATTTCATTCATGCGTGGTGGTGGTGGTGGTATCCTAATTCAACAAACGGGCGCGCGCAGATGCACAAATTCCCACCCGGCTAAAGCAAGCAACCCTCTTTGCTATTATTAACTTCTATATATGTACATATGTATGTATGCATTTTCATTTGTAATAACAACTGCTCAAACAATTGCGAAAAATTAATTTTTCCCACTCCACAAATAGATATCTCTGTACAATCGATTGCAGGAAAAATGCAAAACAATAGACGATATTAGCGCGGCTTAACGTTAGAGCGAGATTGCTTATCGGTCGGTCGGTCGGCCGAAAAGGACTTTCGCGTTGTGATGATTTAGGCTTTGGAAAATACATATATACATGCCTACATATTTATGTATCAAAAATGTTCCATTGATCGCTCGCTTTTCTCCTGTATCAAAACAAACATTTCTTTTTTGACATTTTAATGGATTTTAACATTTACGAAAACATTAAAACTCATTAAGCGCCTAGCCCAAGTACTAATTAGCGTTCGAAACTTAACATAATTTAATCTTATTGTATTTGTTATTTAATTTTCATAGTAAAAAACCCACAAATTGCGAAAGCGGTCATGATAAGCAATTAGTAATACATATGTATGTTTTGATCCCATTAGAGTTTGCGCAAAGTATCTGTAATCAAGCAGATGCCATGTAATGGCACTGTAGCATAGATACAGCCAGTGTTGCCATATGCTTTGTAACTGTAGAAAGATTATAATTTCCCAGGCAATACTATGTTGATGGTTAAACAGCAATCAGAGGGATGAAAACGGCTATTTTCCTCCAGATAACTGAGGTTTTGTGTGTTTTTAATCTTTATTCCATAAGAATGGCTGTTGTCTTGTTGGGGTTCGGAACGACCTCAAATGTTCTATAACTAGCCTGCCTGGAGTAGATATTTCTCAATACTTTTGGTTTTGTCATGTTTTTCTCCGAATTTCTCACCGGCAATTACTCTTTTCAATCGGGGTTTCTCTCTGTGATAAATGGCACCAAGTGCAATCTTGTGGTTCGACAGAGTTAACCCTCGAGAAACTTGCTCAAAAAATTCCGAGACTATTGAGCTGATAATACGTAGTAGGTACATACATATCGCACCCCAAATCATAAAGTGACACAACTCAAAATTTTTCGAAATCGGGTTTCTTGCATAAATCGGTACACGGAATATATGTATGTATCTATAGCGACTGCCAACAAATTTTTTCCATCAAAGTCTTTTATAACGTTAAAATAACTATTATACGTGGCCTTTTCCCATAACATTGCCATAAAAAGAAAAAGTTGTTTGGCTCTCCTGAAAATTTTTGAATTTTGAAATGCGTCACTTTATGATTTCCCAACAGACCAGGAAGTAAGCAAAATGTAATAGGACTTGAGAACAAGCTTATAACAATTGTCCATTGTAAGCTTATTGCAATACAGTTTTTATAAGCTTAATTGTAAGCTTATTCACAAGCATGATTGTAATAATTAAGGAACACAAGCTTGAAAACAATATTACAAAAAGCTTACCTTACACTTGCAATGAAAGCTTAAAAAACTATTAATAATAAGATTGTTTTAAGCTTGCTGTACATTTTTTTTTAAATTTTGGTTTTACAATGATTCATATAATTCATTATTCCTCTTTCGGAAAAGGGAAGTATAAAAGCCTCAATAAAATTCAATATAATGTTGAATGTCCTACTATATGATACCGTTCAGGTTGATGTCATAGTTCGAAACAGGAGGAGAATATAAAATAAAGAACATTGCAGTAAATGTGAAGAAGGAAAGAAAATGAAAAGAAAAATGCAAATAAAAATTTATTTTTTTCTTTTTTCTACTATTTATACATACAATTGTATTTATAAGCTTACAACAAGCTTTCACAAGTAATATTTTTCTACAATTACATTTGTAAGCTTATAAAAAGGGTGCCGTTTTGACTTTCCAACAATTATTCTTAAGTCTTTTTCAATACTTTACACAAGCATTCCTCAAGCTTAACGCTTATATTTGTAAGCTTGTTATAATATTATTTTAAAATATCCGTACGTCATGCGGATGCGCCCCTCGTGCGGTTGGGTGGGTGGAGGGAAATCGTTGGGTTTATTATTATTATTATTATTATTATTCTCAAGCCTTTTGGTTTATTGGGTTAGGATGCGATATGTGTAAATATACATATTTGAATATGTTTGTCCCTTCCATCAACGCTTATAAAAGATTTATGAATGAAATGAATTGAATAAATATTTGCTTAATGTAAGAAAATCCTAATACCATGTCTCCACATAACGTGTTTCGCTCCTTTTTTCTGCATTTTCTCTCTCAATCTCGGTTCGACACGGAAACCAGTGCCAAATCTCGCTAATTTCCATACAAATTTCTGAGAGCGAGTGAAGATTGAAACACTGTTTCATTCTGAATCATCTTGCCAACCTCGATGATATCGATGTCATCTCTAATTTTGTATCGAAAATCTATCGAAATCTCACACAGACCAAAACAAAAACGGAAAAATAAGCAAACATACAAACATTTAAGAAGAGCAAGAAAGAGAAATGTTAAACTGAATCACGATCAGCCACGTGGAGACGGGTTATTTAGCGAGATGTTTTGCTAGATGTTTTGTTGGTGAAACAAGTTATGTGGAGACGGGCTTTAACGGAACTTTCCTTATCAAATTCTAAAAGCTATTCACTGAATACAAAGCGACTTTCTTGCTTTATCAGACAAATTTCCAACGATCAATGTAGGTATGTATGTATGTAAGTCATATGTTTGCTCATAAATATGTATGTAGATATGAATGAAGATATCAAATTTTTGCGACTCAATAATAAAGCAATGAAAGAAATTGAACGCGAATCAAATTCACAGTTTTGTATGTATGTATGTACATATGTTTGTATTTAAATTAATTCATTTAAAAAAAGTTTCATTTAGCGCTCATGAAAATGTCAAAATAAAATAAGCAATTCACTTTAATAAACTTGCACCGTGGAATGTTGTTGAAGGTCACAAATTATTCCACATACATACATACATATGTACATACATATATTCGATCATATTTATAACGAAATAATTAACAAAAAATATTAGCAGTCAGCTTTTTCCAGCTGCAAGCTTCAAAGTGATTTCGGAGATCAGATTTGTTGAGTACCTAACTATCTAAGGCCTTGGCCTTCGAACACACCTCCTGCCCTGACCAAAACTTTCAGCGAGGTGGCGAAAGCCACCTTAACGCTGGCAGTTATGGACCGCGGCCACCCGGACGGGAACCTGTCCCCGGAAAAGTGGAAGATGATCCTCATAGATCTTCTCAGGAACTATGAGGAGCTTCTGGACCGTTTTCCGGGGCGTTCTCCTGATATCCGGGATGGCGGATGGCATCAGGGCAGAATAAAGCTCGTAACATGCGCAGATGAGCGCTCGTACGAGCTTTATAAACTGGCTATGTCCGAGGTGGGTGAGCTGTGGCACGGGTCTGACTTGGTTGCGGTCAGTAAGGAAGAAATTCCGAACAGACCGAGAGCCTGGGTCTGGGTCCCGGCTGAGCCATCTGATCCGGATAGAATTCTGAGGATCATCTCTCGCTCCAACGCGGAAATGCCCACAAGCGATTGGAGGGTAGTACGTGTTGGTGACGTGAGGGAGATGCAACGCCAGGTTGGGCTTGTCATAAGCGAGGCGTCTCTCCCGTGGATTGAGAAGCGAGGTGGTACAATCCGCTACGGCCTTTTTACCATCACGCCGAAAATCAGAAGGGATGATCCCCAGAAGGAGGATGAATTGGTAGCCGACGAGGACAACCCTGGTCTTCCGAGCCTTGGGGCTGAGGGCAGCGCCTTGAGCGCACCCGATCCGCAGGGCTCTGGGGATGGGGGGTGTTCTACGAAAGCATCCAATTCCAATTCTGCGGAGGTAGGGGGCAACGCCATGAGCGAACCCACTACCCCCTTAACTATGGACGTCCGGGCTCCATGCAACACCTCGAGTGGACATGGGGCCGCTAATGAACGGGCAGACAGCACTCTGGACTCCGAGAGCGATACGTTCTCGGTGTCTGAGTTGGTAGGCCCGTTCTACAACATGCTCGACGAATGCACGCTGCTGGATTCGGATCCGGAGGAGGCCGACTTTGACTCCACAGTCATTGAGGTCTCCGAAGGAGCGGGTACAGTAGCGGCGGACGTCGAGATGCATTCCGACGACCAAAATGATGCAGGTACTTCAAATTAACCTGCATCACTCCAAAGCAGCTTCGGCTGCACTACTCTTACGTCTCAGCAAGACTGCTGAGGCGATCGTTCTGGTCCAGGAGCCTTGGGTCGTTGGATCCAGGGTCTGTGGCCTCAAATCTGGGGACTACCATGTGGTGGCAGCACCTGCGACAGGTAGGACCAGATCATGTATTCTAATACACAAAACTCTTTCCTACTTTATGGTATCTCTTTTCAGCGACGAAGATATGGTCTGCATCAGCCTCGAGCTGAAAGGTAAACCGATATGGATCGCCTCTGTCTATTTGGCGTATGACCGCCCCATTTCTGGGCAAGATCGGCTACTTGGTGCGGTTAAGGAAGCCGAACGTTTAGGGCTCCAACTGCTGATCGGGGCCGATGCCAATGCCCACCACACAACATGGGGCTCATCGGATGTAAACGCGAGGGGTGAGTCTCTTTTTGATTTTATTATATCTAATAATTTATCTATATGTAACTCTGGAGGCAAACCTACTTTTGTCACCGCAAACAGGAGTGAGGTACTTGATATCACTCTGGTCACAGGCCTTTCTGACTATGTCAAGGAATGGCAGGTGTCCGGAGAAAACTCCTTCTCTGATCATATGTATATAACTTTTAATCTACTCTTGAGACCTCCGCTTAGAGCAGGATACAGGAACAGGAGGCGTACGGATTGGGCTCTGTTTAATCAGAAACTGTCTGCTACGCTCTTTGAGCACGCTTCTCTCGGTATGTTAAGCCTACCGTTAACAACTGATGAAGCGCCTATCTCCAATAACGGGTCTGTTTCTCTCGGTGTGCTGGACACATCGTCTAAAATCGATGAAGCAGTTGACTTTGTTACTAAATCCTGTAACGCTGCTTTCAAGAGTGCCTGCCCGGAGGTCAAAGTTCGGGGTAAAAAGAAACCTTATTGGTGGAACCCGGAGATCTCCAAGCTTCGGCTTAACAGCAGAAAACTCTTCAACCAGGCGAAAACAACTGGCAACTGGCAAGCCTACAAGGATGCCTTCAAAATTTTCAAGAAGTCGATCCAAAGAGCTAAAAGAGACTCATGGAAAAACTTCGCTAGCGACATAGAAGAAATCTCTGAGGCCAATCGTCTACGAAAGGTCCTCTCTACTAACCCAATTCCCCCAAGCTGTATCCGAATGCAAAATGGGGACTGGGCCACATCTAGTACTGATATTCTGAACACCCTGGTCACCACACACTTCCCAGGGTGCACCCCGGAACCTTATAGAACCTACTCTAACCCCAGGACATCTAATGACCTGGAGCACATAATTACTAACAGAAGGGTAAAATGGGCAATTAAATCCTTCAAACCCTTCAAATCTCCGGGAATAGATGGGATCTTTCCTGCTGAATTACAGGCAGCAAGTGATACTCTAATCCCTCTACTTGTTCCTATCTATAAAGCCTGCCTCAACCTGTCATACATTCCTCTAGAATGGACTAAGGCGAAGGTGATCTTTATTCCTAAAGGGGGCAGAGCCTCCTACAGCAGCTCAAAGGATTTCAGGCCGATAAGCCTGACCTCTTTTCTACTCAAAGTTCTTGAGAGATTGCTGGATGTCTATATCAGGCTGCGTGCGAATACTCTATCTCCTTTTCAACACGCTTATTCCAAAGGCAAGTCCGTAGAGACTGCTCTACACGCTATCACTTCCAAGATAGAAAAGGGGCTAGCCTTTAAGGAATTCACACTGGGCATCTTTCTCGACATAGAAGGAGCTTTCAACAATGTTCTACCGGGAGCCGTCACCACCGCCCTACGGGACTTGGAGGTAGAGAAGGCTCTCGTGAGGTTTGTCGAACTTCTTAGTAGAAGAGCCATTATTTCTGAAATGGGTAATTCATCGATAACTAGGTATGCCAACAGGGGAACACCCCAGGGTGGAGTTTTGTCTCCTCTGCTTTGGAACCTAACGGTGAGCACCCTGCTCTCTAAACTTCAGCACACGGGCTGCCAGGTCATTGCGTACGCCGATGACATCGCCCTGACAGCGACTGGCAAGCATATACCGGTGCTGAGCGACCTTTTGCAAAATGCACTCAACATTGTAAAAACCTGGTCTCTGAAATGCGGGCTCAGTGTCAGCTCTGAGAAAACGGAAATGGTTCTGTTTACCCGCAAACATAAGATACCTGAATTCAAACCTCCGTCCATAAATGGGAAGGAGATTAAACTCTCTACCGAGGTTAAATACCTTGGTGTTATTCTAGACAGAAAACTAAACTGGAAACGGAACGTAGAAGTACGATCCCAAAAAGCCATGTTAGCACTTTACGCATGTAAATCAGCGATAGGCAAGAGATGGGGACTTAACCCCGAAATTGTCCATTGGCTGTACACAGCGGTAGTGCGACCTATTCTCTTCTATGCAGTCACCATATGGTGGCCAGCACTGGAACTCGAAACCAATAAGAGCAAATTAACTAGAGTGCAGCGAATGGCTTCCATGCTTATTAGCGGAGCCCTTCCCTCCACCCCAACTAAAGCTCTCGAAACCATCCTATTTCTTCTCCCCACGGATATACAGGGGAAACTCATTACCAGCTGCAACGCGGCAAGGCTCAATGCAACCGAACCCTGGAGGGACACCAGATTCGGGCACGCTCAAATTCTTAGTAACGTCCCTGCCAATTTTCTAAAGCTGGACTATGCAATACCAGCCTTTTGTTGGGATAACAAATTCTCCACAAGAATCCCGGAGAGGAGCGAGTGGAAGAACTTAGGGGATCCCGACCCTAATACACTGCACATTTACACGGACGGCTCTAAATTGAACAATAGAGTTGGAAGTGGGTTTTTCTGCGAAAAGCTTCATCTGAAAGTAAGTTTGCGCCTACCTGATCACTGCAGCGTCTATCAGGCTGAGCTCATAGCCATATGGGAAGCAGCTCGTCGCCTGACAGATCTGCCAGACATAAATTCTATCAAAATCTTCTCTGACAGCCAAGCTGCCATAAAATCCTTACAGAGTAACAATGCTACATCTATAGTTGCAATGAAATGTAGGGAGTCTTTGAACAAACTAGCCGAAAGGTGCGACCTGAACGTCATTTGGGTTCCAGGCCATAGCAACGTTCGGGGCAACTGCATTGCAGATGAGTTGGCAAGGGAAGGCACAAGCTTACAGGATATCACATCTGCGGCATGGGTTGGCCCCCCGCTTAACTCATGCAAGCATTGGTTGATATCTCGCTCCATTGAACAGGCTAACGCTAGATGGGCCAAGGAGTCAACTTGTTTGATTTCTAGGCAAATCTGGCCTAGACTGGATGAGGCTAGGTCTGTATCGGTGCTGCATCTGAATCGGCTCTCTATAGGTCCGCTGGTGGGACTTCTAACAGGCCATTGTCTTATGGGCACTCACGCCTCTCGCATGGGCCTATATAAAAACGACTTCTGCCGCAGCTGTAGGGACGTGGAGGAAATAGAGAGTGTTGAGCACTATCTATGCCACTGCCCCGCACTGTCGCTATCCAGGTACCGCTTCCTCCATAAACACTTTTTCGAGTGCCTGGCGGAGATGGAAAATGCAAGGACACTAGATTTTCTGCGCTTCATGAAACAAACGCGCTGGTTTAGCTTCACGGGCATCTAATCTTATCATACTTTTGAATCTAATTTTTCCGGAAAGGTTTGTAAACAGGGATAAGGAAGCCAGGGCTCCCGTGTGGTATCACAATGGGCCACCTCGGCCTAAGTGTGTCCCCGCTTTCATGAATTGCGGAGACAGCCACCTCAACCTAACCTAACCTAACTATCTAAAAGGTTTTCTTAATAACAACGATACAACTATGTAATAAACCTTTAAGTCTTAAAGTATCGATAACTAAAATACTCTTCAGATCAGTCATAACATGTGTGCCTTCAATGAAAAATTATTTCCGTAAAAAGGTTGCTTGTTCCCTAAATACAAAAAAGCCAAAGCCATATCCGTCTTAGCTTGCGAGTTTGAGTTTCGAAATAAATCTTTTATGGAGCTGTTACATCATCCACACTGTGGACACGACTTGATCAAATAATGCGAAATAATAGCTGTGTGTGTGTGTGTTTTGACAAAAATAGTGATTATATTGGTAAATAATAACTAGTTACTTATCTCTTTGAAAAAAATTTAACCAACTAAACCAACCATCGGAGACCATTATGCCATAGATTTTGTTGGGATATGAAGTCAATATTCCATCAAAGATTCCACGCTGGCGTTCCACTTATAGCTGCCAGCAATTCAATTCAAATAATAATTCATAAAAAAATAATGAATCAATCAACCAATAGAATATAGAAATTAATGAACACACATTTGGGCGATTCCAGAATGGCGAACGTAACGTTCGTACGCCTTCAAAGCTCAATAAAGTATGCAAAGCGTTGAATATTTTTCTTCTGATTTTCATTTTTGGAACGCACTTGAGCAGCACTTTAATCGGTGCAAATAAAAAGTAGTATCGATTTCCAGCTTCTGAGATATTAGCATTTAAAGGGCGATGGCGAACGTGACAAAATGAAAATTAAATTTTTAGGTGCTATTAGAAAAGTGCAAAAATCGGCGAGTTTTGGTCCACCATTTAAAAAGTAATGATTGCAGGTCAAAGTAGAGTAATGTAGCTCTCCATTGATGGTTTTGCTGTGGAAATATATGCCCTAGTTTGATTTTTATAAGCTTAGGAAAAAATTGGTAACGTGACGTGGCGAGCGCGACAAAATGTCCAAACCGGGGTCATAACGATTAATTCAAGTAATTTATACTTAAAATAAATTTAATTAATAAAATTTTCTATTTGTTCGATGAAAATAATTGCATACTAGCATATATATGTATGTATAAGTAGGTACAATGGCTTAGAGTAATGCGTAAAATCGCGGAAAAATTTTATTTTAAATTGTTAAATATTTATCAATTTGCGTTGTCAATTCGGGGAGCTAGGTATGTCGATAAATATTATTTAAAAATGTTCTATCAGATTAAATGAAAAAAGCTATATCTGAACAATCGGTTGTATGGCCGATTTAGCAGATCCCGACAAATGATCAGCTAGTCATAAAAATATACCTAGATACCAAATTTCTCTGATATACATATCTTGAGAAATACACCTTGATAGCATTTTACATTTAATTTTTCCCCCATTCTGTTTTTGTACACGGATTCGCCCATAAGTAAATACAAAAGCTTAAATTTTAGGAAGAAATTCAATTGCACAACAGAGCTCAGAGGTCAGTTAGACGACAAATGTTATCAAACACGAAAGTGATGATGAAAAAAATTTCTAAAGAAAAAAGATACACACAAGCGCAGAGTCAAATTTCGAAAAAAAAAAAAACAATTCACACACAAAGAAAAGCCAAAATTCTATAATTTACAATGCAGTGCAGTCGACACCATTAAATAACCATTTATTGTGGCACATTAAATAATGAAACACATGCTCCCAAATATGTATGAACTTACAAGAGTACTATGTACATTAGGGTGGGGCGATTTGTATGGAGGGAAACTAATCGATACCGCGCCATCTAAATTCGGATTCCTCTCATTTATCTGAGTAGAAAACTCCTCCAAGACATTTGTCTAAAATTAATTTTGATGTTCCGGAATTTGGTTTTTATGGACCAAGACGAATTTTTGAGAATATAAATTGGGCAAAAATCGACAAAAAAAATATTCAGGCCAATGTGCACATCGAATTGAAGCAGAATTTTATGCTGAATCCAGATATGAAATCCAAATTAAAATCGGATGATCCGTTTTCGAGATATAGCCCGATTTCCGGTTATGGAGGCTGAATGCCCAAAATCACATATTTTCGCGATTATCTCTTGTTGTGTACAATATATCTTAATTTTTTTTGCAAATTTCTTAAAGATAAGTCAATACAATATATGAACGGTATTTTAAAATATTAATTTATCTTTCGGTATAGGAAAACTAGAATGCACTCTTTTTTCCTTGGCCCAAAATCGCGGTATGGGTTCTATATGTTATAGCCATCCGATACCGATGATTTTCGCCGACAGCGCTCTGTGTACAATAAATGCTCCAAATCTAAAATTTCAGAATTTTAGCTGCAAAAGCTGAAGAGTTATACCCTAAAACGTAGACATATGCTGTTTGGGACTTGGTTTTTTACTTTACTCAACTCTGAAAAAAACTCAAGGTTACTCATACGCCATAGCGTACTACTGGAAGAAAAAAACAAATTTCAGAAGCATAAGTTTACGTTTTAGGGAATTCGATGTGCACATTGGCCTGGATATTTTTTTGTCGATTTTTGCCCAATTTTTATTTTCAAAAATCCGTCTTGGTCCATAAAAACCAAATTCCTGAACAACAAAATTAATTTTAGAAAAGAGTTTTCTATTCAGAAAAATGAGAGGAATCCAAATTTCGATGGTGCGATATAGGTTAGTAAATCGCCCCATCCTAATGTACATGGTATCGTCGGTCTCCTGCCAGAAACACGAATGTGAAAATTTTTTTAAGCACGATGTTTGATCTTTATCGGGTATATATTGATGTAATACAAGTTAATTTTTGTATAAATTCTTGTGTAAACATACATACATAATATGTACTTGTATGTACATAAGCATATATACAAATATTAATTGTTATTATATCAATATATACTCGACAAAGAGCAGATATCGCACTTAAAAAAATATTCACATTCGTGTTTCTGGCAGGAGACCGACGGTATGTAGTACATATGTACATTTAACATACAATATGTATAATCAACTCTTATGAAATATTCTCCAGTTGAGAAAGCATTTAATTAACGCACGGTCAATGCCCTGCGCGTCGACATTACACTTTCTAATGGGCTCTAATTTACTTACATACATATGTATGCATATGTACATACATATGTATGTATGTATGAATGTAAAATGATAACATACATATATACATATATACATAGTTATGTACATATTAAGTAGAATCTTTTCCTTATGCACTTCAATATTCATCTTAAGCCATGGCGCGCCTGCGCACTTCCGATTTCAAACAAATGTATGTATGTACATACATATTTACATAAATACATACATACATACATACATACATAAATATGTACAAACATACATATATACTACATATTTTCATTCATACATATGTATTTTCTCAATTTATGTAGATTAATCAAACAACCCCCCTCCACATCCCAATTTATTTTCCTTCCTGCTTCAAGTCCAGCACATACGCCACTTAAGAAAGTTTTTTATTGTTGTCGCTTTGCATGCGAATGGTATAATAAACATATTCAACTTCAATTGAGCTACTTACAAACATACATACATACATACATATGTATGTACGTGTTAGGTACATATTTATTTGCTTACATAAATTCAATGTTTGGCCTCCTCCCCAGCACGGCTCAGTACCCAACACACGGAACGTTGTAGATGCCACTGACATTCACATTAAGTTCAAACGCACAATTTTTTGTTCTTTCTAATTTGAATAAAAAAGAAGCCCCACGCAAAAGTCATGTAGGTATGTACATAACATGCGTAAATCAAGAAGGAGGCCTATTTTTATGAAATTCAAAGTTGGGGACATTATCTACTTACAAACATTCAAACGAGTACATAGACCTCCGGTCGATATGCGCAAATAGAAAGAACCAAGAAAGACAAATTCAAATGTGTTCTAAAATTATCAATTCCACATTGTACACGTTTGGCCTCCCGAGCCGCCATGGTTTTGAGTTGGTCTTTAAGTTGTGACAAGCGGTCTGTCACACGCTTTCACACATTGTCAATACATTTGTACATACCTACGTACATACATACATATGTACATATAAATATGGTGTAAATGACTTTTTAATAAAATGCCTATCGAGTTTAAATAAGTGATTGCATTGAACAGCTGATAAGAGAAAGAAAATAACATAAAATATGTATATGTATGTAGCTACAACTACAATAACAACCACTCCTAACAAAGTCCAATTTATAGCATAGAGCGGATGTTTACACTCTACCAAAGAGAAATGCAGGGACGATAGGGAAGCGTAGACGTAAACCTCTAGCGAACCCAAGACTAGATACTCTGTGTAGAAATTATGCAAATATTTTGAAGAATTTTTCCGGATATCTTCGATGTGGTCTTAGCCGAAGATTGAGAAGTCCGTCTTAAGAGGTTAGTTCACTTACGCTATAAAATAGGGGTCGCCATGACTTCATTAATTCGTTTTGCAAAACAATCCGCTTTAGTTTAAAAAAAGGTTGTTCCCAATTTTCTTTTAAGTGTTTAGAAAAGCATAGCTTGAGGAGCTATCAAGGGAGTGCACAAACTTGCAGGAAGTCACAACTTCGGTTTGGGTTGGCCCTCCCTTCAACTCATGCTGGCATTAGTTGAGATCTCGCTGCATCGAACAGGCTAACGATAAATGGGAGAGCGAGTAAACTTGTGTGATTTCCAGGCAAATCTGGTCTAGACTAGATGAGGGGAGATCTGTATCGGTGCTACATCTGAACCGGCTCTCTATAGATCCGCTGATGGCACGTCTAACAGGCCATTGTCTCATGCCTCTCGTATGGTCACTCATGCCTCTCGTATGGGCCTATACAAAATCGATTTCCGCCGCAGCTGCAGATACGTGGAAGAAATAGAACTAGCTATGCCACTGTCTTGCACTGTGTTTAGCCAGTTATCGCTCCTTCCGTAAACATTTTTTCGAGTGTATTGTGGAGTTGAAAAATGCAAAGATACCTACTAGACTTTCGGCGCTTCATTAAACAAACGCACTGGTTTAGCTTCACAGGCATCTAATCTCAAACTATTTGAAATCTATTCTCCGGAAAGATTTTTAAAGGGATCTAGATATCTAGGGCTCCCGTGTGGTATCACAACGGGCAAATTCAGCCCCCAGCTTTCATGAATTGCGGAGGCAGCCACCTCAACCTAACCTAACCTACTCTAGTTTGATATAACCTTTGAGAGTCACAAAGATCTGCGAAAATCTTTTAGGTTCAGATGATGCTATGACACTTATGTAGCTAAAATCAGATCATTCCAATTTACTCTCTAGTTAAAAACTATTAGGCATTACAGTTATTCTTGTTCTAGATCTCCTAATCAATCCGAAAAACAGCTCCTCACCACTCCATTCATTCTAACTATTCCCAGGCTTGTTTGTGTACATAAAAAAACTACATACCTACATACGTACATACAAACCAGAGGCGGTCGCTTCATACAAGCCGAGAAGCCCGGCTTGCGTACACATTTTCGTTCATTTCATACGAAATTATTTAAAATCTGGTTATTTTACGTTTTAAATGTGTTTACTATTTAAGTTCTCAATAATATAGCCCCCACTGTAACATGCCCCTAAAAGCCTGATAAGAAAATAGCGCAAATACACCACCAATCCACCTCACAATGTGTATTTTGTTTGTGCAGCCAATCACAGCACAGTGAGCATGCTTCAACGTTTCCACACATTAGCTTTTACGTGGCTTTCAAAAGAGAATAACATAGCTTGTTTTCTCGCTTTCGCTAAGGAGAAACCAATTGCTTATTTTCAGACTTAAATTGAAAAAAAAAACTAGCAAAGCACTTTTTTTATTTTTCACATCAAATTTGTATGCGAATATGAAGCTGGCTTCGGCATTCAAAAGTTCAGTATTCACAGCCATATGCATATTTGATTTGATTTTCGTTTGCATGTAGGTACATACTTATGCACATAATTTCTTACATCTGCATGTGCATTCAAACATAAATATCAAATACCAGATTATAAAAGGGTTGATTGTGATTTTTGGCGACTATTGGCACAATATCAAGATAATTTTAAAAAACGGTGGAAATCAAATTGGACCTCAGTTTCTCAAACACTAAAGCACCCATTTTTTAGGCAATAAGCGAATACACTTGCTACTGCTGAAATTTCCGTCGGTATAAGGAAACTAAAAATACCTCTGCGCTTTCGTGTAAGATTTCCCTAGCGCACGTTTTTATATTTAAGAATTATGTAAATACGAAATTTTTTATTTTAAAAATGTTCAGAGTAAAATTGCAAAATCAAGAAAAAACAATTTTAATTTAAAAATATATTAAAAATATGCTTATGAGATTTTGAAGGAAAAACTTTCGTTTTTATTCCATTAATTTTAATTTTTATTTTAAACATGTTTATTTTTAAATCCTAAATACATTTTAATTTAAAAAATTTAATTTTTAATTTCAAATTTTCATTTCGTCGTACCATACGAAAACTAACATATTTAAAATTTCTGGCGAAAGCTATCAATAAAAAAATTCTGTACGAAAAGTAGAACATTTTGGCCGACGAAAAGTAATAAAATCGACTTTTGGCTGACGAAAAGTATCAGTAATTATAGACTGTTTTACATTAAAATTGTTGTTGTTTAAACGAAATTGATAGTTTTCGTCAGCTAAAAGTGGATTGTATTACTTTTCATCAGCCAAAACTCGATTTTATTACTTTTCGTCGGCCAAAACTTGAACTTTGTACTTTTCGTCAGCCACAAAAAATCTGATGTTAGTTTTCGTATGGTACGACGATTTATAAAATAAAAATGATTAAACCAACGTGCATTATAAAAATAAAAATTTTATTTTTGATTCCTTTTCTCTGAGGATACAAACAAAAAAATGTGTATCAGGAAAACAAAAATAAAAAATACATATGAAAAAATAAAAAAAAAAACATAAACGAGAAGAAACGATCTTCAAATACCCGAATTGTTCAAATGCCCGTACAAACATACGCGTAATAAACAAACAAACGAGCGTTCGAGCATTGAAAAGCATTTATTCGGGCCACTCGAAAATGTTAAAAAGAAATCGAGAACTCTAAATCAAAGTCAATGACGGAACGCAATCAGACTTTTAAATAATACAGCAAAGGAAATTACATAAATGGCTAATGGTTATGCTTCACACATAGGCTTGCCCAGGCAATTTATGCTAGGTCCGCCACTGATACAAACATTGTACATGCATCTACAAATAGCACAAAAAGTCGCTTTATATTAAAATATCTTAAAAACAAAATAATAAAAATGCTCTGCTTCTCTTCTTAAATGAAGCATTTTATCTTCTCCAATTCCCCAATTTTTATGTTGTCGCTTTCTTAGCTAAATTACTGATAAGCCATGTTTTTGGAATGAAATGGAATTGTGTTGATATTAGTTTGGTTCTCCTTTTCATACATACATATATATATATATATTTTTTTTTATTTATCAAATTGTGCATAAAAGTAG
This sequence comes from Urophora cardui, assembly GCA_960531455.1. NCBI lineage: Eukaryota > Metazoa > Arthropoda > Insecta > Diptera > Tephritidae > Urophora > Urophora cardui. Next base: position 20,688,165 of record OY482672.1, on the reverse strand, counting down.
AGGACAAAAAAAGAAACTAATCTTAAATAATTTGAGATTTTCTCACTTCCGCAGGTTATATAAATACATACTCTCATATTTGTATGTTCTTTGAAATGTGGGAAATCTCCAACGCTGAAATGTGTGAATTAATATAAAACTGCAAGTAAACAAAAAGCAAGTCAGCTGATATCTAATGGAAAAAGGCAAAAACAAGGTACCCATGTGGGTGATAAAATTTTTAAGTGCATGCGTTATTTAAGATTCTTGTTGTTTCCTAATGAAATTTCATCACTTTTAATTTCATTTTTTTCTTTTCATAGACTGAAATTCAAGTCGTTGAGTATTCGTTGATGTAAGCCATTAAGTCGCTTAGGATGGACTGAGCTACCACGGTCTGTATATGGCTAAAAAGATTCTCTGGTGAGACTACATATGTATACATATACATACATACATATTTCTACCTGATCTAACAAAAAAAAGTATAGAGTACTTCGTTGTTCTCCTCCTCAGAAGCGATATTTTTATTACACATATACTTAGGTACCTTGCCGAACACAGTAAAGTCAAAGAAAACAAGTAAGAACGCGACTGTCTTCTGTCGTGCCGAATGGGTCTGATTTTGTTTAATTTACACATACATAATTTGATCTTGACAGTTCACAGTAATATCATTTAGGTCCATATGGGTACAAACACTGCAAAGTTTCACGTTCTTAGCTGGTTTAATGGAGAAGCTATACCTCAAAACGCTTATATCTGAACAATCAGTTGTATGGGGGATGTATGTTATAGTGGTCCGATTCTGCCGATTCTGGCAAATGATCAACTTCTAATAAAAATACACTCACATTCCAAATTTCAAGTAGATATCTCAAAAACTGAGGGACTGTTTGCGTTCAAACAGACGGACATACGGGCAGACGGGCATGGCTTAATCGACTCAGCTCGTGAATTTGATCATAGCGATATATATGTATTTTGGGTCTATCACGCATCCTTCTCGTACTTTCAAGATTTTTATTTCGGCACAAAGTTATAATAACATATCATTGTCATGAAAGGTATAAAAACAGTTAGAAGTCCATTTTCACGACGAACTCAATCATGTATGGCGCATTAAAAAGTACCGTTAAGCTGTCATCGCAACTTTGACAATTGATCAGCTGATCGTCTAACCTCAAATTTGTTCGTAAGCTGCCGACTGCCAGAAGCTATGGCAATATATGGCATATAGAATAGCACAAATCGTTCCACAGAATGTGTAGGTAAGGGTCTTCAGTAAGTTATTTATTTTTTTTCAATCATAAATGCACATGCATTTATATACATACATAAATATGTATACAATCCCTTATTTTTATTAAGCATTTTTTATTCAAGCATTTTGAAGAGCTCTCCCTAATTTACTAGTCCTGGTACCCGTGCGCTCTTAAGTAAGTACATACATATGTACATATGTAGGTATATGTACGTAAGCTTGCATGCGTGAAATCTTACTTAACGAGCTTTTTTTACTATATATAGTATATATCAGGGCCGTGCGCAGGAATTAGCCTTGGGGGGTTTTTTAATTTTGGTTTGCATTCGCATACATTTTTCGCTAAGATAAACATATTTGCTGAAACAGATATCCAGACCCATACACCATAAATTTAAATGTTCTCTAACTTTTCTGAAACTCATTATGATTCATCAAAACCTATTTAACCAGGTCCTGAATAGTACACGGAAAGAATTTTTTACTAGAATCAATGCCGAGACAAGAAAAATTAGACTTGATTTTGAACTTAGAAAATAATTTCTTAATATCAAGAAAATAAAAGAAAATTGGATTTTAAATAAATAAGAAAACATTTTCTTGCTTCAAGTAAAATTGGATTTTAAATAAATAAGAAATAATTTACTTAGGGTAAGTGTTTTTTTCTTGTTTTTTGAAATAAATTAAGAAATTATTTTTTTGTTGCAAGTAAAACTTTTCTTATACGAGCTTAAGTAAGTAATGCGAGAGACACACAACGTAGTATAGTAATAATATTTCGATCTATACCACATATGTGTCACCCTCATATTGTAGTTTAATTGAAAATTTTCATAGCATAGCCAAATCATAATATTGATATTCTAATATTCATACCACATGTGTGTCTGAGACAAAAGAAAATATTAAATTAAGAAAATATTTTCTAAAAATATTAAAAACGTAAAAAATAAGGAAACTGAAAACTAATCATGAGGGATTAGAAAACCATAATTAGTCAACTAGTATTTTCCTAGGACTTGTTTATTGAAATGACAACATTTTATTTAATATAAATGAAGATGCAAATAGTGAACTCCTTATACCAAATTCTTCACTAACAATCTGAGAATTGCAAAAATATTCAGAAATATGCAAAGCGGATGGCAAATGAAAAAAAATACATGTAACTTTGGAAATGCAAATTCAGCAAGAAAAGTTTTACTTCGCTCCAGAAAACGTTTTCTTATTCATTTTACATTTTTTTTCGCTGTATTTTGTTGTTCCAATTCGTCGAAACACAATTTTCTTAAATTCTTCTTGATATTAGCAAAAAGATTTTCTTCATTTAAGTAAATTTAAGAAAAGATGTTCTTATTTATTTAAACATTTTTTTTCAACATTTTTTTTCTATAGATTTTGTTAGTGTTCTTGAATAAGAAAATAATTGCCTCATTTTTAGAAAACTCAATTTCTTATTTGCAGTAATAATTAAGTCAATTTTTCTTATTTCCCTAAAAATTTTCTAAATTGAGTTCAAGAAAACATTTTTCTTGATTCAAGTATACAAATTTCTTTCCGTGTACTGTTTACAGTACTTGTTAATTGAAACTGCTCACTGTTTTCACAAAATGAACATTTTTTGTTATCAGTACAATTTTTTTAAAAATGCCAAGCGAACATATGCTACACAACTTTGTAATTTCGGAAAGGTCCAAGTGCAATTCAAAGTGCCGAACTTATGTATTGGCCAACCTTATTTTTTGCAACTTTTACCAATTCTTCTTCCGTTAAAATTATTGTAACTAATATTGTCAAAAATTATGAGTCAAAATTCAATGCAAAATTTATAAACTGTATTTTGAAATTTTTTGCAAAATCATTGCAACTTAGATTTGGTCATGGGGGGGTTTTAACCCCCAAAACCCCCCGTGCGCACGGCCCTGGTATATATATATACAATACGTGTAAAAATATTTATTTAGCATAAAATATACATATGTACATGTTTCACATAAAGTACTATATAAGGTATATGACATATATATACTATATGTACATAAACTACTAGTATTTATGGTAGATACCTACACCATACTCGTTAAATCACTTTACTCTTTCTGCATTCTTTTCTATTGTTGTTGCTCTTTAGAGTGTGATTTTTGAGCGCGCACACAAAGAATCCTGTTTCTTCTTTCATATAAATTTTTTTTTCTACATTTTTTTAATCTTTCATTTTATACTTTTTATTTTAATTTTGCCTACTTTTTGTTGCACTAAACGAAAAACCGCTCAACAAAACTCGATGGAATTTTTTTAGTGTGTCTGCATACCTATATACAAACAGATATAGGAACATAGTACCTACATATCTTTTTCTTTATCCTTTATGCTGCTAAGCCATTTATGTATGCGAAGAGATACGTTGAACGAACAAAGTAGAAGATGTCTTCACGTTACGGTACAATATATGACTTAACCTATGAAAAAGGGGTTTTTGGCTCTTAACTCTACATAGATTTTGAGCGTATATTGGAAATTCTAAATATGCAGTCTCCGTGTGCTTGGTAAGGCTCACAGCATATGTTAACCTTGAAAAAAGTAGGTACTTTCAATTTCGTTTCTTTTGACACAGTGCCAGGCAGATCTAGGAAGGTAGACTCGTTTGAGAAATGAATCACAAATCAAATTTATCTTTGATTTGAAAATAGTTTGAATCACGAATCAAATGGTATTTCTGATTCTTTTGTGAAACGAATCACAAATCAAATTTTATCTTTTATTTGAAAATAGTTTGATTCACGAATCAAATGGTATTTTTGATTCTATTTTGAAACAAATCACAAATAAAAATTTTCTTTTATTTGAAAATATTTTAAATCAAGAATCAGAAAATATTTTTGATTCGTGATTCAGCCAAATCAAAATCACGCAACCCTGTTACATACATATCTACAGAGCTGACCTACTTAAAACGAAATCTAAAGCTACGCTTGTTTTCTTCCCTAAAACCAATAAAAAAAAAAACTTGCCATCTATTTTCGCTAAATCATATGAATCCAAAACTACAGATGTGTTCTCTTAAAGCCATCTGGCGCCAAATTTTAATCAAACTAAGCATTTTAAAAAAGCATATTTTATAAAAAAGATTTGCAAATAACCTCTTTGAAGATCAATAGCCCCACTGAAAAAAAATAACAATATGCTGCAAAATTGGCTAATAATTTACACATATGTATGTATGTTATGTTAGAAAATGAATCATGCCTAGATATACACTCGTGCCTTGATATAGTGAACTAGTTTTTTGCAAGTACATATCTATTCACTATAAAATTAACTGTTTTTAATTGAAATTCATTAACCAAAAACTTGTTCTTTTTATAATGAAAAATTATATTTTGAGTTGTTCTTCTGTGTGCTTCATGCATTCGGTAATTGCCTTTTGAACCCAAAAAGTACCAAAATAGACTGATCTACAACTAATCTTTTAGGCATACATCGTTCATGGTCGTGTGTGAGATCAAATAAATTTCTCATGAAATTATATGAGTAGAATGTGGCACTCAGTAGAGGCAGTATTATAGCTTATTTATCCAACTCATTTTACGCATACATAAATACACACACATACATACATACCTACATTTACAATTCTAATATTTTTGGTTTGATCCTCAATAAATTAGTAATTAAAATAAATTTTATTGTCAACAAACGAAGACCGCCCCAGTACTATGGTGTTTGGATGTATGTAGGTGCTTACGTATTATTATGTACATCATATGTATATTAATTTATGAACATATCTGACTTGAATACGATTCCCAAAATGTGCGTGTGAATAGGCTGACTTTTGGTTTATCATTTGTTAATCGCTATGCGAGCAAAATTTAAAAAAAAATATGAAAACGTTTCGCTCATAAAAATATGTTATTAATACACAAATACCTATGTACATACATACATATGTACATATTTATGTATGTATATTGCGTTACGATTATTACGCACATTTTGCGGTGCTATTAAAAACCCAGTAGAATATATAATTAAAAGCACAATCAAACGGAATTCTTTGAAATGTACGCATGCGCGTTTAGCATAGCGATATATTTTTTGATAACACTGCTCTACAGCCAAAAAATACTCTGAACGCGACCATCCTATTTATATGTAAAATCGGTCGCTGATTCCGAAAATCGGGCTCATTTTTAATTCTATGGGAAGGTTTTTGAGATATCGGCAATTTACCGTTATTTGGCCAATGGCTCCACTTAATCCTGTATACCTCTTTAACGCAGTGAGCTATCTTCCTTGGAGTGACACTCAACGAAAGAAAATTAAATTTCCTTTTCATCGCTGCTACAACATTTTTCTGTAACTCTTATAGTTTCTGAAATATTGACGATTCAATTTGAATTTTTTCGATTTTTTACGATTTTTTGAAGAAAAAATTGACTTTGTCAGGCAATATCTTTTAAACCAATGTCTTCACCTTCGGTTTTACTCCTTTACGTGAAGCTCCATTCTATTGGGAAAAAGATAAGCTATCAACGAAGAAAATCCATGGTAAAATAGAAAAGTTATAGGCGATCAAGTAAATACATCCAAGTCGCGCAATGCCTCTGCACGGGTATATTCTATGCATGTTATACCAATACCTACACATCTGCAGTAGCAGCACATTGGCAGCGCAGTAGATAAAAGCCCATTTACGGGTATAACATGCATAGAATATACCCGTGCAGAGGCATTGCGCGAGTTGGATGTATTTACTTGATCGCCTATAACTTTTCCATTTTACCACGGATTTTCTTCGTTGATAGCTTATATTTTTCCCAATAGAATGGAGCTTCGTGTAAAGGAGTAAAACCGAAGGTGAAGACATTGGTTTAAAAGATATTGCCTGACAAATTCAATTTTTTCTTCAAAAAATCGTAAAAAATCGAAAAAATTCAAATTGAATCGTCAATATTTCAGAAACTATAAGAGTTACAGAAAAATGTTATAGCAGCGATGAAAAGGAAATTTAATTTTCTTTCGTTGAGTGTCACTCCAAGGAAGATAGCTCACTGCGTTAAAAAGGTATACAGGATTAAGTGGAGCCAGTGGCCAAATAACGGTAAATTGCCGATATCTCAAAAACCTTCCCATAGAATTAAAATTGAGCCCGATTTTCGGAATCAGCGACCGATTTTACATATAGATAGGATGGTCACGTCCAAAGTACAGACAAAAAATTTCATTTTGTGATCCAGTGTAATTTATGTAGATTTTACCTAAAACTATAGACAAATTATGCGTCAAAAAATAGTATTACCTATACTTTATCCCTGCAGATAGTGGAACTAAAAGTATATTTTTTTGGAGCTGATTAGATAAAACTATTCCAGGTATTAAGATGAGTCTTATTTTTATTCAAAATAGCTTCCTCTGCAAAGAAACATACATATACAAAGCCAGTCTTCCCTAACACCATAACGTGTAAAGAGATAACGAACGCTGTTTTGGAGGGGCCATTTACGCTGTCTTGGAAGGGTGTAAGTACGCCGCTCGCTACCAGTACGTTCCTTTTGAAAAACTTATATTTCAAACCAGCTGACCCGCCAGACTTTCTTCTGCTTAAATTTTATTCCTATAAAACCCAAAAAAAAAGTCTTTGTTTACCGTGTTGCTCAACATTATGTTAGAATCCATAGTAATGACTGCGAATACTAAATAATTGTCAATTTTCTCAATAAAAGTTATATATGTACATATGTATGTACATATATTCGCCGTGAAAGACCCTGCTATCCCTATCCCTATCCCTATCCCTATCCCTATCCCTATCCCTAACCCTATCCCTAATCTAACCCTATCCCGATCCCTATTCCTATCCCTATCCCTATCCCTATCCCTATCCCTATCCCTATCCCTATCCCTATCCCTATCCCTATCCCTATCCCTAACCCTATCCCTAACCCTAACCCTATCCCTATCCCGATCCCTATTCCTATCCCTATTCCTATCCCTATCCCTATCCCTATCCCTATCCCTATCCCTATCCCTATCCCTATCCCTATCCCTATCCCTATCCCTATCCCTATCCCTATCCCCATCCCTATCCCTATCCCTATCCCTGTCCCTATCCATAGCCCTATCCCCATCTCTATTGATTTCGTTTATCGTGCCAAGTTCTGATTTTCTACGGAAAACACTTCCAGAGATATTCGGCATGAAGGTTAAGTTTCTATGGGAGGAGCTACGCCCCTTTTCCAATAGCTCTCATTTTTTCTCGTACACTCAGAGAAAAGTAGGGGGATAAAATCAAGCTGTGTCGTACTTGATTTTAGAATAACTGAAATTAAGGAAAAATATTTCAAATTTAAGTTTCTCTAATCTTGAATAAAGAATGGCATTCTTGAAACAAGATAAAAAATGAAAACATCTTGGTTTAAGAATGAAATTCTTAATTTAAGAATAGTAGGGCTAAATTTTTTCTAAATAATATATCATTTTCAATACTCGTTGCATATTGCTCGAGAAAACTTCTCATGCAAGCAAATAAAACTCGATGATCTAAATTTGCGGTTGGCACTCAAATATAGTTATAATCAGGTGAGACGTGAAATTGTGCATAATTTTGATGAAATCTTTAATTATGTTTCATATAATATAGGCTAATGGAAGTATAAATATCTATATATTAATAGGCTAACATTTTTCCCATACAAACAATTGCCAGGCTGTTTTGCACATTTAACATACTCATATCCACATAAAATTGATATGGGTGTGTTCGTATGAGTCAGGAGCAGTGCATACCCAATAAACACAGACGCGAGGATGATATCGCGGCGAATTCGAGGCGAGTTCGAGAAAGCAGATTTTCTCGAACGTAATTTTTCGGACTCGCCTCGAGTTCGTGGCAAGTTCGAGAAAATCAATTTTCGCGATATCATTTTTTTCTATTTTTTTAAGTTGTTTTGCACTAAAAAATCATAATAGTTCTGAAATTTTACATGTATACCTGAACTCGGATTTAACCCATTGCCAGTAAACCAAACTCTGAACTTTTAATTTTTCGAAACGCCATTTATAAAAAATCTCGAATCGCCAATGATCAGAGGAATTAAAAATTCTCGAATCGCTAATGATAAAAAATTCGAATCGCCAGCGATCCGAGAATGAACAAATTCTCGAATCGCTAGTGATAGGTGACATGCCTACGAATTCGGATTCGCCGATCTATCGCCGCGAACTATTGCCGCGATAATATAATCAGAGAAAGCGAATCCGACGCGAATTCGAGGCGAATCCGTTGTGTTTATTGGGTAGGCATATAATTTTTTCCATAAATTATTTAATTTCTTTATAATTAATAAATAAAGTTTTTAGTTTTGTACCATTTTTGATTTACTTCGTTTTTGCTTCGTTGGCAAATGTGCCCACTATCTATATATTAATAGGCTAACATTTTTCCCATACAAACAATTGCCAGGCTGTTTTGCACATTTAACATACTCATATCCACATAAAATTGATATGGGTGTGTTCGTATGAGTCAGGAGCAGTGCATAGGCATATAATTTTTTCTATAAATTATTTAATTTCTTTATAATTAATAAATAAAATTTTTAGTTAAGATAAATAGATATCGTAAACACAGTTGAAGAGTCGCTTTAATTTAAAAGCGCTCACCACCGGGCCTACCTTCCTAGATCTGCCTTGATTTTGACCATGATTTCGCGTCGGACCGTGATCAAAAGGGCAAATCAGTGTTGCGGTACAACTGGAATTTGGAAAGTGTTGCTTATCTCCGCGAAAAGGAATAATTTTTGTACCAATACAGAGTTGAAAAAATAAATTGCATGGTCGAATTTCGACCACCGGCGATACTAGTATTTATAAATGGTACAAGCGACAATGGTGAAAACGGTGGCTGGGTAGTTGGGCGTGTTTACGCAAATACAGATAACATCGCTGATATAAAGAAGTCATTATGAATACCACCTTGTGGCAACGTTTAGCCGAAGTGGGATTGAGAAGTTGTGCTATAGCTCCGCATCAAGTTGATATCACAAAATTACGCATGGATGCGCAAATCAATTGCCAACATCAGTATGATGACCCTCACCACGACGCAACAGCGCACTCGGGCGTAGCATGTAACCATGCCTCTTCGATATTGGTGTAGATCCATATGAGCAAAATAATTTATATCCATATGAGTGCAAGAGCTGTTAGAACGTGTTGAACACATTCGCATAACAACACATCCGCCCAACAACAAAGATGTCGATCCAAAATGCGATCCGCGGTTGTACGATAGCGAGTGGACTTTGTGGCAGGATGCATTGGATGGTATGGGTGATAATAGTGCGTCGAGTGGTGCTGAAGCCAGTGTTGTGAGCTTGCTGCGATTTACTGTTTGTGTAGCTGTTTGGTTGATCTTCGCAATTTACTATAATTTGTACCAAATAATTTAGAGTATTTCTTAAAGTTTAAATTTGAGCAAGTATTTAGTTCTTATTGTAATGGAAATGAGTATCTATTTTAAATATATAAGAGAAATTTGTTAATATAACAAATTTATATAATTTGTAAATATATGTCTTAAAATAAAACACAATGCAAAGAAATAAACATTTTTTTTTTTTTTGTAGGTGATTTCGAATTTTGAATTTCGAAAAAGTGGAAAATCAAGAATAAGTATACTTAAAACAAAGTTGAACATTCATAAAGTAAGAATGCGCATTCTTCGGCAATGCCTAAAATAAGTTTATGTAAGCTTATTACAAACCGGAGAATTCTTAATATAAGCTTTTTATTCTCAAAAAAATCGTTCTAAAAATAAGAGTATATTCTTGATTTTAGCATTTTCGAGCTTAACAGACTTTCATAACGTTTTCGGCTTGATTCAAGCCCGTTATACTGAAATTTAGCTTGCTTTTTCTCTGAGTGTAAGTATGGTGCGGTTATTGTTTATCGCCGTACCAATTTCCAGGGTCCTACTATAAACACTTCCAGAGATATTCAGCAGGAAAGATTAAGTTCGTATGGGAGGTGCCACGCCCCCTCAATATTTTCAACTTTTTTTAGCCTAAAACCGATTCGAGGTAATTACGAATAAACTTGCAGAAGAAAGTATGTATTCAGTTTAGTCCAGTGGTTTTCAAGTTTTAAGGGACGGAACAAACCACGACTCATTTTTATACATACATATGTATATACGAGTACAGATTATCCATCATTTATTTTTTGACTTCAAGATCTCAAACTTTATTGTAAGTACATACCTACCTACCTATATTTATGGCGTTTTCTTTTCTCGAAATAATGTTGCCCTGTTTGATTTTCTTAGCAATTTTGTAGCTTTGTCTGGTAATTTCAACGAATATTAAGCTCTAACAAAGTGAGGGGGTACCATTATCAACAAATTCAACCATTTTAGAGAAAGTCAAGTTACGTATTTCAATAATTGGAATATAGGAGGGCAACATTTTTTCGTAGAAAAGAAAACGCCATTAGTTTCCAAGGAGGCACAATTTTTCGCAAGAATTGAACTTTATCTTATTTATGTATGTACATACATATGTATGTAAGTAGCTATTTATAAATTGATTACATACAAATGTTCATCCTTCTGAGGGAATTCTATGGAAGGAAATTGGAGTAGGTAACTGCCAAATGTATGCAGAATTCGCACGCATTTTTGATGTTTATGAAATTATATATACAAACCTGCATACATACATACATATGTACGTGCTTGCAGTTAGCTTTCGTAATTTCACAATAAGCAAGAGAAATTCAATGTTTCAAAACAAACTTCCTCCGCAATCCGTCAGATTATTTTTTTCGTTTTTGTTTTTTTTTGAGCGGCGCTCCTCAGACTATGTACTACCCCATACAAATGTACATGATTCGCCCCACAGCAGCATTTTCTCTATTAGTGATCTTTCATGATCTTGCAGAGTTCTTCAACGTTTCTTCGTCTTAAGTCAGTCATCCACTTTTGTGGAGTCTCTCTTCTTTATGCTTATGCCTCGTGTCTCGAGTAATGTTCTGCAGATCAGTCGCAGCAACTCACTGATCTTTTTAGGTATGTGTATGTATGTATGTATGTACATAATTATGTCTATGCCTGTCTTTTTATGTCAACTTTTGAGCATAGAAATGTTTTTCTCTCGGTTCGTGAATGTTGGCTGCTGAGAATGTTGCTTTTATTTCGCTTGTGCCGCTTTGGCTTTTTCGTTACAAAAAGATGTGGCAACACAGAAACTAGCAAACATTACCTGTTTGTGTGCATAGGGTCCAAAGTTGAAAATCCGTGACTAAAAAAAATAAAATTCCACTTTAGGCGATCTTGGTACCTTCCCTATGGCTCGCACTAAAAAACTGAGTACACCATTCGCCTAAGCCGTTAATTTTACATGAGAATATATATCTTTTGTTGTTTTATTTTTAACTAGCTGGCCCGGCAGACGTTGTTCTGCCTAAAATTTATTCCTATAAAGTTATAAAACTGTCAATTCTCTGAACAAAAGAGATATACATATATTCGCCGCGACAAACCTAATTTCCCCTATCCCTATATCTATCTCTATCTCTGTCTCTATCTCTATCTCTATCTCGATCTCTATCTCTATCTCTATCCCCATTCCTATCCCTATCTCAAAATGTATGGGAAAATATTTTTTTTTTTTTGCATTTTTCGGGAATTTTATTGGATATTTTCCTATTCTGGCCAGAGAACAATCTGAATTTGTCTCAATCATCCAAATCGGTGCATGCGTTCTTGAGTTATAGCGTTTGTACTAACGCCACTTCCTTTTATATATATAGATATACAAAATATATGGGAAAATATTTTTTTTTTTTTTGCATTTTTCGGGAATTTTATTGGATATTCTCCTATTCTGGCCAGAGAACAATCTGAATTTGTCTCAATCATCCAAATCGGTGCAGGCGTTCTTGAGTTATACGCGTTTGTACTAACGCCACTTCCTTTTATATATATAGAAGATATACAAAATATATGGGAAAATATTTTTTTTTTTTGAATTTTTCGGGAATTTTATTGGATATTCTCCTATTCTGGCCAGAGAACAATCTGAATTTGTCTCAATCATCCAAATCGGTGCAGGCGTTCTTGAGTTATACGCGTTTGTACTAACGCCACTTCCTTTTATATATATAGAAGATATACAAAATATATGGGAAAATATTTTTTTTTTTTTGAATTTTTCGGGAATTTTATTGGATATTCTCCTATTCTGGCCAGAGAACAATCTGAATTTGTCTCAATCATCCAAATCGGTGCAGGCGTTCTTGAGTTATACGCGTTTGTACTAACGCCACTTCCTTTTATATATATAGAAGATATACAAAATATATGGGAAAATATTTTTTTTTTTTTTTGCATTTTTCGGGAATTTTATTGGATATTCTCCTATTCTGGCCAGAGAACAATCTGAATTTGTCTCAATCATCCAAATCGGTGCAGGCGTTCTTGAGTTATACGCGTTTGTACTAACGCCACTTCCTTTTATATATATAGAAGATATACAAAATATATGGGAAAATATTTTTTTTTTTTGAATTTTTCGGGAATTTTATTGGATATTCTCCTATTCTGGCCAGAGAACAATCTGAATTTGTCTCAATCATCCAAATCGGTGCAGGCGTTCTTGAGTTATACGCGTTTGTACTAACGCCACTTCCTTTTATATATATAGAAGATATACAAAATATATGGGAAAATATTTTTTTTTTTTGAATTTTTCGGGAATTTTATTGGATATTCTCCTATTCTGGCCAGAGAACAATCTGAATTTGTCTCAATCATCCAAATCGGTGCAGGCGTTCTTGAGTTATACGCGTTTGTACTAACGCCACTTCCTTTTACATATATATATAGATTCTGTGGTTTTGTCATATATGAATCTAAACCTATCATGAAATTTAAAAAAAAAATCGCTGTTTTTGGAGTAGCCACTCAGTTTTCTTTCTAAAAAAAATAAAAATCAGCTTAGTTATCCTACAACATCCTATTTTCATATTCTGTGGCCGGAGGGGTATGTTAGATCAAAAAACGCATCTAATATACATATGTGCATGTTTTTATAAGAGCCTTTCCTCGGTAATCGTACGCAGTTTTGGGGGTTTGTTTGGTAAATTTTACAACTTACAAACATCTGCGGTCGACGGGACTTTTGGATTTAGAATCAGGAGGACCTCTTCTACAACCCCCAATGCCTTTTTTTCAACGCGTGGTAGACTGTTGGAAAATTTTCCCCGTACTTCTAATACCTATTTGTTGACACATAATTATTGTGACAGTACATAAGCAATACTCATTGAGAATAAGCCAACATGATGGTTCAGCTTCCAGATTTAGATGTGGAGATCTTTAAATCTGGTATGTGGGTCGCCTGTAGGTATGCACGCAAGTCAAGATGAGAAAAAAAACTCTCGAAAATGATTAAACGATAACCATAGAAAATTTAGACACCTCACTTTTCCATCGAGTAAAGTTTTTTAGATTAGCACACAGCCTTAGTAATCAATTCCGCGCTTTTGGCGTTGTTCGCTCACAGTGAGATTAGTTTTTGTCAGAAAAGTGCCGGAATGAACCATTCCTTTAACCAAACTACAAAAATTGGATGGTCTTATTTAATTATATATGTGATGCAACCGCAATAATTTTTTATCTCAAACTATGAAAAAAAATTTAATTATAATAATTCATCTCATTTGTTGGCCTTTTTAAGGTAGGGCATTCTAATTTTAAGGTAGGGCATTGCCCCACAATGCCCCCCCCCCCTAGCTACGGGCCTGCCTACCCCTCCCACTTACTCGCAATACATGTGATCGCCTGCCGGAATCCCTGCCTGCCGGGCCGAGCCCTTCAACGTTCAATTCATCACATGCATTGCCATGCCATTCGCATTCATTAATTACCGGAAAGTTGTTATTTGTGGCGCCCTTTTATGTTGCACGCACATACATACATACATATGTATGTATGTAGTTGCGTGTATGCAACACCACTAACACCAATGCAGTGCCCCATCTAAAGCTGGGGTTATAGATACTTAACATAGCATGGAACAAGTTGAGAAACGGGCCGCTTTATACGCGCTCCGTAAAAATCTAAATTGATCTGACTTCTATGTTACGCTAAGTGTGCATAATCAAATGTACTCAAATCCCATTGAACAGAAATTTTGAGTGAGTTTGTTCATGCTACGTTAAGTACCTATAACTCCAGCTTAAGCGGCACGATCAACACAGCATAAACACGAAAGACAACAACACCAAGCAGCGGCTCCAACAGCAAGTGGCCCCCCATTGAGAAAACACTCAAAACTGCCGCATGCTGCGAGTGAATATTAAGCTCTCTAACATAAGCTTTGTGTGGCTCCATCAGCTCCAGCTCGGCTTTGGCGCTCTTGAGTTCTTCCCCACCAGCACCACCACAAATGAATGAATTTCGTATCGGCATTTCGGCAAATCGCACTCAACGCCCCAATTGACGAATCACAAAAAAAACAAAAAAGATTTTCTCCGTTTTCTTTTTTTGCCGGTCGAACATACATATATTTTTTTTTTTTTGTTTCTTTGATTTTTTATCCTTTTGTCGCCGTTTGTTTGCCGGTATAAAAGCTTGCGCGCCAAAAAGTTGTGTACCATTGCTGCCTCGATCGCTTGGGCGGTCGCAGCTGGTTTCTGGAATGCTTGATTTGGAGCCGAATTTGGCGCTGGTGGATCTACACAGACAGCAGAGAAGGCAACTGCGGCTTGGGGGTGTCCAACAAACGTATCTACAAGATATTTATTTATTCTGTATGGATACAAATTTAGAGATATGTATGTATTTCTGGTTGTATGTACATACATACTATGTTCTCGATGGTCTATATGAGTTTATGACAAAAAATTTGCATATTCATACATATGTACGTAGTATGTTCCTATGTGTGTTTGCGCGTATCCAAGGCTTAAGACCTTAATTCTTGGAATTGTTAAAGAATGTCCGGAAAAAAGAATACTCATTTTTCATTATATATACATATATGCACATGTATGTGTGTAATTCTTTATATACATACCAGGGATGCCACTGAAAAAATTTTTTTCCTACCAAAAACCTACCAAAATGGCTTCGACCCTACCAATTTTTTTTTTAAAGTGAGATTTAACCATATTCAATAAATTCATTTATGGTAACTGCCAGTTTACTGGACACCCTGCAGTAACCGGACACTTTGTTTTTTTTTACCGCTTAACCCTTCTGTTACATTCAAAAAAACTTACGCATGTGACATTAAGGTCACGGAATGACCTTACCTGTGTTTTTCATATATATCGATATGGAAGTATAATTTCAATGGAAATTTTCAAAATGTATTAGTTCAGTTGATTATTTATCGGATTATACACTTATTTAAATGCATATACTTAATATATTTTTAATTTTTATGTTCAAGACCAAAGATTGTGGAAACGGTACCTCTGTACGATTTTGTCCATACATTGGTTTGTCTTTTGTATGCATATGTTTCAACAAGTTGGTCAGTTGTATGCACTTCTGATTTTGTAGAATCATAGAAGCTGTTTCGGTAAATTATATTTTCTATTGTGGTCCTACCACTATTTTGCCTAATCGGCTACGTTGACCACTCAATATTTCTATCTGTGGAATAATACACGGGAGTGGGTACTACCTTCATTTTCCAATACAAGGTCAATTAATTCTTCGTTATCACTTCCTGCATATTCGTAAGAAGAACCCTCGGGCTCAAACTAATCGACTATATTGTCTTCGCCCTCAACTTCACTACACTCATCAACATCCACATCATTATCAATGATATACTCTATTTGGCTTTGTGTCAGGCGATTTGGCTCTAAACCATACATATAATAATCTGCAAATATATCACAAATAATAAAATATTGGAATTAAAATACTTACCGAAGCTTTCACTCTTTCATTTTTATACGAATTTAATAAAAAATCAGGTTTTGCGCACAAAATAACACTGACGGTCACTGAATGACCTGAAGGGGCGCACACGTAACTCTTGATGTTACCACTTGTTTGATAATGCAAAATCCTTCTTTTTATGCTTTTGCGAAAGGATTTTCCTCAATACAGAAATACATTGAGGGAAATTCTAAAATTTTGTTCATATTAGCATTTATGAGAAAATTAAACAAAAAAAGGTCATCAAATGACCTAAATGTAACAGAAGGGTTAAAATAAAAAAAATTTTAATTTTTTTTTTTCTTTTTATTTTGAAAGCTTTAGTATTAAATTTAATATTATTTTTACAAATTTCAATTAATTTTGGAATGAGTGATAAATATGTGAAGGAAAAGAGGAGGAAGCAGTAGTTTCCAGATAAACAAAAACTTGGTTTGGCGTTAAATGATATTCGGACAAGGTTGGATTGGATATTAGTGACTGCAACTGCTCGTCCAGTGCGGAGGAAATCAGGATTTACAATTTGTGGAATAACATTTGAGGAATAATGAGGGCAAGCAACTGATTCCGAAGGAAACGTAAGGAGATTTATCGAGGGAAATAGCGGACATTGTTTCCAACTTGGTACAGCAAACACATTAGCTCTGTTCTATAACAAAACATTGTTACGAGTTTTTCATAAAAAGTGTCATTTTTATATGGAGAACTGTCTTTTTTTACGAAAAATTCGTAACAATTTTTTGTTATTGAACAGAGCTATTTACTACCTAGGCAGGCCTGATAGCCTATTGTGATACCACATGGAGCTCTTTATTACACACCATGTAGACGAACAACCTTGTTTGCTTCATATAGCGTGTGTATGTCAGATGCCTTTCTGTTTTCAATCTCCTCCAGTTGTGCCTGTGGGGGCAAGTGTACTTGAGGCTCGAAGAAAACGTTTCTATTTAGCAGATTTTTGTAACAAAACTCTACTGAGAAGACACGTTTTCTCAACAGTGTTGTGGCAAAGTGACCATATGTACAAAATCAGTGATGTTAGTTGAACGAAGGCAAAAACCTACCAAAATTCAAATCGTCCTACCAACCTACCAAAAGGAATAAAACCTACCAGTTTTGGTAGGAAAAGCCCAAAAGTGGCATCCCTGATACATACATATATGTATTTATGTACCTACATATGTATATACATATGTACATATGTAAGAGTCTCTCATACACTTGTGGCAAAGGATTAAAATGCTGTTAGAAAAATATGAGCTTTACTTATAGGTACGCACATAAGTATTAAAAGCCTGCACGAAAGGATTCGAAGCGGCCAACAAAATATTCGCGGCCGTCCAATTACAGTACCTACTTGTTTCTGTCGTTTTAGAATAAGCGCAAGTAGAGCACAACCATAAACAGAACCAATACAATTACTTATTCGTAGCGACAATTACATGACCTTAAAAAGGTTCTGCAAATTGTGTACACTACTTGCGAATACTTCGAATATAATCGAAATATATGTATGTACATACATATTTTCATAAACACACATCCAGACGTTGTGTTCAGCAAAATTACGCTTCTAGTGTGAGTGTGGGTATGTGCATATGCATACACACTAGGGCGGGTCGATTGGTAGAGGTCAAAAAAAAATTAACAGGGACACATCGCAATTATAAAAATTTGGGTAATTTCAAGCTTTTTTGCCCAAGAAACCATATGTCTAAAATAAATTTCGAACCAGAGCTTTTTACGATCTACATATTTCCAACTGTTCTAATAATACAATAGAATACAATACAATGGCGCTATTATAACTCTGACGAGTCTTATGGCCGAGCTTCTCTCCCAATTCGAGGTGTGCTCCTTTTTGTTTTTCCTACTAATTGGGTGGACCTACAGTTTTATGCCGGCTCCGAACGGCGAATGCATTTTTTGTGAGAAGCTTTTTCATGGCAGAAATACTCTCGGAGGGTATGCCGCCCACTGCCGAGAGGTGACCGCTGCTCTTAAAAAACCCAATAATTGGATTTTTACTAATTAGAAAAATTGTTTTGGTGTTTGGCTCGGACCATGGTTTGAACCCGAGACCTCTGGCATAGCAGGCGAGCACTCTACCCACTGCACCACAGCGGCCACAACTGTTCTATATATTTTAAAATAACTCGGTAACCAATACTTCGATTCTTTTGATTTTTTCGGCATTAGTTAGGAAACTTAATTGGCATATTAAGGTGGTTTTATGAAGGAAATAAAGTCCTCCCGAAATTCGCGGAACAACCCGATTTGGAATATAATACGGAAATCTATACCTAAAAATTTTCCTTAATATATTAAAATTTAGAGGTCGTGCAAATGCCTCCAAATTCCTTTCTCCTTTTATATCAGTGATGATACATAATTTTTTTCAAAGTCCTTAATGAACAAGAAAAACATTTCTTATCATTAAAAAATGGAACATATGTTTGTTGGGCTTTTATTTTTTTGTCCACCTTAATGCCATATGCACATTAAATAAACAAACAAACCAAAGAAGCAACAAGGTTTTGCGAATACTTCATAACATGGTTATTATTATGTTCTATTCTATCGTGGCGAATAGTGTACACTAATCGCTCCAACAGAGCAAATAGAAATAGGATTTGTATTCCAAATGAAAAGTATGGGTTATATATATCTGCATTGAAATTGTGCTGTGACTAATTGTACAATGCATAGAGTATTCGCAAATATAGCAGAGGCAAATGGTATTGTGCAGAGGTCTAATACATATGTATCTACATTAGGCTGGGGTGATTTATTAACCTAGGTAGGTATGTATGTGCCGACTTAATACAAAATGTATTTAAATATCTATGAATGCAAGTACGTACATAGTTTAATGCCTATCTAGATATGATATATAAATACATATATAAACATACATTAGGCCGGGGCGATTTACTAACCTATGTACATACATATGTACATACATATATCGTGCCAACGAAATTCGGATTCCTTTCATTTTTCTGAGTAGAAAACTCTTGCACGACATTTGTCTAAAATAAATTTTAATGTTCCGGAATTTGGTTTTCAATTCTCTGGGTTATTTATGGAAAGTTTTATTAGAACGGGAAAGTTATACCCCAAATGTCCATATCTGAACAATCGGTGGTATGGCAGCTATATGTAATAGTGATCTGATTCCGGCCGAATCCGACCAATGATCAGCTTCTCCTAACAATACACTCACATTCCGAATTTCAAGCAGATATCTCAAAAACTGTGGGACTAGGTAGTTTGCGATCAAACAGACAGACAGACGGGCATGGCTGAATCGACTCAGCTCATGATACTGATCATATTGGTATGTGTGTATGTATGGATATGTATTTTGGTGGGTCTGCCACGCTTCCTTCTGGTACTTTCACCATTCGTGTTTCGGCACCATTTCATTCTCATGAAAGGTATAATTACGGCCCAATTAACACGGCGATGTTATAGAACTGGATCACATAGTATGTGCCTACTTCGGTTCCGCATTACATCAAATTAGTCCATGGAGTACCTACGCTGGACTAACTTACAAATTACTACAAAAAATTACACATTATGGTACCTATTGCGCATGTTGCGAGATACAACGAGGTGAATTTACGCGAATTATTATGTACATAAAACCAAAGTGTAAAATATTAAATAAGATTTAAATTTACATACATACATATGTATGTATCTCTCAAAATTACTTAGTATACAACTGCCAATTCATGAATTGGTCCTTTTCGCAATATAAGCGATCACTGTGCAAGTACTCCAATCTACCGCCAATGGACCATATAATCAAGGATTTTCGCAGGTTATACATATAGGTATGTATATATGTATTATTTTTAATAAGTATATATGTAGGTATGTATGCATCCTTGTAGATATCTTCCTAAACAATTTATCTCGTCAAGCAAGCCACACAAATCAGCTGAGTAGAGCTAAAACAGCAGGCAAACAAGCAAACACACAAATGCATAAGCCCAATAATCGTAACGTACTTTTTATCAGCAACAACAAAAGCTAATCTACATAGTACCTATATATGTACATATATATACATATTTATATATATATAAATGTTGATGTGCAATTTCTCTGGCACAGATACTTATTTATTTTCGTATGTATGGATGTATATAAAAACTCGCGTTCGACTTGGAGAGCCAACAAATGTGATACCGGCTGATGAGAGAGTGAATCGAGTGAAAAAGTTGACAACAAAAACATATGTTGGAATATGTATTCGCAAAACAGGATTAGACGAAGTCAAGAAAAACACGTCTTCAGGAGGGAATAGGACAAGAGAAGATGGGTTGCCATATAAATTAATTAGGTATTTTGTCAAAATTAATTTAACGCAACCAAAACCAAGTCGTCGTACTTTCCTTTAATAGATAGAGATTATTAAAGGAATAGCAAAAGCTTGCCCTGAAAGCTTATCATTGCCTTTATAGCAAAGCGGATAAAAGCTCATAAAAATTAAATAAAAAAAGTAACAATTGGGTCTAGCAATTGCAGTTTGGCAGTGATCGACGAGCTTTTAAGTATATTACTGTCATCAATAGGCAGATCAAAACCCATATCTCGACCCATCAGAGTCGACAGCCTATTTTAGAAGGAAACTAGGTTTTAAAATCCATTCGAGTTATAAACACGCGTTACCCACCCCATTTAAAAAAAGCAGAAGTTCAAGAAATTTACATCTGTAAAAGAATTGAGATTTGTACTGAAATCCTACACCTTTGAAATTTACTTATTCGAACTGCACTTTATATACATATATATGTAAGTAAGCCCAGTGGAGAAGGAACCAGGCCTGTCTGCATGTTTTCGTGGATTACTAGACCCATCACAAACAATATCTGACTTTGACTGAAACAGAGCAATCCCTTTGACGGTATTGTTCTCCATCGATCACTGGCTTGTTTGGTGAAGAGGTCCCTCAATAACAGTTTGATGAGAAACGGGAAGTGGAGCCTATGTATCTATTTATATGCACCCTCTAGAAAGTTCATACGCTATTTCATTGTTCTTATCTATATTCCTTGGAATAATAAAAAAAAAATCTAATACTTTCTTTATACAGGTGCATTGCTCATATAAAAGTTATTGCATGTACCAAGGCGTTATGAAAATGTTTAGTCTTTTTATCACGGGCTTCTGGAGTATTATATTCGAGAGTAAACCTTCGTAATACTAATACTACATACTAAAACTCTAATTTTCAATCTCCGAAAATGCCCCTTCCAAAAGTTCCTCAAGCAACGGGTTAGCAAAATGTATGTATGTATGTACATAGGTATGACTCTATGAAGGAAATTTTCGTGATAGATTTTTCGTCATTCGAGAACCATTTATGAGCGTGTCTCATTAATTTTCTTCTAAAGTTAATCTTATCAACTAAATAACACATATCTACGCGTTTAATCCAAATCCAAATTACGTGAGTGTGGCAACTCAATGTTAGCTAAAATCACACACCAAAGTTTGTTTTTGTTTCAACGTAGTTGCTGTTGTTGTTTGTTTATATATTTGTTGGTCACTTTATTGCCGAGCGCTCGACCATATGATCGGCAAACGAATTGTTGTTATTTTTGTTGACGGCTGACGGTTAATGGCGCTGCCGCTGCGCAGCCAATACATTTTGTTGTTATTATCATTAAGGAGCAAAGAGGTAAAATATGTACATATGTAAACATAAAAATATCAGCAAGAAAGAGATCACAGCTGAGTGGGGTTTGCAATAAAACACTCAGCAGCGCAAGGATTTTGAAAAGGAGGAGAATGGGAATGAACGTTGCCGCTGTGGCCACTAAAGTGGCCGTTCGAACCTTTTTAAGAGCCAGGCCACCGGAACCCAACTTTTTGAAAATATGCAATATTTGAATCTTTTTAAAAATTCAGGCCAGTTTTGATCCTTTTTTAGTTTTAAAACTATAATGTAATAAATATTTTTTAGTTTTTTTTTTTTTTAAGGTTACCCTTTAACTTTTCATTGGCAACTCTCCGCTGCGAAGGATAATCCCGAAAGAGTTATTTAGGACTAAAATTTTTAGAATGCAAGAAAATTATTTGAGCAAACCGAAATAGAAGAATTTTGGCACAGCGAGGGGAATATGAAAAACAATTTAAATGAGAACTTGTGGTGAAGTTGTTTGAAATATATTAACACATACATAGCAGTGCATCAG
The DNA here is from genome assembly GCA_960531455.1 of Urophora cardui. NCBI lineage: Eukaryota > Metazoa > Arthropoda > Insecta > Diptera > Tephritidae > Urophora > Urophora cardui. Next base: position 20,665,748 of record OY482672.1, on the reverse strand, counting down.
CAGAAAGATGATTTTCAAAACTTTCACTATTTAAGACCAAGGTTACAAACCGCTTGCAAAATTGATACGTACAATTCAATGAGCGCTCAATTTAACTAATGGAAATGATTTAGATTCTTGGATACCGGAAGAAAACTTGGTTATCAAATATCTGAGAACTAAATTTTAAATCAATTAAATTATAACTTATTTATAAAAAAATATTTATATACATTTGAATTAAATATATGTTTGCTCTAGTTTTACTTGGTTTTAGTAAAATACTGTTCCTTAACCTGTGAATGGCTTTAAGCATTAAATAAACTAGAAAAATATATAAAAATTTGTTTCTAGCTAAAAAAAAAGGAATTTGTGGGCCACTTTTTTTTACTTTTTCCGGCCACATTCTAAAATTTTTAGCGGCAATACTGATGGGAATGGCAGGAAAAGGAAATATGGAAAAAATCTCAGCTCGCTCAGCTGATGACTTTCGGAAGGAGAACAAAAGGCAAAAGTGCAATGTTGAAAAAATACATAATTAACCAAACAACAACAATGGAACGAGTATTTGACATTATTGTTGGTATTGCTGCCGATTGAACGAGCAGCTGAGTGGCGCACAGTGGGTGATGGCGGTCAAAAATAAAATCGAAATTAAAGTATTAGCAAATCATTTCATTTTAACAGCGATTAACAGATATAACAATTTGTAAAAAAAGCTTATATAAAATTATTTGAGTTTCGCTTTTTTTAACCGTACAGGATGCCCAAAGCTGAGCAAAAATATGTAATTTTATTTCTCAATAATTACACCTTATACAAAATGCTGTATCTCATCAATTATTAACGTACATAATCGAATGATACACCATTGCATACATAGATATTTTGTTTTGAGCTTTTAGAAACGATAAGATTTTTGTAAATACCAGTCACTCTTTGATTTCCATGAAGTTTAAAAAAAAAAAAATGTTCCCCAACTTTAATTAAAAAAATAAAAAATGAGACCTGTGCAATTTTTTAATATGTTTTGAAATGGTATATATGTAATCAAACTGCATTTTAATTTTTGAAATCCACCTGCACGTTTGGCTTGAATAATCTTTCTTCCATCTGACTAAAAGTGCCTTTTTCAAAACGCAATAATAAGGCTATCTTTGACATTGTCTTTAGGCGGCTAATCAAATTTTTCTCAACCATTTTGTAGCTAATAATTCATACTTTCAAATTATCAGGGTTAACATTTTTTTTGCAGCTTTTTCCCTTTCGAACAGAAAAAGAAATTGCATAAAAATTGCAAAACTTTAACATTGGAAAATTGGAAAAGACCAATATTGCCGATTCTGATAAATATATCTGAAACATTTAAACGCGTTTTTGGCCTATTTGGACAGGAATATCTCAGAAACTAGAGCCAATTTGAAAATTTTCACTCGAGATTCAGATTCAGTACACCGACGTCTTTGAGAAAAGTATAGCTTCATTTGTGATATTAACATTTTTAGAAATGCGATTTTTTGTAGGAAAATTTTACGATAAATGCTTCTGAAATCATTAAAGATGCATATGTTTTTAGTTTAAAACCGTGAAATGTTTTGCGCCTTTTCCAAAATGATTACTGTATTTGATTCATATTTAAAAGATGTATGCACTAATCAAAATTGAGCATTTTAGCTATAATAGTTAGCAAAATATTGAAGTTTCATAAATACCGTTATATGGGTGGGAGGTGTATGTATATGTAGACCGATTATGTTTAAATTTTCAAAGTTTACTACTTTTAATCAAGGAAGCTTAAGTTCTGAGTTTCAAGTAGCTCAATTACTATTTTTGGTCGCGTTTGTATAGAAGTGCACCCACTGTGCGGCGGTTGGGAAGCGAGAGGAAATGTCAAAATTATAACGATTTGGTACAAAAACAATGCAAAGCAGCCGAGAAAATTGAAGCTGATAAAAGGCGCAAAATTATCGAGCACAAAGCAGAGCGAAAAACTTACCTCATTTTTTTATCCCCGCACATTCCTCGGATTTTTTTGAATGCATTAAAAAAAGTCAGTGTTTTTCTGCAAGTAAGCATTTGGGTATATAAAATTATTTGCCTCCTAAATATTGATAGTTATTATTTTATTACTGAATCTGACATAAAACAAAGTCAGATCCCTGCAACTTTTTTGCACAACAAACTGAACGAAGCCACCCAATCAGCTGACTTCCCATCACAAGGTAAGCATACATACATACATATTGTTCAGGAAAATCCTTGATTTTGCAGAAATTGAATGAACAGATATTCTGTAAAGTGAGGTGCATACAGCGAGGCAACCAACGTATCCAACCTTTGTCCACATCCTTACAATAAGAAAAGATCCGAAAAAAATCACAGCATCCCCCTTTTTCATCTTTCGCGCAATTTTCCTATTTTGTTTCTGCTTTTGCAAACACAATCACTTGTTTTTCACCGCCAGTTCGCTGGTTCCTTGGAAATTGTTGTTGCGTTATCGCTACTCTCATTTTTCGACGAATATTTGAGTAATTTCTTGAGTAGACACTCAAATCCTCTCTCATTCTTTTTCGACCGGCTGAAAAAAATAACAAAAATACATTTTACACTCAATTCCCTCATTGGTGTTATTGTATTATTGTTGTTGTACTCAACCATTTCCCCTCCTTGCTGACGGCAACGTCAGCGTTTGAGCGGCGCCACCATATAAAATTGAGCGCGCGTAAATTTTCGTATAAAAGCAGGGGGCCAATGCATTGAGTGCATTAGTTCGAGTTTTTTCGCAATTGATGTTTGGTGTGGTGTTCGTTGCTCCGATTTTCTGCTCGTTGAACTGCGGTTAAATCGGTCGTTCTGGTCACATCAAAATTCCTTTCATGTGGACTATTACAGATTTTACTTATATCAAATGCAACTCTATCATAAAGAAATTATTAACAAAAACAATTATGAAAAACAACTAAACGGGACTTCAAGCAATATTGGTTATCTAAAGCTTATTTAGTGAAAAGGAAAGAACAAGGAGCAAAAAAATGATAGGAAGTGCAAGTGGTTTATTAAGTACTTAAAGTTGGGGAAAAAAGCTAAATAAAATAAAATTAGTCATAAAACAACCTAAATTCGCCACGTTATGGACACTAGAAAAGCAACAAAATTAAATTTAACAAAATTCATGGTTTTGTGTGATTGACAAGTAACGAAGTGCAAACAAAAAAATTGAAAAGCTCAAGAAAAGGATTGCAATATATCAAAAAATTTAAACAAAAAAATGCAGCACTAAATTTTCTTTTAACAAAAGAAGAAGCACGTGAAACACTGCGGCGAGGACGAGAAGTAAAAAGCCAAAAAAAATGTGTAACCGCCAAGAAAGAAAAGAAATAAAGTGAGCACATGGAAATTGTGTTGCAGCGATTTTTTGGGACCTCGCTTTCAACTCCAATAAAAATATCAGCTTTAAATTAACAGAAAAAAAGTAAAAATAACGCCCAGCATAAATTCGTGTCGGAAAATATATAAATTTCTTAAAACCTGAAATTAAATACAAAAGTACAAACGCACAATGTTGTGGGACACAATTTCCGAAGAGAACAGCGGCGACATGGCTATGGAATACACAAAGTAAGTTTCAATAAAAAATTCAAATTTAAATAGCAAAAAAAAAATATACATATACATATCGTTGGCTTCGTGAGCAAATGTGCTAAGTCCAATTTTTTTCAAAATTGAGATTTTAATGCAGTAAGATAGTACAACTATAAATACATCGTCTGCCAAAAAAAAGTTACCATAATGTCTGTTTTTCATGGTGTAATGCAGTGTTAAGCAAATGTGCTAAGTCCATAAAAAAATTTTTTTTTCAAAAATCTACGTGCTAAGTCCAGGTGAAAATGAGAAATTATTATTTTTTTTTAATTTGTTTTGTAGAGTGATAAAGAATTATTACTACATTGCTTTAATAAGCATGGCTTGGGACTGTAAACGTTAATAATTTGTGGGAGTAGCTAGCTTTCCCACCAATTTGTAATGCAAGCTAGTTTGCGGTACTTTTTACATTTTTATTATACATTTTTACATTTTATTGTATTTTCCATAGAGAGGGTACAGCATAATGTGGGCGTGACCACACCCATTATCAAAAGTGTTATCTCTCATCAGACCAAGCCTAAAATATTCTCGTTAGTGCAAAATTTCATCCCTTTATAAGATGCCACGTTACACGTCACAAGTTTCCAAAGGGAGTTTTACAATTTTTTTTTAAGTAGGCGTGGTTACAAACCGATTTTGGTAAAATTTTACTACAAGTAATAAAATTACATATGTACCTACACCAAGTTCCGCCGTAATATCTCAATTATTTGTCGAGTTATGGGCTCCGAAATCTCTTAGATTCACGATGCCACGCCCATTTTCAAAAACATGTATGGTTTCTGTTTTTGTCCATAGTTGGACTCATGCCGCAAACTTTCAATGAATTATCTTCATATTTGACAAAGAAGTCGCTTAAAATGTTTTTATTAGGCCACTTTATAGTTCCCATATATAAAAGTGGGCGTGGTCGTCCACCGATTTGGACAATTTTTCGTCCAATCGTGTGCCTTAGCAAGTAAATCACGCTTTCCAAATTTCAGCTATATATCTACTACCGTTTCTGAGTTATTGATGACTTATAAAACTTTTAGAATTTATCCTGTCATAAGTGGGTGTGGCACCCCCATTTTCGAGAATTTTAATTTATTTCTTTATAAAGCGTAAGCTCATTGCATGGATGAAATTTCATCCATTATCACTTTTTGCGTGTTTTTCGATATATACTATATAGGGAAAGTGGGCGTGGTCATAATCCAATTTCGCTCATTTTCAATACCAACCTTTCCTGTCTAGTTAGGAGCCTCTGTACCAAATTTCATCAATATATTTAAATTTTACTACGTACAGTTTAGTATAATAATTTGTGAGAAAATGTGCTAAGTCCACCTAAAAAAAACAAAATCATAGAAAGCAAATGTGCTAAGTCCTAAAGAAGCTCATAACTTTGTACAAGCTTTATATTAAAATGTGCCGATAACTGGTATTTTAGCACCACCATCTGAGGAAGAAAACCGCATTTTCAGATTTTTAAAATAGTAACAGCAAAAAAAGTTAGGAGGTTTTTTGTCTCTCCTGAAAAGTTACCAGAAATGGACTTAGCACATTTGCTCACGAAGCCAACGATATGTATATTCAGCTAGTACATTGAGCGTTAAACGCAGGAGGCAGCCTTTGTATATTTGAAATTTAAAGCAATTGGCATAAGGACCGTTCGGCGGCAGCAAATTGCAGAAAAAACTGCAAAATCGCGTTTTTTGAGGCAAAAACTCAGTCAAAATTTGCAGAAGAGAGCGAAATTTTGACAGTTCATTGACGGAGAAAGCTGCAAAGTTTTACTGACAAAATTTGTCGTTGCAAAGTTCAGTAGACTGAAAAAACATATGATTTGCGATCATATGGTTGCAATTTAAAAAAAAGTCGAAAGTGATTTCAAGACAAAAAACTAAGAAAATCGGGAATATATGTGATTCAATAGAAAATGAAGTGAGAAAATTATATTATTTTAATTTATAAAGTTTATTTAAATGATTTAATTTGTTTAATAAGGTACCAGCTAAAAGGAAACATGTTAATGACAGCGCAGTGGGATAATCGTCTGCACTCTCGGGATTCTGCGTTGTTGAATCGCAAATAGGAGGTAGTATACTACTTAAATGGGAAAATTGTCCATTAATGTCTCACGCCCCGAAAAAATAACTTTTTCACAGGTGTCATAACAGAAATAAAAACTTGCCGGAAACTTATAGTTTATGAGATATTTGTTGGTAAAGTTGTAAAATCCACCAAACAAAACACCCAAACTGCGCACTATTACCGAGGAAATACCTTTTTGCGTAGATGGCCTTTGGCCGCACTTTAAAAAGATAACCCTCAGCCGGCAGAATTCCTTTTCTGGATTTATTCCTGGACCAATCCACAGTGCTTTTGTGTAGAACATAGGACACTGCATATTTAGCTTTCGCTTCGATTCCATTTCGTAAAATTTTAATTTTGTTATGCACTTGTGAATAAAGACAGACAGCTGATTTGCTGAAAATTTTGACAAAGTTCTGTTCGTTGAAATGCCAGTAAATTTTGCATAAGTTTCTCTCTTTCGGAGAGCAAGACATATTTTTCTTTGTTTGCAAATTGCTGCAATTTGCAGCCGCCGAACGGACCTATAGTGTAATGGTGGTCTCAGACAGACCAAACTAAATACACAATAATCTTATTTGGGAACAAATTGCGACAAATTGTTGAAAAAAAAATCATGTTCTTTGAGGCAAAACCTCAGTAAAATCTCGCAAAAGAGAGCTCGATTCTGACAGTTCATTGATGGGAGAATAGGCATTGCAAAATTTTACTGACGAAATTTGTCCTTGTAAAGTTCAGCGAACTGGTAAAACATGTGCTTTGTGATCATGTTTGCAATTTAATCAAAAATATCAAGTGATTTCAAATTAAAAAATTAGAAAAAACAAATTTTTGGGTAATTATCTAGTTTACGGTGCATAGAATAAAACTGCTCCAATTTTTACAAATGGGGTACCAATCGACGCGTTTCGATCTCAGGAACACAAATCCGAAGACCTCCCCGTCATAGGTGAATTGCATCAGTGATTCATTAAGGATTCATTGCGGATTTTTACTGCTGGAACTGAGAATGAATGTCAATAAATGCAAATGTGCAGACTTACAGCTGACTTGTTTGCATAGTTTTACAAAGTTCTGTTCTTTGAAACGATAGAAAGTTTGGATAAGTAGGTACCTACCTGGGTACATATAAGGGTATACCAAAATACATACTACTTAGTTAAAACTTGAATTTTAAATTTGATCCTATTTTTTTAACCACCATTGTATATCGACGACTGAGTAAAAGATCATCCTATTTAAAAATTTTTTTCAAAAACGTCCTATTTCAATATTTTCTTCAGAGAAATAGAACGGAGAAAAATCGATTTTTTGTCAAAACTTCAACTGTTGGACCAATTCGGATTTTTAAAAGTGAAAACAAAGAATTTTTAGTGTTAGAGAAGGAATAGTTGTGAAAGACAAGTCTTAAAGCAAAGTTTATGGCGAAAAAATTAACTTTTATAACTTAAGAGCTTTTATTGAATAAAATTTTTACGAAAAGCAGAATTAACTCTAGTTAAGTTTTTTTTATTGAACTGAATTTTTTCCAACAAGGCTTTTATCTCCATTTAACTCAAGTTAGGTGTTTTAATAAACAGAAAACACAAATAAATGTGCCCACATAACTCTAGTTAGGATGTTTTAATAAAATGATTTTCATACAATACTAGACTTAAGTAAAGATAAGTTACTTTAACTGATGCAAAATATTTCTATTTGAGTTAGGATAATTTGTATATCTTAATAACTTTTTAACTATTACTCCGATTAAAATGGGGATAAGACAGATCGATGGATTTTCCTCCAAAGATTAACACTATAACAATAACTCAATTTCGCACTATCTCGAGTTAGGCTACTTTAATTTGCGGGCACAGGTATGTATTTGTTGTTAAAGTTGTAAAATTTACCAAACAAAACACCAAAGCTGCGCATTATTACCGAGGAAAACCACGTATAACAAGTAAGGAAGCCTAAGTTCGAGTGGAATCGAACATTAGATACTCAGCTGTATGCATTCATTGTTTGTTTGCGTTTGATGGAAACACGGTGTACTTTATATAAAGCGAGTGCTGCATAAAGTGGGCGTAGCCACGCCCATTTTCTAAATTTTTATCAGTCATCCAACTAAGCTTATGAATATTATTCTTTGTGCAAAATTTCATCCCTTTATGAGTTACAAAGATGTCACGTTACAAATTCCCAAAGGGTGTTCCAGAAATATCTTTGTTAAAAAGTAGGCGTGGTCATAAACCGATTTCAATAAATTTTTGCGTGTCTATTAACACAAGTTATAAAAGTGTATAAACCAAGTTTCGTCATAATATCTCAATTATTTGTCGAGTTATGGGCTCCGAAATCTCGTTGATTCCTTTGTCTGAAAAGAGGCGGTGCCACGCCCATTTTCCGAAATTTTTCTATTTTTTGTTTCCGATCTATTGTAGAACTCATGCCACAAAATTTCAATGAATTATCTTTATATTTGACAAAGATATCGCTTAAAATGTTTTTATTAGGCCACTTTATGATACCCATATATAAAAGTGGGCGTGGTCGTCAACCGATTTCTTTAAAATTTTGAATATGTATTACTACGAATAGTGAAGGTGTATACACCAAGTTTCGTCATAATATATCGATTATTTGTCGAGTTATGGGCTCAGAAATCACGTATATTCCTGCTTCTAAAAGGAGGCGGTGTCACGCCCATTTTCCAAAATTTTTGTATTTTTTGTTTTATGTCCATAGTTGGACACCTTCCATAAAATTTCAATGATATATCTTTATATTTGACAGAGATATCGCTTAAAATGTTTTTATTAGGTCACTTTATAATACCCATATATAAAAGTGGGCGTGGCCGTCAGCCGATTTTGACAATTTTTCGTCCAAACATTTGCCTAAGTAAGTATATCACGCCTACCAAATTTCATCGATATATCTTCAACGGTATCTGAGTTATGACTCATAAAACTTTCAATGTTTGCCCCTTAATAAGTGGGCGTGGCACCGCCCATTTTCCAAAATTGCACCATATTTCTTCATAAGGGCCTGAGCTCAATACGTGTGTGAAATTTTATCACTCTAGCTCTATTAGTGACTGAGATACAAAATTTCCGATTTTTACTATATAGGGTAGGTGGGCGTGGTCATGGTCCGATTTCGCCCATTTTCAATACCATCCGTTCCTGTCTTGATACCAACTTAGATTTCAAATTTCATCAAAATATCTCAATTTTTGCGCGAGTTATCGTGCGCACAGACGGACAGACGGACGGACATGGCTCAATCGATTTCTCTTTTCACCCTGATCATTTTGATATATATAAGTCTATATCTATCTCGATTATTTCATTCTGTTACAATCCACCGTTAGGAAATCAAAACTATAATACTCTGTGTACTAGTACAGCTGAGTATAAAAACACGCACATATGTATGTATGTACTTAGGTATGTACATATGTAGAGCACCTTTTTGCGTTGGCGGGCTTCGGTCGCGCTTTAAAAAAATAACTCTCAGCCCGCAGAATTAACTTTCTGTGGTGAGTATTATCTATGGACCCATCCAACTTGAACAGCAAATATCTCGTAAGCTATAAGCTTCCGGCAGGATTTGATATCAGCTTTTAGATCTGTGAGAGCCACTCTACCCCTCCGAAAAAGTGATTTTTCTCGAAGCGTGCTTCCTTAATAGAAAGCCGACCCCATGTATCTTTTACTAATACCCCTTCAATATGTGTTTAATCTACGCCACTGCATTTTTTCCTACCAATTTCCAACTCGCTAAATTTGTTAAGTATGTATGCAAGCAAATAAAGCATGCAACAAACACTGCTGAACTTGAACTCCATACGAATGACTTTGCCTGTTTTTGTTTTTCTTGTTGTTTTCTGCTTTTTGCCATGTTTACCTTTGCCGTGTGGCACAATCACTATCGTGCGTGTTTTTCAGCTCCAATCGCTAGCTGGTTGACTGGCTGGCTGGCGGCTGGTGGGTTTGTTGGTTGGTTGGTCGACCGACCGACCGACCGACTGGTTAACCATGCGCATTGCCTCGGTTGCTTTGCCCAATTATTATTACTCATGTACAAATGTACATACATAAAACTTATAAATTGTGGAACATACCAGCTAAAGGAAAGTGAGAGTGGTTTTGGGGTTGTGCGAGTTTGCAATTATTATTAATTTTTTCTTTGATTTTTATGATTCATTCAGGCTCCATTGTGTGGATACATTTGTACATACATACTTACATACGTACATTAATGCTTATTTAGGTACTTCTTTTTTATTTTTATTAGCACAATACATAATTCGCTTTTGTTCAAGTTTTATTGTTTGTATGAATGGCCATTCATCACTTCCTACCTACTCAGCTAATGAAGGTCAGTGTTGGTAGGTATTTCTTTTTTTTTTTTTTTGCATTAGATCAGTGTTTTGTTTCTGTGCTCAACTGAAGCTTAATTTGTTTTACTCGAGCAAAAGTCGTGAGAAGTTCAACATGGGCAAGTACTAGGTAAATCTGAGTCGTTCCGGAACTTATGCCGCTTATGATATGTTAACACGCGTCATTCCAGTTTACAAAGCTGACCATCCATCACTTACATATGTATATTGAAGCAACATTACAACAATTATATAAATTTCGTGGTTTTCGTTTGGATAACATTGTTTTGGGGCAACCAACTGTTTATTATAAATATGTATGTACTTATGTTCGCATGCATCCGTGGTGGCACGCTACAAAGTCAGCTTTGGTTTTTGCAGCTCCTACATTTTTTCTTTTCCTTTTTTTCACATGCCACCTGCTTCTTTTTCGCTGCTACGCCTTCCATCTGCAGCCGCTGTCCCATGCGCTCTGTGCCGGCTGTTGACTCTTGTGGAGGTGGTGGCACGTACCGTAAGACTTTGGTGTTCTGTTTTTTTGTTTGTATTCTTATTTAGCCACTTCTTCGTTTTTTACCTTTTCGGCAGATATTTACACATATAGCAAGTTTACCGACCTGGCCTAATAATACTTACTTAATAATATTACCGCTGTTTGGCATGCATTTTCTGACCGAAAACTTGTTTGGTGTTTCGGGTTTTGTTGGTTTTTGGTCGATGTTGTTGTTTTATTTTGTTTTTGGGGTTTTTTCTGTACTTTAATGTTTTTTTTTTTTAGTTTTTTTGCTTTTTTTAAATTTTTTTCTTTAGTTAAATTTTTTATTTTTAGCTTTTTTTTCAAGTTCTTTGCTTTTGTGTTATTCATGTTAAAGAAACGACATTCCCACTCCGGAGGTTAGGGACACACATTTGCTTTTCATCTACCGTCCCCCCTTCACAAACATGCACTTATTATATTGTGCATGCAGCGTGACTTTAAGTGACTTATAAAAATTCTTAGGGAATTACTTGCACTCTGACATACATACATACATACCTTCTTAAGACAGACATGCCCGTTTACTACCACCGCCTGCCGTAATTTTCGCTTCATACCTACCTAATCATTGCATTTGTGGTCTGTCCCTATGCTATGCGCTAGTTTTAGTTACCTTGGTCGAGCACTTCCTTGCTTCCGCATTCATTTGGGCCAGTCAGTCGTTCTTGTCCGCTTTTCTTTTTTGGCTGGCGTAATAAGTCAAACAAACACTGCGTCAGCTAGTCAGCCAATTGGTCTTGCATTGCTTCTTTTTTTGCTTTTCTTTATTTCTGCTTTCCTTGATATTTCCTTGTTTGCTTTTGCGTCAATTGTGTCAATGGCCAAGTCAAGTCGGTGGTAGGTATGTATCTATGTAGCTTGCCTGTAGCATATAGCCGGCCGTAACATCTGCGTGGTTCAATTGTGTTGACGTTTGGTCTCTAATTCTTTAACTTTATTGTGTTGCATTGAATTGCAATTACATACAAGCATACAAATATACATAAATGTTTTTTATTTTCGTTTTTGTTTTTAATTGTAGTGCATTTCTTGCGTTCAGTCTTCGAGGCGTCATCGTCCTCTGTAACCTTTATACTCTGTCTTTCGTCCTCCGCTCTTCTTCACATTTTTCTGTCTGCCTTCGCCTTATCGATCAATATCAGCCCATTATATATGTATAAATGTACCAGATCTGGGCATCTTCAATTAAATTTTTTTTTTTTTTTTCAATTACAATCACTTGTAAATGTAATTGAAAATCCCAAATTTCATCTAATTGTAATGGAATGGCATCAATTGCATTTTTCTTGGGCTTGAGAAAATTAACTAATACAATTTGTTTTTGTTGATGTTAATGTTTTGGTTTGTGTTTTTGTTTTTGCATTTGTGATTGTTTTTTTTTTGTTTGTGTTTTTGCTTTTGTTTTTATTTTTGTTAATGTTTTTGTTTTTGTGAATGTTTTTGTTTTTGTTTTTGTTAATGTTTTTCTTTTTGCTTTTGTTTTTGTTTTTGCTTTGAAAAAAAAAAAAACAAGTAATTGTAATTAAAGGTGTAATCAATTACAAAATGTAATGGAGGGTGCCCATCTCTGATATGTACTCGTATGCATTTATTTTTAAAGTAGGTACATATTTTCTTATTTCTTTGCTTTTGTTTATTATTCCATTGCGTTTTGTGCTACTTACCATGGTTTGTATATTTTCCTTGGTTCGTCCATACATATGTATGTACCTACATATTTCCCATTATATTGGGTACAGTACTACATTCTACTTGATCATCATTGTTTCTATTTTTTTTTGTTTTTGTGGTGTGGTGCAATAAGCACTTCTTGTTTAGTTTCTGCTGCTGCTGCTCTGCTCCTAGCTGGTGGTACTGCACAGCTGTTGTTGTTGGTACATACATATTTCAATCAACCCTCAACAATTGGCCTTGTGCGCGATACTTATGTATGTACATATATCCTCGCTTGTGGGTTGAAGTTTTCCCTTGTTCATCATGAGTTTATGCTATTATACATATGTATGTACATGTAGCATGTACATGTCCATCAGCGTCGACAGCACCAGCTCTAGCTCTGTCATTATCGCCAACACCACCAGCAACAGCAGCGACATGAGCAAACTTCTAAACCAGGCAACTCCTTCGACTATCATTTTTACTATTTTTTTTTTTTTGATAGCATTAATAAATAAATAAATGCACGTATGCACATGCATATGTTTATGTACACACATGCATATATTCACATGTACTACATACATTATGTACCTTAAATATAGACTTCCAGCTCTACGCATGCGCATAGTCTGGCTGGCTGCTTGGCCGCATGTTCCAATATACCAAGTTGAATGAACCTACCGCCTGCGCAAGCAGTTGTGTATACACACGGTGCACGAGCATACATAGCTAGAGCATTGTACAGTGGGTTGGTGGGCTTCATTTTATTGAACAAATAATATTAAAAAAAAAAATTTTTTTTAATTTAACGAGCACAGGCCCAGGTTATATTTTATTTTTTATTTTTTAGAAACTAGAAAAAAACTTTTTAAGCATGGATGTAAATACAGCTGTTTCACCTTCGATCCCTCTAAGACTCATCAGGTTACTTTTGCTTCTGCCAAGACTCGAACTTGCGCACCTTGCAGTACAATAACTACAGTTTTCCATGCACATCCATGCTTAAAAAGTTTTTTTCTAGTTTCTAAAAAATAAAAAAATAAAAAAATTTATTTACAAACTTTTCCACAGCGACGAAAAATGTTGTTATGTTATACTTAATGAGTCTTTCGCTCTACCTTTCCCTTCCCATCACACATCCCTTTCCTTTCCCCTTTCTCTTTACTTTTCATTTTCGTTCCCTTATCCGTTTTCAGTTTCCCTATCCCTTTCCCTTTCGCTCTATCTTACCTCTCATTAATTTGCCTCTCCTAGTCTTTTCCCCTATCTTACTCCCTTCTCCCTCGTAAGCACTTTTCGACTCCTTTTCCCCACTCCATGTTCTGCCCCATTTCCTTTGCCCTTTCTTCTTTCTCTCCCTCTCCCATTCCCATTTCTTTCCCTTTCTACATTCTTTTTCATAAGTAACTGGGTTGGACATTACATCGAAGAGAGCCTTAAGTATATATCTACTTATAGAAGCGTTGATTTATGCATTTGATTTGATACCAAAATTGGCAAAACAAAAAAAAAACATTCCGTTGTTATCCAGGTCCACGTTTTTACCGATATCTTGGAACTCGTCCTAGGCATCATCATGAAAATATGTAGCACTATGTTCAAACCCTACTTAATACCTTTTATTTGAAAAGCAATAACGCCTAAAAACTTTCCGGTGTTATCCCGGTCCACATTTTGACTCATATCCGGGGATCCGGCCTAGGCATCACAATCTAATGTTGAAGCTCTGCTCAACACCTTTCATTTTATACCCATATCGCTCAAAGTCTAGCTGGGTCTCTCTGGGTCCACATATCATATATATTATTTCTAATTGGTGTTTTCTAAATATCCCTTTTTCTGCTCACATAATTTACCAAAATTAATAAGTAAGGCATCGCTTTAAAGGTATTAATTAGCTATGCATGCGACACGGTGTTTTATTGGGCGTGGTACTTTATATGAAAAGTAAGAGGGGTAAAAGGGGGGTTTACCCCCGCAGCGTGGAGTGTTATGGAACCCACATAAAATGTATATCAAACTAAAGGGATACAAAATGCCTATCGAATGGTATAAAAATATTTGAAATCGGTTCAGTAGTTTTTAAGTAATTGCAATTTAAACAAGTAAGGAAGCCTAAGTTCGAGTGGAATCGAACATTAGATACTCAGCTGTATGTTTTCATTGTTTGTTTGCGTTTGATGGATTTTATATAAAGCGGGTGCTGCATAAAGTGGGCGTAGCCACGCCCATTTTCAAAATTTTTATCAGTCATCCAACTAAGCATATGAATATTATTCTTTATGCAAAATTTCATTCCTTTATGACTTCCAGTTACAAAGATGTCACGTTACAAATTTCCAAAGCGTGTTCCAGAAATATCTTTGTTAAAAAGTAGGCGTGGTCATAAACCGATTTCAATAAATTTTTGCCTGTCTATTAACACAAGTTATAAAAGTGTATAAACCAAGTTTCGTCATAATATCTCAATTATTTGTCGAGTTAAAGGCTAAGAAATCTCGTATATCCCTTTGTCCAAAAGGAGGCGGTGCCACGCCCATTTTCCAAAATTTTTCTATTTTTTGTTTCCGGTCTATTGTAGAAACCATACCACAAAATTTCAATAAATTATCTTTACATTTGACAAAGATATCGCTTAAAATGTTTTTATTAGGCCACTTTATGATACCCATATATAAAAGTGGGCGTGGTCGTCAACCGATTTCGCTAAAATTTTCAACATGTATTACCAGAAGTAATAAAAGTGTATACACCAAGTTTCGTCTAATATATCGATTATTTGTCGAGTTATGGGCTCCGAAATCTCGTATATTCCTGCTTCTAAAAGGAGGCGGTGCCACGCCCATTTTCCAAAATTTTTATATTTTTTGTTTTATGTCCATAGTTGGACACCTTCCATAAAATTTCAATGATATATCTTTATATTTGACAGAGATATCGCTTAAAATGTTTTTATTAGGCCACTTTATAATACACATATATAAAAGTGGGCGTGGTCGTCAACCGATTTAGGAAATTTTTTGTCGAAACATTTGCCTAAGTAAGTATATCACGCGTACCGAATTTCATCGATATACCTTTAACGGTTTCTGAGTTATAACTCATAAAACTTGCAATGTTTGCCCCTTAATAAGTGGGCGTGGGACCGCCCATTTTCCAAAATTTTTGTGTTTTTTGTTTTATGTCCATAGTTGTACTCATGCGACAAAATTTCAATGATATATCTTTATATTTGACAGAGATATGGACTAAAATGTTTTTATTAGGTCACTTTATAATATACATATATAAAAGTGGGCGTGGCCGTCAACCGATTTTAACTATTTTCCGTACGAACGTGTGCCTAAGTAAGTATATCACGCGTACCAAATTTGATCGATATATCTTCAATGGTTTCTGAGTTATGACATATAAAACTTTCAAGGTTTGACCCTTAATAAGTGGGCGTGGCACCGCCCATTTTCCAAAATTTCATAAAATTTCTTCCTAGCTCAACACGTGGGTAAAATTTCATCGCTCTAGCTATATTAGTGACTGAGATACCAAATTTCCAATTTTTTCTATATAGGGGAGGTGGGCGTGGTCATGGTCCGATTTCGCCCATTTTCAATACCAACCGTCCCAGTCTCGATAGCAACTTGCATTTCAAATTTCATCGAAATATCTCAATTTTTGCACGAGTTAGAGTGTTTACAGACGGACGGACAGACAGACGGACGGATAGACGGACGGACGGACGGACGGACGGACATGGCTCAATCGATTTCTCTTTTCACCCTGATCATTTTGATATATATAAGTCTATATCTATCTCGATTATTTCATTCTGTTACAATCCACCGTTATTTGATTAAAACTATAATACTCTGTGTACTAGTACAGCTGAGTATAAAAATGCATAATATAAACTTTGACCTTTAATAACTTTGGTTGTTGTTGTTTCCAAAAAAAAAAATTCACTTTTATACTCAACTTAGCCTGTTTATCAATCCTCATACTTGGTTTTTTTTATTTCATAATTGTAGAAATTTCACATTTGTACCAGATCGTGCTATTTTTCCAACTTTGTGGGGCTGAGGGCACCTCTAAACATGCGAGTAGGTCAATAAAATTTTAAAGGCTTATTACTGGGCTAGAAAGGTGCCGTTCTGGCTTTGGAACAAATTGAATTTCCAAAAAAAAATTTTCACTCCACCGTAATATATAAGAGTATATCAAAACG